>OY796896.1:22786555-23414398 GCA_963680785.1 Diplosoma virens
TTTAATCATTTGAAAGCTATTTTAATTTACATTTAGAACATTCAAAACAAATTAACTGTAAAAATTGAGTCCCAGCTTCTTAATACAAAGTAACTTTTTTGGTTAAACATAACATGTAAGAGTAAAGTACCACTTTATTTTTGATCAATATTTTTAATTTCAAGAAACTATGACTATTTCAATCTTGGTTGTTTTTTTTTTTTTGTCATGGTTTTATAGAGAAAAATTTGAAAGACATGTCAGTAAATAAAAAATTATTGGCATAGCTTTAATTTTTGGATTGAAAGTTTGAAGCTATTTATGTATGTGCAATGTGTAGGGGGGTCTATAAAATGTACAGGTCAGTGACTTAATATGGTTGCTGTGGCAAAGTAACAGCAAACATTGAATGAGACTCCACAATTTAATACAATAAAACATAACCATACAATAATATGCAATTCAACTAAAATATACCCAACATATGTTTCCAGTTTACATTCATGCTGGTATAACTCTTAATTTAGTAATTATAATAAGAAAAAAAATTGTCTGTTACATTTAAAGGTGTTAAATTTTTAATATAACTGATCAAAAATTTAAATGTCTTTATAAGGACTCATTTAAGTCAAAAACGTTCAGCTATAAAAAAATTACAATTATAAATGGTAAAATGTTTTATGTTGCCGACTATTATTTATAAGCGAGTTCTAAAAAACTAATTAGCTTACTAAGCTTAGCTGGAGTAATTAATCGAACCAACCTAACTTAGCCTTCATGTATCAAATAAGTCAACCTTGCCAACCTTGCACATGCAAACCATATTTATTAAATATGCTTTTTATTAATCTAGTCAACCATGCCAACTTTTCTGACCATGCTGACTAGTGACGATGCCAACCTTGTTGACCATCCAGACCTGTACATCTTGCAGTAATGTATCAAGTATAGGAATGCTATGTAAAAGGTGTAAGGGTGCTATCTAAAAACATTCAAAGTTCAATATCCTTTTTACTTCTATTTTTGAAAATGCAATAATTCAAAATAAAAACGTTTATTTGATTAGTTTGGGCAATGAAATTACTTTCACAAAAACATGATAAGGTCACAATCTTCCAAAATTTTTGGGTCATTTTAAGAAATCAACATAAGTGATTTTTTTTTGGTGAAACTAACCTAGAATCCCCCCATGGCATCAGGATAAAATCATAAAGAAACCAAAAGGAAAAGAATCTTTTTAAGAAGCAATAGTAACCACAGGGGATATGGGTTAGTTTCATGAACAAAAATTGCTTACAGTGACTTCCTGAAGAGACCAAAATTTTTAGCAAAATTGATTTTTACAATACAAAGAATTACACATGCTAAAGCTAAATATTTTTTTCAATCTAATTTGATTTATTTTATGCATTTATGCATGGTAAAACTAAACTAATGAAATGTGGGTCTCTTCAATAAGAGACTGTAACTGTTGTTTGTTGTTGAAACTAACCTGTAATGCCCCCTACAGCACTAGGAGGCAATAAAAAACACACCAAGAGAAAAAGCATCTCTCAAGAATTGATAGTAACCAGACAGAATTCCAAATTAGTTTCACTAACAAAAATTGCTCATGGTCACTTATTAAAGAGACCTTGAAATGTCACATAACCCAACCAATATACTTAGTTTCTTGTTCACTATTTGCTAGGCCTACTTTATAATTTTAATTGTTAGTAAAACACAGTGAACAATTGATGAGACCTCATAATTATGTACAAGGAAACAGCAGAAATGACTTTTATAGTGTTTCAAGTGTACTGCCATTTTCATACATAATATAAAGCATAAGGTACTTTGTAAAATAGCAACAGCTGCAACATCAAACAATAAAAGCAAGCAAACCACAGGTCAATTTTTGTCAGTGAAACTAAACCAAAATTCTTCTTTAGTTACTATTACTTCTTAGAGTTATTCTTCTTTTGGTTTCTTTTTTATTTCCTCCTGATGCTCTAAAAGATTAACAGTTAGTTTCAGCAACAAAAAACATAATTTATGATCCCTTCTTTAAGATACCTGAACATTTACTTAATACACTGATGAACATATGATACTACTAATGAAAGTTCTATCTGCTATTAATAAGTTAGTATTTTAGTAAACAATAAATAAGAATTTTTGGGGTCTCTTTAAGAAACAACTGTAATACATATTTTTTCAGTTAACTCACCCAGAATCCCTCCTTTAGAACCAGGGTGGAATAAAAAAGAAACCACGAGAAAAAGGTCCTTTCAGGAAAATGATAGTAACCACAGAGGGGGTTCAAGTTAGTTTTATGAACAAAAACTACTTACAGTGACTTTTTGAAAAGACTCGACTTTTCAACATATCTTGGCAAATAATACCAGTACAATTTTACATTTTTCTTCAATGCGTAAATTTTTAAAAACAGCATGAAAAACAGCAATTTAACTAATTTCACTGTACTATGGAAAGATGAGGAGAGAATCACTCCTAACTCTGCCACTGCTTTAATGAATATAACCAAAATCACTTTTGGCCTGTAATATATTATTGTATAACAATTATAATGTGTTAAGCCTTGAATGTTGACCGACAAAAGTTTTCTTCGACTAAAAATTTTTGGAATTGAATTAGTATTAGTCATTTACTTTAAAACTCGTTGCTCTAAGTTCTAGCACAAAAACAGTTGTGTTTTTGATGATGACAATAAAATTACAAATTTAATAGTCATTTTTACAGAAGTTTCCATTAGTGTTTTTATAAAAGCTTTTTATCATCATCAGGGAGTCGAACCGAACCCGAACCGGAGTTTTATAAACCGGTTTTACACCATTTTTTCCGAACCTTAACCGAACCCGAACCGTAATTTTAAAACTCAAAAAGAGCGAACCGCAACTGAACCGAATAATTTAAATAATCTTGAACCTTAACCGAACCCGAATCAGTTGAAAAAACCGGTTCGCTCCGTGACGTCATCCGTATCACTTAGCACAGTGTAGTCCAACTACGGGCCCGCAGGCCGCATGCGGTGTGAAGACCTTTTTCTTTTTTGGAGAACGCTATGATTTTGCGACGAAAATAGGAATTTCGGAGACCGATTTCAAGTGAAAACTTTTTTTTTTTGGAGAACGCTATATTTAGAGAATACTACAATATTTTCTTAATTATCTTAATATTTTCCTAATGATGCTGCGAACCCGAACCGGAACTTTATAAACCGGTTTTGAGGTAATTTTTACAAGAGCGAACCTAAACCGGAGCGTTTCAATTGATCTGAACCCTAACCGAAACTGAACCGAAATTTAAAACAGCTGTTGAACTCGAACCGAACCTGAAGCGGTAGAATCAGACGGTTCGACTCCGTGATCATCATTGATTTTATTATCATTTTATCTTTATATCTTTATCCTCCGGACTTGAAAATAAGCAACAAAGGCGGTAATACATAGGGCAAGCAATTACCCCGACCTGCTTTTGGAGTTGCTAAAATATTGCTGTCGAATTGAAATTTTTTATTTAGTATTTTAGTTCTATATGACTAAAATTTAAAACTTCTTTGCCTTGACCGCCAAGCAGAGGGAAATGCCATGAAGTATCTTTCCCAAGGACTCGTATAACAAAATGACGCAGTTAGGTTTTGAACCAAGACTATATCGATTACAATCAAGCCGCTCCAACCACTCGATCATGCTGCTGCGTCAACACCTCTGATTATCAGATGTTCTTACCTTGCAGCATTAGCCGTTAACATTTAAAAAAGTTTACAAAACAATCATCATCATCATCATCATCATTTTCAGGGAAAACATTGAATTAGTTCAGTGTATTTCCCTTGCAGCATTAGCCGTTAACATTTAAAAAAAGTTTACAAGACAATAATCATCATTATCATTTTCAGGGAAAACATTGAATTAGTTCCGTGTATTTCCCTTTGCCCGCTTGTCCTTTTGGGGTTGCGGGGGCAGCAGCTTTAGTTGGAATCTCCAAGTATCCTGATCTCCTGCAACTAGCGGCAATTTTTTGGATGGAATTCCAGAAGAAGCCAGGCCTTAACAACGTAATTCCACCAGCAAGTTCTGGGTCGCCCTCTAGGCTTTTTGCCACTCGGAAGCATCCATTTACAAAACAAAGATATTTCTAAAATAATAAGTGTGGAAAGATCAGACATTTCTCCAACTGTTTACATTTTGCTTCAACATTGTCAGCCCACAAGCCTTTCTGTCGAAAGAAGTTTTTCTATGCTGCGATCCCAGCCAACAATGCTATGCAGGGCCCATGCGGGCCCTGCAAGGGCTGCCCGTACGGTAACCGTACCGATTTGGCCGCGGGCGCTGCAGTGGCCCCGCATGGGTTTACCGCACGAGTTATAGTTGGTTCAAACTACGTTATGCAAAATGTTCATTTTTTAAAATAATTAAAAATTTTAGCTTCTTAGCATGTTTTAATTTTTGATTACAGCTTAAAATTGAAAGCCAGATTAAACCTGTACGGTTAGCCCATGTGGGGCCACTACAGCGCCCACGGCCAAATCGGTACGGTTACCGTACGGGCAGCCCTTGCAGGGCCCGCATGGGCCCTGCATAGCATTGTTGGCTGGGGAAAACTCTTGGCCAAGAACAGAAACTTTCGGAATGAAAATGTAAAATATTACTTAATTTTACATTTTAATACTAGCCTGTGGTAAATGATTGTGGAGTCAGCAGCTGCATTTTGAAAGTTTTTGTGCTCCCTATCCGATTCAGTGTTTGTTTTAATACAGAAAATCAAGAAAACATTAACCTGATTAGTAAAATTTCAAATTTTTATTAGGTCGATAAAGTCAATTCTTTGGATTTTTTAAGTCAATTTTTTGAGTTTTTAGGTGTTTAGTTCAGTTCAGTTCAGTCAGTTCAGTCGCTTTTTATTTCCGCCACTTGTCGAACAAAATACTTACATCAACATAATTACATTGCGGAAAAAGGGAAATGCAACAAAATGAAACAACGTTAAAACATGCAAAAACTCAATAAAGTACACCAGCTAAGGTAACAGTTTGCATGGTTGCATCACCTAGAGTAAAAATATATATACGAGTAAAAAAAATAAAAAAATGCCAAAACAAAAAAAAGAAATTAACACAGCCTTGTTTATTTTTATAATATTATTTGGTGGCATGTAACCCCGGCACAGGGAGGCTATCAGGTACTACGCCTTGCCCAAGGGTGACCAGGTGGAAGTTGTAATTGAGTATCCTCATTCATCCCGACTTATCAGTTGATAAGCTTACAATCGGATGCAGTTTACACTCATACCCAGGAGTGAATAAAAACACCCTAAGGTGCGCAATTTTTAGTATAAAAATCTTTAGTCTGCTTTTGGTAAAATATAGATTTAGATTTTGGTAAAAATACTATATTATTCTCAGGTAGGAGAAGAATATGTGTCTCTAATGCATGTTTGTTATAAAAAATTGGCACCGTGGCTGAGTAGTTAAAGTGTGCCGTGATGGCTAATGCGATTGACATGGTCGCCGTTTAAAATCTACTCGCGTCATTCCGTTACAAATTTGACTAAAATTTCTCTCTTTTTTAAAAGAATTGCAACCAAGCTGCTTTGGTTCACCTTTAGTGCAAATTATTTACTGGACAATTTGGTTAGCAGCTTTATTGTGACAATAGCTGCTTAGGTGGATTGATTTTGCAAGTTTATTCGCATGCAAGTAAGTTAAAAAAAAGCATTAAAAGTTCTACAATGCTTTACGATTTGTGTTTGAATAAATTTTATTGTTAAAAATGGTGACATTTTTCCATTAAAATCTATAGGAGTAAAAAGCATATTATTAATGAAATTTATTATTTTATACGCCTAATACATAATTAAATCTAGGCCTACTTACCATAACTCAGTAGCGGCCATTAATTAAAACTAACTCTGTAATGCGGCCGGTAACACCAAAAAAGTTGTGCATGTTGGGATGTTAAGATGATTCCAACGCTGTTGGAATGAGAAATAAAATGGGTTGCGATTGCTACATTTTTATTTCTGATCCTATCCTATGTTTGGATGCGGAGTGCGAACACCTCTACCAGATTTTTCTATGGGGTCATCAGGGTGAAGCAACTAGTTAAACTGCCTCTACATTGGTTTCCCCTCTTGATGAAAAACGAATAAATTGCTGGTTTGAGGCTGTCAATAACATCAGCTTCATGCACTCCAGTCAGCTGGCATGAAATATAATTAACAACTTCACCGACAGAATCAGACACACACGCCGCCTCTGCCCCATTACTGGCAACTCAATTTCCTCGCAGTTGGTTAAAAATGGAGTACACAAAACAACAAACTGCGAGTCAGCCAGGTTTGTCGTTAAAAAGGTGTCTCAACTCTGGAGAATGCCAACACCGCCCAACATCGTATGTATCTTTAGGGATTTTTTTTGGAGGAATTTTCCAATGCCTTCCAGCTGCTAAAGTCTGAAAAAGCTTTGGGCTCTGACTCTGTACGTGGTGGACAACTGTGGGAACTTAAATCAAAACACCCCTTTGTGCCTGCTGCATTGGAACGGCTGAAAGACCTCACCCAGTCAGGCGCCAGTGTAGCAAAATGGCCGGAATATAAGTGGAGCATGCAGTGGCGGGAGAACACCTCTCGATTTCATACATTTTTTAAAAATGTTTGCCCAAGGCCATTGGAATTTAACTTTCGCGAACCTGCATGGATTAGGCTTGAATCGCCTCCAAGCCGCGTTGGTCCATTCCGCTCAGAAACGCAGAAATGAAGTATAGCTTCTATGGCGGCCTGTGAGTGTGGCGCAAAGGAGCAGACAGCTGAGCACACAATGACATCTTGCTCCATCTATCATCATCCAAATGGATCCCGTGCTCTCTCGGATGTCAACAAAAACCTGGAGACCTGGCTGATGGAAATATGCCCGGCCATTTAGTGGAACATTCAGCTCTCGTCCATCTCCCACAAACGAAGAGGACTCACTAGTGGCCATTTCAGCAAACATTTCATTTTATTGCTTTAGCATGCTTTATATTAGAAACTGCGCTTTTTTTATTCATGTCACGTGACCAATATTTTGCTTTAATTTATCGCGTACAGCCCTACACTGTTAAAAAACGTGTAGCAAACTCAAAAAAATTTGCCAAATTTCACGAATATCAAAAACGCCGACTGCGATGAACAAAGAACTTGCAGCAGTTTTTTTTAACATGTATAGAAAGTCATTGACGTCTCTGTTTAGCCAAACAGCAGGCCGTGGCCCAAACAAATTGTGGCAACTTCAAATACAAAATTGTGATTCATCTGCGCCTATATAAAATACAGTAGAAATGAGAGTGTTGAACCGCATTTGTTTAAAATAGAGTTTAGGTTCAGCAAATTTAATTTTTACGAGTTCTGTTCGGATTCAGGTTCAAAAAATTTTATTTTCTCGAATTCAGTTCCGGTTTAGGATACCGTTTTATACCGGTTTACGGATCCGGTCCGAGCTTGACCTTGGGAGAAACCGAGTTTGATCTGAGATTGGACGCCCCCAAGCCCGGAAAACTTTGTTCGAGAGAACGAGACTTTGCAATGCGCGCGTAATCCGGAACCATCCATCAAAAATTACGTTATCAGGCCGCAGTGGAACGTCGTTTCAAAAAATGACGACAGCGAACGCCCGATTTCAAAACCGTTCAAATCGAGGAACGACCAGCGACTCGAGAAGCATCGGAAAAACTTTGCCAAACGCATGAAGAACTTGAAAACGCGGCATGCAGTTGGTATCAGCATCAACGGAAACAAAATGGCTTTATCATGACCTGGACCGCGATTTCGCATTTTATTCAGGATCCTTTATTCAATTGTTTCAATTGAAGAAGCAACGTCATATTTTGTCTGTTTGACGTATGACTAAAATCAAACCTTGACTTTTCAAAATAAAACAACTGTCTTATTCACTATCAGCACATATTTTTCTAGTTTATTAAGTTTGGATTTTAAATTCCATTAAATAAATACTTTTTTTTTTTTAAACGATAAAGGTTATTTTCATCTAAATTTAATCTTATTTTATTCATTCTTGTATTAAGTTATAGGATTGAATGAATTTAGCTAATTAGAGAAAGCAAAATCTCAAAAAGGGTGTTTTTATCGTAGTGTTTTTTTGCTTTTATTTTCTGTAAAACTAATTAAACTTTGCTAACTAATTTCCTTGTAATCATTTTATATAAAGCTGTTGAAATTCTTGATACAATTTTATTGAACAGCCAATATTATATAGGTGTTATTTTTAATCTTATTAATTTTTCAGCAGTCTGTTCTGTCTTTAGAACACAACAAGGGACGTAAAATGTTAGTCAAATAGAATTTAACGTAACATTTATTTTAAAAAAATAATAAAACAGAATTTTCAATTATCAACATAACTCAAGAAATTTTTACAAAACTTACGTAATAACACTATTAAAAAACTGAATAAAACTGAAAAAAAACTGTTTAATATTTCATACAAAATACTTTCAGAACTATAAGTGAAATACCTTTCTAAGCCAAATATTTTAACATGAATTCATAAATTGATTCCAGCCTAATACTTAATTGCTTTGTAAAGTCTTTTTAAATATTTTTTTCAAAAATATACCAGTTTTTGAGCTTTCGTTTGAAGTAAACTTCTTTTTTTTTTAAATATTAAATTCACTCTAAAAACAAAAGATTTGTTGAAAAAATTTTGCACAGGTTGTGTAAAAATCTGGCACCGTCTCTGTTTAATTTTAAGTTAGAATTTCCGTCAGTTGCTCCAAAACGAAGAAATGATTTAATATCGTTTTGGCAACATGTTCATTCCATATTTTTTATAAATACTTTTTGTGATAAGATTTGATACGAAGACTTTTTGTGATGCGTTCGGGGTGTCCATTTCCACTATTTTACCTGAACCATCCAATCCTTGGGGTGCAAGCCTCCTCCAAGTTAAAAGGGTTACAGTTTGATGAGACATTGAGCTTATCGAGTACTTCTGCGAACACCTCAGATCACGGTGTGTTTTCACTTCTCACCAACTTCTTTACGAATAAGAAAAGTAGCAAATTGATTGCATATCATCTTAAATATGTCTTATCATAAATAAAAGAAGTAGCAAATTGATTGCATGTCCGAAGCCGTCTACATTTTAAAAAGATGTTTGCTGTGGATTAGGCGTGAGAAAAAAAGATTCTGATTAAATTTTCTTTTCCATGTAAAGACCATAGATATCCTAGTTATATAGGATATCTATGATAAAGACACACAGAAAAGACATTTTTTTTTTATTTAGACCTTGTTTCGAACATCGTTCATTGTTTTATTATCTTGCCGTTCTTCATTGCTACTTTTTCTGTAAAGAGCCCCACATTTGTCGTTTTTGAATCCGGGATTTTTTCGACTATCATAAATTCTTAATGACATGAAAAACAACTGCAGAATCCAAATAAAAGTTTTGTTTTAAAGACTTTTGACGTTTGTGACTGGAAAGAGTTTTGGTGTTGACGGGATTTTCCTGCCTATTTATATCAGAGCAAAAATTAGAAATCGACTTGTTTGTAATTCAGTCTAAAAGTCAGTCCCGATTACAAACAATAACATCAGATATTATCACAAACACAAAACTAAATCAAAACAGTTTCTAGTACAAGCAAATCTTTCATAAATTAAGCAGTAAACTTTAATGATACTCTAAAGTTTAAGTTTTTATTATTTAATCTTTTTATGAAACGCTTCATGTTGTTACTTTAATATACATGTATTTTATTTTATGTTCTTAAATTAATTAATTTTGCTTAGCAATTTTTGAATAGCCTTCATGTTACAAAAAAAAGAAAATGATTTATTCGAAAGTAAAAAAAAATTATTGTTCTAAAATTCTGGAGAATTAAACCAAATTTATTACTTACGTAAATTCAAAAGTTTATGTGATTTAATTTAAATGTGTTAAGAAATTGAATTGTCTGTTTGCGGCACGAAAGCTCGACTCGTCATCGTCGTTTGAAGGGTATTCACTCCAGGCTAGACACAAACAGGACTGGGGCCGAGGGTTTATCCTTTTACTACCCCAGACTGCTGCACTGCCTGGATCAGATGCTGGCAGTGATGTCATTAAGCCAGCATCGAGTTTCGTCATCCAAAACCGTCAGACCGCGTGCTCCATGTGGTGCCCGATGTATAGGGCACACTGTTAGTACATGGTATGCGGTTTGCTCTGAGGCGCCACACTCGCAATTCGGTGAAGGAGCGAGATCCCATTTGTGCATGGACGAATGGAATCGCCCAACACCAGTACGCAGGCGGTTGAGCTTAACCCAAGCTGCTCGTGGTAAGCCCATCCCAACAGGCCTGGCACTAATCCTGGGCACAAAAGCACGGAGCCTGGAAGCATTTTCACAGTACTCCGCGTTCCATTTGTGATTTGTCCATTCAGAGGCGCGGATGCCAAGTCTGGCAAGATTGTCCAAGAGATTCTGCGTAGCTGGCACAAACGGGCGTCTGGATCTTAGTCTCACTTGGCGAGTATCTGAGGACCCACTTAAAAGACCATGCAAGATATGATCGGGGTCCAGAGATCCACGGTAAGCCAAGGAGAGTGTCGCTCCCATTCGGCGAAGCTCAGCTGGCTGGATGCCTGAAAGTACAGGTAGGTGGTCCGTTGGAGTGGGACGCAGGCATCCAGTAACCATGCGCAAGGCGTCATTCAAGACACTGTCAACGAGACGAGTGTGAGCAGTGCGACACCAGACTGGCGCACAGTACTCAGCTGTTGAGTAGACTAGAGACAAGGTAGCTATGCGTAGTGTTTTAGCACCAGCACCCCATCCCGAGCCCACGAGTCGCCTCAGCAGTGTGACGCGCGATGATAGTTTTTTGCGCAATGCCACTGAATGGTGACGAAACGTGAGCGATCTGTCCAGTTTTACCCCAAGGTATGTAGGGGTTGGACAGAACGGTAAAAGTCTACCGTTGTTGTAGACCTTTAGCTCACGTTTGGCCTCTCGGTTATTTAAGTGAAAGGCTGCCGTCACCGTCTTAGTGTGACTGAGCTTCAACCTCCAAGTCTGGAGATACGCTGAAAGTGTGGACATGTCTTGGCTTAAGGTCCCCTCCAAGTCCTTCCAGTTTCCAGAAGAGTGCAACAATGCTAAATCATCAGCATAAGCAAACTTTCTGGAAATCATGGAAGGAAGATCGTACGTATAGATGTTAAATAGGAGGGGAGCCAAGACCGATCCCTGAAGAACGCCGTTTTTAAGACGGCGTAGCCTGCTTTGCTTGCTGTCACCGGTGTTAAGGGTGAAACTTCGATTTCGGACAAGCTCCAAGATCATTTTGATCATGTGCTTATCCGGAAGTAGTCTCAACAGCTTGCAGGTAAGGCCACGGTGCCAGACAGTGTCATAAGCAACTATCAGATCGATAAATACGGGACCGGCCTTCTTTTTAGCCTCGAAAGAATCCCCGATGTTCTGGGTTAGCAGAACAACTTGATCTACAGTTGACTTCCCGCGTCGGAACCCAGACTGCTCTTTAAGGAGCAGTGGATCGACTAATGGTTCAACGCGGGCGTAGATAAGCCTCTCGAGGATCTTGTAGGGGACACAGAGCAGAGATATCGGTCGATAATTCTTTGGATCCCCACGGGCTTTCCTGGTTTGGGGATCGCGACCACAAGCGCTCTTCTTCAGATCTTGGGAATTTTGAGTCGGCGCAAACAGGAAGAAAGGAAGTCACGTAACCAGGACTTCAAAGCAGCTCCAGTATGGAGTATAAGCTCGGGGCAGATGGAATCAGGACCCGGAGCTTTACCTGGTTTTAAGTGCTGAAAAGCAGCAGCAAATTCTCTCTGTGAAAAATTGTCAGAGATATTTACTGCGTCTGGTGTTGTGGCCCTCCAAAGGTCAGACACTTCTTGAAAGACAAGTCGAGATGACTTGCGATCAACAGCCTCGTATTTCCCATTTTTAACCAGCTGAGATGCAATAGCATCGGCTGAAAGGGACAGTGACGAGGAGAGTGTCGTGACCTACCAGTAAGATTGTTCAAAATACTCCACGCTTTTCGAATAGAGTGTGAGAAGTCAATGCTCCGAACTGCTTCGGACCATCAATCCCTCCGCTTTCTGTCAAGCTTGGCAAGCAGAGCTGTAGCAGCCAAACTTGAGTCGTCTCCCTGAGGAGACTGCAGAAAGGTTTTATAGAGGGATTCACACTCTGCATCCCAACACGGAATATAGTTATTTCGATATCCGCGTGGGATAGTCTTTTTGGCTGCTTTCTTAATGGTGTTACAGAAGTCATGGTAAGCCGCATCCACATCAAGTGAATCAGGCGGCAACAAAGTCTTTGCGAATTTATCTTAGTCAAAGCAATGTAGTGACTCCATTTGGCCTTGCGGAAGTTCCATCGCTTAACAGGCATGCTTGGCACTGCCATAGCAAACCTTGGTGGTGTAATAAGCAAGGGTCGATGTTGTGACCTGGGGAACTTCTCAAGGATACGTCTATCCGGTAAGCGACTGTTTGGACCTACGCTAGCGAAAGCTAGATCTGGATTGGTGCCAGTGTTCCAGCGGCCGGAATAAAAACTGGCAGCGTTCTTGGCATTATATAGCAGGGCAAGACAATTAATACTTGCCCAGCCAGCCAAGCACTCACCGTCCGGACTGTTGTCGTCATAACCCCAGTCAGCATGACGACAGTTAAAATCGCCAGCGTACAGACAGGGGTGAGGATACGCTGGGAGATCCAGGGTTCGCAATCGCTTTGGCGGTGGTTTGTAGACGTTGACTATTTTATAGCCATCAACGTCCACACACAGCCACTCGATCTCCGATGTCGGTGGAGATTGGTTCAAAAGCATGTATCTCAGTCGCTCGTGGACAAACGTGGCAAGGCCATGCTTCCTGCTTAAAGAAGACCCAGCTAGTTGGTAGTGTGGTAACACCAACTTCTCTGCATCAGTGCAGTGGGTCTCCTGCAGTAGGATGACGAGTGCCTCAGACTGCATAGCGAGGTGATGAAAAACATTCATTTTGCTTGCAGTGAAGCCTTCGATGTTCAGCTGAAGAATAGTGGGTCTTCGGAACTTGTTGGCAATGTGCCCTGAAAAGGGCAGTTTTATCCTGGCATTGCCCCGTCCTGAAAAGGACGTTTGCCGATTAGCAGACCCACACTGAACATCGGAATGGGTGGATACCCTTCCGTTTCGGTAGTTTCGGTTTCGGTCTGTCATTTTAAAATCAATGAGCAGACTTACTCACGGCCCAGGCTGCGTGAAAGCACCTACCATCTGGGCTAAAGCTCGACTTATAGACTTATAGATTCAAGTGTCTATTCTATTAATGTAAACAGGCTTTATCAAATTTGCTCTTGATACCAAGTATAATACCGCTTATAAAAAAATTGTTGTTGTTTTTATCCAACTGCTTACTAATTTTTTTGTAAAAAGTTAAATGGTTGGAAAAACACAACTGGTTTTGTCATTAAAAGCATGGTTATTTGAATATACGTATAAAGACGACTTTAAAACTCTTTTTTTATATAATCTGTTTATTTTGCTAAAAATTTAGAATTTATTTTAATCTATATAGTGATTTTGCCGATAACAACTAAACAAATTTTTACAAATTTAAAAAATCAGGTTGAACCAAAATATAACACACAGTAGTTTAGTAATGGAATCTACAGTACGTAGATAAAAGCGGTAGGACATTTACACTAGATTTAAAAAACACATGCGTGATATAAAACCATAAAGTTAATCCCGGTTAAAAAGTAATGAAGTAACCCAATTAGGTATCCAACATGCGGCCCACTAAATGTTTTTATGCGGCCCACTGCTTACTTAAATTTCCCAACATTTTTTATAATATCAAGTGATAGTTGTCAATGACTTTAGTCGTAGTAAAGGCACTACCTTTAGCCCAATACGAAGTGATTTAAAATAATATTACAGTAGTCGCAGAAATGCCGCTATACTGATGAGAAAAAAAAACCTGTAGATTTATTAAGAAGGTGGAAAGAAGATCAAATATTTTTAGAGATTCTATGTCCAATCCAGGAATTTAACATACGTCCGATCCGGGGATGCACCGTTAGTCAAGGAGAATATTGATCCTAGTCGTCGAAAATCAGCTGACTGGATGTTTGAAAATATGGATAGGTGGTCCGTTGGAGTGGAACGCTGGCATTCAGTGACACCGCGCAAGACCTCATTCAGAACACTGTCTGTGAGATGAGTGTGAACGTTGTGACACCAGATTGGTGGTGTGCAGTACTCAGTTCTTAAGTAGACCAGAGAAAGTGCAGATTTGCAAAGTATTTTGGAACCAGAACTCCATCTTGAGTCTGCATGTTGCCTCAGCATTGCGACGCGCTAAGATAGGTTTTTGCGCATTGCCACTAGATGGTAAACATATCGTGAGCGATCTCTCCAATGTTACAACAAAATACTGTAATACTGTAAGTAAGATTGGTCAAAATTGTAAACATTTAACTCATGTTTGGCCTTTCGGTAATTAAAATAAGAGGCTGCTATTACTGTCTTAGTGTGACTGAGCTTCAGTTTCCAAGTTTGAAAATATACTAAACGTGTGGTCATATCTTGACTTAACTCTTTCACAGCGGGGCTTTTGTCCACTAGCTGCGCTAATTTAGGATTTTTTCAAGAATTAAGCAATATTTAATTATAATTTCCCCATTGATTATAAAAAAAAATTGTTTAAATTTTATACCATTCAAAAGATGATTTTTTCCTAAGTATAATGTTATAAAATGTTTAAAAATTTGTTCAAAAACAAGTTTGCAATAAGCAAAATAAGAGACCCCACTTTTCCTTTAAAAAAATCCCTTTTTCCCCAATAATTACGACTAGCGAGAAGATAATTCAAATTTTCAAGTCGCTACGTGTCGCTAGAGTTCTACTCTGTCGGGCGAAAAAAAGTTCGTCTGAATATTTTGCAAAATGGCGGCGTTACTTTCGATTATATTCCCAAGAGATTATGGCGAACGGTACATTTCTAATTAGAACAACGAAATTTTGAACTTGATCGTTGTGTGTGTGCTTGCGTGCCATTGTTTGAATCTTTGCGCGGCTTTGACTTTGATCTAGAAAAAAAGTTTCGGCTTTTTTTCGTGACAATTTATAAAAAAAAAATGGCAAGCTCATAGCTTATATTAGCTTGTTCAGCAAAGTAAAGTAGTTTCTTGTAACTCAATAAATTCTTATGTAACAAATTTCGATCCATTGATGTATCTTTGCTGAAGCATAAAACTACACTGGTAATATGTTTTAGGAAAATATTTTCAATTGGCTGTTTTGCAACTTTAGCAAATAAAAATTTATAAGTGAATTTTTTAATGCAAATTTTGAAATGTTCTTTGTGATAAGCAATAAACTATTTTTACAAACAGAAGGTCACCGTGGATATGGCACACCAATCCTTTATAATTTTATATTTTTAATTTCCATATTTGTCCTCCTAACACACGAAAAAGCTTTGCAAATGCTATAAATAGAGCAGCTATCAAGCAAGTATTACGACCTGCTTTCGGAGACTCCAAGATGTTGCAGTCCGATTCCGAGCTATTGAAGCACATAATTCATAATTTAGAAAAAAGAGGGACCCGCAATTTAGACGGAACATTTGGTGTTCAAAAATCTGTTTTTGAAATAACATATCGAACCAAAAACCAGTTTTTGAAAATGTATTATTTCTAAAATTTACCTGATTGTTAGTGCTCGTATATATTCTTTACTTCATAAAGCTTTATTTATCTTAGTCTCATATAAAAAAACTTTTTTTATAATTATGACCTAATTAGTAAACTATAATTTATTAAATTGAACAACTTATCTTTATGCGGTTCGTAACAGAGCTTTCAGATGTTTTTTTTGCTGATTATAAATTCTGACTTCGGATCAAAGCGCAGCCGTATATAAAGGGACGTGCGCATTTGCTTGGGTATTGTGACGTAACAGAGGGTTTTTCAGGAAGTTTAGTTTAAAAAAATTTGCCGTGTTCGACGAGTGTTCGACGAGTGGTTAGATAAGCCTCTCTGAGATCTCGTAGAAGTAAATGAGCAGAGATATTGGTCGATAACTCTTTGGGTCCTCCACAGGTTTTGTTGACTTTGCGATTGCGACTACAAGCCTTGATTCTTTTCCAGATCTTATAAATTATGAATCGTTGCAAGAAGGAAGAAAGCAACTCACGTAACTGGGACTTCAAAGCAGCTCCAGCATAGACATTATTAATACTACTTACGTAATAATCTTGATAGTTTCACATTATGGATATGTTCCTAATTAGTTAATCAATTTTAAATTTTTATTTTAATACTCGTTATTTGGTCATGGCATTTAATACTAAACAGAGAAAATTTCTTATACATGTAATTTCATATACATGCGGCCCACTGAATGTACTTAACCCTATATGGACAAATGGGACAGATCTGGCACGTTTCAAAAAAACGTTATTTAGTGAACATTTTTAGAAATTTTTTTAAATAAACGATTTTTTTAGATTTGTCATATCTAGTTGGTATAGTTTTGAGTTAGAAACCCTAAAACTTCAACCAGTGTGAAAGTAATAGTCAGTTCTTTGGTTGTTTGGCAAGGTTAGTAAAAAATGCTGATACTTACTATTTTGCATTAAGTAGTTCTTGATAAGCAACCAAATTTTTTGACCAAATAAAATTTTTTTGTATTTAGTAAAAGCAGTTCTATCATATCAATAAAAAATTTTTAATGTTTGCTTATTGTGATTAATGTGGTATCGATTAATTTAAACGTGCCAGATCTGTCCACCTGGTCCACAAAGTTTGATTTATATGCTGAAGATCTAAATATAATCTGAGTGTTATGTTGCATTTTTTTTTAATATTTTGAGTAAATATAGTGTAATAATAAATTACTTATGAATGTTCGAAATTTTTATGACATAAAGAATTGGGCAGCTATCGCTGGGGGTGAAAATGGGGAGAGCGAAAATGAATTTTTAGCAGAAAGTGACTCTAATGATGAATATGTTTATTGTAAATCCAGTTACAAAAACCATCAAAGTGAAGAAAGTATTTAGATTACATAGAAAAAAGAGCCAAATGCAAACTGCCTGGGTACACAAGCAAAACTTACATTTTTTGCATAAAATACGAAATGTTTCTTTGCCTGAACAAAAATAAAACTGTTTTAAAACATTTCACAAAAGCTAAAAGTATTCAAATTGTAATGTAAAATTACTTGTGTACTCGTTTTTGACTTTTATGGTTCAATTATTGCATGATATATAACGTTTTGATTTTTCGTACTATGGACCAGTGGGACAGATCTGGCACGTTTAAAAATATTAAAAATAAATAAAAATTTTTTTAATATTTAGTCAAATATTGTGTAATAGAAAGCTACTGTCACTAAAAAATAGTTGAAATAATTTTTATTGAGCACAAAATTAAATTTGTCCATATAGGGTTAAATTCATAACTTGGCCTACTATGAAAAAAGGTTGGACATCCCTAGTAAGCCTATAACTAATACATCTGCCTAATGAAACGTGTGTATTTGCAAGATCGTTATACCGTATGGATCGAAATAACTAAAAAAAATTGAACAAAAAATTCGAGTTGTACAGTATGAAAAAATAGCATAGCGGTCGTCTTTTTAACATTTAAATAATCATGCTATTAAATTACTGATAAAACAAAATACTTTTATCCAACTTAAAAACTATTAAATAATTTAATTTTCTTACTCGTCGCAACAGATTTGACAAATGTTTTTCTTCGTTTCGTTTTGTTCTGAATGCGCCATTGATATTTGTGTTTCACTCAATTTGCTTGATAAAATCGGTTATTTGATTGTTTTGATTTTGATTTTGATTTTGACTTGTTTGGTAAAACAAAGTTGATTGCGGGAAGCGAAGTATAGGAGCCCTTGATTATGGAACTTGTTCCAAACAAAAACACTTCATCACTTATTTGTTTCTGAATAAACTAAATTTAGACTTTTTGGATAAATTTAATGAAGACATTGCTGTTGACATCAAAGGAATCGTTTGTTTTAATTACTTTGTTTTTACGAATTGACTATCTGCTTGATGAATTAAATAAAGCTTTATTCGTAAAATTTTCTCTTTTTATTTCTGGTTGAGTAAATTAGTAGAAATAAGAGGAAAAAATATGCGATTTGACCATTATACTTCGCGCAAATTGTTAATTTTTTAATTTTTCTAGGTGCTTGAAAAAACTTAGTTTCTCTAATAACAAGTAGTTGTTTTCTGACCCTTAATGCTTTTTCTTTTTTGTATAATGAAACATTTATTTTTTAAGATTATAAAACTAAGACTTTTCATCTTATAAATTCATTGTAATAGAAAGCACAGTTTTTCTTTTATAACTCGTTACATGCATTTCCAAATTATTTTTATTATGTCATTAATGTCACATGCGTCAATCATATGGAGATTCTGAGGCAGCGTTTCTCAGATTGAGCCACTTGGCTCCTTAAGGAGGAATTTGGAAATCTGTATGCAATGTATCGACAGATTCACTCAAAAAATTGGCATGTTTCCGGAGTTGCCAAGATATCCGACATATTTCCGGAAATGCCAAGATATTGCTGTCCGGTCAAAATTTTTATTTTAATATTTTAGTTTTATAAAGATATGACTAGTATGAAGAACTGCTTGCCAAGAACGCCAAGCAGGGTAAAAGGCCGTAAACCGTCTTTCACAAGGACACAACAAAATGGCGCGAGTGAAGTTTTAACCGCGACCATGTTGATCACAACCATTCCACCAGGCTTCCGACAAACTCGAAATACGTTCAAAATAACTTGATTTTTACAGCAAAACTGTGCTTGATAATTTTTACTCGCAGCCATTGATAGAAAAATAAAACAGTTTAAACCTTGGCAGTTCAAATATTATAACTCTATCAACAAAGATTATAATTCAAAGCCAAATTTTAATACGTAATTGAAACTGCGAACTCAAACTCAAAAACCGGGGCCTTTTCAGCAATCTCAAACTTGCGCAACTCAAAAAATAGAAATTCTGAAACTGAAACTTGAACCAGAAGTGAAAAAAAACGATTCAAAACGAGAAAAAATCACAATCACAAACATGTGATCACAATCACCGCGCTTCAACCATTCCACCAGGCTTCCCACAAACTCGAAATACGTACAAAATTACTCGATTTTTACAGCAAAACTGTACTTGATAATTTTTACTCGTAGCCATTGATAGAAAAATGAAAAAACGTCCTTTGCCGTTCAAACACAGAATAATAAATTTAAGAATTAGAAATATACTTTAGGTAATTATTATAACTCTATCAACAAAGTTTGTAATTTAAAGCCAAATTTGATACTCAATTAAGACTGCGAACTCGAATTCAAAAACCGGGGCCTTTTCAGCAATCTCAAACTTGCACAACTGAAAAAAATACAAAATTCTAAAACTGAAACTTGAACTAGCAGTGAAAAAAACGATCCAGTTCGAGTGTATTAATTTAGTAATTGCGGGAAAAAATACTTAATATTTTAAATCGATTGCAGCAAATTTTTTTTAAAAAAAGGGAAGAATTAAGACGCAAATTAAATTGAAATGAAAAAGTTGGGTGTTTTTATAATATTTAGCGTGGTCGTTTTTGTTGGCTTTTGTACTTCACTGACTAGTTGATGTTTCTTGCTATAATGGTTTTATCTACAAACGTAGATTTCACTTAATTAGCATACTTTTGTTGCAAGATTTTAAAAGCTTTCACTTCATGTATATATTCTCTGACTCGCTGGTAAACGTCGGAGGCATAAAGTATAGATCAACCGATTAACCTTCAAGCGATTACCTTGATTACTTCGGGACCTGCCCAAATGTTTCTGTCTAATTGTACCTTTCATTGTATTTGACATCACTGAAATTTAGAGTTGCTTGTTTAGACGGCTAAACAGATAAAATTGCTGTAAAGTGCTTTTTAATGAACAAAACAATACGGCGAGATAAGAGATGAACTCAACTATGTTTATTAATCTTAACTACTCGAAAAGTTGCTAGCAAATTTAATCCTTTTAATTTAGATCGTCAATTATATTTTATCAACTCACCCGTATTTTTTTCGTTTTTAAAGAACCTGTTATCATAATTGGCGGTTAATAAATTTACTGCTTTAATAGTAAATTATTTATTAAACAAAAGTTTTTAATTTGTTTACATTAAGAAACCCAGATTTAAAAAATAAAGTAGCAAAATATATAGGCCTACTTGTGTTTTTGATTTTTACAGCATACGTCGTACCTGCTGTGAAGATTAATGGCTTATAATAAAAGTGAAAAAGATACGTACATTTTGAGCTTTGGCGTAATAAACTCAATTAGAATTTAATGACTCGGTTTTATGTTTGAATTGATTAGGAAATACTTTGTTTGCATCTGTATAACATATATTAATAAATGTAAAAGCCGACTTGTAAAAACGTGAATAACTGCTTTGGGCTTATTTAACTGTCTTAAAAAATTGAACATTTTAATATAAGGAAAATTGCTTTTGATACATTACTTAGTTGTCGAAATCAGTAAAAATAACTGCTTTTTCTTATTTGCTCTGACTTCAATAAGTTTTTCTCGGAATTAAACTCGACCGTAATTTCTTTTATCACCAGCTGCAAAACAGCTGGCAGTGCGAGATAACGATTCTGAAAAAAACTAAAAGTTAAGTTTTATTTGAAAACTATTTGATGTTAATGCCGACGCCATTTTGTCACAAGACAGGCCAGCTGTGCACAGCATAATAATGCTTTCTTAACAATCATTCGTGTTGCGGAAAAAAGCTTTTAACCGATTCATTCTTAATCTTTGTTTTAATCCAAGCCGACTTTTATCTTCGAAAAAACTATTCAGGCTCCACCAAATCCATTATTGTAGTATGCGTTATTTTATCTTGTCATGAAACATGAGACACTTTTATAGAAAGTAATTTAAATATTTGACAAAGCCAATGAGCGCCATTTTTTATTTTATTTTTGTTAAATTTTAACTTTATTTTAACTTGACAGTTTTAGCCTGTTACAGAAGTCCTCATAGACAAAATTAAGTTAAGTGATACAAAAACATGAATTATTCTATTTGTTCGTCAACAGTGCGATAGAAAGTTCATTTTATCTCGTACATTAGTTATCCACAATTACAAACTCAACTAAAAAGCGTTCTTCTGCGTAACAAATTATGCATATAAATAACTTCAACATGCTTTCAAAAAATAATTTTATGCATGAGCATATGTGATTTTGTTGTAAATGTTTTTATACCAAACACAAATAATAAGACACATATTCGATTTAATTACATAATGATGACTTTTTATTTTTACCAAATTTATAATTGCTTAACATTTATTAAAACAATACACAATATATCAAAGATTTTTCAACTGAGTATTGCACATTCCAGGATGTGAACCATGAAATGTGTCCAGAAACAGCGAAAAGTTGGCGGAATGTTGCAAAACAAGTAGACTTTATATTGATGATGCATAACATATAAAAAAGTTGTAGAAATGTTGCTATGAGGTCGCAGCAACAAACGTTGAAGAACACCTGGTATAAAGTATAAAAACAAAGTATCAAAAGTATTCTTTTCGAAGCATTGCAAAAACAAGCAAGAAACGAGTTTTTAAACATTTAATATAATTTTGACAATGAGATAAAATTTTGACAAATTTGGATTTTATACAGAATTTTGACTTATAAAAACTCTTAAACAGTGGCTCTCAAACATTTGAGAGTTTTCAGGTCCGTCGCCCCTTACAAAGCTTTTCAAACTTGGCCCCCGTTTAAAATATTATAACAAAATTCAAGTTTGTAACAAGAAACAAGGTTATCACTTTGAAAGCGTCTTTGGTTATGTCAATTTCGTTGATAAAGTAAATTAGAGTTGAAAATAAGTTAAGCATCTTTCTCGCGGCCCACCCTTCCCGGTAAAGGCTGCTCCTTTGAGAAACCTGCTCTTGAGACTCCCGAGCATCTGAAATTAACTTTAATGTAAGTTTCAATATTAAATGCAACATTGTCAGACATTTTATGTTTACGTTGGTGTATACAGAACACGATGTTGGAAGATTTGGGTGACATTATTTTATTGTCTAATTTTAAATCGCTGTCACGGAAACCTCATAATCGTCTGATTGTTTCGAGTTTTGTTTTCGATCAAAACCGTATTATTATTGACTGAAATTAATTAAGTCACCTTTCTAAAACGTGCTGGTGTGCTCAGCTCTTCGATTTCGCAACTTAATTGAAATTATCGTAACAATTAAGTTGTAAAAGTGATAATTCTAAAACCTTTTTCTGATTACCATATTTAGTCGTGGCCCTGAACTAAATAAACAGCAAACAAATCCCAGGTCTTCAGTTAGCTCGAGAACAATTTAAAGTGAGGACGGGCTTCCGTGTATCGGTGTTTTCCTGTTAAACACTAGAGCGACCCGGACAATGTAACAATTAGTGTTGTTACTTCAATTATAATATAGACATTTTGATGCTTATTTGTTGTTGGTGCTGCAGTTTAGTACTATCATATATAAAAATCATTTAAAGTATATTTTAATAAGTCTTGCTAGATAGACATTGAAAATGCAGAATGCAAGCAGATCGGCATAGCGTTTCCACTTTGTGAAACTATTTTGTGGTCATTTCGAATACCATGCCCGATGGTAAATTGTAGAACGTACAAAAAACAGATGAGAAATAGTGATCATAAGTAGTTTTTGTGGAGTTATGAATCTTTGTAAACATTCTTTGTTCGTAACGTTCTCATCTTTGCTTTCTGTTTGCAACATATTGTATTTTACTCGAACAGGTTTTTGAATTTTATACTTAATTACAAAGCAGATTGTACGTACAGTGTATAACAAAATTCAAAATGGCTCCACATTTACCAAACAAAAAAGTTAAATCTAAAACTCTTGGAAAACCTTGTAGAGATTTTGATGACAATGTTGTTCAAAATCAATCAAGTAAAAATTTAATTGCTTCAAATCTTGAAGAACAAGATATTCAGTAAGTAGTAGTAATAATAGTTGCTTGATTTGCAATTAGGTTTTTTTCATTTGATAGTGCTTGTCGTTTCAAAAAGTTCTTCCATCTAATTTAGTCGGCAGCGTGATCAATTGATTTTGAGCGCGCCATTTTGATTTCTTTCTAGAAAATGGTTTTTTTAATTATCAAAATGGCAATCTTGATCAAACTTTTTTTGTTTAGAAATCAAAATGACACTTTTAATCAAAGCTCAACTGGAGATTTTGACTTATAGTTCGGCGCCAAATACAGCAAAAGTTTGAGAAATCTCAAAATAGAGATCAGTTTGAGTGATTGACAAGTTTGCGTGACGTCTGCAAGTTTGCTTCCGTTGCTGTTGCGCCGATTTGGAGCATATTATAAACAGCACATAACTTTAATGCAAAGCAACCAAATTAACTGAAACTTTGATAAATAATGATACAAGTACTGATATTTAAGTCGACCAAGTTTCTTGAAGTTTCATCGATGTTGATAAGATTTAATGAAACTTGCATGGGTTTTTTTGGATCACTCTGTATTTATTTAGTTTGAAAATTGTCATTGTTGTTTTAAATACCGATAACCTATTTTAATTGTCTTTAGAAAAGAAAAAACGAAGAGAAATGGGGATACTTTTATCTCTGGTGCCAATGGCATCATCAACGCCATGTTGATCAAGATGAAGGAAGCGGCCGATAGCGATCGGGAGGCGAACAGGAAGAAACAGCCCGCGATGAACAAACTCAAAATGCTCCCCACAGTGATCCGGAACTTGAAACAGCAGGTTTGTTGTCATGTGATTATTATATTTGCTTTAAGTTATATTCAGCGTAGAAATGATCACGTGACTAACGTAAGTTGTTTTTTGATCGATTTGTAGGAATTGAGAGAAACTTTCGTTGACTTGGGTTCTATTGCTGCTATCGCTGATTGGTTGACCGTCCTGCCCGATGGAAATCTTCCTCACATCAGCATCCGCACTCAGCTGCTTTCCGTTCTCTACGATCTTCCTCCGATCACGCCGGTGAGTTCTATTTACCTTTCTACTATAATTACACGATTACCTGCGGGAAAAAATCTGTTTTGTGTTCAATTCCAAACATGCATGGAATTATTTTCCATGAAACACTGAAGTCGAGCGGACTCGGTCGCACGGTGATGATGTTGCACAAACATCCACGGGAGACGCGGAAAAATAAAGAATCGGCTGAGCGGCTCATAAACAAATGGTCGCGGATCATATTTGGGCTCCATGACAACTTCAAGAGCATGTCTCGCGGAGGTGATTGTTGTGGCGATGCCGCGTTTTTCGGTCGGTTTCATGCGACTGATTGTTCCTCACTGTGATTATCTTTGTTTGTAGAACGCGAACAGCAAGATCTGGAGAACATGCCGCCATCAAAGCGCAGACGCTTGGCTTTGGGAAAAACTGAGCAGAATCTGGGATTGGACGTCCCCAAGCCCGGAAAGCTTTGTTCGAGAGAACGAGACTTTGCAATGCGCGCGCGTAAACCGGAACCATCCATCAAAAATTACGTTATCAGGCCGCAGTGGAACGTCGTTTCAAAAGATGACGACAGCGAACGCCCGATTTCAAAACCGTCCAAATCGAGGAACGACGAGCGACTCGAGAAACATCGGAAAAACTTTGCCAAACGCATGAAGAACTTGAAAACGCGGCATGCAGTTGGTATCAGCATCAACGGAAACAAAATGGCTTTATCATGACCTGGACTGCGATTTCGCATTTTATTCAGGATGCTCTATACAATTGTTTCAATTGAAGAAGCGACGTTATATTTTTGTACCCACGTATCGTTCAAACATTTGCTTTTGTATAGCGTTGAGTATTGCTGTTTCCATTTTCCAGTTACGTCTACAGACTTCTTTGCATGGCGTTTACTAAATTAGTTGAATTTTGAAAGACTCGAACTGAACTGGTTTTTATCTGTGGTATACAATTTTACATATTTTACTTGTTAAAATATTCGACCCATGCACTACAATGCATTGTTTGATTAGTTTACATATTCACGAGCTGTAATGTCAAGTTCTGGGCCTACTTTAAAATTGGATGATTTCAATTTAGTTTTACTGGTCACATCATATTACAGTATTTGAAAGTTATTTTTTTAATGTATTTTATATTTAATTTATTTACAAATTCCGTCAAAGCCATTCATGTTTTCGGTCATAATTTAATGTTTGACGATTTACATAAAACAATCACAACCGATTATCGAATTTGACGTGTGACTAAAATCAAAACTTGGCTTTTTAAAATAAAACAATTGTCTTATTCACTACCAATATATATTTTTCTAATTTATTGGGTTTAGATTTTAATTTCTATTGAGTGAATACATTTTTTACGATTTTAAACGGTAAAAGTTATTTTCATCAAAATTTAATTTTTATTTTTCTTCATTTATATATTAAGTCATAGAATTGAATAAATTTCGCTAATCAGAAAAAGCAAATCGCAAAAAAAGGATATTTTTTTGTAGTATTTTTTTGCTTTTAATTTTTTGTAAAACTAATTAAGCTTTGCTAATTAATTTGCTTGTAATCGTTTATATTTGAAGCTGTTGAAATTCTTGATACGATTCTATTAAATGGTCAATATTATATTGATCTTTTGTAAATTTTATTAAGATATTTTCAACAGTTTGTTTCGTGGTTAGAACTCGTTAAGTGATATAAACTTTTAGTCAAATGGATTTTGATGTAACATCTTATTTAAACAAAAAAAAAAAAAAAAACAGAATTTAGAATTATCTACATAAACAAGAAAAAATTTATGTAATCTTAACACTGTTAAAAACCTGTATACAACTTAATAAAAAAGTGTTTAATATTTTATAGAAAATACTTTCAGAACTAATGATATAGTTATATGAGTCATAAGGACTATAAGTGAACTATCACTCTAAATCTATTTTTAATATGAACTTATAAAATTGATAGTAGCCCATGTGAAGGAGTTTTTTTAAATATCTTTTCAAAACTAATAACAATTGTTGTGTTTTCGTTTGAAGTAAACTTCAATTTTTTAAAATGTTGAATTTACTCCAAAAACAAAAGATTTGTTGAAAAGTTTTTCACAAGTTATGTAAAAATCTAGCACCGCTGTTGTTTAAATTAAAGCTAGAATTTCGGTCAGTTGCTCCAAAATGAAACAACAATTTAATATCGTTTTGCCAACATGCTAATTCCGTATGTTTTACGAATACTTTTTATGATACGATTTGACTTATACAAACACAAAATCAATGGATTTTATCATTAGCCTCGAAAATGCAGGCGGTTAAACCAAGTTACATATTTGTTCAATAATGTGGTTCAGCCTGCCTTTGTGCAAGTAACTTTGACAGCGAGAAATTTCAGTTTTTTATAATCTTTAAATAATCATATTTTACGCCAACATTGATGTGAGAATAATATTTATTTATTTCTTAAAAAAGATAACGATAGGAATAACAAGAGTTTTCCTAGAAAACAAAACTCTTATAAGCGATTTTTGGGGATGGCGGTTCCAGTTTGATGTTTATTCAAATCACATTTTATTTACCTTGAGGATTTGCAAAACTTAGTAAGATTTGTGACTTAAAATAAAAATCAAATTCCGATAACTGTTCTGTTAGGCAGAGGTCCGCAAATAGTGGGTTGCGAGACCTTTCATTCTGTGTCGCGAAATAATTCAAACTATTTAAACCTACTCTAAATATAAGCTTCGCATCTGTGAAATAATAATGAACTTGATCATTCTAAACCTATAATTATTATTGCCTTGTTACGTAATCGAGCAGAACACGCGTTAAGTAGTCAACGAGCAATCATGTTGTTTTGTTACTGTTGCACAATGGGAGATTAGCAGCTGTGTGAAATTGCTTGATACTCTATATATTTTTTTAGGGGGCCCCGCTTGAAAATACCGCTTACAGTTTCATTTTGCTGTATATGTTTTTTTAAGAGAACACCATAATTTTGGGAGAAAAATAGCAAAATATGAGATCAAATCGAAGTGAGGACCTTTATATTTTTTTTAGAAATCACTATGATTTTGGGACAAAAATACCGAAATTAGAGATAAAATCGAAGTGAAGACCTTTTTTTTAGAGATCAACATGATTATGGGAAAAATAAGGGAAATACGAGATCAAAGCTCTTTTTTTGAGAAAACACCAATTTTTTTGGAATTCTTGTCTCGGGGCCCTAACTTTGAATATCCGTCACTGAATAGTAGCCTTAAAATTCCTAACTAATTGAAAATATTTTCTACTTAATACTACCGCTCAAGAAAAGTGTGGGTCACAAGAGTTTAAGTCAAGAATTTTTGGGTCACGTCAAAAAGTATTTGAGAACCCTTGCTGTTAGGGGCCATTATTTCAAATTTAAAAGTCTCCGTTGAAAAAAAATTAAATTAAATAAAAAATGAAGTTCCTAAACAATAAACTTTTTGTTTAAAAGTTATTCACTCTTTCGGCTGTAACAACAACAAAACAATAATAACAACATGATCTTGCAGCAGAAACATTGGATCTCAGTCTGCAGACTGTGAACATGATTCGTGACCCATTCTTCGATTCACAAACAGTTTTCATTGTTTGTGAAAAAGTTATTGAGAAATGAAAACACACCGTGATCTGAGGTGTTCGCAGAAGTACTCGATAAGCTCAAATGTCTCATCATAAATAAAAGAAGAAGCAAATTGATTGTATGTCCAAATCCGTCTGCATTTTAAAAAGATGTTTGCTGTGGATTAGGCGTGAGAAAAAAATATTCTGATTAAATTTTCTTTTCCGTGTAAAGATACACAGAAAAGATATTTTTTTATCCAGATCTTGTTTCAAATACCGTTCATTATTTATGTTATCTTGCTTTACTTCATTGTTACATTTTCCATAGAGAGCCCCACATTTGTCTTAGTAAATCCGTGATTTTTTCGAGTATCATAGATTCTTAATAATATGAAAAACAACTGCAGAATGCAAATAAAAGTTTTGTTTTGAAGACTAGAACACTTTTGAACGTTTGTGACTGGAAACAGTTTTGGTGTTAACCAAGGCTCTGGGTGTGTCCAGGTTTTGTAAAACATACTTTTTCAAACGGGATTTTCCTGCTTATTTACAATGCTTTTCCTGTATATCAGAACAAAAATTAAAAATCGACTTGTTTCTAATTCATTGTACAATTCAGTCCAGTCGTTGTTTGAAAGAGCATCCAATCCAGGTCAGACACAAACAAGACTGAGGCCAAAGGTTTATCCGTTTACTAACCGAGGCTGCTGCACTGCCCGGTTCAGATGTTGGCGGTGATGTTGTTAAGCCCGGATTGAGTTTCGTCATCCAAAACCGTCAGACCTCGTACTGCATCTGGTACCTTGATGTATCGGGCACACTATTAGAACGTGGTATGCGGTTTGTTCAATGGCGCCGCACTTGCACTTGGGTGAAGGAGCGAGACCCCATTTATGCATGGACGAATGGAATCGACCAACACCAGTCCGAAGGCGATTGAACTTGATCGAAGCTGTTCGGGGTAAGCTCATTCCAATAGGCCTGATACCGGTCTGGTATGAAAACAACGAGCTTGGATGTATTTTTACAATATTCCGTGTTTTATCAATAGTTTGTCCACTCAGAAGAGCGGATGCTAAGTCCGGTTAGGTTACTTTATAAATTCCACGCAGCTGGCACAAACGAGCGTCTATATTTTATTCTCTTATTGCGAGCGTCTGAGGACCCACTTAAAAGACCATACAAGATATGATCAGGGTCCAGAGATTCACAGTAAGCCTAGGAGAATGTCGCTCCCAGTTGACAAAGTTCAGCTAGCTGAATACCTGAAAATATGGGTAGGTGGTCCGTTGGAGTGGCACGCAGGCATCCAGTGACAATGCGCGAGACCTCATTCATAACACTGTCTATAAGACGAGTGTGAGCGTTGTGATACCAGATTGGTGGTGTGAAGTACTCAGTTGTTAATTAGAACATAGAGGCCTAGATTTGCGCACTGTTTTGACACCAACATCCCATCCTGAGTCTGAATGTTGCCTCAGCAGTGTGACGCGCTAAGATAGGTTTTTGTTTCCTTCTAGTTTCCAGAATAGTGTGACAATGCTAGATCGTCTGCATAAATAACGTTTTGGAAATCTTGGAGGGCAATTGTACACGTACAAGTGAGGTTGAAAAGAAGGAGGAGCCAAGACTAATCCCTGAGAACGCCAAAGCTTACTATGCTTGCTGTCACTGGTAGTAAGGGTGAAACTTTGGTTTTGGACAAACTCCATAATCATTCTGACCATGTGTTTATTTGGCACAAGTCTCAAGTAGCTTGCATTAAGGCCACAGTGCCAGACACAGAGTCATATGCCGCCGTCAGATTGACAAATCAACAAAACAATTCTCGATGTTTTCCGTCAATACTCGTAGAATGACTTTTGATCCACGGTTGACTTTCCGCGTAGAAACCCAGCCTGCTCTCTAGGGAGCAATGGATCAATAATTAGTTCGACGAGTGGTTAGATAAGCCTCTCTGAGATCTCGTAGAAGTAAATGAGCAGAGATATTGGTCGATAACTCTTTGGGTCCTCCACAGGTTTTGTTGACTTTGCGATTGCGACTACAAGCCTTAATTCTTTTCCAGATGTTATAAATTATGAATCGTTGCAAGAAGGAAGAAAGCAACTCACGTAACTGGGATTTCAAAGCAGCTCCAGCATAGACATTTTTAATACTAATTACGTAATGATTTTGATAGTTTCGCATTTTGCTTAGATTCCTAATTAGTTAATCAATTTTAAATTTTTAATTTAATTCTTGTTCTTTGGTCACGGCATTTAATACTAAACAGAGAAAATCTCATATACATGTATATGTAATTTTGCAGGCCACTGAATGTACTTAAATTCATAATTTGGATTAATAGAAAAAAAAGGTTGAACATATCTTGCATAACCAATAAATATGCTTTAATGAAATGTGTGTATACGCAAGATAGCCTATGGATCGGAATAACTAAAAAATTTAAATAAAAAATACGAGTTGTACAGTATGAAACAAATAGTTTAGGGGTCGGTCGTCTTTTTAACATTTAAATAATTGTTCTATTAAATTACTGATAAAACAAAATACTTTTATCCAATTTATAAAACTATTAGATAATTTAATTTCGCTAGTCGTCGCAACCGATTTGACAAATGTTGTTTTTCTTCGTTTCGCTTTGTTCTGAATGTGCCATTGATATTTGTGTTTCACTCAATTTGCTTAATAAAATGGTGATTGCAAGAAGCAGCTTTTGGACTGGTTTGCTAAAATAAAGTTGATTGCGGGAAGCGAAGTATAGGAGCCCTTGATTATGGAACTTGTTCTTAACAAAAACATTTAATTACCTATTTGTTTCTGAATAAACTAAATTTGCATTTTTTAGATAAATTTAATGAAAACATTGCCGTCGACATCAAAGAAATCGTTTGTTTTAATTACTTTGTTTTTACGAATTGACTACCGATATCTGCTTGACAAACTAAATAAATTTTTATTTGTAAAGTTTTCTCTTTTGAGTAAATTAGTAAATTAGTAGGAATAAGAGAAAAAATATGCGATTTGACCATTATACTTCGCGCAAATTGTTAATTTTTTAATTTTTCTAGGTGCTTGAAAAAACTTAGTTTCTTTAATAACAAGTAGTTGTTTTCTGACCCTTAATGCTATTTCCCGCTTTGTATAATAAAACATTTATTTTTTAAGATTATAAAACTAAGACTTTTCATCTTATAAATTCATTGTAATAGAAAGCACAGTTTTTCTTTTATAACTCGTTGCATGCATTTCCAAACTATTTTTATTATGTCATTAATGTCACATGCGTCAATCATATGGAGATTCTGAGGCAGCGTTTCTCAGATTGAGCCACTTGGCTCCTTAAGGAGGAATTTGGAAATCTGTGTGCAATGTATCGATAGATTCACTCAAAAAATTGCCATGTTTTTGAGTTGCCAAGATATCCGACATATTTCCGGAAATGCCAAGATATTGCTGTCCGGTCAAAATTTTTATTTTAATATTTTAGTTTTATAAAGATATGACTAGTATGTAGAACTGCTTGCTAAGAACGCCAAGCAGGGTAAAAGGCCGTAAACTGTCTTTCACATGGACACAACAAAATGGCGCGAGTGAATCGTTAAGAACAAGATGTTCAGTAAGTAGTAGCAGTAACAGTTGTTTGATTTGCAATTAGGTTTTTTTATTTGATATTGCTTGTCGTTTTATTTGATATTTGACTTGAAAAGTTCTTCCATCTAATTTAGTCGGCAGCGTGATCAATTGATTTTGAGCGCGCCATTTTGATTTCTTTCTAGAAAATGGTTTTCTTTAATTATCAAAATGGCAATCTTGATCAAACTTTTTTTGTGTAGAAATCAAAATGACACTTTTGATTAAAGCTCAACTGGAGATTTTGACTTATAGTTCAGCGCCAAATGCAGCAAAAGTTTGAGAAATCTCAAAAGAGAGATCAGTTTGAGTGATTGACAAGTTTGCGTGACGTCTGCAAGTTTGCTCATGAGGTCATGGTTTGCTTCCATTGCTGTTGCGCCGATTTGGAGTATATTTTAAACAGCACATAACTTTAATGAAAAACAACCAAAATAACTGAAACTTTGATAAACCATGTTGATCACAACCATTCCACCAGGCTTCCGACAAACTTGAAATACGTTCAAAATAACTTGATTTTTACAGCAAAACTGTGCTTGATAATTTTTACTCGCAGCCATTGATAGAAAAATAAAACAGTTCAAACATTGGCACTTCAAACGCAGAATAATAAGAATTAGAATTATACTTAGATAATTATTATAACTTTGTCAACAAAGATTATAATTCAAAGCCAAATTTTAATACGTAATTAAAACTGCGAACTCAAACTCAAACATGGGGCCTTTTCAGCAATCTCCAACTTGTGCAACTCAAAAAATAGAAATTCTGAAACTGAAACTGAAATTTGAACCAGAAGTGAAAAAAAACAATTCAATACGAGAAAAACAAACTATGTTTATCAATCTTAACTACTCGAAAAGTTGCTAGCAAATTCAATCCTTTTAATTTAGATAGTCAATTATATTTAACATAACACAAGAAAAAATTTATGTAATCTTAACACTGTTAAAAACCTGTATACAACTTAAAAAAAAATTGTTTAATATTTTATAGAAAATACTTTCAGAACTAATGATATAGTTAGATGAGTCATAAGGAATATAAGTGAACTATTACTCTAAATATATTTTTAATATGAACTTATAATATATAACTTCCTAAACCAAATGTTAATATGAAGTTATAAAATTGATAGTAGCCTATTACTTAATTGCTCGGAATCTCTTGGACAACCTTGCCAAACTTGGCATCCGCGCCTCTGAATGGACGAATCACAAATGGAACGCGGAGTACTGTGAAAATGCTTCCAGGCTCCGTGCTTTTGTGCCAGAGACCGGTGCCAGGCCTGTTGGGATGGGCTTACCCCGAGCAGCTTGGGTTAAGCTCAACCGCCTGCGGACTGGTGTTGGGCGATTCCATTCGTCCATGCACAAATGGGATCTCGCTCCTTCACCGAATTGCGAGTGCGGCGCCTCAGAGCAAACCGCAGACTATGTACTAACAGCGTGCCCTATACATCAAGCACTACATGGAGCACGAGGTCTGACGGTTTTGGATGACGAAACTCGATGCTGGCTTAATGACATCACTGCCAGCATCTGATCCAGGCAGTGCAGCAGCCTGGGGTAGTAAAAGGATAAACCCTCGGCCCCAGTCCTGTTTGTGTCTGGCCTGGAGTGGATACCCTTCAAACGACGACGACGACGACTTAATTGCTTTGTAAAGAATTTGTTTTTAAATATCTTTTAAAAAATTATAACAATTGTTGTGCTTTCGTTTGAAGTAAACTTCAATTTTTTAAAATGTTAAATTTACTCCAAAAACAAATGATTTGTTGAAAAGTTTTGCACAAGTTATGTAAAAATCTAGCACCGCTGCTGTTTAAATTAAAGCTAGAATTTCGGTCAGTTGCTCCAAAATGAAGCAACAATTTAATATCGTTTTGCCAACATGCTAATTCCGTATGTTTTACGAATACTTTTTATGATACGATTTGACTTATACAAACACAAAGTCGATGATTTTATCATTAGCCTCGAAAATGCGGACGGTTAAACCAAGTTACATATTTGTTCAATAATGTGGTTCAGCCTGCCTTTGTGCAAGTAACTTTGACAGCGAGAAATTTCATTTTTTTATAATCTTTAAATAATCATATGTTACGCCGAATCATATCATGATGTTTGCTGTGGATTAGGCGTGAGAAAAAATGATTCTGATTAAATTTTCTTTTCCGTGTAAAGATACACACAAAAGACTTTTTATTTATCTAGACCTTGTTTCAAATACCGTTCATTATTTATGTTATCTTGCTTTACTTCATTGCTACATTTTCCATAGAGAGCCCCACATTTGTCTTAGTAAATCCGTGATTTTTTCGAGTATCATAGATTCTTAATAATATGAAAAACAACTGCAGAATGCAAATAAAAGTTTCGTTTTGAAGACTAGAACACTTTTGAACGTTTGTGACTGGAAACAGTTTTGGTGTTGACAAAAGCTCTGGTTGTATCCAGGTTTTGTAAAACATACTTTTTCAAACGGGATTTTCCTCCTTATTTACAATGCTTTTCCTGTATATCAGAACAAAAATTAAAAATCGACTTGTTTCTAATTCATTGTACAATTCAGTCCAGTCGTTGTTTGAAAGAGCATCCAATCCAGGTCAGACACAAACAAGACTGAGGCCAAAGGTTTATCCGTTTACTAACCGAGGCTGCTGCACTGCCCGGTTCAGATGTTGGCGGTGATGTTGTTAAGCCCGGATTGAGTTTCGTCATCCAAAACCGTCAGACCTCGTACTGCATCTGGTACCTTGATGTATCGGGTCTGAATCAAGAATCTGAACTGGTACCTGATGTATGGATCTGAATCTGTGTCTGAATCGAGAATTAAGCACAACTTATTGACGGGGAGCTTTGCAAGACCTGACTTGGTTTTAACTAAAACTGTGTGAATTAAATTATTTTTGTTTGGGTAAACGTCTACCACTCTACCCAGCAACCACTTAGCTCAAGGAACTCTTTCGTCGACTAGCAACACAATGCTGTCCCTTTTGAGATTTTCTTCTTTGGTGAGCCACTTTTGGCGCTTGTTCAGCATTGGAAGAAATTCATCGATCCATCTTTTCCAGAATACATTTGCTAGATGTTACACGTACATCCATTTCTTACGTGCATAGCTTGAATTTTCTTCAAACTCGCCTGGACATTGGTTTGGCGAACTGCGGAGTAGAAGTAAGTGATTTGGAGTTAGTGGTTCGTTGTTCCGAGCATCAATACTAAGCGGAACCAGGGGCCTTGAATTGATATTCGACTCAACTTCCACCAAAAATGTGCGGAGCACTTTGTCGGTTAATGGAATTTTCGGTGACCATAAGTGGAGAGAATGCGCCGGACAGAGCGAATCAGGCGTTCCCAAGCCCCTCCTCTCGCACTCGCTGCAGATGGGTTAAACGACCAAGCGATTTCCCTTTGCCGCAAATATTCTTCAATCATCTGCTTGTTCCACTTTTCAAGCGTCATTCGCAACACCTTTTTTGCTCCGCCGAAGTTAGTGCCATTGCTACTGTATATGTGCAGTGGTTGCCCTCGCCGCCCAAAAAACCTGCGCAAACAGTTAATGAAGCAATGTGTAAACAAGTCGTTCGCGACTTCCAAATGTACAGCTCTTGTTGATAGACAAGTGAACAAACAGCCGTATCTCTTTACTTCGCTTCTTCCTTGCTTAATTAGAAATGGCCCAAAGTAATCAACGCCAACATGACTAAAAGCTGGCTGATTCACTTGCAATTTTGCGAGAGGTTATTCTGCCATCAGTTGACTGCAAGGTGTCGCTGCTCTACCTTTGCAAAACAGACAGCTTCCTAATACACTCCGCACTGCCACCCGATTTTGACTACCCAGAAACGTTGTCATAAAGAAGATATAGTGTGTCCCACGCCACTATGGCCCACCTTCTCGTGGTGACATGCGATAATTAGATCGGTGGCATGCGATTTGTATGGCAGAATGATGGGGTGTTTTTGATCATAAGAATCTGGAGCCAAATCAATGCGACCACCAACGCGAATCAAACCATTGTCCAGAATTGGATTTAACTTTGCAGAACACGAATCTTTATCTAAAACTTTATCCTTGCGCAGATCAGCAATCAAGCGTTAAAAATGCTTTTCCTGTTCATATTGAGGAATGGCCGCTTCTGCCTTTCTTATTTCCTCAGTGAGCTAACCTTTGGCTGGTTTCATCCACTCCGATTGCTTAGCCTGCAGCGTAAATACGTTTTGTAACGAAGAATCCAGGCCACTGCATTCTTTAAACGATGCCAAGAAGAATACTTTGAAATCAAGCTATCGGTAGGATCTAGCTTGTTGCACGGAACGACGTTTACCTTGGCGCATTTCTGTTTTGCAGGCAAAAACTCGTCTGGAACAGGAAAAAGCACAATCGGATCTTCAGGCCATAAATCTTTAGTCTTCCAAAGAAACTGAGGCCCATAAAGCCATTTGGATTGCTTGGACAAGTCATCTGCATTCAAACTTCTGATTGCATCATCCGCGGGATTAATTTCGGTCGGAACAAATCTAAAGCAATTAACGTTAACACGACGTTCGATTTCTGCAACTCGATTTGCGACGAAAGTGGGAAAGCGCTTGTAAGAATTGTAAACCGTCTGCAAAACAGTTGTAGAGTCAGACCATATCGTTGACGTGCAATTTGTCAAATCTAACTCTTTTCATATCAGGACATCGAGTTTTGCAGCAAGTACCGAGGCCGTCAGTTCTAATCTTGGTACGGACATTATAGATAAAGAAGAAACTCTTGCTTTGCCCATTACAAAGGAACAACGAACCAAACCCTGTTCATTCACAATTCGAAGGTAAGCAACAGCGGCATAAGCCGAGGTTGAAGCGTCGGCAAAAACATGCAGCTCTGTTTATTTTACTTTGCCAAAATCAGATGGCTTGATACACTTGGGCACAATAATTGCTTGAAGATCATTTAAGCGTCCTGCCCATTGTCTCCATCTAAAAGATTCTTCTTTTGATGGCAAGTCATCCCAGTCATATCCTTTGCGACACATTTCCTGCCACAAGAGGCGCCCTCTAATCAATACGGGAGCAGCAAAGCCGAGAGGGTCGAAAACTGAGCTTATAATTGACAAGATTCCTCGCTTAGTTTCAGTTCTTTTGGCAACTTCGACTTTGAAAGAAAAAACATCATCTTGTGGTTTCCACACGACACCTAAAACACATTGCTCTTATTCATCCATGGAACCAAGATTTAGGTTTTGTACGCTTGGAGCTAAATCATCTTCAGGCAACTTAACAAGCGCTTCATGGTAATTCGATGCCCACTTCTTTAAGTTAAAACCTCTTTGCAAGAGTAAGTTTTTTAAATCCTTAGCAAAGTTCTGTGCCTGTTCAACAGTTGCTACCGAAACTAAGCAGTCGTCCACATAAAAATTTCTTCTTACTGCTTCACACACGTCGCTGCTATAAGCCCTACCAAATCTTTGTTCTGTTTCTTTTAAATAAAACAAAGCAACACTTGGCGACGATTTGGCTCCAAACAGGTGCGACATCATGCGGTAAGTTGAGGGTGCGTCGCTGAAGCAGCCGGATTTCCACCATAAAAAGCTTAACATATTTCTGTCGTTTGGGTGCACCTTTATTTGATGGTACATACATTCAATATCCCCTACAAAAGCCACTCGTTCCTTACGAAAGCGGGTTAGCATACCAAACATGCTGTTTAAGAAGTCGGGGCCCTGCAGCAGAACATCATTTAGTGACACCCTTTTGTGCTTTGCTGCACAATCAAAGACTATGCGCACTTTTCCTGGCTTTCGCGGGTGCACTACAGGATGGTGAGAAATGAACCAATGCTCTCGTGCATTCTCTGTCCCAGAATCCAAAACTTCCTCGGCAAATCTCTTGTCTATGTAAGTCTGCATGCACTCGATATACTTCCTACACAGACCCTCATCTTTGATTAAGCGCTTTTCTGCCATCAAGTGGTTTTCAGGCAAAGGCAACAGGCTTGCCCGCTTGGATAGAGGCAACTGAAACCGCCCGCTTTCTAAGACGACAGAATCCTTCATTTTCTCATGCGCGACCCGATTTTCACGAGATATACGAGATGCATAGATTTCGGTTGCGTCTCCAAAATCCGCTTTGTACATGCGCTGCAATTGTTTTTCTACGCCATCCTCATTGATTCGAACGAAATTAGCATTGACTATTGATGGAAACTCAGCAGAAGTAAACTTTCCCATTAGTGACCATCCTAAGGGGGACTTCCATGCACAAGGTTTATCAGGGCTTCCTTTGTGAACTTCTTCTATCCACAAAGCCTCCGGGACGTCGACACCGATTAACAGAGTTACACTTGCTCCTTTTACCTCCGGAAAGCTGAGATCACGGAGATGAGAAAAGTCTTCCAACTCTTTTCTGCTTAAACCCGGGTTAGGCGCGACGTGTATTTCATCAATAGAAAAAATACGTTTCTCACTTCAATTTCACAATCTCCATCTAGCGACGAAACTTTCAAATCTGCCACGGTTCCCGTGTAGCATGACTGGCTTCCGAGAGTTTTTAGAGAAACTTCTTTCTTCTCTCCTTCAATACCTAGTCTGTCTACAAGCTTCCTGCTGCAAAATGTCGCTGATGAGCCTGAATCAAGAAAGGCGTACGTTGTCACTTCTTTGTTTTGATATTTTACTTTTACTGGCACCACGCACATAAAAACCTTGTCGAATTTTCCGCTGACGGCATGCGAAGATGAAAGAGCTGATGAACAAGTAGTTTCTTCTTGTTTCCTTTCATCCAAACCCTTGCTTAACTTGTGTAGCAGTGTATGGTGAAACTTGCTTTCACACTAGCCACAACGCGACTCCGTCCTGCACTTTGAAACTACATGTCCCGCCAGCAAACACCGAAAACATAGAGCGTTCTTCATCACAAAATCTCGACGTCGTAAAACACTTTTCTCGACGAACTTGCTGCAAGAATCAAGATTGTGATTTCCATTGCAAAACGAGCACTTTCCACGTAAGCACTTAGTTGAAGATCTCTTTAACGTGCTTTCTTCAGCAGCTACATTATACAGAGATCGGGAGGCGAACAGAAAGAAACAGCCCGCGATGAACAAACTCAAAATGCTCCCCACAGTGATCCGGAACTTGAAACAGCAGGTTTGTTGTCATGTGATTATTATATTTGCTTTAAGTTATATTCAGCGTAGAAATGATCACGTGACTAACGTAAGCTGTTTTTTGATCGATTTGTAGGAATTGAGAGAAACTTTCGTTGACTTGGGTTCTATTGCCGCTATCGCTGATTGGTTGACCGTCCTGCCCGATGGAAATCTTCCTCACATCAGCATCCGCACTCAGCTGCTTGCCGTTCTCTACGATCTTCCTCCGATCACGCCGGTGAGTTCTATTTACCTTTCTACTATAATTACACGATTACCTACGGGAAAAAATCTGTTCTGTGTTCAATTCCGAACATGCATGGAATTGTTTTCCAGGAAACACTGAAGTCGAGCGGACTCGGTCGCACGGTGATGATGTTGCACAAATATCCACGGGAGACGAGGAAAAATAAAGAATCGGCTGAGCGGCTCATAAACAAATGGTCGCGGATCATATTTGGGCTCCATGACAACTTCAAGAGCATGTCTCGCGGAGGTGATTGTTGTGGCGATGCCGCGTTTTTCGGTCGGTTTCATGCGACTGATTGTTCCTCACTGTGATTATCTTTGTTTGTAGAACGCGAACAGCAAGATCTGGAGAACATGCCGCTATCAAAGCGCAGACGCTTGGCTTTGTGAAAAACTGAGCAGGATATGAGCTTGGACGTCCCCAAGCCCGGAAAGCTTTGTTCGAGAAAACGAGACTTTGCAATGCGCGTGCGTAATCCGGAACCATCCATCAAAAATTACGTTATCACGACGCGGTGGAACGTCGCTTCGAAAGATGACGACGTTGAGTATTGCTGTTTCCATTTTCCAGTTAAGTCTACATACCTCTTTGCATGGCGTTTACTAAATTAGATGAATTTTGAAAGACTCGAATTATGCACTACAATGCATTGTTTGATTAGTTTACATATTCACGAGCTGTAATGTCAAGTTCTGGGCCTACTTTAAATTTGGATGATTTCAATTTAGTTTTACTGGTCACATCACATTACAGTATTTGAAAGTTATTTTTTTAATGTATTTTATATTTAATTTATTTACAAATTCCGTCAAAGCCATTCTTGTTGCGTCATGTTTTCGATCATAATTTAATGTTTGACCGTTTACATAAAACAATCACAACCGATTATCGAATTTGACGTGTGACTAAGATCAAAACTTGGCTTTTTAAAATAATACAACTGTCTTATTCACTACCAACACATTTTTTTCTAATTTATTGGGTTTACATTTTAATTTTTATTAAGTAAATACATTTTTTACGATTTTAAACGGTAAAAGTTATTTTCATCAAAATTTAATTTTCATTTCATTCATTCATAGAATTGAATAAATTTCGCTTGAATAAATTTGAATAAATTTCGCTAATCAGAAAAAGCAAAATCGCAAAAAAAGATTTTTTTTTGTAGTATTTTTTTGCTTTTAATTTTTTGTAAAACTAATTAAGCTTTGCTAATTAATTTGTTTGTAATCGTTTATATTTGAAGCTGTTGAAATTCTTGATACAATTCTATTAAACGGTCAATATTAACTGCAGACAGTACTGTTTCGACCTTTTGGGTCTACTTAGTGCAGTGAAGTTATGTTAGGAAAGAACAAGGCTTACCAATTTGAACCTTGTGACTAATCTTCTACTTGCGGTTTTTAAGCCACAGTAAAGTCAAAGCCCAGTGATGCCAAGAGAGCTCAAATCATATGAAATGATGAGCCTTGCATAGCGCGGCAGCCTCACTGTCTTCCCAGCCAAAGAGCTCAATCTGTAAAAGCAGGGAGCATAATTAACTGCAGACAGTACTGTTTCGACCTTTTGTATAGATCAATATTATATTCAATATAACGGTCAAAATTTCAACATTTCTATATATTTCTATATTTCTATATATAAATATCAATTTATATATTCAATATTTCTATATAACGGTCAATAGTATATAGATCTTTTGTAAATTTTATTAAGATTTTTCTAACAGTTTGTTTCGTGGTTAAAACTCGTTAAGGACGTAAACTCTTAGTCAAATAGATTTTAATGTAACATCTTATTTAAAAAAAAAAAAAAATAGAATTTAGAATTATCAACATAACACAAGAAAAAATTTATGTAATCTTAACACTGTTAAAAACCTGTATACAACTTAATAAAAAATTGTTTAATATTTTATAGAAAATACTTTCAGAATTAATGATATAGCTATATGAGTCATAAGGACTATAAGTGAACTATCACTCTAAATCTATTTTTAATATGAACTTATAACATATAACTTTCCAAACCAAATTTTAATATGAACTTATAAAATTGATAGTAGCCTATGTGAAGAATTTTTTTAAATATTTTTTCAAAAATAATAGCAATTGTTGTGTTTTCGTTTGAAGTGAACTTCAATTTTTTAAAATGTTAAATTTACTCCAAAAACAAATGATTTACAATGAAAACAATGTTCCACCAGCGCAACTGCAAAAGACACCGCTAAACCGCAAGGGCATACTGGCGGCGGTTCCGATATGCTAACCACATCGAGTTAGCTAACACGGAGGCGGGTTAAGACAAGCAAAACCCTGCAGTTCCCATTACAAACATACAGTAAGAATGGTCAAGTCAATCAACAAGCAAGTGCCGACAGACCTGTTTCGTCCTTATTAGGACTCGTCAGGACACTACAGCTTGTTGTTGACCCCAGCTGAAAAAGTTGAAAACTTAAACAGCTGGCACAACTTCCTGTTTGTGGTTTTTAAGGACGAAACAGGTCTGTCGGCACTTGCTTGTTGATTGACTTGACCATTCTTACTGTATGTTTGTAACAAATGATTTGTTGAAAAGTTTTGCACAAGTTATGTAAAAATCTAGCATTGCTGCTGTTTAAATTAAAGCTAGAATTTCGGTCAGTTGCTCCAAAATGAAGCAACAATTTAATATCGTTTTGCCAACATGCTAATTCCGTATGTTTTACGAATACTTTTTATGATACGATTTGACTTATACAAACACAAAGTCGATGATTTTATCATTAGCCTCGAAAATGCACGGTTAAACCAAGTTACATATTTGTTCAATAATGTGGTTCAGCTTGCCTTTGTGCAAGTAACTTTGACAGCGAGAAATTTCATTTTTTAATATAATCTTTTAAATAATCATATGTTACGCCGAATCATATCATGGGTTCGTGGTGCTCATTTTCAACCATTATACGTGAGCCACTGAGTCTTTGGTGTGCAAGCCTTATGTTAAAAGAGTTACAGTTTGAAGCGGTCTACCAACAGGTCTACCAATCTAACATTGATGTGAGAATAATATTTATTTAATTCTTAAAAAAAATAACGATAGGAATAACAAGAGTTTTCCTAGAAAACAAAACTCTTATAAGCGATTTTTGAGGATGACGATTTCAGTTTGATGTTTATACAAATCACATTTCATTTACCTTGAGGATTTGCAAAACTTAGTAAGATTTGTGACTTAAAATAAAAATCAAATTCCGATAATTGTTCTGTTAGGGACCATTATTTCAAATTTAAAAGTCTCCGTTGAAAAAAAAATTAAATTAAATAAAAAATGAAGTTCCTAAACAATAAACTTTTTGTTTAAAAGTTATTCACTCTTTCGGCTGCAACAACAACAACAACAACATCAACAATTAACAATAACAACAACATGATCTTGCAGCAGAAACATTGGAACTCAGTCTGTAGACTGTGAACATTATTCGTGACCCATTGTTTGATTCACAAACAGTTTTCATTGTTTGTGAAAAAGTTATTGAGAAGTGAAAACACACCGTGATCTGAGGTGTTCGCAGAAGTACTCGATAAGCTCAAATGTCTCATCATAAATTAAAGAAGTAGCAAATTGATTGTATGTCCAAATCCGTTTGCATTTTAAAAAGATGTTTGCTGTGGATTAGGCGTGAGAAAAAAAGATTCTGATTAAATTTTCTTTTCCGTAAAGACACACAGAAAAGACTTTTTATTTATCCAGACCTTGTTTCAAATACTGTTCATTATTTATGTTATCTTGCTTTACTTCATTGCTACATTTTCTATAAAGAGCCCCACATTTGTCTTAGTAAATCCGTGATTTTTTCGAGTATCATAGATTCTTAATAATATGAAAAACAACTGCAGAATGCAAATAAAAGTTTTGTTTTGAAGACTAGAACACTTTTGAACGTTTGTGACTGGAAACAGTTTTGGCGTTGACCAAGGCTCTGGGTGTGTCCAGGTTTTGTAAAACATACTTTTTCAAACGGGATTTTCCTGCTTATTTACAATGCTTTTCCTGTATATCAGAACAAAAATTAAAAATCGACTTGTTTCTAATTCACTGTACAATTCAGTCCAGTCGTTGTTTGAAAGAGTATTTACTCCAGGTCGGCACAAACAAGACTGAGGCCAAAGGTTTATCCGTTTACTACCCCGGGTTTCTTCAATGGCGCCGCACTCGCAATCGGGTGAAGGAGCGAGACCCCATTTATGCATGGACGAATGGAATCGACCAACACCAGTCCGAAGGCGATTGAGCTTGTCCGAAGCTGTTTCGGGTAAGCTCATTCCAACTGGTACCGGTCTTGTATGAAAACAGCGAGCTTGGATGTATTTTTACAATATTCCGTGTTCCATCTATAGTTACTTTACTAAGAAGAGCGGATGCTAAGTCCGGTAAGGTTACTTTATAGATTCCATGCAGCTGGCACAAACGAGCGTCTAGATCTTATTTTCTTATTGCGAGCGTCTGAGGACCCACTTAAAAAACAATACAAAATATGATCAGGGTCCAGAGATTCACAGTAAGCCTAGGAGAATGTCGCTCCCAGTTGACAAAGCTCAGCTAGCTGAATACCTGAAAGTATTGGTAAGTGTCCGTTGGAGTGGCACGCAGGCATCCAGTGACTATGCATGAGGCCTCATTCATAACACTGTCTATAAGACGAGTGTGAGCGTTGTGATACCAGATTGGTGGTGTGCAGTACTCAGTTGTTAAGTAGAACAGAGAGGCCTAGATTTGCGCACTGTTTTGACACCAACATTTCATGCTGAGTTTGCATGTTGCATCAGCAGTGTGACGCGCTAAAATGGTGACAGATCATGAGCTATCTGTCTACTTTGAGCACAAAATAATTAAGGTTGAACGAAATTGCAAACATTTAGCTCACGTTTGGCCTTTAGGATAATTAAACTCAAGGCTGCCATTACTGTCTTAGTGTGACTGAGCTTCAGTTTCCAAGTTTGAAAATATACTAAACGTGTGGTCATATCTTGACTTAATGTCCTCTCAAAGGCCTTCTAGTTTCCAGAATAGTGTGACAATGCTAGATCGTCTGCATAAATAACGTTTTGGAAATCTTGGAGGGCAATTGTACACGTACAAGTGAGGTTGAAAAGAAGGAGGAGCCAAGACTAATCCTTGAGAACGCCAAAGCTTACTATGCTTGCTGTCACTGGTAGTAAGGGTGAAACTTTGGTTTTGGACAAGCTCCATAATCATTCTGACCATGTGCTTAGTTGGCACAAGTCTCAAGTAGTTTGCATTAAGGCCACAGTGCCAGACATAGAGTCATATGCCGCCGTCAGATTGACAAATCGACAAAACAATTCTCGATGTTTTCCGTCAATACTCGTAGAATGACTTTTGATCCACGGTTGACTTTCCGCGTAGAAACCCAGCCTGCTCTCTAGGGAGCAATGGATCAATAATTAGTTCGACGAGTGGTTAGATAAGCCTCTTTGAGATCTCGTAGGAGTAAATGAGCAGAGATATTGGTCGATAACTCTTTGGATCCTCCACAGGTTTTGTTGACTTTGCGATTGCGACTACAAGCCTTAATTCTTTTCCAGATCTTATAAATTATGAATCGTTGCAAGAAGGAAGAAAGCAACTCACGTAACTGGGACTCCAAAGCAGCTCCAGCATAGACATTTTTAATACTAATTACGTAATGATTTTGATAGTTTCGCATTTTGTTTAGATTCTTAATTAGTTAATGAATTTTAAATTTTTATTTTAATACTCCTTATTTGGTCACGGCATCTAATATTTTTTAAGATTATAAAACTAAGACTTTTCCTCTTATAAATTCATTGTAATAGAAAGCACAGATTTTCTTTTATAACTCGTTGCATGCATTTCCAAACTATTTTTATTATGTCATTAATGTCACATGCGTCAATCATATGGAGATTCTGAGGCAGTGTTACAGTAAGTTCTTCGCGGTCTTAAACTCCGTGTGGCTGTCTCCGGAAATGTACGCGTCCTTGATTTGATTTGAATTAAATTTGTATTAAGAGAAAAACAATGCGAAATAAGACGAACTAAATTGGACGGGTAAATAAGATAGACGAAAATAATAAGGTCGGACGTTAAATGGAAGAAATAAGATGGTCATACGAAATAAGCCGGATGAACGAAAATAAGACGAATCGGACGAAATAATACGGACGAACGATTTGGATGATTGGACGAACGAAATGAACTGGACGATTGGACGATCGGAGGAAATAATAGAGTCGGACGGTTTTCTATAAATAAACGTAAACACTAAATAATGCGCAAAATAAAGACTTATAAACACTCACCAACTGTAGACTGACACGGAGCAGACCGACAAAACTAACAATATCGAACAGTATCTCTAACAGTATTATAAACAGCTCAAAAGCCTCAACAGCACTCCCAACGGCGTCTAACAGTATTTCAAACAGTAAATCTACGACCGCTACACAAAGGCTGAAGTAGCAAAACTAAGCGTTTCTACACAATTTTCACCCAACTTATGGAAAAAGAAGTCAGCTCGAGGTAACAATCAATTAGCAATCGAGCGCGTTGAGATAATGGAAAATGTCGGCTTTAGGCAACAATCAATTAGCAATCGAGCGCGGTGAGATAATGGAAAATGTCGGCTCAAAGCAACAATCAATTAGCGAACAAGCGCCTTGAAATAATAAAGTGAATCAAATTAAATGTCAAAACAAAAATTAAGTAAATCAAAGCCAGAAATAAACCCGGGTTCGAAACTCAAAGAGTACTTGCCGTAACATACCCCCCCGCAATTTACGAACGTAGAAAGGAAATTTAAACACAAAAAATACGGCAAGTAAACACACACACAAATAAACACTACACAGATACAGTCTTCATTCATCTGTCGAGTTTGCACAGTTTCGTAATTGATCGTTTCAAAGTTTTGTTTTGAGTGCGAACGAGGACCTGTCGCACATGACCAAACTTGTCTGGAAAAGTTTGTACAACGCGGCATAAAGGCCATTTGCCACGAGTAGAATTTTCATCACTCACTAGGACCAAGTCGTCGACAGCAAAGTTCGGCTTTACGTCTTGCCACTTTTGGCGAGTTTGGAGAGTCTGCAGATACTCCTTTCTCCAGCGTAACCAAAATTGATCGGTGAGGTACTGGACTTGACGCCACCTTCTGCGCACGTAATTGTCTCGATGATTGAACGCTCCTATCGAATGGTCTTCTGCGCGAAGGAGCAAGAGATGGTTAGGTGACAACGGCACACCACCCTCGTGATCCAGGACTACCGGAGTTAAAGGTCGGGAGTTGACGATATGCTCTGCTTCTGCAAACAAGTTAAAAGTACATCGTCAGTTAGGGCCTGCTCAGAGCAAATAGCAGACAAAACTCGTTTGATGGAGCGGATAACTCCCTCCCAAATGCCACCCATATGGCTAGCGTATGGTGGATTAAACCTCCATCGAATCTCCTTGCGGTTCAAGTGGTCGGAAATAGTTGATTGATCAAGATCCTTCAATGAACGTTTCAGCTCCAGGTAACCTCCAACTAAATTTGTACCGTTATTACTATAAATTGTATGTGGATTACCCCTGCGACTGATGAATCTACGAAGTGCATTGATGAATGCATCAGTATCCAAAGAATAGCTCATTTCTAAATGAACAGCCCTCATCGTTAAGCAGGTAAAGACGCACCCATACCTTTTCAACCGGTTCCGTCCTTGCTTCACCATGATAGGCCCAAAATAATCAATACCTGTAAACGGCGGATTACCGGGAGTTACTCGGCATGATGGCAAGTCAGCCATATATTGTTTACCAAATGCACTGTTGCGACGTTGGCAAAAGATACACTTACCCAAGATCTTACGCACAGTAGCAGCACCTTTTAATATCCAGTAGCGTTCTCTCAATACGCTCCAAGTATGTGAGGACCCACTATGTCCCACATCTTTATGGCATTGTTCAATCAACAGACGTGTTACCTGCGAGTTGGCGGGCATGATGATTGGGTGCTTGGCATCGAAGTCTAAAGGAGCATTGCGTAGCCTACCTCCGACTCGAAGCACACCTGCGACGTATATAGGATTGAGTTTCTGTAAAGAAAGTTAACAATTTTACCAGGTGAATTTTGCGTTTCAAGTCTTCTGTAATCCTTTGGAAAGGCCTCCTTCTGAACAGCAGCAATAACAGTCATTTCTGCTTGGTGCATCTCGTCAACTGTCAGAGGACCAATAGGCACGGGCCTACACAAAAGCCTACCTTTGAGTCGTAATATCCGTGCCACAGTACGTTTCAACCTGTAAAAGGACGAAAATCGAGCAAAACGTTCTTCCATGTCACCATCTGACACGGCGACCTCGGTACCGGCCACCGTCTGCTTCACAATTTCGAATTCAGCTGGGAGGTCAGGAAGAGAATGGGGTGGCTGTGGCCACCGTGATTCTGGCTCCTGTAAAAAAGAAGGACCAGTTAGCCAACGATTCACTGAACAAGAAGGACGAGTACCATCATCAGCTGGATTGTCTGAGCTGGGAACGAAACGCCATTGGGAGGAGGTACTTCTATCTTCTATCTGCGCTAAACGATTAGATACAAAAACTGGAAAGCGTTTTGCAGAATTTCGTATCATGTACAACACAGACATAGAATCAGTCCAAAAAACAGACTCCGACAAAGAGCTTCCAAAATTGTTCCTTAATGACACATCAACTTTAGTGGCCATAGTGGCAGCGACCAGTTCCAGTCTAGGAATGGAGACAGTCTTTAAAGGTGCGAGCCTTGACTTACCCAATAAAAAATTGCATAATATTGTTCCGTTTGAAGCGATCACTCTCAAGTAAGAAACCGTGCTGTACGCAACTGACGATGCATCGGCGAAATGGTGGAGTTGAGTTTGAAACAAAGTATCGAAGTCTCCCATATCTGATCGTATCAAGCAACGCGGGACGGACACCGCTGACAAGTTCCTTAAGCCCTCCAACCACCGCTTCCAAACTTTGACATCTTCCTCGCTTAGACGATCATCCCAGTCGTACTTCCTGCGACAAAGATCTTGAAGCAAAAGCTTAGCTGCTAAAATCAACGGAGCTAGAAATCCCAAAGGATCAAAAACTGAACTTAAAGCAGATAGCAAACCTCTACGAGTAAAGGGACCATCCTTTAACTTTACATGAAATTTAAAACTGTCTTCTTCGTTGTCCCATAACACGCCTAGAATTCGTCGACACGATGAAATGCCGTCATTCTCTGTTGTCTTAGACTTGGCACGGTCTTCTTCTGGAATGGATTGGAGTAGATCCTTATTATTTGAAAGAAATTTTGTAAGTCTGAAGCCTCGGTTTTTTAGAAGAGACGAGATTTGTGTTCTCAAATAAATTACGGTACAGCTGTGAAGTCAGTCCAGACAGTCGTCCATATAAAAATTATTCACAATTAAAGATCTTACGTCTTTGTCGAAATCGTCCTGCTGATCTTCGGCTGATTGTAGTAAGCTGAATTGCGCACAGCTGGGTGAAGAGGTAGCTCCGAAGAGATGAACATTCATGTGATAAACTTCAGGTTGCTTGGTCAAATCTCCTTCTGGCCACCACAAAAAACGAAGATAATCTCGATCTTTCGGATCCACAAAAACTTGGTGAAACATCTGTTCAATATCGCCAGCCACTGCAATTTTCTCAAAACGGAATCTAGTTAGTACACCTAGAAGGTTATTTAAAAAGTCAGGACCGCTAAGTAATTGGTCGTTTAAAGAAAATCCTGCATATTTTGCCGCGCAATCAAAGACAACACGAACTTTTTCTGGTTTATGTGGGTGCAAAACTGCATGATGAGGTAAGTACCAACCTTCACAAGCAGATTCCTCTGGTTTAACAAGTTGGCAGTGACCCTGTGACAAATATGAAGTAATAACGTTAGAATATTTTTCCTTTAATGCAGGATCTTGTCTTCCTTTCAGTCGCGACAATCGCGTACGCGCTTGACTGTAGTTGTCTGGGAGACACGGTGTTCCCGGCCTCCACGGAAGTCCAACTTGGTAGTGGCCTCGAACCACATTTTTGGTTCGCTGCATTTGCTGCAAAGCATATCTATCCTCCCTGGACATAGAGGTAACATTATCATTACATTTGGGAACTTCATCTAAGCGCCATAAGCATTGAATTTGAGTCTAGTAAATCGTCAGACGTATTTAGAAAATTAACAGATATCGAATCATCACCTTCCGACAAATTGCCTTGTGCAGTTGTTCTTGGACCAACCACGGACCACCCCAAAACGCCTCGGACGGCGTAGGGCTCTTTAGCACTTCCACGACGCTCTTCCTTGACCCAAAATGCTTCTGGAGTGTCTAAACCTATTAATAAAAGAACTTCCCCGTGCGCCGCTGGAAGATCAAGATCTTGTAGATGTGGCCATGCTTCAAACTCATGACGTGTAAGAGCTGGGTTAGGAACCACCGGTAACTGGTCGACCGAGAGTACGTTCTGCAAATTTATCTCATCACCAGTTAAAGAACGTACAGTAAGATTTACCTTTTTTCCCTTGCGAAGCGTCGAACAATCAGTAACAGTAGTAACAGAAAATTTGGTTGGTTCTCCTGAAATATCTAGAAGGTTTAGAAGACGATTAGCACAGAGAGAAGTCGTGGAACCCTGATCTGAGAAGGCACAGGTTAACACAGACTTTGATCCTGTTTCTACATACACGGGAACAACATTGAGAAAAACGTTGCTGCCAACAGTAATGTTAGAAGCTGCTAGGAAATTTGTAGAATGCGGTTTGGTGTTGGTCGGCAAATTTCGAGCATGTTCTATTGACGAAGGACAAGGTTCATCTTTGGAAGGAGAAACGTCACGACGTTCTTGGTGAAGAAGCAAGTGATGTTTTTGCTTGCAACCATTTTTAGTACAAGCTGCTTCTGAATAACAGTATTTAGAAATATGACCAGCCTTTCCGCAGTTATAGCACAGGTGGCGCTGGTGCATAAAACGCAAACGTTCTTTCACAGAAATTTCCAAAAACTCTGGACATTTCCAGAGTACATGCTTCAGGGAACGGCAAAATTTACATTCATAAGTGTTAATAGCTTTAGTAGAATTTGAGGCAACGGTATAATGCGTGTTCACTCTAAATACTGAGCCAGGCTTCGATTTAAAATTAAGAGAATTCGCATAAGAAGACTTAACTACATCAGCTTCATTTACAATAAAGCGCTTAAGATCGGCAAAGTCTGGTTCGCGACCCTCTCGTTCAACACCGGCAGAAATCCGCAGCCATCGCGATTGCAGGTCGAATGGTAACCGCCTAACGATTTTGGAAATGTTCTCAAAACAGTTCAAATCCGAAAAATAGTTTAAATGACCTAAAGTAGTATAACACTCTTCAACCTTTCGTGCTAGCTCGATCAGGGCTTCCGAATCATTCTTTTTAACGGAAGGGCCTTCAAGCAAATTAGCAATATACGATCTAGCGATTACGTTTCTTTTGCCATATGTTTCATACAAAATTTGTTTAGCTTTGACAAATCCCTGATGAGGTTCTAGCAGCAAGCAATATTCAATAATTGATTTGGCCTTACCAGAACAATATTGAATTAAATAAAGCAGTTTTACCTTATCATCATGTTCGACCGCCTCAATTGTAGATTCAAATGCAGATATAAACTTCAGATACGTAAGGGGGTTTCCATCAAACTTCAGTAGTTCCAAGGCTGGCTTTCGTAAACGCGACTCGACCTGAGGTTTCATGTCTTCCCGCCTCGACGAGTCTAACTGAGTAGAACCTTGAAAGGTAACCTTTGGTTTCGTTTCCAAAGGAAGACTATGATCCGGCGATGCAACGGTTTGGGCCGCGGAGTCGACACCTGTAAAATTAAGTGTACCTGCTCTGTTTGCGATGTTACCACAGTGACGTCAGCACTAGTCGTGGGCTTCTGATCGTCGAAAGGAATATAGCCACCACGTTCCAGTTCCTCTTCGAAGACCTGTCTTTCAACGGCGGCTTTCTGCAACTGGTGAGATGCTTTAAGTATCTCAACTTTCTTATCAAAGCTTGCCTTTTCGGAGTGCAGGTTGTATAACTGGGCAATCAAAAACTCCCCTTTTGACGAGTCGTCGTGCAGCCTAATTGCCTTTTCTAGTTGTGAAGAGGCCTCGTTAACATTATCTAACAGTGCCCTGACTGATTCAGGGTCGGAATCTTCTTTAATAAGCACTTCGACCTTTTCGTAAAGTTCTTTCAAATTAGCTTGTAAAGTAACAAAACTCTTACCTTCAAGCTCCATTGAGACAGAAAAACTTAATTAAATGCAGCCGAAGTTGAAAACTTTATGTTACAGTAAGTTCTTCGCGGTCTTAAACTCCTTGTGGCTGTCTCCGGAAATGTACGCGTCCTTGATTTGATTTGAATTAAATTTGTATTAAGATATAAAAACAATGCGAAATAAGACGAACTAAATTGGACGGGTAAATAAGATAGACGAAAATAATAAGGTCGGACGTTAAATGGAAGAAATAAGCCGGATGAACGAAAATAAGATGAATCGGACGAAATAATACGGACGAACGATTTGGATGATTGGACGAACGAAATGAACTGGACGATTGGACGATCGGAGGAAATAATAGAGTCGGACGGTTTTCTATAAACAAACGTAAACACTAAATAATGCGCAAAATAAAGACTTATAAACACTCACCAACTGTAGACTGACACGGAGCAGACCGACAAAACTAACAATATCGAACAGTATCTCTAACAGTATTATAAACAGCTCAAAAGCCTCAACAGCACTCCCAACGGCGTCTAACAGTATTTCAAACAGTAAATCTACGACCGCTACACAAAGGCTGAAGTAGCAAAACTAAGCGTTTCTACACAATTTTCACCCAACTTATGGAAAAAGAAGTCAGCTCGAGGTAACAATCAATTAGCAATCGAACGCGTTGAGATAATGGAAAATGTCGGCTTTAGGCAACAATCAATTAGCAATCGAGCGCGGTGAGATAATGGAAAATGTCGGCTCAAAGCAACAATCAATTAGCGAACAAGCGCCTTGAAATAATAAAGTGAATCAAATTAAATGTCAAAACAAAAATTAAGTAAATCAAAGCCAGAAATAAACCCGGGTTCGAAACTCAAAGAGTACTTGCCGTAACAGGCAGCGTTTCTCAGATTGAGTCACTTGGCTCCTTAAGGAGGAATTTGGAAATCTGTATGCAATATATCGATAGATTCACTCAAAAAATTGATATGTTTCCGGAGTTGCCAAGATATCCGACATATTTCCGGAAATGCCAAGATATTGCTGTCCTGTCAAAATTTTTATTTTAATATTTTAGTTTTATAGATATATGACTGGTATGTAGAACTGCTTGCCAAGAACGCCAAGCAGGGTAAAAGGTTGTAAACCAGGGGTCGGCAGCCTACGGCCCGCCAAGCAAAATCATCCGGCCCGTGACATGTTACTTAGATATTAATAGGATACGGCCCACAGCATCGATTGTTTGCAGTACTTAACCATTTCAAACAATCTATGAGGCAGTAAAACTGTGATACATCTAGTTGCAGCAGGCATGCCAAAACGCTTCATTTTTAAGTACAAATCTGGTCTAGAACAAAAAAGTTTAAGTTTTAGTCAACTAAACTTTACATAAAGTTTTAGTGACGTTGCTTTTTTCACGTCTAAAAAAAACTAGTAAAGATCAAAAAAAAGTTTTTATTTTAAATTTGTATGACGTTGCTCTATTTACATCTACAGATAAAAAGTGGGGACCAAAAAATAGAATATGAAAGCTATCAGCTGTTATTATGTCGCTATAAATCACGGTCGTACACGCAAGTTTTTTGTTGCACTTTTGCACCTCCTGTGTTCCGGGTTGCCAATTTAGCCCTTTTTATGATTTCTAGCAAACTAAATTTTATATTTAGCCCTGACGTATTTTTTAGCCCTAAAGTGGAAAATTTAGCTTTATTTTTAGCCAGTTTAAGATTATCCTGGTAGAGATTTATTAATGTGTAATCTTGTAATTTTTTGTCTTGTTATCCTCGGTTGTCGCAGTCTTGCTATATTTTATGTAACAGGGAGAGCGATGGCCGAAGCAAAGAGCACAACAATCTTGCATAAAACGTTATAAAGCAATCACAGAAATCTCTGAAATTTGAAAATTTAACCTGCCGAGTCGTGCAACGTTGCTACAAGTGCCAATGCCTATAGGACCAGTCCAAAAATGTGTTTTTGATTTTTCTTAAAACTTTAATTGCATTGCTCAGCTCCTATTAAAATGCAAAAAATAACTTGTTTATAGCAAATGCTGCCGTAAATATGAATTTCCAACTCAAGTTTTGGAGAAAATTGACACGTGTCAAAGCAGCTCTATTCATAATGAAATGCAAGTAGATGAGAATAAAAATGTTTTTAATGCTTTTGAGGAAGAAAATAATAAATTTTAATCAATTAATTAATTCAATAAATACCAAGATTTAACGCTGTATGTTAAGTTATGTCTAGATAGAACTTTTTTTATTTAATTTATCTCTTTTCTTAAAAATTTAGCATTTTAAAGCACTTTTTGCTGTTTAATGTCTACCTCAGTTGGTATGACTAAAACTGAAAATGTAACTGGAAAAAGTGCGGCCCGCCATAACGTTATAAAATTGGTTTTTGGCCCGCGACATGCAAAAGGTTGCCGACCCCTGTTGTAAACAGTCTTTCACAAGAACACGCGAGTGAAGTTTGAACCGCGACCATGTTGATCACAACCATTCCACCAGGCTTCCGACAAACTCGAAATACGTTCAAAATAACTTGATTTTTACAGCAAAACTGTGCTTGATAATTTTTACTCGCAGCCATTGATAGAAAAACAAAACAGTTTAAACCTTGGCAGTTCAAACATTATAACTTCATCAACAAAGATTATAATTCAAAGCCAAATTTTAATACGTAATTAAAACTGCGAACTCAAACTCAAAAACCGGCGCCTTTTCAGCAATCTCAAACTTGCGCAACTCAAAAAATAGAAATTCTGAAACTGAAATTTGAACACAAGTGAAAAAAAACGATTCAAAACGAAAAAAAAACTCTGTTTATCAATCTTAACTACTCGAAAAGTTGCTAGCAAGTTTAATCCTTTTAATTTAGATAGTCAATTATATTTTATCAACTCACCCGTATTTTTTCGTTTTTAAAGAACCTGTTATCATGATTGGCGGCTAATAAATTTACTGCTTTAATAGTAAATTATCTATTAAACAAAAGTTTTTAATTTGTTTACATTAAGAAACCCAGATTTAAAAAATAAAGTAGCAAAATATATAGGCCTACTTGTGTTTTTGATTTTTACAGCATACGTACTTGCTGTGGAGATTTATGGCTAATAATAAAAGTGAAAAAGATACGTACATTTTGAGCTTTGGTGTAATAAACTCAATTAGAATTTAATGACTCGGTTTTATGTTTGAATTGATTAGGAAATACTTTGTTTGCATCTGTATAACATACTGTATATTAATAAATGTAAAAGCCAACTTGTAAAAATGTGATTAACTGCTTTGGGCTTATTTAACTGTCTTAAAAGATTGAACATTTTAATATAAGGAAAATTGCTTTTTGATACATTACCTAGTTGTCGAAATCAGTGGAAATAACTGCTTTTTCTTATTTGTTTTCACTCCATATAATTAAACTCGACCGTAATCTCTTTTATCACCAGCTGCAAAACAGCTGGCAGTGCGAGATAACGATTTTGAAAAAAACTAAAAGTTAAGTTTTATTTGAAAACTATTTGATGTTAATGCCGACGCCATTTTGTCACAAGACAGGCCAGCTGTGCACAGCATAATAATGCTGTCTTAACAATCATTCGTGTTGCGGAAAAAAGCTTTTAACCGATTCATTCTCAAACTTTGTTTTAATCCAAGCCGACTTTTATCTTCGAAAAAACTATTCAGGCTCCACCAAATCCATTATTGTAGTATGCGTTATTTTATCTTGTCATGAAACATGAGACACTTTTATACAAAGTAATTTAAATATTTGACAAAGCCAATGAGCGCCATTTTTTACTTTATTTTTGTTAAATTTTAACTTTATTTTAACTTGACAGTTTTAGCCTGTTATAGAAGTCCTCATGGACAAAATTAAGTTAAAATGATACAAAAACATGAATTATTCTATTTGTTCGTCAACAGTGAGATAGAAAGTTCATTTTATCTCGTACATTAGTTATCCACAATTACAAACTCAACTAAAAAGCGTTCTTCTGTGTAACAAATTATGCATATAAATAACTTCAACATGCTTTCAAAAAATAATTTTATGCATGAGCATATACGATTTTGTTGTAAATGTTTTTATACCAAACACAAATAATAAGACACATATTCGATTTAATTACATAATGATGACTTTTTATTTTTACCAAATTTATAATTGCTTAACATTTATTAAAACAATACAGTATATATCAAAGATTTTTAAACTGGAAATTGCACATTCCAGGATGTGGACCATGAAATGTGTCCAGAAACAGCGAAAAGTTGGCGGAATGTTGCAAAACACGTAGACTTTATATTGATGATGCAGAACATATAAAAAAGTTGTTAAAATGATGCTATGATGTCGCAGCAACAAACGTTGAAGAACACCTGGTATAAAGTATAAAAACAAAGTATCAAAAGTATTCTTTTCGAAGCATTGCAAAAACAAGCAAGAAACGAGTTTTTGAACATTAAATATAATTTTGACAATGAGATAAAATTTTGACAAATTTGGATTTTATACAGAATTTTGACTTATAAAAACTCTTAAACAGTGGCTCTCAAACGTTTGAGAGTTTTCAGGTCCGTGGCCCCTTACAAAGATTTTCAAACACCAATGGTGCCTGTTTAACTCTATGACTCACCTTGTATCATATACGATACAAAATTTTAATTTTGTATAATAGAGCTAAAATACAATTTTGGATTGTATAGTCACAATGTATCAAATATGATAACCAATCAGCAGCTGAAACGTACACATCATGTGAATTTCTTGCTATTTACGTTCCCTATGAGTCACGAATTAAAAAAAAAAAAAATTTCACTAAAAAAGCACCAACCTGCTCAAAACCAAATTTCAAACTGAGATGGAAAATTTGAATAGCAAGAAATTCGCATGATGTTTACGTTTCAGCTGCTGATTGGTTATCATATTTGATACATTGTGACTACACAATCCAAAACTGTATTTTAGCTCTATTATACCAAATTAAAATTTTTTATCATAATTCAAGTGTAAAACAAAAACAAGATTATCACTTTGAAGCGTCTTTGATTATGTCAATTTCGTTCATAAAGTAAATTAGAGTTGAAAACGAGCATCCTTCTCGCGGCCCACCCCATTCCCCCTCCGGGTAAAGGCTGCCTCTTTAAGAACCCTGCTCTTGAGACTCCCGAGCAACTGAAATTAACTTTAATGTAAGTTTCATGATGCAACAAAACCTTGAAAAAACTGGTTTTATTAACTTTAGCCAGCTATCAATCAACAATCTCAGGATGGAAGAAAAATCGAACTTTAGTTTAACGCTCACTTGTTATTTTGGTAGCGCATTGATTTTTAATAAAAACTTTTTTTAAATATAATATTAAATGCAACATTGTCAGACATTTTATGTTTACGTTGGTCTATACAAAACACGATGTTGGAAGATTTGGGTGACATTATTTTATTGTCTAATTTTAAATCGCTGTCACGGAAACCTCATGATCATCTGATTGTTTTGAGTTTTGTTTACGATCGAAACCGTATTATTATTGACTGAAATTAATTAAGTCACCTTTCTAAAACGTGCTCGCGTGCTCAGCTCTTCGATTTCGCAACTTAATTGAAATTATCGTAACAATTAAGTTGTAAAAGTGATAATTCTAAAACCTTTTTCTAATTACCATATTTAGTCGTGGCCCTGAACTAAATAAACAGCAAACAAATCCCAGGTCTTCAGTTAGCTCGAGAACAATTTAAAGTGAGGACGGGCTTCCGTGTATCGGTGTTTTCCTGTTAAACACAGAGCGACCCGGACAATGTAGCAATTAGTGTTGTTACTTCAATTATAATATAGACATTTTGATGCTTATTTGTTGTTGGTGCTACAGTTTAGTACTATCATATATAAAAATCATTTAAAGTATATTTTAATAAGTCTTGCTAGATAGACATTGAAAATGCAGAATGCAAGCAGATCGGCATAGCGTTTCCACTTTGTGAAACTATTTTGTGGTCATTTCGAATACCATGCTCGATGGTAAATTGTAGAACGTACAAAAAACAGATGAGAAATAGTGATCATAAGTAGTTTTTGTGGAGTTATGAATCTTTGTAAATATTCTTTGTTGGTAACGTTCTCATCTCTGCTTTCTGTTTGCAACATATTGTATTTTACTCGAACAGGTTTTTGAATTTTATACTTAATTACAAAGCAGATTGTATGTGCAGTGTATAACAAAATTCAAAATGGCTCCACATTTACCAAATAAAAAAGTTAAATCTGAAACTCTTGAAAAACCTTGCAGAGATGTTGATGACAATGTTGTTCAAAATCAATCAAGCGAATGTTTAATTGCTTCAAATCCTGAAGAACAAGATGTTCAGTAAGTACCGGTGTAGTAGTAACAGTTGCTTGATTTGCAATTAAGTTTTTTTATTTGATATTGTTTGTCGTTTTATTTAATATTTGACTTGAAAAGTTCTTCTATCTAATTTAGTCGACAACGTGATCAATTGATTTTGAGCGCGCCATTTTGATTTCTTTCTAGAAAATGGTTTTTTTAATTATCAAAATGGCAATCTTGATCAAACTTTTTTTGTTTAGAAATCAAAATAACACTTTTAATCAAAGCTCAACTGGAGATTTTGACTTATAGTTCGGCGCTAAATACAGCAAAAGTTTGAGAAATCTTAAAAGAGAGATCAGTTTGAGTGATTGACAAGTTTGCGTGACGTCTGCAAGTTTGCTTCCATTGCTGTTGCGCCCATTGGGAGCATATTTTAAATAGCACATACCTTTAATGCAAAGCAACCAAATTAACTGAAGCTTTGATAATAATGATACAAATATTGATATTTAAGTCGACCAAGTTTCTTGAAATTTTATCGATGTTGATAAGATTTAATAAAACTTGCATTGGTTTTTTTTTGTTTTTGGATCACACTGTATTTATTTAGTTTGAAAATTGTCATTGTTGTTTTAAATATTGATAACGTATTTTATTGTCTTCAGAAAAGAAAAAACGAGGAGAAATGGGGATACTTTTATCTCTGGCGCCAATGACATCATCAACGCCATGTTGATCAAGATGAAGGAAGCGGCGGATAGCGATCGGGAGGCGAACAGGAAGAAGCAGCCCGCAATGAACAAACTCAAAATGCTCCCCACAGTAATCCGGAACTTGAAACAGCAGGTTTGTTGTCATGTGATTATTATGTTTGCTTGAAGTTTTATTCAGTGTAGAAATGATCACGTGACTAACGTAAGCTGTTTTTTGATCGATTTGTAGGAATTGAGAGAAACTTTCGTTGACTTGGATTCTATTGCCGCTATCGCTGATTGGTTGACCGTCCTGCCCGATGGAAATCTTCCTCACATCAGCATCCGCACTCAGCTGCTTGCCGTTCTCTACGATCTTCCTCCGATCACGCCGGTGAGTTCTATTTACCTTTCTACTATAATTACACGATTACCTACGGGAAAAAATCTGTTCTGTGTTCAATTCCGAACATGCATGGAATTGTTTTCCAGGAAACACTGAAGTCGAGCGGACTCGGTCGCACGGTGATGATGTTGCACAAACATCCACGGGAGACGCGGAAAAATAAAGAATCGGCTGAGCGGCTCATAAACAAATGGTCCCAGATCATATTTGGGCTCCATGACAACTTCAAGAGCATGTCTCGCGGAGGTGATTGTTGTGGCGATGCCGCGTTTTTCGGTCGGTTTCATGCGACTGATTGTTCCTCACTGTGATTATCTTTGTTTGTAGAACGCGAACAGCAAGATCTGGAGAACATGCCGCCATCAAAGCGCAGACGCTTGGCCTTGGGAAAAACTGAGCAGGATATGAGCTTGGACGCCCCCAAGCCCGGAAAGCTTTGTTCGAGAAAACGAGACTTTGCAATGCGCGCGCGTAATCCGGAACCATCCATCAAAAATTACGTTATCAGGCCGCAGTGGAACGTCGCTTCGAAGGATGACGACAGCGAACGCCCGATTTCGAAACCGTCCAAATCGAGGAACGACGAGCGACTCGAGAAACATCGGAAAAACTTTGCCAAACGCATGAAGAACTTGAAAACGCGGCATGCAGTTGGTATCAGCATCAACGGAAACAAAATGGCTTTATCATGACCTGGACTGCGATTTCGCATTTTATTTAGGATGCTCTCTACAATTGTTTCAATTGAAGAAGCGACGTTATATTTTTGTAGCCATGTATCGTTCGAACGTTTGCTTTTGTATAGCGTTGAGTATTGCTGTTTCCATTTTCCAGTTACGTCTACAGACCTCTTTGCATGGCGTTTACTAAATTAGTTGAATTTTGAAAGACTCGAACTGAACTGGTTTCTATCTGTGGTGTACAATTTTACATATTTTACTTGTTAAAATATTCGACCCATGCACTACAATGCATTGTTTGATTAGTTTACATATTCACGAGCTTTAATGTCAAGTTCTGGGCCTACTTTAAATTTGGATGATTTCAATTTAGTTTTACTGGTCACATCACATTACAGTATTTGAAAGTTATTTTTTTAATGTATTTTATATTTAATTTATTTACAAATTCCGTCAAAGCCATTCTTGTTGCGTTATGTTTTCGATCATAATTTAATGTTTGACCGTTTACATAAAACAATCACAACCGATTATCGAATTTGACGTGTGACTAAGATCAAAACTTGGCTTTTTAAAATAAAACAATTGTCTTATTCACTACCAATATATATTTTTCTAATTTATTGGGTTTAGATTTTAAGTTTTATTGAGTAAATACATTTTTTACGATTTTAAACGGTAAAGGTTATTTTCATCAAAATTTAATTTTCATTTCATTCATTCATATATTAAGTCATAGAATTGCATAAATTTCGCTAATCAGAAAAAGCAAAATCTCAAAAAGGATGTTTTTTTGTAGTATTTATTTTTGCTTTTAATTTTTTGTAAAACTAATTAAGCTTTGCTAATTAATTTGCTTGTAATCGTTCATATTTGAAGCTGTTGAAATTCTTGATACGATTCTATTAAACGGTCAATATTATATAGATCTTTTGTAAATTTTTTTCAATAGTCTGTCTGTGGTTAGAACTCGTTAAGTGATATAAACTCTTAGTCAAATAGATTTTGATGTAACATCTTATTTAAAAAGAAAAAAAAAAAAAGAATTTGGAATTATCAACATAACACAAGAAAAAATTTATGTAATCTTAACACTGTTAAAAATCTGTATACAACTTAATAAAAACAGTGTTTAATATTTTATAGAAAATACCGTAGATACTCGACTATAAGTCGAGGTTTTTTTCAGAAAAATTTGACAGATGAAATGAATTCGACTTATAGACGGGTCAATAAAAAAAAATAAAAAAAAACAAGTTTTCTTCAAAATCTAGTAAATTTTCTATCTCGACTTATAGTCGAGTATCTACGGTACTGTTAGAACTAATGATATAGCTATATGAGTCATAAGGACTATAATTGAACTATCACTCTAAATCTATTTTTAATATGAACTTATAACATATAACTTTCCAAACCAAATTTTAATATGAACTTATAAAATTGATAGTAGCCTATGTGAAGAATTTTTTTAAATATCTTTTCAAAAATAATAGCAATTGTTGTGTTTTCGTTTAAAGTGAACTTCAATTTTTTAAAATGTTAAATTTACTCCAAAAACAAATGATTTGTTGAAACGTTTTGCACAAGTTATGTAAAAATCTAGCATTGCTGCTGTTTAAATTAAAGCTAGAATTTCGGTCAGTTGCTCCAAAATGAAGCAACAATTTAATATCGTTTTGCCAACATGCTAATTCCGTATGTTTTACGAATACTTTTTATGATACGATTTGACTTATACAAACACAAAGTCGATGGATTTTATCATTAGCCTCGAAAATGCGGGCGTGAAAACGGAGAGAGAGACACACACAATTTGTCACACAGACAGACAATCGAAAGATATAAGAGACACAGAAACTCGCTAGATCTTTCTCTCTCTGGTCCTATTTGAACACCGACCGTGAGGGTATGGAGCCAGCTAAAACTTCTCTCGCACAGAAGAGGTTACCCGACACAGTTTATATCAATATTGTGATTTAATAAAGTTATCGTAACTGGTCCGGCGGTTTTAGACTAATACTTCACAGTCTGAAACAAGTACAATATAATATTAAAATATAAAGTTAATTTAGCAAATAGAATATCGGTTATTATCTTTCAAAATTAATAGATTAAAATTGATAAATAAAGAACACAAGCATATCTGAGCTAGCACCTCGCCATGTGCTTAATTCAGTTAAGACAATGAAGAATTACGCCACCGTGTTGCCAACAAAAAAGATAAGTGACAAATTAAAAGTTTAAGGGCGAAATAACACGTATATCGACAACAGTCCCCTCTAAAATTTGAACGTAGAGAAGATTTTACACAAAAGAGAAAGATATGCGTGTACATTTCGGTGCTATGTCCAACAGGTTTAAGGCGTCAAACTATCAGCTAATTACTTCACATCAGAAACAGAAATTCACAAATTTTACAAAATTTCACACAGTCCCAGCGCAGTTTACGCAAGATGGCGCACTACGCAATTGTAAAGCAGTGACGACTTTAACGATACAAGTGGCTTCAATAATTATCATTGCTATATCGTCCAATAAAAGTCATGGGACTATAATCACAATTAGCAGAAAAACGAAATGTGAAAAGCATGAACACAAAAGAAACCAACACGGGTTGCGTTATTAAATATACGCTCACAACAACTTATCAATGCACAAAGCAAGTCTATAAGCGTGCGACTAAGTTGTCCCCTCGCAACAAATCAGCAGTTTAGCAATGAGCAAATATCGAAAACATATAACAGTCCAGATGCGCATGAATAAATCGTCCCTTCGCAAACAAATCAGCAGTTTAGCAATGGGAAAATATCGAAAACATAATAGTCCAGATGCGCATGAATAAATCGTCCCTCGCAACAAATCAGCAGTTCAGCAATGAGCAAATATCAAAAACATATAACAGTCCAGATGCGCATAAATAAATCTTCCCTTCGCAAGCGCGAATATCAGTACATATGAGGGCGAATAGGTCGTCCCCTCGCAACCGCAAATTAACAGTCTGTGACTGCATAAAATAATTGTTCCCTCGCAATAACGTATAACAGTACACTTATGCGCAATTTAATTGCTTCTACGCAAACAGCAAATTAACCGTCCAACAATGCGCAGCAATTAATTGTCCCCTCGCAATCGCGTAAAACAGTCCATGAATATGCACAATAAGTTATCTCTACGCAAGTGCGTGAAACAGTCCATGAGTATGCGCAATAAGTTATCTCTACGCAAGTGCGTGAAACAGTCCATGAGTATGCGCAATAAGTTATCTCTACGCAAGTGCGTAAAACAGTCCATGAGTACGGTATGGCCAATAGACAGTCCTTCAATGTGCGCAAATAAATTGTCCTTTCGCGAGCGCGTAAAACAGTCCATGAGTATGCGCAATAAGTTATCTCTACGCAAGTGCGTAAAACAGTCCATGAGTACGGTATGCGCAATAGACAGTCCTTCAATGTGCGCAAATAAATTGTCCTTTCGCGAGCGCGTAAAACAGTCCATGAGTATGCACAATAAGTTATCTCTACGCAAGTGCGTAAAACAGTCCATGAGTACGGTTTGCGCAATAGACAGTCCTTCAATGTGCGCAAATTGTCTTTTCACAAGCGCGTACAAAAAGGTTCATCATCATTGGTAATGCAGTCGTTTCTTTCAGTTGCAGAGCAGTCGGCGGACTGGTCACTCATCACGGCCTCTAGCAAGACGATCTTTCGAATATCCCGCTCTCTCACGCGGCCATCTTCCATTCGCACTGTTACCGAACGTACTTTCCCGTCTTTGCACATTTTCGTGCCCACAACTGTTGCATACGGATAGCGGCTAACGGGTGGAGTGGTATCATCAAGTAGGAGTACAAAGTCACCCCTTTGTACATTTCGCTCTGCGCTTGTCCACTTCTGGCGTTCTTGAAGCCTCTCTGAATAGCGACGAAGCCATTTCTCCTACCATTCTTCGGCAAGTTGGCGAGTAAATTTATGTCCTCGTCTGAGTTTGTCATTCGGTTCAACATCCCACATAGGCAACGAATCGTCTTGTGGTTCCATATATCCAGTCATCAAATCCAGAGGGCGTAACGGCTGAACGTCATCTACATCAACCTTGTATTTTCCCAAAGGTCGGCAATTCATTATGTACTCCGCTTCTCGGAATAGGGTCAATAACTCAAAATCAGTTGGAACTCGCTTTTGGTTGCTTGCTCCTAAAATTCCCTCAGACACTTCTTTAAAGGTACGAATTTGCCTTTCCACTAAGCCCTGATGGTGTGAGCTCAAAGGAGTGGAAAAGTCCCAATCAATGAAATTTTTTCTCAGATAATGTCGTACTTCAGACGATTCTGTGGCTTTCTCCAAAGCCTTCTGTTCTTCCTTTTGTAAAGCATTTGAAGCACCTACAAACGTCGAGGCACAGTCACTACGGATGTGGCATGTTTTATTGCCAGTCAAACATAGGAATCGGTGCAAGGCATTAAGAAAAGCAGTTGTCTCCAATGATTCGACAACTTCAATCCGCACAGCAGTTGTCACATTGCAGGTAAACAGACACAGCCATCGTTTCTCCACGCTTCTAACTCGTTTAACTTCATACGGACCTGCATAAGCAACAGAAACGGAACAGAATATTGGTTGCCTTGGCTTTATCCGAAAAGATGGCAGTGGTGCCATCAGTTGTTGTGCTCTTGATTTTCGTAGCAATTTACACGTAAAACAATCTGACAAGTGATGACGAACTGTACGTACTCCCCCCATTGGGTGTACGCCTACATCCTGACACAAGGATGCCATAACCATTTCTGCAGCTCGATGTCCCAATTTTCTATGTTGGTTTAGGATAAAAAGTCTTGTAACATCATGCATATGAGGAAGAAAAGCTGGATGCCTTTCCTCTTCCCCTATCTTTTCTGCATAATCCATTCTTCCACCAACTCGCAAAATTCCTTCAGAGTCAAGGAATGGAACGTACTTCTTGATATGGCTCAGGGATGCGACATTTTTCATTTTTGTCAAGATTAGTGCATCCTCAAATGTATGTCCTTCTCGCATACAGTTCAAAATTTTCCCAAATGATTCATGCTGGGCAGCACGTATCAGGGTCAACTTGGCTGCTCGTGAATCGGTTTCTTTTTGGGATAAGTCAAGGGTAGAATTACAATTTCCTCTTGACCGTTCTCTCCAAAGTTTAAAACATTTTGCAACATTGCTAACCACTCGGATTGCTTTGGTTAGATCACTTGTTCTCTCCAGGGTGTACTGAAGGAAGGCGTTAGCAGTACTTTTCTTTTCAGAAATCGCAAACAAACCTGCGTTACATAATGTAGTTGCCTTTTCATTGTCTTTAGCTGCTTCAGTGTTGTCAGCTGTAAAATGATGCAAACAATTTAATTTCGGTTGTTGTTGCCACAGAAACCTTGGTCCCCTCGTCCAAAGATTCCACCTCTCTTCATGTGCAATGCGAAAAGGCCTGGTGGCTACATCAGCGGGGTTAAACTCAGAGGCAACATACTGTGGAAGCTTCCCTCCACTGTTTCTCAGAATGAGATCCACTCTGTTTCGCTCGAATACTCGTAATTCAAGGGTCTTCTGCGAGCACCATTGTATCACTGCTTTGGAGTCTGTCCATAGTTCAAAGTTTTTGATGTCCAAAGTAGTTGAATCAAGGCATTCCCTTAACAAACGTGCTCCAAGATCTAGAGCAATGACTTCTTTTCGTGGCATTGAATCACGAGCCACTTCGGATTGTGAAAGAAGTGTAGTTCTTGCCGCAATAAGACTCACGTTGCATTCATCTTCCGTCAAAACTCGAAGATACAGTGCAGCTGCAGCTATGTCCTTGCTGCTATCAGCAAACAAATGGTATTCACAATAATCTTTTCCAGAGCTTTTCAAAGGTACACGTCGTCTTGGCAGGGAGACAGTTTCTATTGAAGACAAATCTTGCACAGCACCTCTCCATTCTTTCATAAGTTCTGGTGGTACTTTTGTATCCCAGCTATCAACTTCTCGAACAATTTTAGAACAACATAAACTCATTCTCACATAGAACGGTGCCCACCATGAAAGGGGGTCAAATATTTGGTGTTGCAAACTAACAATCTGTCTCTTTGTGAGGGCTCTTTCCATACCTAAGCTAAAATCTGGCCTTTTGATAAACATTTCATCTGTTGTGGTGTCCCAGATCACTCCCAACGTGGTTTGCATAGGCATCTGTCCAGAGTCCTTTTCTTGTATGCTTCTAACAGAAGGAGCAAGATCTTCATCTTTTAGATCTGCAAGTATTTCTTTACAACAGGCGTTTCACTTGGTTATCTTGAATCCAGTGGTCATCAACAAAAGTGATATTTCTTTAATTATGCGCTTTCCATCATCGATGCTATCCACACTGGATATAAAATCATCAACAAACATGTCTCGAGTCAGCCTGGAGGTTGTGTCTTCAGACGCATTTGAAATATTTTCTTGGGCAGTGAAGATCATGGCAAATCCAGCAATGCTGGGAATACAACGTAGATTGTACGGGGCAACTTGAAATTGAAAGGCAACAACATGGCCTTGCATGTCACTTTCACTAAACCACAATATGCGTAGCATATCTCTATCTTCAGGGGCAATACGGATTTGGAAGAACATGTTGGCAATGTCGCCTGCTATACCGTGTTTTCTTTCTCCAAATCGTATCAAGATAGCTCGCAAAAATTGCATAAAGATTGGCCCACGGCACAATAACTTATTCAGTGACACTCCTCTATATTCTCTTGCAGCATCATACACAACACGAAATTTGGCTTGTGTTGTATTAAAGTGAGGAATGTAGTACTGTGGTAGACTTTTATCTTGTAAGTCTAAGTGAAGCTTATCTTCAGGGATGCAAATCAAGTGTCCTTCTTGTATTGCAGCATCAATCTTCTTGCAGTATTGAGATCGAACATCAGGTTTATTCCTAAGTCTATGCTGAAGGCTGAGTAAAGCATTTCTAGCCTGTTCAAAGTTGTTCTGCATATTATCAGGGTCATAATGCCCATGGCAAAGGAAATTCCAAATGGTTTTCATCATTGTCCACTTTAACCAATTTCACTGTTTCCTTGAAATTCTTCAATACCTTTTCATCTTCCATACTCATAGCCACTTTGCTATCATTTGTAGATCGATACAAAATATTGTTCTCCAATTTCACAACATCATCATGTCTATCAGAGGAAGCTAATCTGACTTTTGAACAAACAGCACTTTTTGGTGTCAGTCTTTGACTACCATTCAATGTGTGAACATCTAGGTGACAGTGACTCTCATTATTTGTCCTAAGCCACAGAGTGCCTAGTTCATGGGATGCAACTTTCCTATTACCTTGCCACGTAAGGCTTTTACTGCAAAGGATGTGCTTCCATGCCAGATCTCCTCCGACTATCATGTCAACATTAGGCATGTGGCCACTCTCATCAACAGGTAGGTACTCAGAAAATGGCAGTTGGCAATTGATAAAGGTCATGTTTTCAAACATGGCAGTTCTTCCATCACTCTTCTGTAGTACCAGGTCCTCATTCATGACTTTGCAATGCATGGAGGATCCATCAAACAATTTGTATTCTTGGATACAGTTGGGTTCCCAAAAACCCCATAGACGTTCTGCCAAAGTGCGGGAACACAGTGTGCTTGTGGCTCCTGTATCTATGGCAGAGAAAAATGTCACAAATTCAGCTTCTGCTTCACTTGGCAAGGCTATCATTTTCATGACACAGACTTCATCTAAATTGGGCGGATTTTCTTTCACATAGCCCAGTATTTTCAGAGGCAAATTAGGTTCAGATAACTTCTCTTTTGCAGTTGGCTTGCTTGGTGCTTCTCCAGTAGAGGCTTTCTTCCTTACAACTGGCTTATGCAGCAAAACATTATGAGGAGATGCACAATCTTTACATTGTTGCTTCAATTTATTCTTACAAAATTTTGTGGTGTGACCTCTTCAAACACAGAAAGCATAAGCATTGCTCTTTGGCAAATTTCCATCGTTCATCAACAGTCATGTTCAAAAACACTTGACACTCCACAAGATCATGTGACCTTGTCTCAGGATGTATCAAGCATGTCTTCATATTTACTACTGACTTATCTTCATGCAATTTTGGTGTCCTTTCTAGTGCAGCAATGAAAGGCTTTGAATGCCATCTTGAGGTAGATGCAGCATGTGATTTCTTCTTAGAAGGTTCTGCTCTTCCACATGAAGACTCATGAATATCAACTTTCATCAGGTGTAGTGAATCGACATAATCAATCTCAGCACTTAGAAACAGCAGGAACTGCTCAAATGTCCAACGATTTGCAGGGTATTGAGAATCAAACCTGCTACGCAGTTTTTCATTAAAAGCACTATACAGTTGTCCCAACAACATTGGGCCATCCAGTGTTGAAGTTTTGCCAATTGACGATGCCACTCCCTTGAGGTTTCTCATAGCAGCTCTAAATTCCAGCAAAATCTGACGATTATGGCCAATTGACCGACTTCTCTTTACCTGTTGCATGGCATGCTCCAAAATGACATCTTTTCGTCCATATATTTCTTCCAAAGTGTTCCAAATGACATCACAAGCTTCACCAGGGTCCATTACAGTGAAGGCATTTTGGACATACTGTTTTGCCTGACCTTCTATTGTGCTCTCTATCCAGTGTAGCATGTCAGGTCGAGTGTTACGCAAGTCACGATAGTTCAACAGCAACTGGTGCCTGTACGCAGGGTACTCAGCAGCATCTTTCCCATAAAAGCACAAACCAACCCCATTTCAGAGTCTCCAAGGAGGATTCCACATCTGTTGGCTACTATTTCTAGGGGTATGGTTCATTTGTGACTTGCTGTTCATTTCTTCATAAGGTTTCATCTCACTCATGTGGGGCCAAATCCTTTTAACATTTCTTTTCAATTCATATTCCACTGGCATAGGTGGAAGTTCAATCACATCAATGTTCTTTGGTGTGGTCTCAGGACTCAGATTCCCTGGTGTGGTCTCAGGAAATTCAGATTTCATCTTTACCTCTTCCTTGTCATGAAGGAAATGGTCTTTGTTGCTTTTCAAGCCAGCTAGACCTAACTCTGCAGCATCTGTTGCATTCTCAAACTGATCATCAATTTGCTGGTATGTGTTCAACTGCAAGCTTTTCCTTTCCAGTTCAATATTTGTGCATTGCACCTCAATTTCCTTTTCTTGGATGGTTAGTGCCTGCATCTTTGATTGCATCTTTAATTCAGATATCTCCTTTTGCTGTTCTTGGATGATCCTCATTGACTGTTCAGAGAAACTTGACTTAGATGCTGTACCAGTAGATGACCTAACAGTTGGTTTGGATCTGCATTCTGGCTTTCTTGAGGCTCTGTCATAGTACCTCTTCAAATCTTCACTTTCTTTTTCCCTGTACTCTTTGACAAGGTTTTGCACCAATGGCATAGAATGTGCTTCTGGATTATCTTCTAGCCACTGATGGAGTGCATTGTTATAAATGCCATGTGCCCTTAATCCATATTCAAGGGTCTTATCAAGCAAGAGTTGATTGTTGTCTTCTTGCCTTCCAGAATACTCTCTCATAACATCTGTAATCATTTTAAGCTCATGTGCATAGCGTTTCAATGCTCTATGGCTCTTGAAGTAGGTGGAGTCCGGATCATCAACCCACAACAGCCTGACATCTTCCAGCACATCATTGCTGTCAACATCACATTCATCATTTTGCTCACTGAAACCTGAACTACACTTAGGTCTTTCAGTAGCCTTAGAAGTAAAGATGTCAGTGCCATTTCCCTTATTCCTGCTCTCAGGCAGGGCACTGGGTCTACTATCATCATTATGCCCATGCAATGATCTACATTGACTCTCCATCACAAAATCAACTTCAGTCACAATTACTAGTCTTCCAATCTCAATTAACTAGTACTTTATGAAAACAGAATGTCTTCCAATCCCAATTAACTAGTGTTCCAATCCCAGTTAACTAGTCTAAAATGAAAACGGAGAGAGAGACACACACAATTTGTCACACAGACAGACAATCGAAATATATAAGAGACACAGAAACTCGCTAGATCTTTCTCTCTCTGGTCCTATTTGAACACCGACCGTGAGGGTATGGAGCCAGCTAAAACTTCTCTCGCACAGAAGAGGTTACCCGACACAGTTTATATCAATATTGTAATTTAATAAAGTTATCGTAACTGGTCCGGCGGTTTTAGACTAATACTTCACAGTCTGAAACAAGTACAATATAATATTAAAATATAAAGTTAATTTAGCAAATAGAATATCGGTTATTATCTTTCAAAATTAATAGATTAAAATTGATAAATAAAGAACACAAGCATATCTGAGCTAGCACCTCGCCATGTGCTTAATTCAGTTAAGACAATGAAGAATTACGCCACCGTGTTGCCAACAAAAAAGATAAGTGACAAATTAAAAGTTTAAGGGCGAAATAACACGTATATCGACAACAGGGCGGTTAAACCAAGTTACATATTTGTTCAATAATGTGGTTCAGCTTGCCTTTGTGCAAGTAACTTTGACATTCATTTTTTTATAATCTTTTAAATAATCATATGTTACGCCGAATCATATCATGGGTTCGTGGTGCTCATTTTCAACCATTATACGTGAGCCACTGAGTCTTTGGTGTACAAGTCTGTTGTACATAGAGTTACAGCTTGAAGTGGTCTACCAACAAGTCTATCAATCTAACATTGATGTGAGAATAATATTTATTTAATTTTTAAAAAAGACAACGATAGGAATAACAAGAGTTTTCCTAGAAAACAAAACTCTTATAAGCGATTTTTGGGGATGGCGATTTCAGTTTGATGTTTATACAAATCACATTTTATTTAACTTGAGGATTTGCAAAACTTAGTAAAAGTTGTGACTTAAAATAAAAATCAAATTCCGATAATTGTTCTGGTAGGGACCATTATTTCAAATTTAAAAGTCTCCGTTGAAAAAAAAAATTAAATTAAATAAAAAATGAAGTTCCTAAACAATAAACTTTTTGTTTAAAAGTTATTCACTCTTTCGGCTGCAACAACAACAACAACAACATCAACAATTAACAATAACAACAACATGATCTTGCAGCAGAAACATTGGAACTCAGTCTGTAGACTGTGAACATTATTCGTGACCCATTGTTTGATTCACAAACAGTTTTCATTGTTTGTGAAAAAGTTATTGAGAAGTGAAAACACACCGTAATCTGAGGTGTTCGCAGAAGTACTCGATAAGCTCAAATGTCTCATCATAAATAAAAGAAGTAGCAAATTGATTGTATGTCCAAATCCGTCTGCATTTTAAAAAGATGTTTGCTGTGGATTAGGCTTGAGATAAAAATATTCTTATTAAATTTCTTTTCCGTGTAAAGACACATGATCAGGGTCCAGAGATTCACAGTAAGCCTAGGAGAATGTCGCTCCCAGTTGACAAAGCTCAGCTAGCTGAATACCTGAAAGTATGGGTAAGTGGTCCGTTGGAGTGGCACGCAGGCATCCAGTGACAATGCATGAGGCCTCATTCATAACACTGTCTATAAGACGAGTGTCAGCGTTGTGACACCAGATTGCTGGTGTGCAGTACTCAGTTGTTAAGTAGAACATAGAGGCCTGGATTTTCGCACTGTTTTGACACCAACACCCCATCGTGAGTCTGCATGTTGCCTCAGCAGTGTGACGCGCTAAGATAGGTTTTTGTTTCCTTCTAGTTTCCAGAATAGTGTGACTATGCTAAATCGTCTGCATAAATAACGTTTTGGAAATCTTGGAGGGCAATTGTACACGTACAACAGAGGTTGAAAAGGAGAATGAGTCAAGACTAATCCTTGAGAAACGGCGTTTTTCAAACGGCAAAGCTTACTATGCTTGCTGTCACTGGTAGTAAGGGTGAAACGTTGGTTTTGGACAAGCTCCATAATCATTCTGACCATGTGCTTATTTGGAAGAAGTCTCAAGTAGCTTGCATTAAGACCACAGTGCCAGACACAGAGTCATATGCCGCCGTCAGATTGACAAATCGACAAAACAATTCTCGATGTTTTCCGTCAATACTCGTAGAATGACTTTTGATCCACGGTTGACTTTCCGAGTCGAAACCCAGCCTGCTCTCTAGGGAGCAATGGATCAATAATTGGTACGACGCACGGTTAGATAAGCCTCTCTGAGATCTCGTAGGAGTCTTTTATTCAACTTATAAAACTATTAGATAATTTAATTTTGCTAGTCGTCGCAACCGATTTGACAAATGTTGATTTTTTCGTTTCGCTTTGTTCTGAATGTGCCATTGATATTTGTGTTTCACTCAATTTACTTGATAAAATTGGTGACTGCAACAAGCAGCTTTTGGACTGGTTCGCTAAAACAAAGTTGATTGCGGGAATCGAAGTATAGGAGCCCTTGATTATGGAACTTGTTCCTCACAAAGACACTTAATCACCTATTTGTTTCTGAATAAACTAAATTTGGATGTTTTGGATAAATTTAATCAAAACATTGCCGTCAACATTAAAGGAATCGTTTGTTTTAATTACTTTGTTTTTACGAATTGACTACCGGTATTTGCTTGACAAACTAAATAAAATTTTATTTGTAAAGTTTTCTCTTTTGAGTAAATTAGTAAATTAGTAGGAGTAAGAGAAAAAATATGCGATTTGCACATTATACTTCGCGCAAATTGTTAATTTTTTAATTTTTCTAGGTGCTTGAAAAAACTTAGTTTCTTTAATAACAAGTAGTTGTTTTCTGACCCTAAATGCTATTTCCTGCTTTGTAGCTACAATAAAACATTTATTTTTTAAGATTATAAAACTAAGACTTTTTATCTTATAAATTCATTGTAATAGAAAGGACAGATTTTCTTTTATAACTCGTTGCATGCATTTCCAAACTATTTTTATTATGTCATTAATGTCACATGCAGGGGCGCCGGAAGCGGGGGGCAGGGGGAAATTGCCCTCCGCCTTTTAATATTCTGAAAACACGGGGGACAGTGAGCAGATTGTGCCTTTTGAAATTTGTCTTACAGAAATATTTTTAGATCTGCTCTACATTTAACCTATGTAATCTCGATCACCATCAAATGCAACGATGTTTCTAAAATTAAAGACATTCGTAAATCATGGTACAGTAATGAAAGTCGTGAAAATCGTAAGTTTTAAGTAGTGATGGATTTTGGGTGAAGCGAATGAGGCAGATGTTTGTTTAGAGTGAAAGAACGATTTTGAGTGAAGACCTTTGATTTTGGGACGAAAATAGGAAAATCAGTGATCGATTACAAGTGAAGACCTTTTTATTTTTTTTTTTTAGAGAACACTATGATTTTGGGACAAAAATAGGAAAGTCAGAGATCGATTACAAGTGAAGACCTTTTTTTTTTATAGAACATTATGATTTTGGGGCGAAAACAGGGAAATTGGAGATCGACCACAAGTAAAGACGTTTTTTTTAGAGAATACGCTAATTTGATTGCGACATGGTTGCTATAATCGACTTTTGTTGGAGTGCTTTTTTAACAAAAAAGTGCCCTTTTTTTGAAATTCCCCCCCCCTGGAAAAAAACTCCGGCTCCCCTGGTCACATGCGTCAATCATATGGAGATTCTGAGGCAGCGTTTCTCAGATTGAGCTACTTGGCTTCTTAAGGAGGAATTTGGAAATCTGTATGCAATGTATCGACAGATTCACTCAAAAAATTGGCATGTTTCCGGAGTTGCCAAGATATCCGACATATTTCCGGAAATGCCAAGATATTGCTGTCCGGTCAAAATTTTTATTTTAATATTTTAGTTTTATAGAGATATGACTGGTATGTAGAACTGCTTGCCAAGAACGCCAAGCAGGGTAAAAGGTTGTAAACTGTCTTTCACATGGACACAACAAAATGGCGCGAGTGAAGTTTTAACCGCGACCATGTTGATCACAACCATTCCACCAGGCTTCCGACAAACTCGAAATACGTTCAAAATAACTTGATTTTTACAGCAAAACTGTGCTTGATAATTTTTACTCGCAGCCATTGATAGAAAAATAAAACAGTTTAAACCTTGGCAGTTCAAATATTATAATTCTATCAAGACAATAATAAGAATTAGAATTATACTTAGATAATTGTTATAAACTTTATCAACAAAGATTATAATTCAAAGCCAAATTTTAATACGTAATTAAAACTGCGAACTCAAACTAAAAAACCGGGGCCTTTTCAGCAATTTCAAACTTGTGCAACTCAAAAAATAGAAATTCTGAAACTGAAATTTGAACACAACTGAAAAAAAACGATTCAAAACGAAAAAAAATTATGTTTATCAATCTTAACTACTCGAAAAGTTGCTGGCAAATTTAATCCTTTTAATTTAGATCGTCAATTATATTTTATCAACTCACCCGTATTTTTTCGTTTTCAAAGAATCTGTTATCATAATTGACGGCTAATAAATTTACTGCTTTAATAGTAAATTATCTATTAAACAAAAGTTTTTAATTTGTTTACATTAAGAAACCCAGATTTAAAAAATAAAGTAGCAAAATCTATAGGCCTACTTGTGTTTTTAATTTTTACAGCATACGTATACTTGCTGTGGAGCTTATATACTGTAAGTGGCTTATAATAAAAAGTGAAAAAGATACATTTTGAGCTTTGGTGTAATAAACTCAATTAGAATTTAATGACTCGGTTTTATGTTTGAATTGATTAGAAAATACTTTGTTTGCATCTGTATAACATATATTAATAAATCTAAAAGCCGACTTGTAAAAATGCGATTAACTGCTTTGGGCTTATTTAACTGTCTTAAAAAATTGAACATTTTAATATAAGGAAAATTGCTTTTTGATACATTACTTAGTTGTCGAAATCAGAGGAAATAACTGCTTTTTCTTATTTGCTTTCACTCCAATAAGTTTTTCTCGGAATTAAACTCGACCGTAATCTCTTTTATCACCAGCTGCAAAACAGCTGGCAGTGCGAGATAACGATTCTGAAAAAAACTAAAAGTTGAGTTTCATTTGAAAACTTATTTGATGTTAATGCCGACGCCATTTTGTCACAAGACAGGCCAGCTGTGCACAGCATAATAATGCTGTCTTAACAATCATTCGTGTTGCGGAAAAAAGTTTTTAAGCAATTCATTCTCAATCTTTGTTTTAATCCAAGCCGACTTTTATCTTCGAAAAAACTATTCAGGCTCCACCAAATCCATTATTGTTGTAGCAACCCACGTTGTTGGATCTGGCGCTGGTTGTTACACTTGACAAGAAACTCGTCTTCGCGTAATTATATTGAGCACAATTGATTTTTTTTGTTTAACTTTTAATTTTTGTAAATATAATTATAAATTGATTTACGAAAGACAATTTTAACTAAATTTCCAATCTAAATCCAACAAACCAAATTACAACGCCACTTATTTAATATGAAAAAGGTAAAGAAAAAACGTAAACTGATCGCAAATTTAGGTCCTTTGTGACGTAACACTTATTCAAATAGAACAAGGCAAGAAAAACAAAACTCAAAATCAGCAGAGATATAACATACCCCCACAAATATAGGATCCGCATATTTAAAACGTACAAATATCGTACGCATACAAAAGGGCAAGGCCTCGGCTATTACATATGTAACATATTAATGATTATAAAACAACGCTTATGATTAAAAATCCGCACGAGCTTACATGTAAATGTTTATGCTGAAGTAAATTAAGCCCCAATATCTCGAATACAGCTCAATAATTCACTTAATATCAGTGTCTGAATCGAGAATTAAGCAAAACTTATTGACGGGGAGCTTTGCAAGACCTGACTTGGTTTTAACTAAAACTGTGCGAATTAAATAATTTTTGTCTGGGTAAACGTCTACCACTCTACCCAGCAACCACTTAGCTCAAGGAACTCTTTCGTCGACTAGCAACACAATGCTGTCCCTTTTGAGATTTTCTTCTTTGGTGAGCCACTTTTGGCGCTTGTTCAGCATTAGAAGAAATTTATCTATCCATCTTTTCCAGAATACATTTGCTAGATGTTACACGTACATCCATTTCTTACATGCATAGCTTGAATTTTCTTCAAACACGCCTGGACATTGGTTTGGCGAACTGCGGAGTAGAAGTAAGTGATTTGGAGTTAGTGGTTCGTTGTTCCAAGCATCAATACTAAGCGGAACCAGGGGCCTTGAATTGATATTCGACTCAACTTCCACCAAAAATGTGCGCAGCATTTTGTCGGTTAATGGAATTTTCGGTGACCATAAAGTGGAGAGAATGCGCCCGACAGAGCGAATCAGGCGTTTCCAAGCCCCTCCTCTCGCACTCGCTGCAAGTGGGTTAAACGACCAAGCGATTTCCCTTTGCCGCAAATATTCTTCAATCATCTGCTTGTTCCACTTTTCAAGCGACATTCACAACACCTTTTCTGCTCCGGCGAAGTTAGTGCCATTGTCGCTGTATATGTGCAGTGGTTGCCCTCGCAGCCCAAAAAACCTGCGCAAACAGTTAATGAAGCAGTCTGTAAACAAGTCGTTCGCGACTTCCAAATGTACAGCTCTTGTTTGTTTTACTGCGCCAAAATCAGATGGCTTGATACAACTGGGCACAATAATTGCTTGAAGATCATTTATGCGGTCTGCCATTGTCTCCATCTAAAAGATTCTTCTTTTGATGGCAAGTCATCCCAGTCATATCCTTTGCGACACATTTCCTGCCACAAGAGGCGCCCTCTAATCAATACGGGAGCAGCAAAGCCGAGAGGGTCGAAAACTGAGCTTATAATTAACAAGATTCCTCGCTTGGTTTCAGTTCTTTTGGCAACTTCGATTTTGAAAGAAAAAACATCATCTTGTGGTTTCCACACGACACCTAAAACACGTTGCTCTTATTCATCCGTGGAATAAAGATTTAGGTTTTGTACGCTTGGAGCTAAATCATCTTCAGGCAACTTAACAAGCGCTTCATGGTAATTCGATGCCCACTTCTTTAAGCTAAAACCTCTTTGCAAGAGTAAGTTTTTTAAATCCTTAGCAAAGTTCTGTGCCTGTTCAACAGTTGCTACCGAAACTAAGCAGTCGTCCACATAAAAATTTCTTCTTACTGCTTCACACACGTCGCTGCTATAAGCCCTACCAAATCTTTGTTCTGTTTCTTTTAAACAAAACAAAGCAACACTTGGCGACGATTTGGCTCCAAACAGGTGCGACGTCATGCGGTAAGTTGAGGGTGCGTCGCTGAAGCAGCCGGATTTCCACATTAAAAGCTTAACATATTTCTGTCGTTCGGGTGCACCTTTATTTGATGGTACATACATTCAATATCCCCTGCAAGAGCGACTCGTTCCTTACGAAAGCGGGTTAGCACACCAAACATGCTGTTTAAGAAGTCGGGGCCCTGCAGCAGAACATCATTTAATGACACTCTTTTGTGCTTTGCTGCACAATCAAAGACTATGCGCACTTTTCCTGGCTTTCGCGGGTGCACTACAGGATGGTGAGGAATGAAATACTGCTCTCGTGCATTCTCTGTCTCAGAATCCAAAAGTTTCTCGGCATATCCTTGTCTATGTAAGTCTGCATGCACTCGACATACTTCCTACACAGACCTCATCTTTGATTAAGCGCTTCTTCAGTCCATTCAAGCGCTTTTCTGCCATCAAACGATTTTCAGGCAAAGGCAACAGGCTTGCCCGCTTGGATAGAGGCAACTGAAACCGCCCGCTTTCTAAGACGACAGAATCCTTCATTTTCTCATGCGCGACCCGATTTTCACGAGATATACGAGATGCATAGATTTCGGTTGCGTCTCCAAAATCCGCTTTGTACATGCGCTGCAATTGTTTTTCTACGCCATCCTCATTGATTTGAACAAAATTAGCATTGACTATTGATGGAAACTCAGCAGAAGTAAACTTTCCCATTAGTGACCATCCTAAGGGGGACTTCTTCTACCCACAAAGCCTCCGGGACGTCGACACCGATTAACAGAGTTACACTTGCTCCTTTTACCTCCGGAAAGCTGAGATCACGGAGATGAGAAAAGTCTTCCAACTCTTTTCTGCTTAAACCCGGGTTAGGCGCGACGTGTATTTCATCAATAGAAAAAATACGTTTCTCACTTCAATTTTACAATCTCCATCTAGCGACGAAACTTTCAAATCTGCCACGGTTCCCGTGTAGCATGACTGGCTTCCGAGAGTTTTTAGAGAAACTTCTTTCTTCTCTCCTTCAATACCAAGTCTGTTTACAAGCTTCCTGCTGCAAAATGTCGCTGATGAACCTGAATCAAGAAAGGCGTACGTTGTCACTTCTTTGTTTTGATATTTTACTTTTACTGGCACCACGCACATAAAAACCTTGTCGAATTTTCCGCTGACGACATGCGAAGATGAAAGAGCTGATAAACAGGTAGTTTCTTCTTGTTTCCTTTCATCCAAACCCTTGCTTAACTTGTGTAGCAGTGTATAGTGAAACTTGCTTTCACACTCGCCACAACGCGACTCCGTCCTGCACTTTGAAACTACATGTCCCGCCAGCAAACACCGAAAACATAGAGCGTTCTTCATCACAAAATCTCGACGTCGTAAAACACTTTTCTCGACGAACTTGCTGCAAGAATCAAGATTGTGATTTTCATTGCAAAACGAGCACTTTCCACGTAAGCACTTAGTTGAAGATCTCTTTAACGTGCTTTCTTCAGCAGCTACATTATACAGGGAGGCCCTTTTTCTTCTTTCCACGGCTTGTCGACTTTGACCGTCGCAATAAAGACTTTGACCAAAAAAAGAATTCCTTAGTCTTGAGTGATGCGCAACAAAGTTTACTATATAGATCGACAAAGCCAGCTTCTCGATTGGTCTTGTCAGCGACATGTACCGACCGCTCAATCCACTTGTCCTTTAAAGATTTTGGCAATTTCTTTAAAATTGGCAACAGACAATGCAAAGAATTGATGCCAGCGTATTCCCCAATGTCTGATAAGGCACTGCGACACTTTTGAAGTAAGATACTCAGCTGTAGCAGACCAGCTGAATCTTCATCCTTCACTGTCGTCGTTTTGGAAAGCAGAGAGCTGCAGGCACGAGAGATTACGTGAGGCTGTCCATACAACTGCCATAATTGATCTCGAGCAAAAGTATATTACGATGTAGATCTTTACTAAAATGTGAAAGTTGACGACGAACTTCGGCGTCACAATACTGCAAAAGGAATGTCAACTTCTTTGCATCAGGAATAGGAAGATTCCCAATATGCAGATGGAAATTGCGTACAAATTCGAAATAGTCCAAGGGGTCGCCACTAAACTTTGTCAGCTCGGGTTTTGGTATACGAGTGATCTCTTCGTTCTCACACTTGGGCAACCAGAAGTCGTTTCCGGAATAAGCAAATCGTTTTTGGGAGGGACCACACTCGGCTTCATTTTGAACAATCTGCTCACCATTTCTAGTGAATCTAGCATCATCTGCGTGAGCTTTCTCTTCTGAGATACTCCGCCTCCTATGTGCTACACGTGGTAGACCTACAACGTTAGTACTCACTACATCTACCTGTGGTAGACTTGTTGATAGGTAGGCTTGTTGATTGCCATGGTTCAATTATACTGTGACTAATGGCAAATTTAAAGAGGGCCATGACGCCCGAGCGGCTAAAAAAACGTACAAATAACCTATTTTTACCAAAAGTCATAACATACAGTACACACAACACCTGTGAGTTTTGCCTACATCGCCGCAATGTCTCAACCTGGATTTGAGACGCAGTGTTCCGAGACCGAGATCGAGACGAGACTTTGGGGTTACGAGACCAAGACGAGATTGAGACTTCAAAAAACGTGTCTCCAGACGTCTCGCTGTCTCGAGGTATTCACCTCTGGTTATTATGTACTAAAAATTTCAACACATTTAGTTTACAATTTCAAGGAATGCAGACTGAAAGACCCTCTATGTCGTGGTCTCTTCGCAGACTTTCTGTCAGTGTGTTTTTACGTGTTTTAATGCAATTTTTTGTTTGTATTAAATTAGCATGATACTGAAAATAAATACTCTATACTCTCTCCTCGCGTCACACTGCTGAGGCGACTTGAGAAGATGAGATGCTGGCCTAGAACAAGGCTCTTCAAATTGGGGGTCGCAAAGAGGCTCAATGAGGGTCGCGAGATTTTAAATTTTGGATTTTTAGAGATTACGATGATTTTGGAAGAAAAGTAGTGAAATACAAGATTAATTCGAAGCGAAGACCCCCTTTTTTTTTTTATAGAACACCTTGATTTTGGGGGAAAAATAGCGGAATCAGAGATCGATTCTAGGTGAAGACCTTTTTTTAGGGGTCGCGAAAAAATTTGGCCGTGCAAAATGGGTCTCGATGAAAAAAGTTTGAATACACTGGCCTAGAACATTGCAAACCGCTGCCCTATCTCTGGTCTACTCGACAGCTAAATACTGCGCGCCAATCTGGTGTCATTCAGTGAACGAATTACAGATGAAACACGAAGTACTGTGAGAATACATCCAGGCTTCCTACTTTGATACCCATGACCAGTAGCAAGCTTGTCTGAACGGCTTAAGGTCAGTCGCTTGCAGACTGATGTCGGGCGATTCCATTAATGCGGCACCATTGAAAAAACAGCAGACCACGTCTTTACAGCGTGCCCCACAACCTGCATTGTGCATGACATGAGGTACGTGATCTGATGGTTCTTAATGACAAAACCCGATGCTGGCTTAATACCATCTGATCCAGGCAGTGCAGCAACCACCTTTGGCCCCAATCGTGTTTGTGTTTGACCCAGAGTTGATGGCCTTCCATACTACGATAATAAACATTATTTTTTCGGTCTTCACTTTAGCGAAACAATTTTTATGAACTTTCAGTTTGCAACTAAAAGGACCTACCAGTTTATGTTATCAATTAATAATTTAAAATCAACTCACACTTTATTCAAATTTTTCTGTGAAAGATTACTTTTTTCCACAAATGACCAATTTCTTCCTAGGCGGCCAACTATTTGAATAAGGTATATGGAGTAAGGTTATTAAAAGCTTTTGTTACCAAGTATTTTTAAATAATATAATTGTTAACTTCTTTTATCTAAATTTTGTAAAATTTTGCTCTCAACATTCTGCTTTGGAACACTCAGAGAAAATTAAAAAAAGAATGGAGCAAATGGAGGTAAGACTTGATCAATATGAACAGGATTTTAGAAGTAAAAAGTCTTGTTCTTCTGGTGCTGCTGTTTCTGCTGTTTCTGTTGTTTCAGGTGCAGAGGCGCAACAGGAATCTGATCTGAAGACCCTGAGAAGAGAGTTTGAGGGCCTAAAAACTCTTGTCTCAACTTTGGTCCCCAACATAGAGAAGATCGAAAAGAATACGGATGACCAGGAACAATACAGCAGGTCAAACTGCCTTATTGTCCATGGAGTCAAAAATATTCTAAAACGGGAGGAGTATTTAGATAAAAAAAATTTCATTTGTTCAGAACTTAACAAAAAATTAACCCTAGACCCTCCTATTCAGGCTTCTGACCCAGACATAGCTCATCCTCTTCCTTCCAGAAAAAGAGATGCTATGATTGTCATGTTTCTTCGATGGACACAAAGGAACTTGATCTAATCAAAAAAGAGACAACTAAAGGGCAGTGGAGTGGTCATTGCGGAGTCCCTGACGAAACGAAGATTGAAGTTGCTGAGAGCTGCCAAATCTGCCTTTGGACGCTTCTCGGCTTGGTCTATGAAAGGTGATGTGTATGTTTTTCATAATAAAAAATATCTTGTCAATGATTTTGTTGACATTAATAGAATTAAAAACATCTCTACCTATGCTAGTGTCTCCACAAATAATCTCACTAATTAACTAACTAATTAAATGTTTACTTGATAACAAGTTTAAGGCTTTTAGTTGTATCTGTTCTTAAGAGAAAATCTCAGCTAAATTTTATTTCAACATTTTTTTTTTTGTAATATAGTTTTGACACCTGTTGTTAATATTTTTCTGCTTGCTTATTTTATTCTATTTCTAACTCTTAATTAATTGTTTGTTTTTTTATTGAACATAATTTCTGCTAAATTATAATGGTTCGCAACAAAACAAAGTTTTGTTTTAAATGTAGCCTTAAATTATCAAAAAACAGTCAACATTTTCAATGCCATGGATGTAACTCACATTATCACTTACTATGCAGATCTCCACAAAATGCTCAATCACAAGTTTCACCTAACTTTTATCTTAAAAACTGGTTGTGTTTGACTTGTGCCAACTCAATTTTCCTTTCCATTCATTAGCAAATAATGAACTTTCTGATCTTTTTAATGAAGGTTTCCTGTCAAAAATCTCTTCTGTAGAATTAAACAATCAATTTTCAAATCAACCAAATAATAGTCTCAACTTTAACAATACTGACAAAAATGATACTTTATTAGACATTTCACTAAACGATACATATTTTACAACTCAAGAAGTAAACCAATCATTCAACAAAAATGAAAACAAAACGTTTTTACCATGTATTTAAACATACGATCATTAATAAATCCTCATAATTTTAACAAACTTGAATGTCTCATCTCAGAATTACAAATAAAACCTGATATAATAGCTATTAATAAAACTTGGGAAAAGCCAAGCTCATCTGGACGATACAAAAACCTAAATGATTACAGCTTTATTTCAAATCCTAGACTAAAAAGTAAAGGTGGTGGGGTTGGTATGTACATTAAAAATACATTAGTCTTTTCACTATGCTCTGAATTGTCTATAATGAAAGAAAAAGCTTTATAAAAAATAGAGTCTTTGTTTATAAAAGTCCCCTTTAAAAACAAATCAATAGTTTACGGTGCAGTTTACAGGCCTCCTAGACAAGATAAAAATTCAATAGATTCCTTTAATAATTCTCTTCACTATGTACTAAATAATATAAACAAAACAGAAAGCAAATGTATCATTTCAGGAGATTTTAACTTTATTTACTAGATTCTTTATTTACTTGTTTACTAGATTCTTTAGATCATCACACAGATGCTTTTGTAGAAACCATGTTCAACTTTAACTATTATCCTTTAATTAACAAACCAACAAGAATTACTGAAAAAAGTAGTTCAACTATAGACCACATTTGGACTAATTTCACCAACACAAAAATTTCTAGTGGCATTATTGTTCACCCAGTAGCCGACCATTTACCCATTTTTCAAACATCTGTTATCGGATAATTATCTCCTTTTCAAAAAAATGTCATGCAATGCTTCAGTCCACAATATCTTCAATTTCAAAGATTCGTCGAACAAGTTGATTCTACAACAGTCTTTCAAGAATCAGATCCTGATCAATCCTATGTGCAATTCCACAATTTAATAAACGATATAGTCAAAAACTGTTTCACTTAAAATGCTCCAAAAACAGACCAAACAGTTGTAAATGGTATGACAAACAACTTGCAACGTTTCTACATAAAAAAGGCAGATTATACAAGCAATACATAACCACAGGCAGTCCAAACCTAAAAGCAAAATATCAAAAGTTAAGAAATCTATACTTTAACACAATCAATTACAAGAAAAAAGAATATTTTAAACAAAAATTTACAAAGTTTAAAAACAATATCAAAAAAAGTTGGCAATGCATTAACTACTTAATTGGCAAAAACAAACAGCAAAGACCTGAAAAACCAGAACTAAATACTAATGTCAAATCAATTACTGATCCTATTGAAATCGCCAACATATTCAATGACTGCTTCACTAACACACCTGCTAAAAAATCTTCCACAAACAACTGTTAGTCATCATAATTTTTTTGGTATGTCGAACCCTACATCAATGTTTTTCTATCCAACAACTACTTTTGAATTATCTCGACTTATATCTGAAACTTCTGCAAAATTCAGTGCTGGTTGGGATAATATACCTTCTATACTACTAAAATACTTATCTATTAATGCATTGTCAGCGCTGAGTTATGTTTTTAATCTTTCCCTGTCCCAAGGCAAGTTTATTACTTTTTTTAAACATGCAAAAGTAATTCCTATTTTCAAAAAAGGAAACCCATAAAAATGTAGCAAACTATCGACCAGATAACTTTTAAATCAAGAAAAAGGTATGCCTCTTACTCCATAATGGTACAGTTTGTTAAGCAAGATTTTATGGTCAATAGTATCAAAGACTTTAGAATGATCTAAGAAAATCCCTAAAGTTGATTGCTTATTTTCAAAGGCTGTTGTAACTTTATCAGTTAATAATGTAATAACATGCGAGGTGGAGTGCCCTTGTCTAAAACCAAACTGGTGATTGGACAAAAATTGTAGTTATTAAAAAACGAATAAATTTAAGACGTCTGTGTACGATTTTTTCAAGAATTTTTGAAAAATTATATAGCAATTAGCCTACAAAGTGAATTATGTTCATACTTTTGTAGCAATGCTTTGTGATTGTAGCCATTATAGAAATTAGGCTCGATTTGAGCTAAATTAATTTAATTACCGGTATATCAGTGAGCTAAACTCGTGAAAAATTTTATTGATATTTAATAGTTGTGTTTACCGTTAGGCAAAAAAACTCATCATTTGCAAGGCACTCTAAAAAGCGTAATAGGCTTACTCTAATTTCAAATATAAATTGAGAAAAGTTGTCGATCCATCATCAGGACCACTTTTAATAATTGTGTTTTCGACTGATAACTCCCCCTCGACAAATTTTTGCGTACGCCACTGATTCACTTGATGTGGATGTGGCTCACCAAGACTTTTCATTATCAGCAAACCAGCCAAAAAGACTATCCCACGCGATCATCGAAATAATTATATTGCGTGTTGGGATATAGAGTGTAAATTTCTCTTAGGCTTTATACAGCGTCCTGCAGTCTCCTCAGGGAGCAGAGATGAGCATGGAGCGGATTCGGAGCTGGACTAAAGCAATTTTTGGTCGGAGTCGGATAATCAAAACTGTCATTTATTGTAGATATGATCCGATGATCGGACTGTCAGATCTGACAGTCGAAACGCATTATTTTATACTCTACTTCTACTCCACTATATCGGTATCTTTAAAATATACAGGCCGGCGTGGTCGGCGTGGTCGGCGTGGTCGACGTGGTCGGCTAGATTGGCGAGGTTAATTTGGAATATTTAAATTCTGTTGACCCAACTGTATTTGTAAGCCTAATCTAAATTAATGTACAAACAAGAAATAATGAATTTTTCACTTTTGAAAAAACTTATCAACTTAGTAAGGTTTGCCGAACCAGTTAACCTAATCAACCTAGCCCAGTCCCCACATATCAAAGCATGTCAACCTCACCAACTTCGTCCAGGCAAACCTTGCCAAATGATTATGCTTTTTATATTCATTTACATTACAAATACAGTCGGTTTCGACAAAATTTAAACATCTTCTACAATCTACAGTATAGCCAAACTAGACAACTTCTCAAAACTATGTATTAGCGCCTCCGTCGCTTTCCTGCGAGCAACGACATACATACCATGATGAGAAACTCTTTTCTCTCAGTTTGTTTCTTTATTAAGAGAACGCCGACAAGAGCGTCGGCACTCGTACGCTTGACTGCATGCTTCTTTGGACGACTGATTCGTCAAAAAATACATTGATTTATATATTGAACTACATAAAAGTTTGGTTTGTTTTTGCAAAAGCGTGAACAAAAATTGGTCAGATTGTTAATGATGCAATTGTTGCAAAATAACAAACTTTTTCAATTAAATTGTAAGGCGTGATAGAGTGTAAGTTTTCATTAAATTTTAGCTTAATAAATTTGTAACGGTTAGAGGTTTATATATATATCTTGCTACATGTAAATTTCACAAACTTTTACAGATCTTCTTTTTATTATTATTAAAACAACAATCTTTCTTTTTTCTTAAAGCCAACAGTACAAGAACTTTTCTACCTGTGTTTTTTTACAACGCAAGACTCTCTCGTCTTTTATCCAAAAAGAAAAAAATGAATAAACGAAAAAAAATATACACAAGCGTAAAAATGCGGCGATCGCTACACATCTCCCCCCCAAGTGCTATGGCTGTAATAAGGCAAATACCACTGAAAGAAGAAAAAAAAAAATAAGCGATTGCAATAGAAAATACAACAAAATTCTACACGCATTGACAGAGGCAAAAAAAATCACACTAAACAAGCAAACACGCAAAATGCAACACGTGATTAAAACGTCGAACCAAACAAGACATCAAAAAAAATAAAATAAAATCTAGTCCCGATAGCGTATAGGTCAGCGGTTCCTAAACTTTTTTTGTTCACGGCGCCCTTCGAAAACTTATCAATACTCGCGGCGCCTTAATGAAGCCAAAATTTGTAGATTTTAAGTTTTACCAAAAAATTGTATTTAAATCAGGTTCATTATTTAAAATGCACAAAAATGTCAGCATTATTCGCAAACTACTAAAAAACATTTAATGTGAGCAGTGAGCTTGTTGCTCTATGCACATTTTATTAAACTGCAGTGCAATGTTTGATATTGCAACACGCATGTCGCGTTCAATCTTAATCTTATTGCGATACTTTGACTTGATTATTGCTACCGCAGAAAAACCGGCTTCACACAAGTATGACGTTGCAAAAGGCACAAGAACAAGGAGAGCTTTACAGCCTACAAGTAGAAACTCAGATCGAGCCTTAACCCAAAATGAAATGAGTAAATTAAGGTTGTATAAGCTTTTCAAAGTGAGGTCAGAAGAAAGATCGATAAATTGTTCAGCTTCCAGAGATGTAAACCCCTGAGAGGCATTTGGATTATCAACAAAAGGATATCTTATCCAATTGTGCTTCTCCATGTCTTCAGAAAAATATTTCTCAAAATGCGAGATTAGAGCATCCAAATGCAAACATATCACAGTCTTCATATCACACTCATCGGTATTCTGCAGGGAGAGATTGCCAGATTGCGAGTTTAAATGGGATTTTAAAAGTGGAAAGTTATCACACTGCTCGTTATTTATCAGTAGATCAGTTTGTCACAACTGTAGTTTTCTTTTAAAGACTCTAATTTTGTCATGGAGTTGCAGAAGGTGAGTTTCTTTTTCTTGGAAGGAGATGTTTAATTGATTTAATTTTAAAAAAATATCGCAGAGATACACTAACTGAGTCAGGAAAACTTCATCCTCAAAGGTAGTAGCAAATGCATGGTTTTCTTCTTTTAAAAATATGGAAATTTTTTTTCTCAATTCGTACTCACGCAGAAGAACTTTGCCTTGGGAAAGTCACCTTGCATTACAATAAAACAATAAATTGTTGTGCTCAGCTCTTAATTCATCGCAAAGACGTTGGAAAAGCCGAGCTTTAAGCGGCCTTGCTTTAATGAAGTTCACAATTTTGACAACAGCTTTAAGCACTCCATTAAGGTTACCACTGAGCTGTTGCGAAGCCAGCGCCTCACTTTGTATTAAAAAGTGGGTCCATTTTGCGTTAACGGCAACGCCCTGCAGTAATGTTAGCAGCCCGCCAAAGCGTACGTAGCAAATCAAATAAGCATCTTTATTACTGGTACTGGTTGTTGTCTCATCTAACTGTAGGCTGAACTCATTTCCACGCATTTTTGCTACTAGCTGATCATTAATATCATATCCGAAATTTTATCGATCCTCCTACTAATGGTTTGAGAGTGGAACAGATTTTAGTTTTTAAGCAGCTGATTTTCCAATCATTGTCCAAATAAGTCAAGAGCAGCAGGAAGCACAAGTTCTTCCGCAATGGTATGCAGTTTTTTACATTTCGCGATTCTGTGCGCAACTTTAAAAGACGCAAGCTGTGCTTTGGCTGGTGTTTGCAAAAAATTTGAAAATACGACCGACTGCTTATTCATTTCTGATAACTTACGAGCAAAAAACTCGCGTGGTTTTTTAGATAAGTTGTTGTAACTAACTAACTAACAAATCCTCACTCGGGGCACCAACCCAGCCATCGGAGGCACTTTTCTGTGTCTCTTGATGCCGGTCCCAAGCCCGGATAAATGGGGAGGGTTGCGGCAGGAAGGGCATCCGGCGTAAAAAATTTTTTGCCAAAACAGACAAATGCATAATCACCATCAATCCATACCGGATCGGTCGAGGCCCGGGTTACCAACGACCGCCTCAGGTGTCGCACAGCAGGGCACCTGTGGAAATTATGCTACTGCTAAACATTGTGAAAATAAAAGCAAAAAAAGAGGAGGAAAGCGAGTGAAGAAGCAGCAAGAAGCATGGAAAAGAAGATGCTCACTCATTAGGGTGGGTACTTTAAATATTGGAACGATGACTGGAAGGGGAAGAGAGCTGGCAGATATGATGGAGCGAAGAAATGTAGACATATTGTGTCTACAGGAAACAAGGTGGAAAGGGAGTAAAGCAAGGAACATTGGAGGTGGATGCAAAATATTCTACAACGGAGCTGACGGAAGAAAAAATGGGATAGGGATAGTGCTGAGGGAGGAGCTGGCTGAAAGTGTCCTGGAGGTGAAGAAAGTGTCAGACAGACTGATGGCCATGAAGCTGGAGGTAAATGGGTCCATCCTAAATATAGTAAGCGCATATGCTCCACAGGTTAACAACAGCATGGAGGAGAAAAATGATTTTTGGGAAGACTTGGATGGATTGATTGAAAGTATATTAAAAGAAGCGAGGATAGTTCTTGGTGCAGATCTTAATGGACATGTGGGCGAAGGAAACATAGGGGATGAGGAAATAATGGGGAGGTACGGTGCTGGAACAAGAAATAAGGAAGGATCAATGGTTGTGGATTTTGGGAAAAGGATGGATTTGGCGATTGTCAATACTTATTTCAAGAAGAAAGATGAACACAGAGTGACATATAAGAGTGGAGAAAAAAGTACCCAAGTAGATTATGTGATGTACAGAAGGAGAAACTTGAAGGAAATGTGTGATTGTAAGGTAATATTGAATGAGTGTGTCGCAAAGCAGCACCGTATGGTGGTATGCAAAATGGCTCTTATGGTGAAAAAGAAAAAAGCAGAGAAAGTAAAGCCAAAGATACGATGGTGGAAACTAAAAGAGACAAGCTGTCAAGAAGCGTTTAGACAAGAGGTAACCAGGATTTTGGGAGGCAAGGATGGGTTACCTGATGAGTGAGACAAAACGGCAGAAATGCTAAGAAAAACAGCTGAAACTGTGCTGGGAGCGACATTCGGGAAACGAAAAGGAGACAGGGAGACTTGGTGGTGGAATGAGGAAGTTCAAAAAAGCATAAAAGAAAAGAAAGAGGCAAAGAAAGCATGGGACAAAATAAGAAATGAAAATACTAAAAAGATGTACAAAGAAAAGAAGAGTAAGGCAAAGAAGGCAGTTGCAATGGCAAAGGGACGTGCATATGACAATTTGTATGCTAGATTGAAAACAAAAGAAGGTGAAAAGGAGTTGTACAAATTGGCTAGGCAGAGAAACAGAGCAGGGAAAGATGTACAGCATGTGAGGGTTATAAAGGATGAAAATGGTAATGTGATGGTAAATTCGGAAGCAGTGTTAAAGAGATGGAAGGAGTACTTTGAGAAACTGATGAACGAGGAAAATAACAGAGACCCTAGGACAGAGGAAACAGAAGTGGTTAACGAAGAGGTAAATTGTGTCAGTAGAGAAGAAGTAAAAAATGCACTAAGAAGGATGAAAAAAGGTAAAGCAGTTGGGCCAGATGAGTTGCCAGTAGAAGTTTGGAAGTGCATGGGAGAGATGGGGATAAAGTTTTTGACCAGACTGTTCAACAGACTATTAATGGGTGAACGGATGCCAGAAGAATGGAGAAGGAGTGTGCTTATCCCAATCTATAAAAACAAAGGGGACGCACAGTGCTGTGGAAACTACAGAGGTATAAAGCTAATGAGCCACACAATGAAGGTATGGGAAAGGATTATTGAAGCAAGGTTAAGAGATAGAGTGGAGATCAGCAAACAGCAATATGGATTTATGCCAGGAAAGGGAACCACCGATGCCATGTTTGCTCTAAGAATGTTGATGGAAAAGTACAGGAAAGGTCAAAGAGAGCTACATTGTGTATTCGTGGACCTAGAGAAGGCTTACGACAGGGTTCCACGGGAAGAGCTGTGGTACTGTATGAGAAAATCAGGAATAGTGGAAAAGTATGTACAACTAGTACAGGATATGTATGAGGGAAGCAAAACAGTGGTGAGGTGTGCAGTAGGAACTACAGAAAGTTTCAAGGTTAAGGTTGGACTGCACCAGGGATCATCGTTAAGTCCATTCCTTTTTGCAGTGATAATGGACAGGCTAACGGATGAAGTAAGGAGAGAACCACCATGGGCGATGCTGTTTGCTGATGATATTGTGATTTGTGAAGAGACCAGGGAAGAAGTGGAGCGAAGATTAGAATCCTGGAAGTATGCATTGGAAAGAAGAGGGATGAAAGTAAGTAGGTCAAAGACCGAATATCTTTGCATAAATGGAGGAAATGATGACGAAACAGTAAAGATGGAGGATGCAAAAGTGCCAAGAGTAAAGGAATTTAAGTATTTGGGATCAACGGTGCAAGAAAGTAGTGGTTGTGAGAGGGAGGTAAAGAAGAGAGTACAGGCAGGATGGAACGGATGGAGAAGAGTATCAGGAGTAATCTGCGACAGGAGGTTACCAGCTAGAGTAAAAGGAAAAGTGTACAGTTCAATGGTAAGACCAGCAATGGTGTATGGACTTGAGACAGTGGCAATCACAAAAAACAAGTAGAAGAGATGGAAGTCGCAGAGATGAAAATGTTGAGGTTTGCTATGGGAGTGACGAGAAAAGACAAGATTAGAAACGAGCACATCAGGAGTACTGTTAAGGTTGAACAGTTAGGAATGAAGATGAGGGAGGGCAGGCTGAGGTGGTATGGACATGTCATGAGGAGAGACCAAGAGTATGTAGGAAAATGATGGAAATGGAGTTACCGGGAAAGAGGAGAAGAGGGAGACTAAAGAGAAGATTTTTAGATGCAATAAAGGAAGATATGCAGGAAGTTGGTGTGAAGGAGACGGATGTTGAAGACAGAAAGATGTGGAGAATGATGATACGCTATGGCCACCCCTGACTGAAGGGAAAGGCTGAAAGGAGAAGAAGAAGAAGTTGTAACTAACAACTAACAAGCGGTTCCACACAATTGCTGCTTACCATACAATGTAAAATTGTAAAAAGCTGCTAACAATTTTCAGATTGCCGTTTTTGTGAGAAGCAGTAAATGCAACAACTTTCACAAGTTTTCGCAGCGCCCCTGGCAAGGTCTCGCGGCGCCCAGTTTGGGAACCGCTGATCTAGACCCTTATTCCAATAGAATCAAAAATAAATACAAAGGGATTAATAGAAAAACAACACTAACGCAAATAAACAATTACAAAACATACCTAACCCTACTCTAGCTAAATCAGCGTATAAATAAACACTAACCTAACCCTAAACTAGCTAAGCTAAAATCGACCAAGTTGAATGGATGAAAAAAAACCCAGATACGACGCATATTTACGGCGCTATAAACTGTTTTTTAAGGTCAAACGAAGGAAATTCTAAATTAAGAAATGCTATGGAAAAATTACTTAAAGCTTTTTAAGAACAAAATTCGCGCCGCGAGAGAACGAACAGAGAGAAAACAAATTAAAATAATTATGCGCCGCGAGAGATCGAACAGAAAGAAAATAAATTACAATACTGATTAACTAAGTTAAAGAATTAGCGACGCGAGTTCAAATCCAACAAAAAACGGTAAGTTAAAACAATAAATAACAAATTTAAAACATATAATAATCTTTTTGCCAAGCTGGAGGTTTTATTGTTCGCCTTCTTGACGGAACCTCACAGCTTGGCACATAATCCGTCGCAACGCACATAAAAGCAACCTTGTATCAACAATATGCATTGATTTTTTTGAGACTAAAGTTGAAGTTGTTATTGATAAAGATTGTTTATTTACAGAGTTAACTAAAAAACAGGTAAATATTTTTTATTTGCAACTAAAATTTCACAAGTATTTAGAAATTAGATAATCTTTTATTTATCAATTTTTTTCTCAATTTTTACTGCTGAAAACCTGATTAGCACATGAGAATTAAACAATATGTAGGTTCAATTTTTCTTGAGATAATATTGCCTTGTGATTAATCGATTTACATGAATGTATTTGTATCACTTGTATATGAAGTATTGATTTCATTTTTTTGAAAGTTTGAAAGATTGATAGTATAAATGCATGAATTTTACTATTTCAACTTGATATTTATTAGCTGTTTGTCAATTTATATAGTGTTTTTATTAAGTTCTTTACTTAGTATATGGAGTAATGAAATGCAAATACATTTATCCATGCCTAATTTCATACTAGGTTATAATGAAGATAGATGTTGGATAGAGTTATAATATCTATATGGGATTTTTTGCTTACATACCGTCAACCGGGGTGACTTTGATCAGCGGGGTGACTTTGTTCACTGCGCGGTGACTTTGATCACCTATAGAATAAGGTCAAAGCCTATCAAAAATCATTAATTAGTAGCTCTCCGTTGCTTCTGTCACATTTTGAAAAAAATAGTGGTCTTTCCTCGCTTGCGGGCGCTCTAACTCAGTCATGCATTTTCCGTTCTTTTTAAAAAGCAGCGCTATCCAAAGGTACTGTAGTGTGATTGTATCTATCTAATGTATTTCTATTTTTGCTTAGGTATTAGTGAGTTAGTATTTTTCTAAACTAGATTAGTCAGTGAATGAGTTAAACAAAATATTAGCAATGTTTTTTGTGCTCCAAGTAGGTAACTGCAACATGTTTCCGGTTGTATTAATTTAATATTTTTTTTATTTTAGGTTTTTGGTGTAAAAACAAAATTTTGCTAAATTTGTTTATTACCGGTAGCTGCATTTGGGTTAAAAACATACTGCGCAATGGCGAGAAAATACAAAAGAAAAGTTGGCTCAAGAAATTACAAAACCACCTACACAGAGGAAACAATTTTTGCAGCTCTTAGAGAAGTGCAACGTGGTTCGTTGTCAATCAGAAAGGCATCGCAGCAATACAAGATTCCGTTCGGGACGCTTCGAAACAAGATAAAAAAATGTCATACCAAAATAGCTGGTGGACAAAAACGTCTTTCTAATGAATGTGAAGGTCAAATCGTCAAGACTATAGACGTTTTGACTGAATGGAAAGTGCCGCTTTCCGGTTTTGATATACGTCAGCTTGTTAAATCATATTTGGACAGACGTGGTATTACCGATTCATGTTTTAGGCAAAATTTACCAGGTGCAGATTGGCTGTACAACTTTGTTGAGCGGCACAATCTTACACAAAGAATTAGTGACAATGTCAAAAGCAGCAGAGATCCAGGAGGCAATGCTGAGGTTAACAATGTGTTAAACGATTCAGTGATGGCTTTGTTGCGTTCGCACTGCAGTGTAGCAACACCACGACGCAATCCTAACAGACGAGGGAAGAAGATTGTACCTGGCACACCGATCACTCTTGCGGATATTAGCAACAACAGCTCTGCAACTTCAACACCAGTACATGAGCTCAACCAACCCAGTTCTAGTTCCTCCTTCAACGCTCTCGCTTCTTCTAGAGGTGCTGATGATCAATGGATTTGTTTTGAATGTGCTGAAATATGGGAAGAAGGAGATGATCGATGGATAGTATGTGATAATTGTGGAAAGCAGTATCATCTTCAGTGCTCCGGAGTTCAGTATTCGGAAAATCAGTATTATGATTTAGATATTGAAGCAATGAACTTTGTTTGTGAAAATTGTGAGGAAAAATAATTGTGCTGTTTTTATTTTTATTGCCAATACCGTGTTACTTTAAACTTTGATTCCAGCTTTTAGTGTTTGCACCACAGGTTTTGGTTACGGTACTTTCTTTGTAAATTATTTGCAGCTAAGTTTGCATATCGTGGTTTGCTGTACATAAATACGGTTTTACTCCAAAGTGTTGGCCGTTTTTTGGTTTGTTGTACGTAAGGTTTTGTTCAGTGTTGGCCGTTTTTTCCCTGTTTGCTGTCATTTTGTTTTTGCAATTTCGTACATGAGTTGCTTGTGTTGGTAAGCTGTGTTCGTTTTTGTGCTATTTCTGTGCATTACACACATTTGTTTTTTGCTTAATTTGTCAAATTTTGTGGGTTGTTTTTGCTCTTAATTTCATGTCGTGCTTTGTTCTTTTTGTTTGAAGTTTTTCAGAATACAAAAGCGTTAGAGTTTGGTACACCGTCCCTTATTGAACTCTGAACACCAAGCAAAAAAGCTGTAAATACCAATATCATTTTTTGCTTTTGGTTTTACTCTAGAATCGAACCGGAGTCTACAGCTTAGGAAGTAGCTTTTTATTTATTCGCCATTTTGCTGATTAAAAATTTTCAAACGTTGCAAATAAAAATTGCTGAAATTTCCATATCAAGAATGCAATTCAGTAGAGCTTTTCTGCTTTTCCATATTTTCATCTCTGAATGTTTTTTGGTGGAACCTTTTTGTTTGGCCAATTTTTGGCTTTCATATCGCATACTGTTAGACGCCGGTTTTAATCCATGCATTGCCGTGATCACCATCAGCTCCGATTCACTTTTCATTGTCATCACCATTTTCTACATATACAAATATAAACCAAGATATAAGTTAAAAAAATTAACCAAATGAAGCAGTCAACAAATAAAGCTTGTGGTTTAAAGCCAAACGCCATCCACTAAATCGCACCGGCCTTCGATATAACTTACAGGTGATATTTCTGTTTACATTAAGCTTAAACATAAAATTTTCACCCCTTACAATTTTTTTAAAAAATCGCTTTGTGATCAAAGTCAACCCTCGGCGAGGTTTCCTTGATCAAACAAAAGGTTTAAGTGTCTGATCAATGTCACCCCGAACACGGGGTAACTTTGATCAGTCATTAGGTGGCGCTTTGCTCTAAGGACGAGACGTTTAATGAAAAAAGCGAAGTAGTTATGAAATGTGCAGACTTCAAGTGTAACAACCAATTTCTTTTCAGTGGTTAATGAGCAAGGAAGTGGCAGTACGGAATCACTGAAGGTATACGGGTGATCAAAGTCACCCCGGTTGACGGTAACTTCAAACCTTCCACTTAAATGTAAAATAATTAATGGTTGTGCAATAAAATTTTTTTTTGACTGATCCAACTGTGAACTATTAGTTTTGCATATTTTGTCAGACTCGGATCAGATTAAATTATCATTTTAGAAAGTCAGACTGGATTCAGAGTCTAAAAAAACACAGTCTGCTCATCTCTGTAAGGGAGACAGCACAAGTTTGGCTTCTACAGCTTTACGTGCTAAACTTGACTGGGAGCAGAGGGCCTGTTGGTCTAAAGCAGTTTGTCAAGAAAAAATGGTCTTCAATGTTTCACATTGCTATGAAAGAGCTAAAGTTACTGACTGTCAAAACAGAACAGAACTAATAAAATTGTTTTAAACAATATGTAAAAGTTTTGATACATTGATTATGGCACACTCAATCAGTCATGTTTATTGCTCAGCAGAATATTTTGAGGAAACTTGCCAGAAATTATTTTGAACAGGTTTTATTAGAGACTAATTTAATTACTTTTAAGTAGTCTCTGATTTGACAGACACTCCACCCCAATCTATAATCTTTATTCTCCAGTCTGGTTAGTTAGCCCATAGACTGCACAATTTAGCTTAAATAGTAGAAAGTGATAAAAAGTTACTGCTGATATTTACAAATTTGTTTTGCAAATTTAAGTAACCTATTATGATTTGTGACTGTTCAAGATTGCATGCTTATATGTAACTGTCTGGACTTAAGTGTTTTTGTTTGATGATTGTACTTTCTCTTATGCTAAAATTTATATTCTAAATAGACATATTACAATTTTTTGCAGTTAAAATTCCCAGTATCTGTTTCGTTGTAAAAATATATGAATCTAATTTGATTACATGCTTTAAAATCATTTGTATCATTAAGCTTACATTTAAGTATGACATTTTGGACTAAGGATGCTGCCAAAGTTAAATATGCTAAAGAATATTTTTCAAGCCTTAATTCTATGGCATCTAGAATTATAGAAGCAGAAAACAAAACTGTCCAGTTGTTTTCTAAAGGTAAGCAAATTGTATAATATGCTTGTTTTAAATTTTTGTATATTATTGAATAACATATTATTTTATTTATTTTTCACTAGCAGTAAGCAAAAAGGACCATTAAATACATTGAGTTCTTGTTCACTATTTGCTGCATTTAGTTTATTTCCTTTTAAATTTTGGAAAATCCTGAAAGCCTGTAAGATTAATAACAGCAAACCTGAGCAAGACCCTTATTTACTTTGTGTGATCCAAAACTTAAGTTATGTTAGTTAGATTTATCAGTTTTAATGATAGTGATGAGATCATAATCTATCTTACCTTATTTATTTTTGAGCATTTTTGAAAGCATAATCAATTCTGTGATTTTGACAATATACTGTATAGACTTGTAATATTGTTGACAACACAAATCAAAATCAAATTTCTCAACAAATGTTTAATTCTGGTGCCCAAAAAAAAATGCTCTAAAAAGAATATACAGCATATTGCAATTTTTTGAAAAAATATAATATGCATTTTTTCTCAAAATTAGTTAGTTTTTCATTTGCTTTTTATATATCTATTGATGTATGTAAAGTTGTGTGCTATTTAGAAAGATGTATATTGTAAAAAGCCATATAATTCTTTGTACTTATAGTATCCTAAAGAATAATGCACATTAACTAAAAATCACATTTGCAGTCGTTGAATTCAAGTTTTCATCACTAATTTTGTTTTTTTTTACAATAATAAACACTATGTAATGTTTGGTTACAGGTGATTGTATTGGACACTTCTAACTGTAAATATAGAGATAAAATAAAAAAATAAAATAAAAATAAACTATAAATTTATTGTTTTTAGGTAACTGGGAAGAGTTATCAGTTTCAGAAAAAGAAAATGTTTTAGATAATTCTATAATTTTGCCTGGTGTAGCAAAAAGGTGTGGCATTTATACTATTTAATTGTAAGACATGCTATTGATAAATTAAACTGATAAAACAGATTGGATTGAAAAAAAATTAATTTGATTACAGTTTGGTTTGAATCACAACCAAATGGAATTTTATGCATTTGACATAAGTTTTTCACAAGTGTGATAGATTGTCAAAATATATTTTTAAAAATAATTTTAATTTTTAAACTTGTGTAACTTACAATTTTAAAAATATAATTAGTTTTATTTTTTAATTATATTAATATGTTACATTATTTCACTGTTTTATGGCAGTCTCATGCATAAAAAAATTGTTAGATGCATTATTTCACATAGTGTTTTTCATTTTAATTATAATCAATAAACTATAATTGTATTTGACTTTCATTTGAAATATAAAAAGTAATTTTTTATAATTGTTGTAATACTCATACAAGAAATAGCAAATAAATAATGTTTCAAAAGTTGCTAAAACCAGCACTAGTATTAACTACATTATTGGTTGAATTCTTAGATTTTTAATCTCTCTATCCTATTTTACTAAGTAAGATTCATAACTTCTGACTTTTTTAGATATAAATCAATAAAATCCAAAAAGTTACCCATATATTATCAAAATGTTTTCCCCAAGCTAATTGTTACAACAGGACAAAAAATTGCTTCTCATTCAGATGATGATGTTCAACAGGCAAGTTTATTAAAAACCACCCCAATCAATTTTTGGCTTATTAGTCTTTATGAAATGACTAAGTTTTTAATTGCAATTGAAATGAGTAAGAAAAACCTTTAAACATTTAAATTAAAAAGAAACAACTCATCTTAGTTTTTTCCTTAATTTTTAATGCATTTTTATTTTAGGGTTTCTGGAAAGATGAACACTCTGATCCATTTTCCTGGGAAACTAAAAGTCAAATGAATATGCCTTTGCCATCACCTACTGTAAAACCTTTGAGTAAGTTTTACGTTTTTTAACATACATTTTCTTGGCTATTTCCAATGAATTGGAGCTGTTTCACTCTTTTTTAGATCGTTTGTATTTACTGTGAATGGATTTTGTCGTAGGCTAAAAAGTTATACTCTTGAATTAAGTATGAGACAATTAAATAAGACTCTATGTTTAAATAGGCATTGCAAATTGAATGCCTTTTTAAAAAATTATTTCTTACAGATACCCAAATTTTTTAAGCTTCTTACTTTTTTTAAGCAATGTTTTTCATGCTATATAGCTTTGTTTGAAAGTTCATATAACATTTGTTAACCAATCCAAGCGTTTTAGAGTTTTAGCAACGGTTATCACTCAAAATACTGTATTTTATAATTTATCAGTTTTTATTAAGTTTTTCGAATTGTTGTCATAGCATTTTTTTCCATTTTTAAGTATCGTAAATGTATTTGATGATGATGATGATGGTATTTTATTCATGCTTAGTAACATTATTAAGTATATGCACTGTACTATAAAGCATGAAAAGGAAATTAATAGCACTAATACCTATTGCAAAGCAAATTTTATTTAGCAAAAACAACAAAAGAAAATATACCTTCTGAAGATATCATTGCACAAGTAGCAAAAATGAGTGTTGGTAAAGTTGAATTGAATTTTGAAAACTTAAAAGATTATAGTGGCCCTAAAGAACCATCGTTGAATAGCTTTCAATCCGAAAACAACAAGCGAAATGCTGATGCATTAGGATCATGTCACTACGATGTGTGAGTCAAAAAGTTTTATTTTGTTTAAGCAATATTACAAAAAACATTATTTCAAGATATCGTCTGTATTACTGCTCAACTTTTGAAAATTTTACATTAAAAATTGGGTGTTAAATTTTTTCAGCTGTTTTAAAAAAAACGAACATTATTTCATATGATAACGTAGAAATACAGGGTGTCCATTAATTATCGTTACAATTTTCAAAGTTTGTCAAAATTTTATTTTTTGAGATATTTTCATTTGATTTGTTTTATCCTGAAGAAAGTACTTCAAGTTTTTTTTTCTTTACAGGTACTTGCGGAAATAATTAGGTTTAAAATTACAATTTATTTAGTGATTAAGCAGAATATTTTTGAATTTAGTAGCGAAAGTAGAGTTCATGAAAATGAGCACTCCGCAGGAAAAAGCCCAGTGTGTTTCCTGGTTTATAGAGACAAAGTCAGACATCCAAGCACAGCGAAACTTTAGTCTGATGTCTGATTTTGTCTCTATGAACCAGGAAACACACTGGGCTTTTTCCTGCGGAGTACTCATTTTCATAAACTCTACTTTCGCTACTAAATTCAAAAATATTCTGCTTAACACGTTTCTTGCGAAACGTGGCAACTGCATTTTTCCTTTACGGCGGGGTATTTAAAAAATAAACATTTAAAAAATTAATTGCGAGCCACATGTGGTACGCATCGCAAGAATCGTGTTAATCATTAAATAAATTGTAATTTTAAACCTAATTATTTCCACAAGTACCTGTTAAGAAAGAAAAAACTTGAAGCATTTTCCTTCACTATAAAACAAATCAAATAAAAATATCTCAAAAAATAAAATTTCAACAAATTTTGAAAATTGTATCCATAATTTATGGACACCCTGTACTTTTTCTTAAACGTTTTTATCTGTAACGTAATCATCGGGACAGTTCGCTTCTGTATTGTAGTTATTTTGAAGAAGTTTTAATGGCTTTACAGTATATGGAAAAGCAAAAAGAAATGTAGATATTGTAAATTTTCTTGTAAGCTGTAATAAATATTTTCTAAGCTTTTTAAATCCTTCATTGCTATCTTTTTTTGGATTGCAGCATGTGGGGATGATGTGCAAAAAAAACTATCGTCGTATTTTTGTGTTGTATTATAACTTTTTAAGAAATTGCAAAAACCGTTGTAACAAAAAGCGGAGTTACAAAACAAAATAATTCAAAATGCCGTTACTTTCGAGATGTTTTTAGTATCACGTGTATTAAACGCAGAGGACAAGTCGAATCACCTGACGCCCAATCTCTCCTAAAAATCAAGCCGACTTTGTTGAATGTAAGTTTTTCACAAGCACATTGAAAAGGATATGTTATTCCATGACACAGTTTTAAAATTACGTAATCTGATGATTAAATCGAAGTCATAAAACCTTTTGGTTTGTGTTGTCTAATTGCAAACAAACTAACTTTTACTATATATATTTGTTTTTTAAAGAAAATCATACAAGATTGAAAATTGGTTTTGGTTGATTCATTTTCCCGTTTTTATTATTTGCATCGGTAAAACTTTTTCCGTATATTTTAAGGGCTCCTCCACGGAGCGAGAGGATTCTAATTACGAACTTCCTCCGAAGGAAGTGAAAAGACGTCTTGAATCGAAAAAATCCAAGTCGTCGTTGCGAATTAACCCGAGATCTTCACTCACTTTGGACGGTATGTTTGAATTTTTGAAAATTATTAAATTTACTGATGTTTTAACCTAGATGGTCGTTTTATTATAAAGACGGTGTGCTCTAAATCAGTGGTTTTCAACCTTTTTCATACCGTGGCCCACTTTCCAACCCAAGGTAACTTAACGACTCACTTCGGTGAACAGAATTTAATTTCCGTCGCAAGAATCTGGTAATTGCCAAAAAAAAAAGGTCTTCACTTGGAATGTATCTGCAATTTCTCGATTTTTGTCCCAAAAACATAGTGATGTCTAAAAATCTTCACTTGGAATTTGTTTCCGATTTCTCGATCATAATGACGTCATTATACAAGTCTCATATTGCTTTCATTCTGATTTATGCTCTCTAGCTCACTGAAAACAGCGCCATGCCCCACCGGTTGAAAACCACTGCTCTAAATTAATCAGAGCGCTTGTTAATCTCGTTTTATAGAAGAAGAACCATTACTTGTTTGTTTTTTCATGTAAGGCTATGTAAACGAACTTTGATGCTTCATTTCCCGCGCATGCACAAAGTTTAAATAGTAAAAAATATCAGAAAAAGTAACCAGATGTTAAGCTGGCGACATGTTTGCTTTTGTCTGGTCATCACCGCCTGACCTTAAGAAATTGTTTCGATTCTTACTATCGGTGTGAACGATAAGAAGTCAACATGGTTGTATTTCCGGGTGCGTTGATATGCTAAGCTATTTTCGAAAAATTCTTAGGGTGACCTTAGATTGATTCTATTGTTATCTCGAGTTACTATTTTTTCAAGATGTTACCTTACCCGACTCTGTATTCTGCCATCTCAGTCGATACATAGTGAAAAATTTCATTACGTTAAGATACGAAGTTTTTTGGAATAAATAAATCGTACATGTCGCTTTTGACTTGATATAAATTTAATTTACTGTCTGAGTAGAAAAATATTCTTTTATAGAACTTTTTTATCACTTTCTGTAGGAACATAAGACAATGTGATGAAAGTTATAACGCGTCTTGTAGAAATTTTTTTTATCACTTGTCAGGTGGATTAACGTACGTCAACGATGAACCAGGTATCAACTTAGCAATGCTGTGGCTGTTTTGAGCCAGTCTCGCCTTTGAGCATGTACAATCGATCCGAAGCTGGCTACCTAGGCTGTGGCAATAAGGCTTTTTTTAGTGGATTTTTTCGCCTTTGAGTTGAGATTGACTCCGTTTTTGTTTTTTTTAAACTTCCGTGTTTCGATCCTGCATTTTTGTTTTTTTTAGCATAGCATATTTTTTGGCATAGTTGATATGAAGTTAGATAGCTGCATGCATAGCGTGTTTTCTGCTTTTTAACAATGTGTGGTTTATTTGCCTCAACTGTTTTTTAACTGCTGTTGCGTTTTGTATCAATTGTGTTTTTTTATCAAGCGTGTTATTTTGTGATATTTGAGTTGTTTCATCTTAAATATCACAAAATACTCGCCAGATGAGAAAAAAATTTTATTTTATAATTTCGATTTCTGAAGCAAGATAAACTTTGTATAAAAGAGCCTGAAGTCATAAAAATCACAGCTATTGTTTACGATAATACTTGTTTATTATCAGTTATTAAGACTATGTATATGCCGTGCTTACAACTTGCATGTAAAGGCTTATAATTTTTTTAAACTTTTTTAAGTAAAATGTTTGAATGAGATTTTTCACTTAATGTTTGAATGAGATTCACACATAAGTGAAAAATCTCATTCAAATATTTTACTTAAAAACGCACTTAAATTTTAAATATACCGCCATTGTTGTTTGATGCAAGTGTATTAGAATATTTCTTGTGGGTTTATTGTGTTACCTTGACATGTTTGGTCATTAAATTTACTTTCCAGGTGCAATACGTAATCTGGAAACAGCAATGCGAGAGGAACAGCAAGAGAAGACTTGCGAAGTGAAGCCTCCAAAAGACGACAAACTTTTGAATAATGTCAACGACAATTACAAAGTAAATTTTTTTCGGACGTTAATTGTTTTTAACACATCTCTAAAAAGTTTAGTTGATTTTCAAAAAAAATAAAACGGAAAAATATTAAGGGACTTCTTCGAAAGAAAAATTGAATTTCAAAAAATAGGATTATTAAGAAATGCCAGTTTTAAATCAATATTACAAGTACTTTGACCACCCTTGTTTTAACGCTATATCTCAGTGAAGTGAAAGTAGTTTATGTTTACAGTTATAACTTTTGTTTCAGTCTGATGATAACCCGAGTACAACAGAGAATTTGCTTGGCGACGGCTTTGAAAGGTTTTTGCTTGGAGATAAATCTTCTCTTGCAATGAATTCAAAGGTAAGTCCAACAAACGGCAACTGATTCGGTCAATATTACAGTTCTGCTGTATTGCAGCCGGAACCCGAGCAAGATGGCAGCTTTCAAAAAAGTGGATTCGATTTCCTCGACAACTGGTAGATTTTTCAGTAAATTAATTTTGCGATTTTGCACTAAATGGGCCTTAATAATTTGACATTTTATACTGTAATTATTGACAAAATGTCTATGCTGTTTACGTAATTCGTGTTGTTAAACTGTTCGCTTGATTAATTCTCAGCAAGACAGAAGTTATTTGGATATTATAGTTTTTTTTATTGCCCTATAACTTGCTTGTCTTTTTTATTAAATTATTTTTTAAATAAGTAGTTTTGTGGCAACAACCCTTTAGTTTATGAAGAATTTATTTTAACTAATTCTCAGGTGGAAAAATTTTTTTCAATATTGTTTTTATAGGTATTCTTTTTTGTATTGTTGCTTTTTTCCTACTTAGTTTTTTAGTTTTCGTATAGTATTCGTTTGGTTTATGTCTTGTATGTCTCTGAAAAAACTTTTAAACCTGAAACTATCAATCATTTTTTATCGAGTCTGTTTCGTTTGCCTTTTGTAATTGATTTTGTAAAACGATTTTTTACAATAAGCTATTCGAAGTAATAAGTGTGAAATCTTGCGTAAGAAATATGGTGTCAATTGCCTTTTGACGCCTTTGGCCCGCTCTTGTCGTGCTTTTTAATAATTGCTTGATCGTGAAACGATCCTTGTGAATCGTGAATGTTTTGCAGTTAATTTCTTTACTAAATGACAATGTTAGTTGTGCTCGTTTCTTATTCGTCCTGTGCTTGTCTCATTTTGTGCGCTTCTAGAATATTCTATTTTGCCTTTTACCGAATTGCAGTTGAAAGTTTTTAACAGTATTTCTAGTTCGAATACATTAGTTTTTTTTTTACTGCGTACTGTTTAACATTATCCATAATAAATACCACTGCAAATGTGCTTAGAAATGTTTAACGGATGTATAAGTTGTTTTTCGTGAGTAAAAGTTTTTTTGACGAAGGAGAAGGTTTTCTTAAATGGCTTCTAATGAATAAACCACTGCATATATTATATATGCTTCGTGTGAAGCAGTGTGCCCGATCCTGGAAATTTCTTGAAAATAAATAAGGCAGAGAATTTATTCTTTTAATATCCCATAAGTTTGTAGATCAACTTTCACCCGAGTTGGTAAAAAATAGGAGATAAATTGAGATATAATTTTTCCCGATATATTGTGTTGTATCTAATGGATTTGAAAAGTGGGATCCGGGTTTCGGAATGCCTTTTTGCATTTCTCATTTTAATCATAAACAAAATGATTGATATATACGTCACCATCACCAAAGCAAAGCAAACACTTAACATTCTAAAAGCACTCAATTCTGTCAAATGGGGTAAACAGAAGAAATTGTTTCCGCATTTAAAGCTATCATTTGTTCCCCATTTTGAATATGCAAACACCATATGGAGCCCTATCATATTAAATACCAACAACTAGAAACTGCAAACCATTCAAAACACAGCTTTGCGAATTGCTACTGGCTGCACACAAGATACAAACACTCAACACCTACACGACAAAACCAAAATCCTTCCAATGGACATCCATCTCAAACTTCATGATACTCAACTTAAACAACTGACTCAAACACTCCCTTTACTTGTTTTTAATGCATACTCAGATCCCCTTAGAAACATGATAGCCACAATCTTTCATAACAATGACCACCTAACTTCATCATCTCAGATCCAAACATAACAACTGAGGAATGTAGAGAAAACCTGAAACACATTCACACAACCATCACCTCACAATACTTCAGTTCTAGAAAAAACAACAAAGTTATTAACACTACACCTTATAATATTCATTTATCAGAACAAACATTACAACGTTATATGGGTCCAAAACTGGCATGTGTGTGAGAGCCAACTAATTACCACTCTTTCAAAGTTACTTACATAGCGTAAACCACGAAACTTATGTGCCACAATATCTACTACGTTTGTCACACACATGACACTAATCACTTCTTTTTCTGCAGTCAAGTACCAACACAACACTAGATCAGGGCTTCTCAATTTTTTTTGTTCTACGACCCCATTTTAAAAAATAAATTTTTGTGCCACCCTTATATGTGTAGGCTAATTTTACGTTAATTTTTCCTATGGAAAACCATGCGTGTGCAGGGAAAATCATGTACGGCATCAGTGGTGGATATTCCAATTTAGGGGCCCGAGGCAAGAATTTTCAAAAAATTTATGTTACCTGAAAAAAAAGTAGTTTGATCTGGGCTTGCATATTTTCTCTCAAAATCAGGGTGTTCTCTAGAAAAAAAAAAAAAAAAGTCTTCACTTCCATTTGCTCTCAGTTTTCCCTATTTTCGTCCCAAAATCAGGGTGTTCTCTAAAAAAGATCTTCCCTTCGAGTCGATCTCCTTTTTCCGTATTTTTCTCACAAAATCATAATGATCTCTAAAAAAAGGTCTTCACTCAGAATCGAACTGCGATTTATCTATTTTCGTCGCCAACTTCAGGTGTCCTCTTAAAATGCCAATTTTTTTCGCGAACCCAAAATTATTTTAGGCGACCCCATTTGGGGTCGCGACCCATAGTTTGAGAAACCCTGCACTAGACAACACCACTAGTCTGTGGCAAAAGACTTAAAAAGCAGCAGAGGTAATCCAAGAGTGAGAATCCAGATCGGTTTCTTTGAAGAATTACGAGATGACTACTCCAAAATATCCTTGAAGGAGGGGCAACAATAACAATAAGTATATTCATATAATATTTTTGTTTTAGATTTGACTAAAATTTTTGATACAGTCAAACAATGATATTACTGATAGATTTCAATTTCATTTATCTAATTTGTTGCATCAGTCGTCCTTGTAAATTCCACTTCGTGTATAAAAATCATTGTTTTATTTATGTTAGGCACTGGAACGACGTAATAACTATTACAGTAGAACCTCGCAGTACGAGTTTAAATCGTTACCAGGTTGAGCTCGTATTACAAAGCAATTTTTTGCATTAAAATTAACATGAAAATAAATAATCCATTTCATCCCCAAAATGTCTGTTTTTATGTTTATTTTTTAAACACAAAAGGTGCAATCTGAAAAAACAAACAATACTGTACATGTAATATGAATAATAAAAGTACATGCAATAAATAATCATGTTTTATTAATCTACTAAACTAAGAACGGGACCATCGAAGCAGTGGTAGATATTCAAATTCAGGGACCCGAGGCAAGAATTTCCAAAAATTGATGTTCTCTAAAAAAGAAAAAAAGCTTTGATCTCGTCTTTCACTTTTTTCTTTCAAAATCATGATGATCTCTAAAAAAAAACAAAAAAAAGTCTTCACCTCAAATCGATCTTGTATCTCCCACTTTTTGTCTCGACTTGGTAATGATCTCTAAAAAACATCTGCAGCAAAATGAAACTGTATGTGCTATTTTCGAGGGGGGTCCCAAAAAAAAAGGGTCCCGAGGCAACTGCCTCATTCGCCTCACCCAATAACCACCACTGCATCTAAGCGTATGGAAGACAGTGCTTAAATTTGTCAAGTTTTTAATAGAATTACAAACTTCGAAATCGAATTTCGAGGCCCCTGGACGTTGAGGGCCTACGATCGCTCGTACTACGAATTTTTACTCGTCGCATGAGACCAAAAATTCTTACGAATAGCCGCTCGCTAAGCGAATTTCTCGTACAACGAGGCACTCGTACTGCGAGGTTCTACTGTATTTTTAACTTGCTTGAAATTAGTAAATGGTGCTTAAAATGCATTTTTTTCCCGACTGATTTCCCGATGTGTTTTGCTCCTTGAGTTTTATGTTAAAAATTTCCGGTTTTTTTCTAGATTAGGTTTGATTTTTTTTGTTTTTCGGGATTTTTTTAAACAATTGATGACAAGCAACTTTTCGGATCATTCTATGTCGATGAAATTTAGCCAATTAGCGCGGGTAAATCCAGGCATTAGCGTTTCAGCAAGAAATTGAGAGGAGTGTTTGTATCTCGACTGTTGCTTAGTGGCAATGTTTGGGTCTTTGGTGTACAGCGGGGTATTGCTTAGCGGCAAAATACCTAGAATAATTTTCTTGTATTTTTCTCAGGAATGCAAACGTCTCCAATTTTTATATGTGTGCTGGGTAAACAAAGACAAACACATGGTACGATTTTTTTGCTGCGGAATAAAAAAATTCTGTTACTATCATCAACAAGCAAAACTTCAATTACAAACACATGAAAAGTGCTACAGCAATTTAGAAAACAATCTTTAAGAGATCGCAGCGACAACATATAAAATCTGTTCCATACCAGGAGTCATGATAAAGCAATTAATTAATTAATTAATTTTTAAAAGAACATGCATTATATATATTTATCACAATGTAGTTGTAACTAAGCCTATAAAACCAAGCTGTGACATTCTTATTCACTTAGGCTACTGTTCAGTTAAACGTCTTGTAACATGCTAGGCTACCACCACGCCGTCGGCAGCGTGTTCGAGTGATTGTGATCGACATGGTCTCGGTACAAAACATACTTGCGCCATTCTGTTGTATCCTTGGGAAATGCACTTAATAAAATTTTCCCCCTGGTTGGTGGTCTTGGCACGCAGTTTGCAATTTCAGCATACTCTACAAAACTAAAAAACTAAAATAAAAAATTTCAAGCGGACAGCAATATCTTGGCATCTTCGAAAGCAGGTGGGGATAATTGCTTTCTCTATGTATTAGCACTTCCGTCGCTTTTTTGCGAGTCAGGAGGATAAATATAAAGATGAAAAATAAATAAATGCTCCTTTCTAGCATTCCTGAACAGCCTTGAGCAGTCATTATTAATATATAGGTCCCTATTACACGAATCAGCAATTAACAGCTGTAACATCAAGCTGCAATACAAAACAGCAAAAATTTCTTTAAAAACCAGCGGTTTTCAACCAGTGAGCCATGGGAGCAATTAAGATGGGCGACAAAGCTATTTGAAGCACTGCCAAATTAGATATATTTATGTGACAATAGTTAATTTTATATTTCTGTGTTTATGTCATGATTTCCCAACCAGTGGCAATTGTCGTCGTCGTTTGGAAGAGCATCCACTCCAGGTCAGACACAAACAAGACAGAGGTCGAAGGTTTATCCTTTTACTACCACAGGCTGCTGTACTGCCCGGATCAGATGCTGGCAGTGATGGTGTTGAGCCAGCATTAAGTTTTGTCATCAAAACCGTGAGACTTCGTACTGTGAGTGCAATGGCGTATCGAGGATTTTTGAAAGGGGGGGCGTACGACCGCAATTAAATGTGCTTAATGAAAAATTTTATTCAAGTGGTAGCGACAAAAGGTCTTCGCTTTAAATTAGCCCCGGATTTTATGATCTTTGTCCTAAAAAGGAAGTGTTCTCTAAAAAAAGGGGGGCTGCACATAGAATTTCTTTGTTTTTTAGGAGGTTTCTGCCCGTGTTATGAGTTTTGAACTCGGCAATCGTTCCGATCAATTTAATTTATTATTCGTTTAAGCGCGTTTTTCAATTTACATTAATTGTTGTCACGATTGTTATTCGAATGAGTTTTCAGAAAGACGTTTTCAGTTCTGACAAAGATGTAGCATTATTTTGTCTGTTGTAATGTTTTTTATTTATAATGTGTTATATTTTAGATGTCAGTAAAACAGGCTTTTAAAGCCTTACTAAAGGTCAAATACTAGATAAATTGAATTAACATATTACAGCCCGTAAGGGCGGGACAAAGCTCTAAAGCAGGGATGGGGAAACTACGGCCCGCGAAAGCCTCAAGCAAATGACTTAACTCTCTCTTCGCTTTTAATCGTTTACTACGTTTTTGGAACAAAAAAGATTTTGGACATTAATTAAAAATGATTATCGCTTTTTTTTTTAAAGATCACTGTAGTGCGGCTCGCATTTAAAATCAACTTGTGAATGAGGCCCGCGAGCTAAAAAGGTTGCCCACCCCTGCCCTAAAGTATTAGTGATCTGTAAGAGAGGTCATGGCACTAAAAGTACTCTCCAACGTATGGTAAGCCTACTTATTTATGATCTTCAAGGGGACCATGGTACAATGTCCCTCCTTACATACGGTAGTGTCCATGTGGCGCCCGATCTATATGGCACGGTATTAGGACGCGGTCTGCAGTTTGTTCGGTGGCGCCACACCCGCAATTCGATGAAGAAGGAAAACCCCATTTGTGCAAGAACGAATTGTATCGCCCAACACCAGTTCGCAACCAATTGAGCTAAACCAAAGCTGTTCGGGGCAAGCTCAATCTAACCGGCCTGGCAGTGGTTGTAGGTATAGGTATGAAAGCACCGGAGCCAGGATGTACTCACACAGTACAGTATTCAGTGTTCTATTTGTAATTCGTGCACATGGTGCGCCAGAAATAGTGAAGTGTTTGATGTAATAGATTTGTTGCGGTAAAAAGTAATATCTGTTTATATCATGGGTTATAAACCAATATCACCACCCTGAGGACTAGCAAAAAAAAAAAACCTTTTCACTTGGCATATAGCAATAATGGGCCACAATTTTGTTCCAATTTTTTGGTCTGCGAAGGTTGAAAAGTTGAAAAGCACTGTATTAAACTATAAGTAGCAAACTACCGATAACGATCAATATATTCATAGGTAAACGCCTCAAACAACCTTTGCTGAAAGAATAGGCGCGCTTCTAATAGAAGATTACTTGAAGGCAATATCTTTTATGCGGCGCATATTTTGGTTATTCGGCGGTCCGTCAGTTTGCTGATACAAAGGGTCACCACTGTATATGATGCCGAATCTGGGGTGGAAAAAAATCAGTTCGTTATGAGGAAACATATCTGAAGTAGATTGATTCCATGAAACTGAGCAGATAAAAAGCAAAAATTACATTCATCGTAAAAATTAGAAACCAAAGAAATTGCGAGTGTGGAAGATAAATAAAGAAAATGAAAATGAAACTTGTTATTGGTATGAACGCATTGAACCGGTTGCGGCTATCTCTATTAACTCTTTCAGGCCCAAAATAAATGAACAAAAAACCCCAAAAGGTTAACAATTTATTTTTTGACATATTTACAAATATGATCAATTATTCCTTTACTGTTATAATTTGCTAAGTGAATAAAACTATCTGTGCACGCGACGAAAATTGTTCCCAGATGCATCCACAAGCTTCTGATATCTGATAAGTGAAGTACTACGCTTTCTGAGCTGCTGGGAACGCAAAGAAAATAATTGTAAATAGTGGTATATACTTTGAACCACTGCGCATTACGCTGGCTCAAACAAATGATACAATACATTGTACCACCAAGCTTGAAAGAGTTAAGCAGAGGCACCATTGTAGGTAAGCATCATCACCAATTGACCACATATAGGAATTTGTATTGAAGAAAATCACTCCAATAAATTGTGCATCAAATCAGCTTTTCTGCTCTACAGTCAACTGAAAATAAACCACGAAATTACAGCTTACATCACCCGGCAGTTTAATTACAGCTTTAGCGTTAGGCAAGTAAGTAAATAGTTTGGATTGAAACACAACATTTGTCAAATTAACAGCTTTTAACGAGGCAAGTCCAATAAACGTCTACAATGCATATCTCATACAGATGTTTCTACAAAAGTACAGATTTTAATATATTAATAAAAAGCACATCAAAAATACTACTACAAGACCAAAGTGAAACAATGCATAAGACACAAAGGAATAATCGATTCGAACTTGGTTTGCGGCTTAGAGGATAACAGAATTGTCCAAAAAGCGAACCAAAGCGTTTATTAATCATAATCAAACGAGACATGATAAAAAAAAAGTGGAAATTGTTTATAGAAAATGTCCAAAAATACCCGATTGCATACAAGCAAGCGCACAGTGTTGGAAAAAAAAGCATAATAATAAGACAAAAACAAACTTTTAGTGAAAAACTAGGCCAAAATGTTTAAAAACACGGAAAACGATAGAATCAAATCAAAATATTTTTAAGGTTTAGACTGTAAAAATAGATACGGGTCATTATGTAGATCATGTGTCAGCAGATGACTGGTCAGGGTCGTTTACAGGCGATTGAGAATTCCCACCAGATAGTTCAGCTGAAAAAAGTTAACTCGCCGATAAAAAATTTACCAGGCAATTAAGAACGAATATTCGTTGCAATAAAAAAAGTGTATTACAACCTTATAACCGGAAAATGAACTTCAGCCGAAAAACGCGCCAAAAAACTCGCAACTGCAACGTCATTGCATCTGTAACACAGATGCACTACGACTTACCGTTACTTTTGATCGAATTTTGACTCGTGGCGTCATCGTGTTCGTTTTCATCAGCAACGCTCAAAAGAATTTTCGAGTCTTCGCTTCGTCGACAAACCTGATAAGAACTCGTTTTTTTGCAATACACAGCCTTTTCGACTTTCACTTTCAGCAATGAGGCTCGCTTTTGAAAGAACTTTCTGAACAGCAGGAAAGCTAAGAATGCAAACGTGATTCCACCTGAATGAAAAAAATTTATCGAATAACTATCTCACGATGTAAATGTAACCCCAGTTCAATCCTGGATTAAAACAAAAACCTTGTAATTTCGGGTGTTTCTAAAACGGTTGATAAAAATTAAATCTAGAACGAACTCATGTTATAAATAAAAGTTCTACAATAACAATTTAGATGCTCTGCCTTGTTCCAATACCATTAACAACACGATACTATGACTTTGTTTTGACATAATACAACTAACTTTTCCCCTATTGGCTTAAGCAACACATTATTGTAATACGACAAAGCACGTTCTCCGACAGACACCTTTGGTAAAAGATGTACGACTTCAGAATACAGAGAGGTAAGCATGAATTTTGATTTCAAAAGATGCCACTTACAAAAAGGGTTTAAAAATCATGCGACGACTATTTGTGCCGACTGCGCAAAAATGACAGGATAACTGATCTCTGTTATAAGTTGCTTACTGATCATAATTGAAAATATTCCCGAGGCTTTGGTTGATGACGTTTTCTCAGGTGACGTTGTGGCGTTATAAGGAAGCGAAGTTCCTGATGTGCTCTGATGGATGTCGCGCTCTGATGGAGAGATGATATTCGGTGAGGTCGCAACTTCCGTTTCAACAAAACCTGGCAAATAACCTCAACATGCTGCATGAAAATAAATTGTGAAGTGTTTCAACAGTAGACGCAGGGACTGATTCGCCAACAGGTTGATGTGCTTCTTCTTTTTCTATGCAAGGTTAAAAAAAGGATAAAATGATTTGTCAATACCTAAAATTTTCATCATTAGAAAATATTTTCACTACTTTCTTTTCCTGCTACTCCTGAGCGGTCGCAGACTAGTTGCTTCTTTCGCCCTGGCCGCCTCGCAATATCTCGCATTTTTTTTCATAGCGACACTTTTTCTCGTTTATTTTTTGATCGTTCATTCTTAGCCCCCTGTTCATCATTAAAGGTCACGATACAAGTTTGAATTGCTAAGCAAAAGGAAATGTCACGATAATGCTCATAAATCCTCGGTCGATTTGCTCTCAAATCTTAAAGAGTAACAAATCGCTACAATGCAATACTAGCTCCTAGCATCAACTTCTGTGCGCATCAAAAAACACTCTAGAATAGATCTTTTGTCGATTTTTTCTAAAGGGTGCACTTGTCAAAGCCAAACACACAGCCCGTTCATGCGATCCTAAAAATCATTTGCTACTAATTGCTTTTAAATGCTGGAGTACTACACAAGTCGTCATATTAAAATTTTTTCAAGGTATCAGCAACAAGCCTTAAAATATGACGCGACATATACAATCTCAGACAGTTACATTGATGTTTTCAAGAGAAATAATAATCTGCAGAACACAAAGACTTAACAGCGACACAATATTGAGATTGTAAGACAAACTTGTAAATAATATTTATTTGTCACAACAAAAAAGAGAAAATTTTTGATATACCTGTAGCAGTTCGATTATCTCTAGCGTGCCTATCTGTTAATGGTACGTCTGCTTCATTGTGATCAACGTTTGCTACAAAAAAAGAAGTTTAATTACTATTTCATTTTCGAAGTTCAAATACAATTTTCGCTTCGTATTCGCGTTAATTTATTAAAGTAATTACAAAAATCAAATTCTTGTTATGTAAAAATATCAGCTTGCGAAAAATAATTTTTTCGGTTAAAAACGAAAATTCCCATTTGTAATGCGGGAACTGATTAGAAAAATCGTGGCCTGTTTTGAGAGTACAAATTTTCGCCGTTTTACGTTAGAAAGATTGTAAGGCTAAAACTAAACAAGTACAACAGATTAAAAAAAGAATCATGAAACAAACCTTTCAAACATTTGCTGCCATCATCGACAAGCTTTATATAACCATTTGGACAAACGCAAGTGTAATTTTTCGTTGATGGCAAGCACATGAACTGACAGTGATGATTACGACAATGAGAAGCAACTGAAACAAAAATTAAAGTTGTTACTTCATGCTGGCAGCGCAGTTTGTCACGTGAGCGAATAACGAAGGGAGCTCTTACATTGAGGTTGGGCCCGCGGGTGGTCAACCTTGAGCGAGTAAGGGACTTGAAGTTCGAGGTCAATCACGTGAATGTGCTTTCCGGTCCACTTGTTACAGCTGCATAGTCTTCGCGAGCCATGATCCGTCCAATAAACTGAAACATGACGACGACGTTGAAAAAAGAAGCAGCCGAATCAGCAAACAACACTGGGCAAAGATAAAACTGTCCACTATTAAAACGGTTGTTCCTCACTTAAGTCGTAAAGCAGAGCGATTCCGAATGGCTTCTTTAAAAAGTAAGAAGATTTGAGCACAACGACGCGATGACCGCCGTCGAAGTCGCAAGAAGAAAGCTGATGAAGCTTCATGTCGAGCCAGAACAAACGATCTTCATCGAAATCTGCTCAAGATAAATAGCCGACAATAAAAAAAAGCAGTTCCAGCGCAACTGAGTAAAGAATACCGCTAAGCTTAAAAGGCACACTGACGGCAGTTCTAATACACTAGCCACGGCGAATTAGCTAACATAAGCTTTAGAAGTTACGAATAAGCTAATATTGCAATATTCTTTACGTTGTTTTGCTGAAAGTACCTTGGTTACATTAGATACTTTTACCAGCGTTCAGGTTCGCAGCTAATTTTTTATGATGTAAAAACTCCCAAATTAAAGTTGCGCAGATTGTTTTAACTTTTCAACTTTCTCAACCGAAGTCGAGATCGAGCTACAGTGTTTCAATGAGTTCTAACTGGAACAAAGCATGCCTGTTGATACTTAGTTGTTTTACATGTACTGTAAAAAATAACGCATATAAAGATGTTTAGTGCGAATTTAACAAAAGCTTGAAATGCCTTCGGGGTTCACTTCGTTTAATTAAAAAAAAACTTAAAAAAGTTTAATAAAAGTGAAATTTTTTGATTTCAATTACTGCATAACCCGAGATAAAGAAACAAAACGTTCTTGGAAAAGCATGAAAACGACGCACAACTGCATTTCAGAAGAAACAGAAAAAACTACATTCATTCGTACAGGTAAAGACTTCTGTAAGAGAATTTCAGCCACGAAATAATAATATAATCATCAAACTACTGCTATATCAGGAAATTGGTTGGTCGCCAACGACTTGTTAAAGTGGTGTAGCAACTGAAAATTTGGTATCGCAACGTGGCAAGTGCGACCATGATTCAACGCTCGTGGTCATGCCCTTAGGAAATATATTTTTCTTGCACAGATGTGCCAACAAGTGGTTTTAAAATGAGTCATTCTATCGTCACACCCTCTTCGAAAAAACAAATTTCATAAGAGCACGGCAATACATTTGCGTTACCCAGAGCGATAGAACGCTCTATACTCTATATCCAGAGCACTTGACGATCGCTCTATAGAAGTAAAGTGCATCCATAGTTTTTCAGTGAGTCAGCAGAACAACTATGAAAATACACAACGAAAAGACGTCAACTGACCAATGGTAAGCGTGGTAGGTAGAATCAGGTCACGTTCGACAACAGGCCTCTTATTTGTTCCATCCATATCGTACCGGTACACGACATGCCGATCGCCGGAAGCAATCACGAACATGAATCTAAAACAACGTGAAATGATTCTGCGAATAAAGCATTTAATCAACGCGCGAAAAAAAATTTTAACGATATAACGTGGCGAGCTTTTACATGAAAAGTCGGAGCTGGTTTAAACTTTGAACGAGTCGTGAAAAATAACTAGTTAAGTACATCATTCGACAATCAGCAGAGAAACAGTAGAAAAAAATCGCAATCTCCACTACATGTTAGCAAGGTGCAAGCAACAAAACAGTTGATTTTGAAATAAGCTCACTATTAGACTATATACGAGTCTCACCCTCTTCCAGGATGAAGTGCAAGAGCGCGGGGTGAAAAATCTCTATCGCTAATGATCGTTGTCGGGAAGGAACCGTTTATAAACGAAACCGAAATTTTACGCCATGATTGATCACTCCAGTACAGATGATCGTGAATCCAGTCGAAAGCAATGCCGAACGAAGAACGTAGAATTGTCTTTCCGGATAAAATCTTCTTTGGCTTGAATGGAGAATATCTCATGGGAGATATGAAAACTCTGAAGAGAGAAAAGATATTTGATATATGGTGTAAAGCGAGATCATATTGGGAAAACAATAATTCCAACCACGTGCCTTCCAATATAGTCCTCCTTAACGTCGGTCCAGTACGCCATCCGCCGTGCGACGTCCAAACATAGACCGGCAGCGAAATTAAGATGGTCAGCCAAGATCGACATAAACCAGATACGAGATTTACCTCTGCAATTAAAAACGCCAATGATTTATCGATGTATGAGCATTTTCAACAATCCATTCAAAATTCATGGTTTTCATAAAATATTTCGTTTGTTATTTCTCTATTTCTGCACACGTGTCGATCACGACAGAGGCAATTAAACTGACATGTTTCAACATATTTACAGGCGAAAGCTGAAACACGAATAAAACATTGATCAAACCTGTTTGAAGCGATCCGTATAACCTGGGTCTTGTCAGTAAAGATTAGATGCACCGGGTGGGAGCGGGCGCTTGCGTTGATCAACTTGCACACCCGAAATTCGTTGACGGCGTAACCGTCGTGACACGAGCACTTGAAGCTTCCGTTTAAATTGATGCACTGCTGATCGCAATTGTCGACTTTGTCCTTGCATTCGTCGATATCTTATGACGACAGTGGCACTTAGATTGAAGGCGTTTGCGGTTTGAAAAACAGTGGGCATAATTCTCGAGTAGAGCGAGGAGCGCGTCACTGCGTATCGATACAGCAGCGAAGAATTGAACTCACCGATGCAAGTGCGTCCGTCGTCATCTAATTTGTAGCCGGACAAGCAGGAGCATCGGTATTTAAAATCCAAATCCACGCAACGGTGGGAGCAGTTGCCATTGTTCAGTTGGCATTCGTTCGTAACTGACAAACCAAAAAATTTGTTCGCTTTTGTAGCAATGTATTCTTTTTTGGTTCAACATTAAGCTATAGCAATTAGGGCGCCACGGAAGTTGACCGGATTATTCTTTGTTTGTTTATTGAATTTTTTTACCTCTTTCTGCGCCTAAGCGCCAAGAGAAGCAAAAAATGAAGCGTTTGCGGAAGTTTTCTTTATTTGTTTAAAATTCCGCCAACGCTCGTAGTGAAAATGGGCCCTAATTATACGCGATGTATTCGTCATGTAAAAATTTATATGCTTAAAAACGCATTTCGAATACACTTGGCTGACAATCAAATAATTCTCACAGCATTGATTAATTCCAACAACTTCATCATCGCCGTCAGGACAATCTGGCTGACGATTGCACAGGCGCGACTTTGAAACGCAAGTCGAGTTATTTTGACAAAGATAGGAAGTTGATAGGTTGCATCCTGGAAAGTAAAGATAAGCTTAATTGGATTAAAGGACTTTATATCAGTTCATAATCACGATTTAAACCATAAGCGAGCTAGGCAAAAAATTAAATGGAGTGATATAACTCGACATCATCGAAAGGTGGGAAAAGGAAAATCTAAAAGCAAAACTATTTGTTATTCTCGTTTATTCGCTAAAGCGCGTCATAAGTTCGTGGTCTAAGTTGCACTGTTCCAATAGTGGCCGGTCGGCAACGTCGTGTCCTGTTTGACCAGAAAAAATCAAAAACCCAGACCAATAATTATAACAGAAGAATCAAGTAAGAATGAGAAATACAATCGAGATTGATAAACACGAAGGTAAAACACAACAATAAATTTATTCATTTCGAAATTAGATGTTACGTTTCAAGTTGGTGGCTTTGACGTAACATTGAAATATAAAATAAATAAAACAGCGTATTTACCATAAGACAGACCATAATTTGAAATATAAGTAAAATAAATGCCCTTATAATACGTATTGAAAATATTAAACATTATACTGTATATTTAGCAAAAAGCACATATATCCTACATACGAGATGTGACAAAAAAGAAACCGGCTGTATCAACCACGCTCTTGACAAAATGCCAATCGGCAAGTCCCTTACTCACCGTGAAACACAACTTCTTAGCTCTATTGTGTTGCAATTTCTTTAACGTAAGTCATTCCGTTTTTGTGTTTCAGGCTTTTATGTAACAGAGAGTTGGTAGACTTTGTCACAACTTTGTTACTTTGTGTCGCATTTGTTTGTACTCCGTGCTGTTGGTTGTTAGGAAACTGTTAAGTAGCTCAAGAACAGAACAACGAATCAACTTGAAGTTTTTGGTAAAACTGAGAAAGATCCCAACTGAGTGTTTTAAACTTTTTAAAGAGTTTTATGGTGAAGATGTGATTGTTAAAGAGTTTTATGGTGAAGTATGGAGTATGGTGAAGATGTGTTAAAGAGTTTTATGGTGAAGATGCCAAGGACGCAAATCTTCGAAAAACGTATTGAGAAAGGCCGCAAGGAAATGGAGGATGATCCCAAGACGGGACGACCTTCCACAACGAGGACAGATGAAAACATCACTAGAGTGAAGCAGCTGGTGCAAAGTGATGGCAGGTTGACAGTACGAATATCAGATGAACTGAGCCTAAACAGAGAATCAGTGCGGATCTTGATCTAGGGATGCGAAAGATGTGTGCCAAAATGGTGCCCAAGATTTTGTCGGAAGACCAGAAGCAGAACCGAGTCAAATTTTGTGAAGACATGCTGGAGAAAATTAAAGACGATCCAGATATTCTTAGGCAGATCATCACAGGAGATGAAACTTTGGTTTTCCAATACGATCCTGAAACAAAGAGTCAAAGCATGCAGTGAAGACTGCAGAATCACCCAGACCCAAGAAGGCGCGCATGTCAAAATCAAAAATCAAGGTCATGCTGATCGCTTTTTTCGATCAGAAGGGTATGGTTCAACATGAAGTTGTGCAGGGCGGGGGAAAGAGTGAATCAGCACTTCTACCAGAAGGTTCTCATTCGCCTCCATAACCAAGTTCAACGCAGCAGGCGGAAACTGTGGAGTGACAAGTCATGGCTTCTCCACCATGAAAACGCACCTGCACACAAGGCAATTAGTGTGAGGCAACACTTGGTCAAAAAACAAATAACAGCTCTAGACCACCCTCCCTATTCCCCAGATCTAGCGCCTTGTGACTTTTGGCTTTTTCCCAGGCTGAAGCCTGTGATGAAAGGAACTCGTTTCTCGTCTCTAGAAGAAATCAAGGCCTCAGTGATAAGGGAGCTGAAGAGATTCAAAGAGGCTTTTACCAAGTGCTTCCGTGGGTGGCAGGATCGAATGCAAAAGTGTACTGACTTGGAGGGGACAATTCCTAAATTATCAAATTATGTTGTATTAAAATTTTTATAACAGTCCGGTTTCTTTTTTATCACACCTCGTATAGCCTTCTAAAAAGATATTATTGTCTCATTGAGGACTTTAGCGAAAAACTTTTTAAACACCGGTCGGAAACAGTGGTTTGATTCATATAGAATTAAACACCGGTCGGAAACAATGGTTTGATTCATATAGAAATAAACACACACACACGTAACAAGCAAAGACGGTCGAGCACCTGTATTGTCACATATACTCTCATCAGATTGGTCTTGGCAATCTGCTTGTCCATCGCAAACCTTTGATTTTTCGAGACAAATGTACGAGTCGCAAGAATGTTCGTCTTCAGAGCATCGATGCTTCTCTGTTAAGGTGATAACTTAATAAATGACATGGCCACTTTCAAGGGAGATTTTGCATTTGGTCTGACACAAGGGCTCACATTTCAAAACGAAAGCAATACAGTCTGCTTGCTGCGGCTTCTATTGCGTATTATAATATGGCAATAAGCAAATCGAAAAAATTTAAAACGTCTTTTTACTCAAATAAAACACAGCATTGTTTCGTATAATAAAGCTTACTGCAGTTCAACTCATCCGACTCATCAGGGCAGTCAGTATCTCCATCGCACACCCACGATTCAAGGATGCACCTTATTCCATTTCCATTGCTTTTCCCGCAAGGCAAGTGCCCGAATGGGCAAATCACCCTAAAACAAATGCAGCAAATACATTGTTAAATAAAATTAAATTTATCAAATAACATACATCATCGTCCTTCATATGCTCTCCAGCAAACAAAACAAGTGAATGGCAACAAATTTTAAATTAAAGATCGTATATAGTAACAAAATGTAAAATAGAAACTTAGGAAAAAGAGTAAAAAAATTATTTGAATAAAACAAACTGGTGTAAGTAATTAATGGAAAATACAACTTTATTTAGGCTACCATATTACAACAACAGCAAGGGTTTCCAACTCTGTCAAGAAAGCAAACGATTTAAAGGATGCAAGTCAAAGTCCTATAAGGATCTTTTGTCCGAAAATATAGTAATTACTAAAAGGTCTTTGCTTCAAACTAAAGGCCGAAAACAGCCTTTTGACCGGTCCACGTGATTTTGGCAAACAAAAATTTTGGCGCCTTTTCTATGTTTTTTTTATTCTAGTCGGAGATATATTTTTAGAGGAGTTCTTTCTTTTTCTTTTCTAAAAATATATTGGCCAAATAATGTAAAATATAAACATAAAAATAGAAAAAATTTTTGGACCAGTTTGTGATAAATAATCACGTTAAAATACTGTCTGGGTTGATTACGTTGAAACGCCAGCTTGATTGGTTTTCAAGAGTTCAAAGCATAAAAAACTGTTTGCTTTTATGATTATTGTTATTAATGAACTTCATGAAAAATTCATTGTTTTGTGTCACTGTGACGGAGCTTAAACAAAAACCTAAATAATAAAAAAGCGAGCGAGTGTTGAAAATTTGCTTTGTTTTAAACTTATTAAGTTCATGTGAAATATTAATTTAGAGGCAGGTCCCTCGTTCTCTTCTATTTAGCAGAGCGCCTCTTTGGCTCTTTTTCATATATGCATTAACAAAAAAAATGCCGAATTCTCGCGACCTTTTGACAGCATTTGTCTTCTAAATGTCACCTGATGACCGAAAATAGAGCGGATTTGCTCTTTATTCAAGCTCAATTAAACACTAGGACTGAGGCAGTTAACGACTGTCCGATAATTAAGGATGGTCGGCAACCGTTTTTAATAAAACATCTATTTTTAAAACAGATGTCTTGTGGTACCGAACTTAAGGAAAGCTTGAGCTGCCGACGAATACCGACGAATACTCTTTTGCTATAAGGTAACCTTAGAAAAGACAGTTCTTAAAAGTACTTTTCGGTTAAAACAAATCATTGACATTGATCGAAAGGTGAGCTCGATGTTCTATTTATACAGTTCGTAAGCATCAACATCACCCAACTGCTTTGACTTGACAGGAGAATGATTCGGCATTTGGCTTGCATCTCCAGCAAAACAAAAAATGCGTCAAAAATTATTGTATAAATACGACTTCTATTTTAGCAATTGCCAAATCTTTATTCAATTTGGAAATTTTCCAAGCTGTTTTTATCAGACTTCCAAAACCGATTCTTTGTCGTCAAAAGGAGTTTTTCTTGCATTGAAAATCCCTTATTTGTGACGCACGTGATCATTCGTTTGATCAACCAATCAGACACGTCTCCTCTTGTCCATTCAAACCAGTTGCTGACTTACAAACTCGTACATATTAACATTGAGCTCACTTTTCCATCAAAGTCATCCATTTCGCCTGATAAGTGTTGACCAAAAAGTACTTCCTTACGGTATTTATACGAACTGGAGCTATTTTCCTAAGCTGGGAAAGGTTTTAATCAACAAATAGAAGGGTTATAAGCAGTTATGGTTATAGCATCTTCCCGTAAAATTGTCATAGAAATTTTGCAGCTATAACCGCTCTCCGTGAGGAAGTGGTTAAAGAACAGTATTTTTTACGACTACCTCATAACAAGAGTATAAATCCATCGGTAGCCTAAGTTTTCCTTAGATCCAATACTGGGAATGGGAATTTTTAAGATGCGAATTTGATAGCTGATGTAAAATTTGAAATTACTCTGTTTTCGTAAAGTCTCGTCGACTCAAAGTAAACTTAACGTGTAACGCAGCGGTTACCAAACTGTGCGCCGCGAGACTTTGTCAGGGGCGCCGCGAAAGCATGCTAAAGTTGTTGTACTTACTGCTTTTCTCACAATAATTGCAGTGTGAAAGTTGCTAGCAGCAACGTTCCCTTCAGAGAACGATTCCGATTGAGGACCTTTTTTTTTTAGAGAACATCCTGATTTTGGGAGGGAAATAGGGAAAAGCGGAGATGAAATTGAAGTGAAGACCTTTTTTTTTTTAGAGAACACCCTGATTTTCGGAGAAAAATAGGGAAATCGGAGATGAAATCGAAGTGAAGACCTTTTTTTTTTATTAGAGAACACTATGGAAAGGTTGTTCAAAGAAGTAATTGAACTGAATACCTTTTTTTCATTACGGCGCCGCGAGTATTGTTAAGTTTTCAAAGGGCGCAGTGAAAAAAAAAGTTTGGGAACCGCTGGTGTAACGTGTTTGTTGTTGGAATATACAATAATATACAATTTTATTTAATTAGCAACTAAAGACAACGTTCAAAGTTAACAATTTAACAAACTTAGTTTAAAAAATGGTATGTAAAATTCATAATTACTTAGAAGATGCAACAGTAGGGCAGTCGGCTTCGTCTGACTTGTCGTCACAATCTGGATTATATTCATTATCACATCTCAAATGAAGAGAAATACAACGACGACTCTCTTTGCATTGAAATTGATAGTCTTTATAAAATTACATAATTACTAATTATTAAAAGCTTTTTATAAAAAACAAGATAACAATTTTTAGTTGTATTTTTTCAAATAAACTCAGTTTCAAAATATTTGTTTTTGATGCGTTTAGGTTTTTACCAGTGGTGGGCAAACTTTTTAGCTAGAGGGCTGCATTTAGCGGTAGAAGTTGAATTTGTTTGCGGGCCACACTATAGCGATCTCTAAAAAAAAGTCTACGCTTTGAATTTGTACCAATTTTCTTGATTTTCGTATCAAAAACCTCAGTGATCTCTAAAAACAATGACAAAGCATTTTCTTTAAGGCAAAAAAAAAATTAACTTTTTTATTTGTTTAAAGCAGTGTTTCTCAACCCCGAGTCCGCGAGCACATCAACTTTCTAAATTTTTGTTCAATTATTATCTGTACATGTAACGCACATTCCCGTTTGTTAGTTATTGTTCGTCATTGAACTTCATCTTAATATTTCAGACAAGTTTTGCCGCCTTTTTTATGGTACCAAATTTTGTAATCTTGCGCATTAAGATGTCATAAAAAAATTTAATATTTAACAAGTTAAGATATTTAACAAGTTAATTTAATATCTATTCATGGCAAAACGAAAGCAAGTTTGTGCATATAATGATGATTACTTAAAGATGGGATTTACTTCGGTTGAGGTAAATGGTGAATCAAGGCCACAACGTGTGTTGTGCTAAAAAGTCTTAGCTCACAGCTCTTTGAAAGAAGCAAAACTTCGTCGGCACCTGGAAGCAAACCATGAAAAATTCGTCCACAAAACTCTTGACCTGTTTAGGGAAAAAGAACATCAGGTAAAGCGAACTCGCATTGATCGTTCAGCTACTTGAGGAGGAGTAGCTTACTCTCACAATAAAGCAGTGCGTGCTTCTTCCTTTGTTTCTTGGAAAAATGCTCGAGTAAAAAAGCACCTCATACAGCGGGAGAGAACTTGACTAAATCAGCAGCTGTGGAAATGGCCAGGATATTGTGTGATGATGCTGTTACTAATAAGTTAGCTATGGTTCCTTTGTCAAATGACACCATCAAACGGCGTATTCAAAAAATATCAGAAGATGTTCTGCAACAAACTATTGCTTCTGTAAAGCGCAGTAGAAACTTTAGTTTGCAATTGGATGAGCAGTGGCGTACGCAGAAAGTTTCCGAGGTGGGGCCAAGGTTTTGTCACAATCGTGTGACGTCACAAATCAACTTGGGGAGTGCCGAAGGCACTCCCATTATAGGGTGGTCCGGGGGCATGCCCCGAAAAAATTTTGCAAAATTACACCCAAAAATACGCATTTTAGTACCGGTCAAATCGGAAGTTTTTCAAAAACCAAAAAAGCGTTCGCACAGTGGTGGATATTCAAATTCAGGGGTCCGACGCAAGAATTTCCAAAAATTGATGTTCTCTAAAAAAAAGGGCTTTAATTTCGTCTTTCACTTTTTTCTCTCAACATCTTGTTAATCTCTAAAAAAAAGGTCTTCACCTTGAATCGATCTACCACTTTTCCTCCCAACTGCATAATAATCTCTAAAAATACCATCTGCAGCAAACTCAAACTATAAGTGCTATTTTCGAGTGGGGCCCCTAAAATCGAGGGAAGGCTCGAGGCAACTGCCTCATTTGCTTCACCCAACATCCACCACTGCGTTCGCATATGCTTCAAAATCCAGGGGGAACCCCCGAAAAAGCAGCTTTGCTTTTGTTAAAACTGCTTGGTTTTGCTTTACAGTTTTTCATTTTTATAGTCTAAAGGGGGGCCATGGCACAGTGGCCTCTCCCTCGGTACGCTAGTGGGATGAGACAACAGATATCGGAAATGATGCACAGCTCATGGTGTTCGTGCTATACCTTGATACAAACGACTATATGGAGCAGCTTTGGTTTGCCGTCCACCTGCCAAAAATACCACAGGAGAGCAAATATTTAAGAAAGTGGTTTTGTTCTTTAAAAAACATCAGCTTCAATGGTCTGACTGTGTGTCTGTTTACGAGGATGGCGCTCCGTCCATGATGGGATGTAAAAAGGGCTTCATGAATTTTGTGAATAAGGAAAATAAAAATATTACATTTGTTCATTGTCTTTTCCACAGAGAAAATCTGGCAGCGAAAGAGATACAAGGAGACCTTGCCATAGTTTTCAAAGAAGTTGTATCTGTAGTCAATTTTATTAAATCTCGTCCCTTGCGCACTCGTTTATTTCGTGTATTGTGTGATGAAATGGAGGCTGAACACAATCGGCTTCTGTTCCATTCCAACATTCGTTGGTTATCGCGAGGAAAGGTGCTGGAGAGAGTGCCTAACCTACGAAATTAGCACCTTTTTAAAAAGAACAAAAACATGACTTTGTTGATCGCTTTAGCGATGACGAATAGATTGCTAAGTTGCTTTTTTTAGCTGATTTTTTCAGCCACGTAAATCAACTTAATAGCTCTATGCAAGAAAAAGAGAAAAATTTTTATATGTATCAGGAGGCATTGATACATTCAAAGATAAAATAAAATTATGGATGCATCGAATGAAAAGTGGGAAGTTGGCTGCTTTTCCAGCATTGAATTAATTTGTTTAGGAGAAAAATATTGATTTGTGCGGCATTTCACAAATCTTTCTTGAGCACCTTAATGCATTTGTTTCTGAGCTTGATCTATATATTCCTTTTCACAATTATACCAAAATATTTAACTGGGTGCGAGGTCCGTTTGAGATGTCAGCGCTAGAGGTTCATTTAAAAATGGAATGCATTGCTGAACAGTTGATAGAACTGCAAAGTCGACAGATGTGGAGAGACAAGTTCAAAAATGTTTCTCTGACTCAATTTTGGGCGAATGTTGGTCGAAGGAACCTAATCTTTCTGATCTTTGCAAGCAAGCAACAATAGCTCTTTTGCCTTTTCCGATTACATACTTTTGTGAGGCTGGCTTTTCAACATTGGCGATGGTTAAAACTAAATACTGCAACCAACTTCAACCGGGAGACGATACCAGATGTGCATTGATGACCATAATTCCTGATTTTGACAAACTTGTGAAACAAGTTCAGGGAGAAGGTTTTCACTGAGATTTTCAGTGCATGTGTTCCCAATAAATAAACCGCTTTTGCTTTTTAACTTACTATTATAGTGCTAAACTAAATCATTTTTTATTCCCATTACTTGAGTCCGCAAATACTTGTGCTAATGGGGAAATAGTCCGTGGGCCAAAAAGGTTGAGAACCACTGGTTTAAAGCTTTCGCGGGCCGCACAAAAGATTGTTGCGGGCCGTAGTTTGCCTACCACTGATTTATATGTTATATCAAATACAGTGTATATCAAAAGTTTTTAAGTGACTTTTTCAAGAAATAAAAATTCGCATTTACAAAATTAAAAATTTTTACTTATAAAATTCAAATATTTAAAAACTAGCAAAACTAAGTCACAAAAATCATCTAAACCTACCACAAGAGTTAATCTTACATAGACAAAAAAAATCATTCCATTACAATCACATTACTTGAGCAATTAAAATCGCTACAATTTCTCTCATCAGATGCATCAAAACAGTCGTCTTCACCGTCACATTTCCATAAACTACGAATGCATTGTCCATTTAAACATCGAAATTCTGTGTTTGAATCGCAACTTTTTACCTTGAAAGTATAAACAAAAATTTTTAGCTGAAAATAAAGAAATCAGATGCTTCTTGCTGCAGCCCTATAATTCTCAAATAGTGTGTCATAAAACTTTTCTGGCGTTCAATAAGTTTCCAACGTTTTTCTTTACCTGAGGCTTTTAGCGTATATAAAAGCCACAAATTTCAATGGAACAACGTGCAAAATGGAGATTTTCTTAGAAATCAGTTGTCTCTCGGGTTCGATTCGTCAACACACGACTTTTCGGGGAAACACTTTTGGTGGCGAAAAAATTAGGTTGCTGAGTGGAGATATGCTTACAATTCAACCAACTTGTGTAACATCTGAATAACATCGGATTGTCACGCCGGAATACAGATATGCTTGTGCCATGTAAAAAGGGCTAATGTTAAAGGTATTAAATCAAGATCTCCGAACTGTTATTTGCGACTTGCAGAATGATTTTAAAAAATAGATGTGAAAAGTTTGTCGTAACATCAAAGAAATCTCAAACGTGTTAACTGGCTTGCGCTTAACCAGCTGCAGCACATCAAAAAAGGCATCATAAAAATTTCTGTCTTTACTCTTAAAACAAACGTGTTGTAGTGTGGTTCATTTGGCATACAGTAAAACTCTTTTTATTGCAAGGGACGCAGTTTCAGTTAAACAAAGAAAAAACGTTTAAATTTTAAAACAAGAATTCAGGCGGAGTCTTCGCCTAACAATGTTGGAAGGGTTAATTTGCTTTAATCAAGGCGCTTTAATCTCTGTCTGTCTCTCTGTCAGTCTGGCCGGCGACTCGGTCCAGCAAGTATATAACGTCGAAGTGATATTATTGATTTTCTTTTATGACGCCTAACTTTTTTCACAGGTAAAACCACGAGGAGCTTGGTCACGTGATCAGACTACATCCTGTTTGAAGGTGTGGCGAAAATAATTACACAAAGAGCGGTAATGGCCTTGATGGCGTGATCAGCCAACAATTATTTGCGGGGAACAACGGAAAGGCGGTGCATAAGAAATAAAAGTTATAACATGACGGTTGCCATGGGAGAGGCTAAACGCTGTGCAGCATGCGGATGAACGCTGCAAGTTGAGTCAGTGGCAAAGCGAAATACAGCGTGCGAAAAACTTAGCAAAATCAAAGCAAATGCAAGCACAAAAACAGGTTTGTGGTGATGAGTTCGCTACAGTGCCATACGAATTTATAAACAATACATAAAAAAATAAAATTTGCAATTTTGACTGTACTTTTAATTTATTTCACATGTAACAAGAGTTTAGAATTCTGGGAAAAATATGAATTTATATCGGTAGTGGACATAACGTGCAACAGTGTGACTACAGTCCAGATATTAAAGAATGTTTTGAAAAAACGTACAGAGGCGCCGCTTTGCAAATACTTGAGTTATTTGTCTTTCCTCATTTTTTATTCCATAACGCTAGGGGTTCTAGGTAAATTCCCCCCGGAAAATTCCCCCGCTGTTAAGTTCTCTCGAACTCATGAAAAATTTTCTTATTATACGTGATTGGGCAATTGTTTGAAATTAAATTTAATGATTTTGACGCCGATTGAAAAACCCTAAAAAAAGTTATTACAAGAAAATCGTTTCAATTCCTATATTCTTCGACTTGTCTCTTCAGTCGTGCGTCTATTACTTCGTAAGTTTTTTTTCCTTCTCGGCCTGTCACCGCGTCGAAGATAAGCAATTTTAGTTTGGCTAATCCCTTTTTCTTTTTTGAGCGCTGCGCACAATTTCCATATGTGCGGATGCATGGATGTGACAGATGAGCGAAGAGCAAACGTATATTATTACGTCACTTTAACTGTTTTAGGTAGGCACAGTATACTAATGATAAATCACGTTACCAAACAGAATTATTACAATCAATTTCAGAAAATCTGCTCAATTACGTATAATAAGAAAATTTCATGAGTTCGAGAGACTTTTAAAATTTTCGCCATCAATATCGCCTTTGATAAAGCCAATGAAAAGATCTATGCAATCAATATCAGAATTATAAAAAATAATAACAAATTTCTTTCATTCAATATCAATTGTTTTGGGGGCAGATTTTAGAATCGTTGTATTAATTTTTAAAAATGGGGAAGGACCTTTTAGTTGATTTGAGAATCATTGCAGCTAACCTTATCAATCTAGAAAGTTTTTAAAAAAATCAAAAAAGGGGGTACCGCTTCACTGTAAATATAAATCCGGAGCAAAAAATGAGGAATACGTCTCCCCCCTTATTTTTTTTAAAAATCCTCCCCTCACATCAATCAAAGGATATTTATAGAGGTTAAAAATTTTTTTTTAATTTTTTAGATTGATAAGGTTGGCTGCAATGATTCTAAAATTCACCTTTCAATTATCTTGGTTTTTTCAATCAGATAATTTACTTCCTTTGGTGGAACTTAGAGCGGGGAATTTTCCGCGGGAAAATTTTCCGGTCACAAATGCTAAGATAGCCAAAATAGCAATACCAAACATATGCTGTAATTTTAAGTGACAAAAGAAAATTCAACTAAATTAACTAAAAAGCACAACTAAACTTTTCTTAGAGTTCGCACTCTCAACTGTTGTCTATATCAGGGTTTCTCAAACTTTTTTGTTCTGAGATCCATTTTAAACCTTTGGCAAATTTTGGGATTTTTTGAAATTTGCGGGGCATTTAAACGAGAATTTTTGATTTTTGTTTCCAAATTCAGGTGTTCTCTAAAAAACAAGTATTTGATCAGAATCAAGCTTCGATATGTCGATTACATATTTAATAACCGCCGCAGGTTAGATATCGCTAGACTAATTTTTCAAAAAGTTTCGCGGCACTACTGGGATTCTCAAAGATTTGTGGCACAAGACACTACAAGCCAATTTGTTTCGCGACCCTAAAATTTTTTTACGCGACCCACAGTTTGAGAAGCCCCGGCAAACCTGAAAAGATTTTTCTGCTAAGCAGCCTACGAATTGCTAAAACTCAATAATTGTCTCCTAGTATTAAATCGAAAAAATTATTTAAAATCCTTTTCCATCTTATTTATTAATCGTTATTTGTGCTTTTAAAAGCAACCTGCTTACAGGTGTAAATATTTTCTGTGGTACGTTGCATTATCAAAACTTGGGCCTGGATCCAGAGAATATTGAATTCACAATAAGTAATGCATTTTTAAAAATATAGATGTTAAAATTTATTCTAATCAGCAAGGCTCATAAAAAATTACACTTTTTTAAACATTCATACTGGGCATTTAGGAATTTGGCTATTAAGAACTTCAGCAGCATTTCTTTTGTTATTTTTTTCCAACAAATATACAAAACCTACTAATTAACATAAATTGTAAGGAAACGGCCACGGTTACCACCAACTCTTCGATGTAAACCTACGCCATCGAAAACTTTCCGCTATAAAATCTTGCTTCGCGATTCGTACTCATTATGTGAAATTTGGAAACTTCTCATAAAAACAAATCGTTTAAACTTTAGTGAAGACCAAAAAAAGTTTTCACTCTACTTTAGATTGTTCCATTGAAATTTGTGGCTTTTATGTACGCTATATGAAGCCTCAGGTAAAGGAAAGCGTTGGAACTTAGTGAAGACCACAAAAAAAGTCTTTGGTTTGGTTGAAGTGTGAAAGAATTTTAGAAGGTTCCAAAGTGACCTGTGGGCGCGAAAAGACGAAGAATCACTGTTGCAGCCAATCTCAGGCGTACAACCAAGTAAAGTCTTGCTTTCACTACCAATGGTATTTGGCACGGAATAAAGTTCTTTTATGTTTTTTATGGACCATAATTTGCGCAAAAAAGCTCCAGCATAAATTAAGCAAAACGAGATGAACAAAGAATCGAAAAGGCTTAATGCCAAACATTATAGACTAGGGCGGTCCAAGTTCTTAGCTTGCGGGCCTGAGCCGGCTAGAAATTGTTCCAAATCATGGTGTTCTCTAAAAAAAAAAAAGGTCTTCACTTGGAATCGGTCTCTGATTTTCCTATTTTCATCCCAAAATCATGGTGTTCTCTAAAGGTCTTCACTTGGAATCGGTCTCCGATTTTTCTATTTTCGTCCCAAAATCATGGTGTTCTCTAAAGGTCTTCACTTGGAATCGGTCTCCGATTTTTCTATTTTCGTCCCAAAATCATGGTGTTTTCTAAAAAAAGTCTTCACTTGGAATCGGTCTCAGATGTTTAAAAATTCCCGAACGGTATGGCAACCCTAGACTCTGTCCCGTAAGCTCGCCATGCCTTGTTGCCGCTGCTCGTGTTCGACAAGACTTGCATTGTGTAAAATCGTTCAGCGGGCCACAGAAAATTACATCGCGAGCCACATATGCCCCGCGGGCCGCGGTTCGGACCACCCTGATATAGACAGTGAAAACCTCTCATTGTATTTTTTAAAGCAAAACAGTAAAATTATACTTGGGCTTGCTCTTAACCAGCAAAGCAATGACAAACATTTTACTTTTAAAATGAACAATCAAAACCATTATGTCAATATGAAAAAGACTGCAATATACAGCACGTACATATATATATTAAAGAGTGTCATCAAAAGTAATTTAATATCTATATATATCTTTTGACTACATAACATACTCCACAATAAATTTCATCGCTATTATCTTTACAGTCATTTTCACCATCACATTTCCATTCAATTGGTCTGCATATGGAAGAATCGTTACATTTAAAAAATTCATCTAGACATGGCCGATTTTCTAAAAAAAATTTAATAAATTAATTTTTTTTGGTAAAGTTTTTTTATCAGAAATCTATTACCCTTCTTTCAGTAAAGTTACATTGACGATTTTATTTAACTGATCAAATTGCGATGCATGAATTTATTAATAAAATCGGTCAACTTTCAATTTATTATAGCAAATAAAAGTTAAAATTTAAAACCAACTGTATCATTATGAAAAATCGATTTCGACCTATAAAGGTCATCATCAGTTTCTTATTCAAATAGATTCTATTTCAAACAGTTTCTTATTCAAATAGATTCTATTTGAATCTATTGGTTTTAAATTTTAACTTTTATTTGCTATAATAAATTGAAAGTTGACCGATTTTTTTTGGTAACTAACAAGCAGGGCTGGGGAGCTAGAGCTGGAGCCCGGAGCCCGGAGCCCGGAGCCATGAAGCCAGTTAATTTTGGAGAAGCCAGAGATGAAGCCGGAGCCAAGTTCTGATATTGTGTGGAGCCAGAGCTGGAGCTGGAGCCATCAAAATTTTTGCTGGCTCCAGCTCCTAACAATATATTTTTTTACATTTGAAAGTCAAGTAATTAATTTGTGCATCTAAATGTGCATTAAGGTAATGTAAAGGGGGTGTTTGTGTTTGAGTCATTTGTTTAAGATGAGTAGCATGAAGTTTGAGATGGATGCCCATTGGTAGGCAATGGTTTTGTCTTGCAGGCCTTGAATGTTTGTGTCTTGTGTGCAGCCACTAGCAATGAACAAAGCTATGTTCTGAATGGTTTGCAGCTTCTTGATGTTGGTGTTTGATATGATAGGGCTCCATATGGTGTTTGCATATTCCAATACAGGCAAATGATAGCTTTAAATGTAGAAATGATTAGTTTGCTTTGTTTACCCCATTTGTTCGAAGTATTTCGAAAATGTGAAGCACTTGTTTTGCTTTAATGACAGTGAGATTTATGTATTGTGAAAATGTTAGTTTTGGGTCAAAAGTAATTTCAAGAGTTTTTGCGTGTTTGTTGTTGCTAGTGTTTGATTGTTTAAATTAAGTGATAGAGTCATGCCATATTCAGCTGAATCTGGTGTAAAAAGTGTAATACTTCATAGAAATATTATTGAATGACCTGTTGGGCCTTAAATGGTAATTGGTGTGAGATGCGAAGATTGTTATGTCATCGGCTTATGTTGAGATTTTTATGTCTTTTGGGAGGAGGGTAATCTCAAAGATGTAAATTTAAAATAATGTTGGAGACCTAATTCCACCTTGTGGTACTCCAGATGTTGATTTATTTGAATTCTGAGAGTATGCCATTTTATTGAATGCATGCTTGTTGTCATTTAAAGGTAGTTGGCTATGAACTTAATGATGATGTTCAGAATGTTTGTTCATATAAGTTTGTTTTTGTTCACTGTATCAAACACCTTGCTCATGTCCAAAGCTACTGCTACAGTGTGATGTTGCCTTGAACTGTTGAAGCCTTTTGTGACTTAATGGCAGACGTTATGCAAAGCAGTGTACGTGGAGTGTTTGTATTTTCAATCCACATTAATGAGAAATAACTGGAATGTTTTCTGTTATTTACTATAATAGCGCTTTCTCTGGTGCTTTGGCAATGGGTGATAAAAGTGATATGGATTGGTAGCTTGTGCTAATGTTAGGGTCCTTGTTCGGTTTTAAAATGGAAATGATTGGGGCACCTTTCCCAAGATTTAATATTGCGTTAGTGTTGGGGGCAGTATAGTACATATTTGTGAGGTATTTGATGGAAAGGGATTCTAGGTGTTTTAGGAGTGACTGGAGAGGTAAATTTTACCACAGTTGTTTTGGGTGTTTGCTTTGCGTTTATGTATTTGTTTACTTATGTGATTGTTAAAGTAATGATTCGAGGTGATTTGTTTCATTTGCAAGTTTGATTATGTTGTAGAATAAGCTTTCGGATATGCCTTGGCAAGTGAGTGCAATTTGTGCTGTTTTGATTTTTTTTGAGGATGAAGAGTCTGTCGGCATCAAGTATTGCCTTGACAAGATGTTTGCTTGCCTCATGGAGGCCTTATGAAGATTTTCGGAATGCAGTCTGTAAGAGATGAGATCTTCAACATGATGTTTAAAATGTCCAAGTCAATTTTTGGTAATTTGCTATATGTTTTAGTGAAGTGAGGTGGAGTTGCTTTGGTCTTGTGATGTATACTGAGGGTGGTGAGCAAAGCTGGGGAGCCACTGTATAAGAGCACTAGCTCCGGCTCCAGCTCGGGAGCTATCAAGTACTCATTCACTAGCTCCAGCTCCAGCTCCGGAGCTATCAAGCACTTATCCACTAGCTCCGGCTCCGGCTCTCCAACTCTTTAATAAACAAGTAGTTTATCATTTAGTGTTTAAATCTTTTTTGCAATAAATTATTCTATTCTAACAAGAATCACAAATTCTGATCTTTACAATTATATTAATCAAATCTAAAAGCGAGTACCAAGAAATACAGGGTGTGTAAAAAGTAACTTGGGGTTTTTAAAATTCATTAAAACCATCAGTGTGTGTCTAATTATATAGAAGCTTTTTTTACTTAAGAGATCAATTCTTCAAATTTTTGTTTTAATCATTCAAAAAATTTTTTTGTTTTAATAGCTGTTTTCATGATATTTCAAATATTTTCATTTTTTAACCTTTCATCATGCTATCTACCGAACCTATAAAATACAAATGACACAACTTCTGCATGACAAAGATTTAGAATTGAGAATAGCAATGTGTGAAACTCTCCTAGAAAAAATCGATGCTGATGAAAACTTTCTTGATCGCTTGATTTTTTCGGACGAATGCACTTTTTTCTTGAATGGTATGGTAAATCGCCATAATTGCAGGATTTAGGCCAGAGAAATCCCCATGGAAACAATTCCAAAAACCCATTCAAGCCCTAAAGTAAACATATGGATGGGTTTATCTTCAACACGCATTTATGGCCCATTTTTCTTACCAGGCAACATTAATGGCAAACTTTATCTCGATATGTTGGAAAAGTGCTTCATTCCTTAGTTGACAAGAAACGTTTTCAGTAATGCGATTTTTCAACAAGATGGAGCGCCAGTGCACTAACATCGAAAAGTACAAGAACTTTTGGATAGGACGTTCACTGGAAGATGGTTAGGACGTTGTGGTCCTCTTGTCTGGGCAGCAAGGTCTCTGGACCTCACACCCCTTGATTTTTTTGCTTGGGGTCATTTGAAAGATGCCGTTTATGAAAGGAAAGCAATTCGCTTGCAATTTAATAGAAATATGACTGTAATTTAGAACTGCTTGCCAGGATCATCAAGCAAGGGAATGTGCCGTAAAGTGTCTTTCCCAAGGGCACAACAGAATGGCGCAAGTGGGTTTTGAACCGAGACCGTGTTGGTCACGAGCCCAACGCTCTAATTACTTGACCACGCTGCCGACAATTGAGTGTTTAAATTAGTGATGGGATAATGCCAATTTTTTTTCCGACTCCGATGCCGATTTCAACAACATTTTCCAATTCCGATTCTTCTTAGTCAGAATTCATTTTGTTTTTTATATGAGGCTAACAATAAAAGCACCTAGTTTAATTAGTTGCATAATTGATGTACAGTGCCTCTTTCTTAATTGTTTTAAATTGTTCACCATTAGCCATTGTAAATTAAAGATTATATGTATATTAAAAAGTGAATCAATTGTCCTCGCAGAGTGCAAAGAATAAGAGCAATATGTTAATACAAAATTTGTTTAATCACTGTTTTGAAAAAACCACAGACATCTGTTGCTTATTTATTTAAATAAAATCTTGATCCTTATTCAATTAGAAAGATTCTATTTGAAAAATGATATTTAAATATATTATACAAAATTTATTTAACTACTTTTTAAAAAACCAAAACAGTCTGTTTCATTCTATTAAATCTTCCTGTGTTTACAGGAAAAATAAAGAATAGGCTATAATCATTAGTAAATATAGTACTATGTTTTCATAACATCATTAAGAAAGCATAGTACGATAAGTCAATCTTATCCGACAAATAATACGTAGTTCTGAAAAACATAATTTATAAGAGGTTGTTTTAAAATTTTTAATTATTTTTAACAATAGAAATATTATTTAAGCTTTTCAAATTTTATGCTTCGAAATATATAGTTTGTTAAACTACAAAAATAATTCAAAACTGTCGAAAAGTAAAACAGGTCCAAACTTGCACAGAGTGGTATATTTATTGTAGGATACATAGACTTAGAAAATTATTTTAAAAAATTATTCTAAACAAAAAATCTCAGCTAAATACCATTCGGCTCTATAAGCTTCTTTTTATTCAATTTTTTCAGATAACTATAAATAAAATCAGCTAATTAAACAGCTGATGAAGGACAGGTTTTATTCTTTTTATTTCTTTTAATATCTTTTAATACCAAACATTTTTTACGTTCAATCATCATCTGTTTCTTTTTTATTTACATTCATTTGAAGAAGTTGAACGAACTAAAGTTTATAGAGCTGAGTACTATTTAGCTGAGATTTTTTGTTAAGAATAATTTGTTAAACTAATCAAGCAAATAATGCAATTCCTGTGATGTCATATAGGAAAAAATGACTTAGGTTATGCATTCATATTAAGATGACCTGACTCCCCTTCTCTTACCTTAATAGAAATAAAAAATTGATTTTATTGGATGAAATAGACTGTTGAGATTTTTTAAAATAGAGTTTAAATAAATTTTGTATGAAATTGCTCAGATCTTCTCTTTGAGCACTTTGCAATGAAGATCGATTCACTCTTGCTCTCTCTCTCTCTCTCTCTCTCTCTACATACTATATATATTGTAATATTATATGAAACTTAAGTAATATATATAAATTAGGAAAAAATTAATCGACGTGTTTTTGTAGAGCGCTTAATGAAAGTCGGAACAAATACAATGATTTTTCATTTATTAAAAACAACCCGACAGCCTGTTTCATCTATTTCTTAATCAGATAAAATTGGCTGTAGAGATGTTTTTGCTTAATAAATGAAAAGAAAGTATCTATATAAGATAAAATTTATTGTTATATTAATGTTTAAAAATCCATAACAGTCAATTTCATTCTATGAAGTTGATCCTATGAACCATTATTGGAGCCGGAGCTAATAAAATTTTTGTGGCTCCAGCTCTGGCTCCGCAGAAATATTTAAAAAGGCTCCGGCTCCAGCTCCTCCAAAATTGGCTGACTCCATGGCTCTGCGCTCTGGCTCCTCAGCCCTGGTGGTGAGTAACAATAAATGATCTGATATAAGGGAGGAGATGGTCTTCCAGCTAGTGCAATCACAAAAGTCTGCTGAAGTGGTGATATCTGGTGAAGTAGGCTGTTATGTTTGGTTGGGTGGTTAACATGTTGAGTGTTGGTGTTTAATGTGATGTGTTTTGAGTTATTCAATCAGTTCTCCTCTATGGCCTTTGGTCAGTGCACACCATAATTGCTAGTGAGCATTGACATCTGTAGTGATGATTTGTTTTGTATGTAAATGTGCTGGATATACTGTATCAAATCTTCTTTTGTTTGATATATATATATATAATTGATAGGACCCTTGGATAATACAGTGTGATAAGAAAGTCACTGTGCACCTGTAATCCCAATGCATAAACAACATTCTGTTCTTTAGAAATCGATAACTACAAGTTTAAAATAACCAGTTTATTGTTTAAAACAATGATCAGTTGATAATTAATAAAGAATTTATTCAAGAATCACAATGACTCACAATATCCAACACCAAATTGCAGCCATTAAACAATAGGAAATTCATCGAGTGTTTGAGAATTTGAAGCGTCAAATCAACTTTTGCATTGGTGAACTTGATGGACATTTTCAGCAGTTATTGTGAGTCTTGAATAAATTCTTTATTAATTACCAACTGATTGTTGTTTAAATAATAAACTGGTTATTTTAAACTTGTAGTTATCGATTTCTAAAGGACAGAATGTTGTTTTATGCATTGGGATTACAGGTGCACAGTGATTTTCTGATCACACTGTATATAACTCCACCCATTGGACTCTTGGGTAATATTAAGCCTTTGGATAATACATATAATTAATCTTTGAGTTGTAGCAAAGTGCAAGTTAGTAAATTTTGATAATCAACATATCATCTAGTTATCCCTTATTGGCCAATATTTATAAATGTATTATCAAGTTAGAACTGGAGCCAGAGCCAAGCTGAGCTAGAGTCAAGCATTAGCTCCAGAGCTAGAGCCAGAGCCAAAGTTTAAAATTAATTGGCTCTGGAGCTTAACCTAAATCCCCAGCCCTTCTAGCAAGTTTGTTTTTCTATTGAAAAAAAAATTCTATAATCAATATACTTTTACTTGAGCTAAAAAGTCTGTAAGAATGCTTCCATTCAAGATAGTACTGTATTTATTTAGCAATAGTTATAGCTATTAGATAAATTACATAGCAAAAGTTATTGCAATTCAAACATTAAACCTTAACTTTTTCAAGGCATTAAAAATAGTAAATAAAGCATAATAAAACTGTAGAGATCTGTTGAATTAGCAGATGATCTGCTTATTTTTATAGAGCAACTTTAAAAAATAAAACTAATTCCATTTACCAAATCTAACATAAACAAATTTGTACAAAAACTGAATTGTTAATAATATTTTGATGAAAAAATTTCAGGTATATAAAACAAGTTATATTAAAGTTTACTTTTTACAAATATCATACAAACATATCAAATAATTGTACAGTCTTCTACACACTGAGCCCTAGAAAAGTGTTTTGGTGACATCTTTTTAATTTTGAAACATCTTTTTGGTGAAAAAGCACCAAAAGAAACACTGTGTGAAATTTACTGAAACATATTATAATTTAGTGGTAGCTCAACCCACTTCAAATTTTTTGCACCTACTTGTATAATACTGTATAAAAGCAATTTTGGTTTAAAAGCAGCAAAGATAGTGTTAAAAAAATGTGTAACTGCTATAAATGCATTTTTGTGGACAATGTAGAATCTAATGGGTTATATCAGTAATTGCCACTTTTAACCTGGGGTGCTTGCATGCCTTGGGGTTTGAAACACCTGTATTAATTTTACTTTACATCTTGAAATGCTATAATGTTCTGGGAGGAAAAACTTTGCAAGTGCCTGTTTTCTATTATTTTTATGCTGTTCTAAAATTAGGTTTGGCTTATCACTACTGATAAAATTTGCTTTGAGAGTGGGAAAATATACCCAAGTTTTAAAAGGCATGCTTAGCATAGAAAGTGGAAAACTACTGTGTTAGATGATATAAATTTTCTCATTTTAAGTTATATTTTACAAACATAATTGCACTTAGCAATAACCTAATACTAATTTATGGCAGAATATTTTAGCTTATCATAAACTCTTCTCTTTTTAGAGAATTTAAGTGATATCACTTATTTGCTATTTGCCATATGAACAATATATAACCAACTTTGTGTCATCATCTTACTGTGCAACAAAACAAGTAACTCATTTTTTAAGATTATCACTGTTATCTTCTAATAATGGTTTCTGCAAAATGCAACAATGTACCTCTTGTCAAGAACTATATCGAAAAAATAGAAAAAGATATAAAAAATCCAAACACCCTTTCAAGAAGTGGGTTTAATATTTCTTATACTGCAATGAATTAGGCAAAACTTTTTCAATATTTCACAACTAAAATGGATGAAAGGGTTTTGAAATTGGGCAAGGATTTCCATTGATCACAAGCAAGATTGCATAGAAAAAGAAACAGGATTATTTAAAAGTGAAAAATATAAAAATGAATATAAGCAGACAAAAATTTAAAAAAAATTTTTTTTTAAAGTATATTTAAAATTGATTTGACATTGACAATACCAATGCTTTAAAGATAATCTGAAGAAAACAGACAATTGTTTATAGCTCAAAATGAATCTGGAGATTGTGGTGTGATGCATTATGAGATATCTATATTGCAAAGAAAACAGAAGATAATAGCAGCACACCAGCTCTCTAGCTACATGATACCAAGCACCTTAAAACAAACACGCCAAGAAGTGCTAAAAACAAATACCAAGAAGCAACTCTATGCCGAAATTAGGTGTCGAACAGAGCTGCAGTGAAAATTATCAAAGAAGTTGTTTGCAATCTGGGACAGAAATCATGCCACCAGTGCTGATATGTTCTAGCATGAAGCTACACATCCACAAGCACTGTGGAAAAAATCCAACAGCAATTCAACCCACATTTTCTGATCAAAATGCTCAGTGACAGCAATTCAATTGGAAATATAGCTTGCACTGCCATTTGCAACTGAAGTGAAGATCATGACACCATATTATTTAAACACTGTATTTTTCTCACAAAAAGTTAAAAACTGGGCTACTGCCAGTATTGCTGAACTGCTCAAAGCAATAAATTAAATTTCTTAACAATGGCAACTGCCCAGTATGATGTACACTTAACCCCAATATAATTAATGCTTCTTTGAAGAAAACTGCAGGCCAACTGTGGTATCTGTCAGAAAAAAATTTTGTTGGAATTGTTTAATCAAAATTTAGATAATGGCAGCAAGGAAAAAAATATGGCTATGAAAGAAAAAAAAAGCCACAAAAGTTGTTAACTTAAAACTCTGTATTTACTTGATTGTAAGCCTTTTAATTTCTTTAATCATTGCAAGCAATTTATATCAGACGCTGGCTTACAATTTTTGCAAACTTATTTAGAAATTTAGCACTTTAACCACCTTGAGACAATATTTTCTTGCAGAAGGGTTTATTTTTACAATTGTTTAAAATTAGTGTAAAAAGTATGCAATCAACCAATCTATAAATAGTTGTTTATCAGCTTAGTATACTTGCAAAAGATCTGATTTTTAAAAATTCTGCATGGATTTAAACCAGTGGTTCTCAACTTGTGTGCCACAAAAACTTTTTAACCACTTGTGGATGGATGACGTATATATATGCATATGTAAACTTTTGCCAAGAGACAGAAGACATATATACGTATAAGCATTTTCAGTCTTTTATTTAGTTTTAATAAATGAGGTTTATAAAAGTTAATTTGGTTAGTTTAATACAGTAAATATTCTGGAAATATGAAGTGTGAAATAGTTGCTATAAAATGCACATAAAAATTTTTTCAAAAATTCAAAAAAAAAATACCGTCTGCAAGTGGTAAAAAAACATTTGTCCAATGCTTTTGCAACCTTTTTTTAGTGGACACTACTTTTCAGGAATAAAATCAAAAAATCCGAGACAGATTCAAAGTGAAGACTTTTGTTAGAAAACACAATTTTTTTGGGGATGAAAATCAAGATCTGCACTCTGGTCCAAGGGTTCCATAAATTCTAAAAAAGGTCCCAAAGTGTGCTGCAAGCATGAAAAGATTGAGAAGCACTGGTTTAAACATATTTGGTTCAAATATTCTTTTACAATGAATAATTGAATTTTGTATGGTAATCTCAGAAGCATGAAACCACACAAAGACCAATGCCACAAACATCATACTGATATCTAGTATTGTTTCATTCTAAACAAAAGAGACAAGACTAATAACTTTAAATTACAAAACAATGACAAAGTTTATGGTTTTTGATGTGAAATTAATCTATAGCGAAGAAACTGAGCTTGCAAATCAGTGGTCTACAAAGAACACCAAAAAACAAGGGATGTGCCAAAGTTTTGGCTTCAGCATGCTGTATCTTTAGCACTTTTGCCAAAGCTTTGGCAAGCGGTTTTCCATTATTATAAGATCCTTATACATGATAGCTGATATACTGTATTTATTCGAATATAATGCACACTCATGTATAACGCGCACTGAGCTTTTCGTTGGTGTTTTTGGTACAAAATGTTGCGCGTTATACTCGAATAAATACGGTAATTTATTTATATGAAATACAAAGCTTATTAGAAAATTACACACTATTGCTACTGTGATGCATTATTCATCTGTTTTAAAACATGTTTGTTTACATGGACTTACAGTTAGCCCCACTTCGTTCCATCTTTCCTTCCATTGTGCTAGCACTAAGTATGGCAGTAAAATGCTTGACCTTCAGACCGATAATAGTGTGTGCTATGTTATCACTGTTGGAACTTTCAATTTGTAACTTTCTATGGTTTTAATACAAAATTTGAAAACTTTTTGTGCGTCTGAGTGCTCAAAAAACATGTGTTGTAAATAATGTTGTTTTATTAGTCTGTAGCCAATTAAATATATTGCTAAAGTAATACTGTATTATATAATTGTTATAAACAATTGCATCTTTTAAATTTATAATATCATCATGTTGATCATCGATGTTTCATATCTTTGCACTAACCATTTGGAGAACTAAGTTAATCATTATTCAAAATGCCTAAACAAGGTAAAAATCCTTTATGAGATTACTTCAAAATAAGTAATGAAGATGTTAGCAAAGCTGTCTGCATATTTTGCAAAAAGAATTTATCAAGAGGGAGCAAGGACCCTCACAAACTGACAACAACAACAAATCTTTGCTGAAGCCAAAGCTTAAGTTGGTACCAATATCCAATGATACCATGTGTTGCTGGATTGGTGACATGACTGAAGTCATTTATGACCAATTGATTGTTCAAATGAAACAGCAAGAATTTGGTCTGCAATTAGATAAGACAGCTGATGGCAGTTGAGATGCACACTTGCTTTGTAATGTTTGGTTGTTTGGCTTTTCTGAACAAAGGATGGTAGAAGAGCTGTTGTTTTGTAAACCTATTGAACTTGGATGCTGAAAAACTATTCTTGGTAAATTTATAGAAAAGAAATTATCTATGTAAAAAAATTAAGTAATTCTTTTGTTTTTTCATATTTTCATGTGTTTTATATAAATTTGACCATGAAAACCATTGTAAATTACTTTCTTTTTAGTTATTTAAAAAGAGCAAGCCTCCCTTAAACCTCCCAATTTATGCCAATTTTACACAGTTTTTTTCTGGATTTTGAATAACCTTCTAACCACTAATTGATGCACAAAAATCCTGAACATGTTGTTTGACCAACAAATATTGCAAAAATCACAAAATAATAACTGTATTTAAGACAAGTTTTTTGTATTAATCCTTTATTTGCAACAATTATCAATGGTATTTTAAAGATGTATCAGAAAACATGGGGAAAACCATAAAACATTTGAAAAATAGCCAGTTAAGAAGACAGGTCCTTTACCATAAAAATACCTTAATTTTTTTTATATAATAGACAATTTTATTTTACACAAACAACTTAGATTGAGAAAAGTGCATCAGCATATGTACAGATGACACCACAGCTATGTCTGGCAACTGCTGTAAACTGCAGTCTAATTCAAAATAAATAGCTTTCCATAAAAATATAATAATAAATAATCCAAAAATTTAATTACTTATTGAATGCATATTTACATTAGACATATTCTAAAAGCATATTAGATTTTATTAAATAGAAATATGTAAAGAACAATTTTATTATGCTCTTTATATGGGGTCTCTTCAAGAAGTCACCATAAGGAACTTTTTTTGGTGAAACTAACCCAGAATCAAGCCAGCACCAGGATGGAATAAAGAAAAAACCAAGAGAAGAAGGATTGCTCAAGAAGCAATAGTAACTGCAGGGGGATCCAGGTTAGTTTCACTAACAAAAATTGTTTACAGTGACTTTTGAAAAAACCTTTCATATGATTAATATTACAGGGTCAATTAACTCTTTGTTTATTAAAGCTGCAAACAAAGCTATTCTTCTTACTACAGTCTTTTTCATCAGAATAGTCTAAGCAATCGTCTTCCCCATTACAAACATATTTTCTTCTAATGCATTGAAGGTTATCACATAGAAAGTCATTTGTTTCATTTGAACAAGGTATGTGTGAAGCTAAAAAATAATAAGTGATTTAGCAGTTAATAAAATACACATATTTACTTATTCATTTATATCAGAAATCATAAGTCCACTTTTGTAGATATTCGTAAACTAACATATATATACACACTATACCAAGAAAAAAACAATTACTGAAAGGTTACAACAAGGCCAGTACAAAATGACTTAAAACAACTTAACCTATCGCATAATCTTGATGACATTAAAAATGTGATGAAGTTTTTTGAGAATACAAGAAATATTATAATTAACTTACCTAATAAAAAATTAAATAGTAAGTGCTGTAAATAAATAAATAAAAAATTAAAGAATACAAATGAAAATTCCATGCTTTGATTTAAACGTGGCGGGTTTTCTTGTAAATTGAAATAATTTGTGGATTCTTCCGCAACTTTAGAACTGTTTAACGGACAAACAGGATTGCATTTTGGCAAATTATAATAATTATTATTATTAAAAAGTATGCGTGGTGTATGATTGCTTCGTAGCAGAATTGATAAGTTATTATATTTCGTAGATATAACACGATTTTAAAAAATCAAAAATAGAGCTATGAGTTTCCAAAATGCTTTGGTCTGTTGCAGCTTTGTCTTGGTTCAAAACCCACTTGCGCCATTCTGTTGCGTCCTTGGGAAAGACACTTTACGGCACTTTCCCCTGCTTGGTGGTCTTGACTAGCAGTACTAAATTGCAGTCATATCTATACTAAATTACTAGCGGACAGCAATATCTTGGCATCTCCGGAAGCAGGTCGGGGTAATTGCTTACTCTATGTATAGCGCCTCCGTCGCTTTCCTGCGAGGGATAAACATAGAGATAAAAATAAAAAAATAAAAATAAATAAAATAAAAATAAGTAACCGACCTACATTAAAAATGTTAGGTGCTAATGAGATTTTTGCTTTTAATCACAATCAATAATTCAATAATCAACTATTCAGTACCTTGTTTGCACGTTTTTACTAATTTTTATTAAATTCATAATTTGCTTAATTGCATGAAAGAGCTTGACAATTTGACTATGGGATAAACCGGATTTGTCAGTAATATATTTTTGAGTGAGTGGTAAGATTTTGCAGCTTGCATGTCTGTGCCCGTATGTAGCCTTTGCACGCATTTGTGTTTACGTTTCATATTTGTAGTAATCTAATTTTTTTGCAATTTTACTGATTTTTTTAACTATTGGTTGTGACATTCGCGGGCACTTTAAAAGCTATAGTGAATTGACGTTCTCTTCTTTACTTTCATTTGTGCTTGTTGTTAAAAAAAAAACATCAACTGTCAGTAAGAGGTGGCACATTTCGTTGACTATGACTTTATTAGAGCTAAAAGAAGAACCAATCTGGTGTTTTATGATAAAGCATATCATATTTCCGAAGGGGCAAACCGGGACGTTCTTTAAAAGAAAAAATTTCGCCCCTTAAAAGCAATATTCTTTGGAAAAAAAAAGTTTTCACTTTGAATCTGTCTTGCATTTCTCAATTTTGTCCCAAAAAATTAGTGTTTTCCAAAAAAAAGGTCTTCACCTAAATTAAGAAATATCGGGACATAATGTTAACCGAGCGGGACGCCAGGAAAAAAACCCCTAAAATTCGGGGATGTCCCATTTAAATCGGGACGTATGGTAAGCCTATTTGTACTAAAAACTTGTTTAATGGTGTTAGAAATTTGCAATAAATTAAGCTAGATTTAACATCTTTTTCAATTTACTTATGTGACATGTGTTTATTGAACTTATAAAGCGTTGGAAGAATAAAATTAAATTTGAAACTTAAACTTGAACTTATCTAACTTACTTATATCATTAAAAACACAAACAAGAAAAAACAAGACAAAGCCTCGTTTTTTATTTTTTTTATTTTATTTTTATCTCTATCTTTATCCTCCTGACTCGCAGGAAAGCGACGGAGGCGCTATACATAGGGTGAGCAATTACCCCGACCTGCTTCCGGAAATGCCATCATATTGCTGTCCGCTAGTAATTTAGTATAGATATCACTTTAATTTAGAACTGCTTGTCAAGACCACCAAGCAGGGGAATGTGCCGTAAAGTGTCTTTCCCAAGGACACTACAGAATGGCGCAAGTGGGTTTTGAACCGAGACCATGTTGATCATCACTCCGGTGCTTTAACCACTCGACCACGCTGCCGACTTAGTGAATTTACTGCAGTTCCTTCATGTCTTTAAATTTTACAATGTATCCAAAGCTTATTTGGAAAACGAAAATCCTGCTTTCTCTGTGTTAGCTTTGCTGATGTGCCCCCGCGTACTTAGCTTATTGCCTACAATTCTGTGTGGTATCTTAGCAAAAATCTAAAAAAATCTTCCATAATTAAATTTTTGTAAAAGTTTGTTTTGTTAATTTGTAGGCTAAAATAAGAGGTATCATCTTTATATGTTGTTGTTTCGCATTAGCACATCATTCATAACCGGGTACGAGACAATTATTCATTTATTTTATATTTATCCTCCTGACTCGCAGGAAAGCGACGGAAGCGCTAATACATAGACCAAGCAATTACCCTGACCTACTTCCGAGATGCCAAGGTATTGCAGTCTGATGAAAATTTTTTATTTGGTTTTTTAGTTTTTTTTATAGAAATAGAACTGAAATTTAGAACTACTTGCTACGAGGGTCAGTCAATAAGTAATGAGACTTTCTCAATTACTTTGGTGTTCTTGGAGTTATGCAACTGAAATTTTATGTGATGATTATGAATGGAGTTGTCATCTTATTTACAACAAAACTTGTTTATTTTCAGATTACTGTAGGTGTGACGATAAATTGAAATGACTACTAGGCTAGGAAACAGCTCATGCTTGGAACAAAGAGGAGTCATCAGATTTCTGTTGGCAGAGCGTGTAAAATCATGTGAGATTCTGTCTAGAATGCAAAGACAATATGGTCCTTCCTGTATGTCTAGAGCAAACTTCTACAAATGGGTGCAAGCATTCAAAGATGGACGCGAAAGCATTACTGATGATCTGAGAAGTGGAAGACCTGTGGATGTCTCTACCCCAGAAGCAGTACAGGCAGTTGAAGACCTGATCAAATCTGATAGAAGGGTCACTTTAGATGAAATTGCTACAAACTTGGACATCTCCCATGGCACAGTGTACGCAATTGTGCGTGAGAAGCTGCGTTTTTCAAAAGTCAGCTGTCGCTGGGTTCCAAAGATGTTAACGGATGATCACAAAATGCAGCGCCTGATGGCTTCCAGAGCATCACTACGCAGATACAGAAAGGAGGGAGATGTATTTCTATCGAGAATAGTGACAACTGATGAGACCTGGGTCTTTCATTATGAACCTGAATCGAAACGACGATCAATGGAGTGGAAGCATGTTTCTTCCCCAGTGAAGAAAAAATTCAAATCTCAGAAAAGTTTAAGGAAAGTCATGCTCACTGTGTTCTGGGACAGAAATGGGCCGATCACTATCAGTTTCTTGGAAAGGGGCAATACTGTGAACTCAGAGAACTACTGTGAGCTGCTAACTCAAGTGAAAAAAGACATTAAGAACAAACGGAGAGGACTTCAATCAAGAGGTGTGATTCTCCTTCAGGATAATGCAAGGCCCCACACAGCAGCAAGAACCCTAGCCAAAATTGAAGATTTAGGCTGGAAACTTCTAACACACCCACCCTACAGCCCAGACCTTGCACCATCTGATTTTCACCTCTTCGGCCCACTCAAAGAGAGTATGAGGGGAATTCACTTCCAGACTGATGAAGAAGTGAAGGCTGCTGTGAGCAACTGGCTAAGGACCCAGTCCACGGAATTCTATGCCAAAGGAATAGACAATCTAATATCAAGATGGAACAAGTGTGTTGCAAAGGAGGGAGACTATGTTGAAAAATAAAAAAGCATTTTTTGATTACCAGTCATTGCAAACTTGAGTTATTAAAAAAGTCTCATTACTTATTGACTGACCCTCGTATAAGACCGCCAAACAGGGGAAAGTGTCGTAAAGTCTTTCCCAAGGGCACAACAGAATGGCACAAATAGATTTTGAACCGAGATCGTGTTGATCACAATCTCGGTGCTCTAACCACTCGACTATGTTGCCGACAAAGATTAATATGTTTTTAATATGAAGCAACTTATTTCGCTATTTAATTGAACAAAATTTCTGTGGTTTTTTGTTCGTATCAGCTTAGCCTACATATCCAATGTTTGCAGAAGTTTCCTATTTGGCTCTGTGGTTAGTTGAGAAATCCAACATTTGTCGGCCGCGTGGCATCGAATAGGCTTAAGCGCCGCATTATTGGTAGATATCATCAATACTGTCAGGCTTAAAAAACTATTCTCGTCATTTTGTAGCGTACTCAGAAAAGACACTTAATGGTACTTTTCTCTACTTGGTGTTCTAAAGCAAGCAACTCTTAAAATTTAGTCATTTCTCTAACATAGCAAAAAAAAAAATTTCAACCGGACGACAAAAGGTCCATCTTGGCATTGCTAAAAGTGGACTGGGTTGGCTAATTACTTGATACAAGAAAATAAAATACTTTAAATGTACGTTGAGCTAACTTTTCGGCGATGTACTACTCCTATCCCCCTACTTCACCTATAAGCACTTCTTCCCCCACTTCGCGTCACCCTCAACCACCAATCGCTCTCTTTTTTTGAAGGAGCCCTCAGACTACCTTCAACCTTTCCTCTACCCTCTCTCGCAAATTCTAACCCCCGCATACGTCTTAAGAAGGGATCATGGAGATTCTTCTGCGCTCACATACCTTGCCTTTAACCTACAACTATCCCGCGCACCTCTAATTTTTGTCCTCTTAAACCTCCCTGGTCTACCACTTCTTCTTACTCTATCTCCACCAACTCTCTTCTCCATGCTCTCGCAATGCCGCCGCTTTTTCCCTTCTATCCTGCCTACTCCACAGTGACATCACTACCTGGACTGATGACTGGGTTCCTAACGGGCTGGGTGAGGGTGGTGCAGGGATCCACATTAAGTGTACAAAGTGTCTCACTGCTACGTCTTCTCGGCTGAACTCTGGGCTACCAGTTACAGTGCCGAGACCTTTGTCATTCCATATGCTCTTGAGTGGTGTATCTCTCACTCCACGTCACGTGGTTTGGATCTTGACCTTGTTCTCTGACTCTCTATTTGTCCTGACAACCCTCTCTGCTTCTTTACCTTACGTACTTAATATCCAATAGGGTGGAGTGAAAATAATTTTTTTTTGAAATTGAAAAAAGTGTAGTTCTAAAAACCTGCCAAACAGATAAAATCTAAGAAAAAAATTGGTTTTGGCGAGTTGCTACCTTTGGGGGCTAGCAACCCCCCAAAATGTATTTTGAGGGGTAAAATTTCCTAAAAATGTCGTAACTCAGTAACCGCTTATCGTAGAGGCATGATTTATGGCTCAAAATTTGCAGAATCATCATGTTTCTATATGTGCTAAGAGAAAGTTTTTGTCTATTTCCACTAGAAAAAAAGTTATGATAGAAAAACTGTTTAATAAGTTTGTTTGTTTGTACTTAACTAATAGTTATCTGAAAAGTTATTATTATTTTTTGCAGGTATATTGTTAAGTAATTGTGTAAATCAAAGCTTTGGCCAAACTGCGAAGTAGTAAAACATGAAAAGACGGAGTTCAACTTTTGTAAAGAAAATTTTACATAGTGGACACACTTTCTCTACCCGTGATAGTTTTTCACCAGTATTGCCTACCAAGCGACATGTAATAGAACGCATTCTTCATTTGAAAAACTTTCGAACCTTCAATGCTGCAAATGACATTGCCAGAGAAATTTATGACAGATGGGTATGGTGCAACGTATATCCCATTCATCTGTACACCATTTCGAAAAAAGTTCAAAGTTTTGTGAATTGTTTCTGTGCACTTGATCGCTGGTCAAAGAAAAAACGAGGAGAAGCATTTTTACAAAAGGAAAAAGAGTTTATGTCAACTATTGATGAAATATTTGATGTTTTTTGTGCTGACGATAAGCAGCGCAGAATTTTGGAGAAACAACATGGTTTGAAAATGACAGATGATGATTATGCTTTTTATAAAGATCAAACTAGTAAGCGAGTTGGAAAATGTGTGGATGCTGTGGTTCCTTTAACGTCAGCTGACATACAGTTTTTGAGGCGCTCTCGACCCTTACAACCTCATCCAGAACCACCAACATGTTCTTCCGTTACATCAGTTACATCAGTGCCTGAGTCAGCTTTGGATTATCTGTCAGATTCTAGTTCAACCAACACAGACCAAACGCAATCTTCTGCTGCTTCTGAATTTATTTCTCAATCAATGCCATATGAAAATCAGAATCGAATGATTTGGTCAAACCTTGCAAGGATGAGTGAGCGTTTTCAGATATCCGACAGAGCTGCTGCTGCGATCGCTAATAGTGTGATGCAAGATTTGGGTCTAATTACTGATGATGACAAGACATACGTTATTGATCGTAGCAAGCTTCGAAGAGAGCGAGAACGATGCCGTGCTAAAATTAGGAAAAAGGAGCAAGAAAATTTCAAGTTAGTGAATGCCATATACTTTGATGGGCGCAAAGATGCAACAAAGGTCACCATGCAAGGGCCAAATGACAAGTTTTACAGGTCTGTGCAACTTGAAGATCACTATACAATGATTGGGCAGCCTGGTGAATACTATCTTTCTCATTTTTCCACAGAGGATGGCAAAGGAAGAACCATAGCACAAAAGATCTTCAACACCGAATTACATGACAAGCTTACAGTAGTTGGCACTGATGGAACTGCAGCAATGACAGGCAAGTTCAATGGTTGCATTCGTAAGTTGGAAGAACTATTGAAGCCACTACAATGGGTAATTTGCCTACTACATACCAATGAACTACCCTTGCGCCATGTCTTTACTATGCTTGATGGAACCACCAATAGTCCTGACACATTTGCAGGACCAATTGGGAAGTGTTTAACTGGAGATGTTTCAAGTTGGCCGGTTGCTGCTAATTTTAAGTCAATTTCAAACCCTCAGTTTGTACAGTTGCCAGAATCAGTTGTTAATGATCTGAGTAGCCTACTGATCAACACTATGCTTACAAGATATGTTCAGCAATAATCATGGGAGTTGTCGACAGCGACTTGCAATATTTAAAAGTAGGTCCCATTGTGCATTCACGCTGGCTAACTCTGGGCTGTCGAATCCTCAGATATTATGTTTCGGTGGATGAACCCTCCTCAAACTTGGAAACTCTGACGAAGTTTTGTCTTCAAGTTTACTTTCCAAGTTGGTTTGAAATTAAGTTAAATAGTCAACTAACTTGCGGATCTAGAAATTTTTTCAACTTGGTCCAACGAATTCTTCAGGTGCCTGACGAAGCTGTTCGGAAAACTGCTCTGAAAGTTGTACAACGAAATGCATTTTTCGCACACCAGGAAAATGTCTTGATCGCCATGTTGGGTGACAACGATGAGGAGATACGAATGCGAGGAGTGAACAAAGTGCTTTCGATTCGTGGAAACTTGCCATCAACGGTTTCATTTGATAATCATGACTTGGTTGACAGTCGCAGTGAAGAATATTATTGGAAGGAGCAAAATATTATGATACCGCCTCAACTGTACGGCTGTTTGAACCGCCCACACTGGATCTAACAGTGAACTCGTACTACAAGATGGTGAATTTAACATCTTGCCATCAGCAGCCTCCGGTAATTGAACATTTAACTGATTTAGATATTGAACATCCAAGTCCCTCACCGACACCCAATCTCTCATCAATACTTTATCCGACTCTAAAGTAGTCCATCTTCAATGGATATCTGGTCATTCTTCCCTTTAAGTCAATGACTTAGCTGACTCTTTTGCTAAACTTGGAGCCTCTTTTGACCCCTCCGTTATACCACTGTCTCTCTCACCTCTCATTTTTTTCCAATGTCTATTCCTCTACACCAGTTGATACAATCTGGTCTCTTTTAACATCAAATCTCTCCACTATGTCCTGATGAGCTTTACTCTCCATCACTGTGCTCTCTCGTTTACGCTGCAACGAGCACAGCACTCTTCTTGGCACATACCTCCACAGGGTTGTTGAGCGAAGACTCCTTCGTACAGCAACTGTGGTTTTGAATCACAAGACCTCTTTCATCTCGTGCTAGACTGCCCTGCACTTGACTCTATACGTCTTTGGCCACCCCCTCTCTATTCCGGACCTCTGGTCTCGTCCCTTAGGGTTTGCTTGATTATTGAGACTCCGCGGAGTTGATCCGCGCCTCCATCCCCAGGAATGGGTCGGGTAAGCCCACCACCAACGCAATAACCGATCAAAGTTCAACTGGTTGAATACATTTCATGCCACAGTTGTTTTCAAAAATAAAATTTCACTTCCAAACAAAGCAATTGATTTTTACAATCGATACGATTAAACACAAAGCATAATATTTGCAAGATGTTTTAGTGCCATGAAACATAATTAACCGGTATGAAATCGCCAAAAGACTACATGATTTTAAATTGCTTTTTTCATTATTGATGGGTAAAATTCATTGAATTTATTTCTAGTTTTGTTTCAATGTTTAATGTTTACAAATGTCTATGTTTGCAACTCGGCAGTCATAGATTGAGGATTTCGGATGGTCGAAAAAACAGTAATCAATTAAACTATTAACTTCAAGACAAGTTTTATAATCTGTTTATATTTACTTTAATTAACAACAAACATTCAAAATATTGATTCTTAATTATATTGATGCAAAAACAGCACAAAGCAACAAAAATTAAAATTCAAACTTTTGAACGTAGTGAAATACAGGAAAATTATATTCTACTTTAAGTGTGTTACCTAAAAACAAAAAATAATGATACTTTCTTATTACTTCTTCAATTTTATGAAGCACCACAGACATCAAGTAAAACAAGTGTTCTTACAAATTATTACCCTTCCTGCTACAAAAAACAAAACCAGGTATGTCTATGATTGGATTCACAATCCTTGAAGAGGTTGCAAAACTCTTACTGTTAACAGCAGTATTCTCAAAATAAAAAATGCAATTTTTAATTTTCGCTCCTTATATTAAACAAATTCTGGTAGAAAAATTAGTAAGATTTATATGAAAAAAAAAACGTATTGATACACAAGAAAACAAGTAAAAATTTTTTTAATTGAACACGAAAAATTTTTAAAGATATAAAGAATGACAAAACGCAAAACAAAAATTAATCCAATTACACGCAAAAAATTTATTAAAAAATTAACTTTACAACAAGGTCAGGGAGGGTTGTTTTTACATATTGCAAAAATGCCCAAAAAGAATTATTCCACAATCATTCAAGAACCAAACCACGTGTCATGAGTTAGCGGTGCCCGTTCCCTCAATATTGCGCCTGGAAACTCAACACATCGGTGCCGAGCTGTTGGTGTCAGATTTGGCCCGGCCGGGATTTAAACCCGGAAAATACAGAGGCAGGAAGAGCGATAATCATCAATCTTGCCGGGCATTGTCTGATAACCCATGGCCGCAAAAAACATATTAGAAAATGTCTTAGAAAGCTGCTACTAAACAATATGGTTGATTAAACATGAAATAAGCAAATCAAACTAACTGCTGAGCATCCAAAACAGCGCGAGATATTTTTCTTAAAATAGAATCACAATTCAATCTGAAATCTTTCCACCTAAGCTTGCATAAAAAACAAATTTAACGACACTTGGTAGCGTATTCCATGCCAAACGGGTTCAAAGAAAGAGGCAGATCAATTAGCTGTTAATATTTACTTAGAACTTACAGAAAACTTTTAATTTTTTCCCCCGTGAAATAATTTATCTCAGTTCCATTTTCTCGATAGGGTTGACGTTACAATAACCTATGCTACTTTGAATTGTGGGGTATAGCAACAATGCCTAAATCAGCACGAATGAATCTACGCGAGAATGAAGAAAATAAAGATGTTGTTTCTTAGTTTTAAAAGACTAATACGTAAAAATATTTTCTTGGGGTTAAGTCTTTCTGGCTTGGTACCTTTCCAATTCAGTTTTCACCATAGTTCGTTTTGAGAGAGCAAGTTTCGCTTGTTCCTAGAAAAAAAATATACCTGTATTATGCTCCAAACCATAGATCACCAAATCATGGCCAGCAAAGATTTTACATCGAAAACTTCTCATGGCAATTTAATTTAGGATTAAATTTCATTAAGCTTTTTTAATTGTTAATTTTGTTTGATTTTTTGTTCTATTTCGCAAAAGTTCGATGACGCACTTGATTAGTAATGAAAAAAGCATATTTACAAGAATTGTTTTGACGTGGCAGGAGATACCGGATCTTGAAACATTTACATTACATTTGATACCTACATTAACATGAGTTAGCAAATTATCATTGCTAACGTACGCCAAACTAACAGTTCGCGTGTGGAGTTCGAGAAGGGGTTGTGACGTCGGAATCGAACTGTCTCGTGTGCATAGTCGTTGTTCTAAACATGTCTGAGTTTTGAAACAGCTTTGTGAAGTAGGAAGAGTTATTTTGCGACTCCTATTTTGACTCCGATTCCACAACCCTGCTTCGAACTCTTGTATGAATCATTATGTGGCTCATTGACAAAAATATTGGGAAAACCAAGTTGCAAATAAAATACAAACCATTAAATACAGGATTATGTGACTGCAGGCCATTTTAAAGTGTATGCTAAAATAAACGCAAAACTTACAAGAGGAAATCAACACAAATTAGAAATGCTGAAATATTAAAATGAGTTTTTATGTATCCCAATAATGCAATTTTTTCGAAACGGCTTTTGTGTAAACGGTTGAGATGAATTGTACAATGCACGATTGAAATAATAAACAATACCGAATTGATCTTCTACTTTTGTCACAAAGTGAAATTAAGTGTCTGGTCAAGGGTAAAAACAAAATTAAATCAAATCTAGTTTAAAACAAAGAACTTTAATTTATTTTTTTCTAGCACAAAAAAGGTTTAGTAACGAAGATCTTAAGAGTCATTCGAGCACAAGACAATAAGACATCTTAACAACGACATACCCTCTTTCCTTGCTTCGCGTAAGCTTGAGCCTCGCTGTGCAAATGCTGATAATGTTGTTGTAAGCAATTGATGTATTCTGAAAACCGAAAACGATTAATCAAAGAGGTCAAGTTACAACAGGGGTCACTAAACTTTTTTCATAAAATGCCAGATATGAGGACTGACGATAGCGAGCTGGATACAAACGAAGTACTGTATGAAATTTTATAAATCAATAATGTCATATATTACAAAACCAATAAAAAAAATGAATTTAGTGAGATTTAAAAAACTGTCGTTTATCTCTGAGTATGTGATCAAGGTTTGGTTTGGAATCGCTGCATCCGACCAAAAGAATCCTTCAAATGTTCATGAGTCAATCTCGTTCGATGCTCTGACTTCATGTATTATATTTTTGAAAATGTTTGCTCATAAGTATAAGTAGTTCCAAACATTGATGCCAAATAAGACGAAAATTTCTTCAGCTTTGGAAACTTATTATCACGTAGGCAGAGGTAAAATTTAACACGCTGTTTTTCTCTGTGCTTCTCTTTCAACAACCTATTTGCTTGTAAATCAATAAGCTCCAACTGTAGTTCAATGGACATCTCAGCAGGGTTACATTCAAACGGATTCTGGAGCAGTTATGTCGTTCTCAATTCTGCCTAGATCAGAAAATAAACACTCGAACAAATCGCTTCACGTAATCACTTCAAGCGAGCGGCAATCTATTGTGAAAAATCATTAGCTGATTTATCTGTAATGCACTGTGAAGAATCGTAGCCAAAAACAGAAAATATAAAATAATGAGTACATTTCTTACGGCCTGACAGTTTCAATTTTGATATTTATTTCCGTATTACTATTAAGCCATTCATCTTTTCAAGATGCATTTAGCTTCATTGAGATAACATGCGACGGGCAGTAGTTTGGTAACGTCTGAGCTATAACAACGTGTAGGTAATGAAAGCAAAGTCGGGATCTCATATTGAAGAGACCCCCCCGGCCACTTCGTCCAAGCGAAAATCAAATTGACAAGCGAACGTAAACAAACATTGCAATACGAAGCGAATCTACTCTATTTTATTAATTGTAAAAGGAAACAAGCGATTCAAAATTGTCACCTGACTGCGCGTGAGATCCGCCTTCGCGAAGATATTTCTTTGTCATTTCGATCTTCTCTCGGATAGCGAGCGCTTCCTTTTGGAAATCTTTGCTCGATGTTCCTTTCTTCCTGCATTCAGCGATTCGAGCGCTTGCGATTTTCAAATCGAGTTCAAGGACGGGCAAGGCCGCTATTCTGTAAACAACGTTCGGAGAAAACCCGTTTTTTTCACGTCACGCAATCACGCGAGGTTCGGAAGCAACGTCGCGATAAACCTTGACTTGGTTTTGTCATATCAGCAGTCAAGTGCTTTATCGAAACTTTTCGTTTTGTAACGTCACTTACGAGAAGTTTGACGACTTTTTTGAGGCGGAAGAATCGCTCCTCGACGAATTGGTTCTGGTCGCACTCGGAGCGGGGGCAGGGGCCGGACGAGACACACGCTTGACGTGCTCGACGACGATCCATCGCTCCTTGACTGTTTGCGAGTCGGACGAGAGGAGCGGAGTTCGAAGCTTGACGTAGGCTTCTATCTTGCCGATTACGTTTCTTCCTTCTTTTAGCTGAGCAAGACACGAAGCACCAGCGCGTTAGATTGTAATAAGCCATTACAATAAGACGGAATGATCTGGAAGCGGAAGCAATCGCGTACCTCTTCAACGGCGTGTATTTCGCTGTGTGCTTCCAACGGATTGAGTTTGATCGAAGTCGAGCCGATGGTTTTGTCGCCACGAAGAAAACCACTGAATCGATGACGTAATGTATTATGTTTTCGATTGTATAAACCACAGGATTGGCAACCCACAACCCGCCAAGTAAAATCACCCGGCTCGAGACATGTCAGTAAGATATTAAAAGAATACGATCCTCGTTTGCAATCTTATTTTTTCACATATGAATTTCAAGCAATCTATGCGGCAGTAAAACTATAATACTGTATATCCAATTATTTTATTCCAATTAATAGAGAAGCGCATGACAATGTCTATCAATGTGTGTGCAGACAAAAAATGCTCGTAGAATAAAATAAGTGTGCGTGTATTAGCTGACAAGCGCATTGGTGGGAGTGAAAGCATTCTATCGAAATAAATTGTTACATTTTAGAAAGCCGTTCAGAATCGTCGACACACCTATAGCTAGCAATGTTTTCAGTTTTAGTTTTTAAATACAGCGCAATGGCAGTGTATTGGTAACGTAAAATGCCAGTAGTTAAGTAAAGTTTTGAAACCCATATGCACTGCGCTCTTGTGCTGTTAAAACAATGACTAATCCTATCTAAAAATTTTAGAAAACTTAATCCAGGACGTTCACACAAAGTGTACAGTAGAAAGATTGATCTGGAGTGGTGAGATTTTAACGATGCGGGGACGGAGAAAGTGCTTTTGTACATTGCACTTCGATAAACCTACGTCATTAATTTGCAATAAGTTTCTGTCAAGAAGGAATACAACATTAAGCGTTCTTACGCGCCTTCGCATTCCGAGTTTTCGAAGTACGAAACGAGAAAAGATAAAATTTAACCGTCTTTTACTGAATTAGGAAAAACAGATAATACATTTTAAAAACAAAGGACTCAATTGAAAAAGAACACTCAGGCAAATTATAAGGTGGCGAAATTAATTGCAAAAAACACGTAGCCTTTCACTGATCGTGATTTCATAAAAGACTGTCTGATGGCCGTTGCTGAAATTATTTGTCCTGAGAAAAAAATTATTCTCCAATATCAGCCCTTGTGCGAGAACCGTCCGCCGACGAACATAAGAAAATGTCAAAAATGTAAAAGGATTGCTTTAAAAATTTGCAATAATTTTCAATAGCCATTAATGGTTTATAACTGCTAACCCTTTTTAGCGTCAGGATTAAGTTTAACTGGATGATGTTGTGACAAGTCGAGACGTTCTATCAAAACAAGAAAAGGGTTGGTAGTTGAAAAAGTGCTGCCCGTCATAAAGTTATAAATTTGGCTTTTGGTCCGTGACATGCAAAAAGTTGCCGACCCCTGGTGTAAACGCATCACATTTATTGTTGGCGGGATGGCTCAGTGTGACCACGCTGACTTGCAGTCCGCTACTCGGTCTGCCTGAGTGATTTCTGTTGTGCCCGAAGGAGAAGCACATCACGCAGGCCGCGGAATTGGAGTCGCATGTTTTAGCGTAGAGTTGGAATAATTTTTTTATATTTCGTGGAGTCGGAGTCGCACGTTTCAAGATGGAGTTGAAGTTGTTTTTTCAGGTGTTTTTGGAGTCGGAGTCTTGAAATTTTAAATATGTGGAGGCGGAGCCGGAACCGGAATTGGAGTCGCAAGTAATTCCTTGGATCCACAACCCTAACTTCATGACAAATTACTCGACGGGGTTATGGTACTTGCCTACAAACGACTCCGTTTGAAGAAGAAACCAGCATACACGCCAATAAGGCTATAGGAAAAAGATCTATTCTTGTTTATCTGGTACAGTCCAATTACGAAATAAAACAGAACAAACCCTTTTTGAATAGCGTCTAATTTGATAGACTTGTTTTTAATTGCTCTGTGATTGGATTTGAGTTTTCTGTTAAATGGAACACGAAATAAAGCTCCTTGAAACACAAGATTCGGAGTTCCTTTTCCTTCATCGGTTTTGCTTTTGATTGGGTTGTCCTAATAACAAGTTCTCGATCAAAACGAATGTACAGTGGCGAGCATTGAATTAAGAACAACCTAATTTTTCGTTATTAACTTTTTTAATTATCAATTTTATGAAATATCGTTTCCACCATTCGAAAGAGCCAAAAAAATAGCCATAATACTCATAAATCGATCAACTTATATTAATTATTGACAATTTAATGATTACTTTATTATTTTTGGCTAGTTTTTTTTGCGAGTATTGAATTAAAAACGATTTATTATTTTTAAAGTTTTGTAGTATTACGCTTATTTTTTTGTTTTTACATTTAAGATAACCTTAAATTCAATCTATATGTTTAATTATAACTTAAAATAATGGGTAAAAAAAAGATATCAGTCCTACAAAACGGGCTGCTCGAATTATTGAAATGCGAGAGCAAGAAAAGTCTTATGACGATATTTCTAAAAAGTTAAAATGTTCTAAAAGTGCTGCCAAACGTGTCAAAATGGAAAACCACTGGTTCTATTATTGCTTCGCCCAGACCCGAAAAACAACGAAAGACCGGTGAACGGATTGATAGACTGATAAGGAGAAGTTCCGAAGCAGATAGAAGGAAAACAGCAATTGATATTTGTCATGATGTCAATAGCTTGATTAATACTCCATTATCAGTGCAGTGTCCGAAGACGATTAGTTGAAAACTAACTTCATGGGAGGGTGTCTAGAGCCACTCCACTTTTCTCCAATCCCAATAGTATCAAGAGACTCAATTTTGCATATGAACATTTAAATTTAAATGTTCATGATTGGGAAAATTACTTGTTTTCTGACGAAATCAAGTTCAATTTGATAAATTTAGATGCTAAACATACGTCAGATGTCGGGTTGGAGAAGAATTTAACAAACGATGCACAAAAATGACAATGACACATGGGGGGTTCTCTTATGTATTGGGGTGTGTTTTCGGCATTGAGCACAGGGCCATTAGTACTTATTAAAAGCACCATTAATCAGCATAGATATATAAAAATACTTGAAGAACATTTATTGCCATATATTACCAAAAATAACCTCACCAATTTCAAATTTGTGCAGGACAATGCGTCCTGTCACTCTGCCAAATCCGTTAAAATATGGTTACAATCACAAAATTTATCAGTAATTGATTGGCCCCCGCAGATCGTCTCCAGATTTGAATTGCATCGAGAATCTATGGAGTATCATCAAAAACAAGGTGAAGAAAGAAAATCCTCAAAATTTGCATCAATTGAATGAAGTGGTAAAATTGGCCTGGTCCAACATTAAAAGCAAAAGATTTTCTACCAAATATTAATGATTTCTTGTAAAATTTCTGTTTTAATATGTCGTTCTTAATTCAATACTCGCAAAAATTAGCCAAAAGTAATAAAGTAATCATTAAATTTTCAATAGTTAATTTAAGTTGATGAATTAATGATTATTATGGTTATTTTTTTGGCTCTTTCGAATGGTGAAAACGATATTTCATAAAATTGATAATTAAAAAAATTATAACTAAAAATTAGGTTGTTCTTAATTCAATGCTCGCCAGTGTATAAATGTTGAGCAACATTTTATTGAAAAGTTCGAGGGTATTTACATGAGGAAAAGGCATTTCGATTTCAATAAAGATTTTTGCATCTTTGCCCACGCGCAAATCCATGCATTGAATAATAGAAAGTTCCATTTCATCTGTCCCGATATCAGGATTCATACGGATCATTTTAAAAATTCTGAAAAAAAACTTAAAATAGAATTGACGATTCGCCAAATTGAAATGCAAATCAACTGTTAATAAATACACGGTTAATTAACAAAAAAAAGTATATAAATAAGGCTATACAAGAATAAAATCAAAAAGTCAAAACTTAATTAACTTTGTTGTATAGTAAATTTCTAATAAGTCGTTTTTCGAAACGTCAAAAATAACGACTGCAGCAATTTTTACTTTTTATTTCAAAACTGTCAAAATTTTATTTCTGCCAAAAATATTTCGTAAACAAAACACTTACTCGTCTTGGTAGTGAAAGCGAGGAGGGGGGTCACCGTGCCGCCTACAACTTCGTACATAGTCAAGGTCGGCCTGAGAAGAGGCGGCCAGTCTATCGGCCCTCTCGGCGCCTCCAACATCACTAGAGTGCGTCATTTGCTGAGCGTAAGCGCGCGCTTTCTGCGAAAAATGACGTGAAGATGACAATCAAAATAACGTAAGAGCCAATTTTAAAACTGCGCCGGATCACGTGAGACGAATGTGGTCGCGTCACCGCGAGTTAAACAGATTCGCCACCTTGACTTGTTTCTCGAGCGATTGAAGAATTCTGGAGTACAGAGCGTCGTCTTCTTCGGGCGTGCTTTTCGTCGCCGCACTAGACTTTCCGCGACTCGACGACACTTCGTACTCTTCGATGACGTCATAGCCGTCGTCCCTTGACGGCTTGGGCGGAGACGCAAATTCAGCTGGTGGCTGGGGAACGTTGGTAATGTTGACCTTAAATAACAGCAATTTCAATTCGTTTCAAGTCAATAATCGAAGCTTAAATGAAAGTTGAATCAAAGAGAACATCGATTTAGCAAAAAACTTTTTACTGACAGTAATCAGTTGGAATAGTACGAGTATTTATTGTTAATGATCGTTGACAGGTAATTTCAATGGCTGTTTTCCAGTTATTTTTTTAATTTGATGAATCTTCCATCAGCTTTTTGGTCAAAAACTCAAATTATACTGTATATCAATAATTTAGTGTTTTCAATCAACAAACCTTCAATCCGTTCTGGGCAGCTTCTATCATCTCGTCGAATCCTTTCATCTGACGGAGGTAGTTTAAAGCCGCAGTCTTGTCGCCGCGTTGCTTCGCAGCCAGGGCTGCTCTTTTGAAGGCAGCTTGACGGTTCTTCAAGAAGCTAATTTGCTGTTCATAGGCAGCTGAAATGCATTTCGGCTGCAACGTGAATCATAGAATGCTTTTCAATCCTATCCCGAATAGCCCAAATTAATTGAAAAGTTTTAGAAAACTCACTAATTTTATTTTATTTCTTCTCTATATTTATCCTCCTGACTCGCAAAAAAGTAACTGAGGCGCTACACATAGGGCAAGCAATTACCCCGTCCCGCTTCCGGAGATGCCAAGATATTGCTTTCCTATTGAAATTTTTTATCTTGGTTTTTTAGTTTTATAGAGATATGACTGAAATTTAGAATTGCTTGCTAAGATCGTCAAGCAAAGAAAAGTGTCGTAAAGAGTGCTTTCCAAGACGCAACAGAATGGCACGAATAGGTTTTAATACCATTTGACATTTGACTATGCTGCCGACTATCTGCCACAACCATGCGCAACTTCTTCGCACTTATTTTCTAGGCGGCAGACCATTTAATAAAATAAGGGGCCAGCAACCCAACAAGATCAAACGATGACCACTGTTGGAGGGGAAGCGAAAAAAAGTACTGATATAATATATTGAATGGCACGAGACAGTTATTACCTTGCATTCGGAGTAATATAAGAACAAATGCGAAAGTTGAGATCGGCTACAATGAGTACTGTTAAATCGCAAAAGCGCCTGGAGTAAGTCAGGGCAAGCCATTGATCATTGTACTCCAGTCAATATAATCGCACTCCGTGTAGCGAGTATTACAGCAATTAGAACAATTAAAACAAAAAACATTTACAGGAAGATCCTTTTGAAGAACGTTTTTGTTGATTTGCGGATGCGGAGTGATCACCAATTCTTTGAGGGGAGGATGACTTGCGACTCTGAAATTAAAGCAAAAATGCAGAAAAACAGTTAAAAATTCAGATATTTTATACGAAAAATTGATTATTAACGCTTGAAAAGCATTTTTGAATCATGATGTGTGTCGCGTCCCAGAAAATATTAGTGAAACTTGATCTTCCAAATAGAACAGTCGCGATTACTAACTGCAGTAGCTGGAGCGAGAGCCTGGGAAGATTCTGCCGCCGATCCGAGAGATTCTTCTGGATCGTCTTGAAGGAGTGCGCTCGCTTTCTGCATCAGATTCTCTGATCTATCCGCTTCTTTCAGACCTGGATGAATGTAGGAGATATTAGTCGACAATGCAGCAAGTCGATTTCGAAGACGTTCAAGTTCAAGATTGTGACGTCAAAAGTCTTTACCGTTACGTACAAAAACTACGATTAAAGCTACAAGTACGGCATGCCTGGAATGGGAGGAAAGCCTGGAGGTACGGGTAGTTCGTCAAAATTGACGGGTCGACCAGCTTTATGCGATCGAATCGCATCTTTGTATTGCTTCACAATCCGACCCATTCGTCGCGCTTTTCCGCCATTTCCTTCTTTAGTCGCTTCATCAGAACTTGCTTGATATTTAGTCATGCGCTGCTCGAGAGCTTCGAGAACGGTCTTCGGCCGAGTCGGAGCTGAAGGTTGAGGTTGACCTTTTCGGTATTGTTCGTCAATAGAGCAGTTAAAATCTTGATTACACTTTTTAAAATCAAAGTGGATCTCGCAAAGGTACATACATTTGAAATTCGACATGCTTTATTTATAATCTATGAAGAGCACGGCAGCTGCTGTCCCAGTGCCTGGCATGGTAAAAAATCAAGACAAAACGTTGCGAGAAATTCGAGCGCTTGTTAAATACAGATAAAAATATAAAAATTAAACTGTTTGAATTCTATTATTAGTGTCTTCATAAAACTATGAAATTTAGATGCTTTAATAGAGATTTAAGTTCAATTTTTAATAGTTCTGCAATTTTAAATAGTAAAATGCTTATTGTTGCTTGCTATTATTGACAAATGGATATTAAAATTACCTCTTCCAAAATTATAAAAATAAACTGATTATCGATCAAAGAAATTTTTTTCACAAGACAAAACTTGACTCTTCCTCATAAAAAATTGATTTAAGCTTCATGGGATAAAAACAAACGGTCTTACCAGCAGGACGTGCAGGTTCTTCTGAAGTTGTAGGTAGTGATATCGATCCCGCCTGAGCTGCTGTTGGTTTTTCAATTTCTTTTTCTTAAAATAAATTGGGATTAAAATTTAATTTTCTAAAAAAAGATACATTCGATTCAAATAATTGCATAACCACACGCATTTTTTTACACTTACTAGCAGCTAGAAGCGATGGAGGAAGCTTGCTCAAGTCCACTGCTTCTCCTTTCTTTGCCGCTTCAATAACGTGATCAAATTGCTAAGAAGAAAACAATCACATTGATGTCGTGTATTTGTTCTGATAAAAACATAATGATCGTGTATTTGCTCTTATATCGGTTATGAAAAAGTACCTTTAAAACGCGAAAGTACTTGAGCGCGTTCTCTTTATTGCCGGAACGCTTTGCGGCAAGCGCGGCATCGCGATATTCTCGTTGCCGTGACTCGAGCAGATTTATAGTTGCATCGTCAACAGCGCTCGTTGCTTCTGGAGGCGATTGTTCAATCTGCACCAAAGGAGCAGCAACAGCATTTTCGCCACCCTGTGCTACAGGAACAAGTGGTTTTGGAGGTGCGATTGGTGCTTTTTTTTTAATAATAGGAGAATCCGTTAGCTCAGCAGCGGTTGGTTGTGCCACGGGAGCTTGAGCTTGTCCAGTGGCAACCATGGGAGGAATTTCATCTTCGGGTATTTCCTTGCCAGCTTTTGCCTTTCGTAATAATCCATCAAGAGTTGCTATGCCTCTTTGAAGACGTCGAACCTTCAAATTGCTAAAGCTAAGTCGGTGTCTTTCTTAAGATTATTCAAACAAAATCTGTGTCAACATAAAAAAAAATTGTTTGATACAAGTCGTAATCTTCAGAAAAACAAACTCTATTTTGAGCATTCTAAGCAAAGACAAAATTTTTGCTATCCAATTTTCTGATACAATCAAAAACTACAATGCTTCTCGATGGCAATATAATTTCAATAAATTGTAGCATTGTACATGGTGTTAATTACTTTTTTTAAACTGTGTTTGCTCAATATTTTCTACCTTTGATGATTGGCCAGTGGCTTTTGCATTAGCAACAGCAGATTCATACATTTTCTTTCTTTCTTGCAAAAGTTGGAACGTATTTCCTCCACTATTTGGCTGAGGACTGGGAGTACGAGCTTGACTTCGAACCACGGCTGGTTTCAAAAGATCTGGTTCATCTTTTTCTATGAGATCATTTAATTCCCCCTTCGAAATACAACTTTCTTTACAAAACTAGAAATAATTTTTGAAAATATTTGGCTTTTACTAATAAATCATCTTCATCATTTTCATCCAATTCATCATCTTCATCTTCATCCACATCTCGCATTGACTCAGCAACTTGAGCATCAATGATAGACCAATCAAGTACTGGAACAGATAAACAAGAAATTCAAAGCAATCATCCATTCAAAATTATTTGTTCAAGAAAAAGTATGTCAATTAATAAAAAAATAAAGTCACAAATTTTGGTGGGTTTATATACCAAAATGATTTAATTAATTGCACTAGGAGCCAGCAAAAGCCCATACCATTATTTAAATTATGATGAATTAAAAAATTAGAAAAGTGAATTGTAATTACTATAAAAATAATTTTACAGATTACAAACAAAAGAAAACTAAAATAATTTTTAGATCGTAGAAGTTTTTTTTTTTTTACAATTATTAAAATAGAACATTTAAAAAACACTTAAATTTAAGTTTGCCAAGTACACTAATTAGAATTTTAAACACTAGATTAAACCAATTTGGTTTCAGTTAATGTCTATCTAATATTGGTTTTTAACAAATGTTAGAAGTAATTTCTTTACAAACTATACTTACATTTTGGACCAGACTTTTTTTTTGGTTTGCTGGATTGGCTCTGACCCAAAATTGCTGCTAATTCTGCTTCCATACCATCATCATCATCATTATCGTCATCATCATATCCCATCTACAGTATAACACAAACAAATGTTAAATTTAGTTAACAATTTTTGTTTATTATTATCTACTTTCCTTGACAAATACATGTATTTTACAATTATATCACACGAAATTAGACACCACAATGAGGATTGTATCTTTATTTGAAAATCAATGATTTTTGTTCTTATTCTTTTTATATGTTATGAATATTATTTTATAGTAACTTATGCGTTTTCAAAGTGTGTGCTATATAATTCCATTGTCAGTGACAAATAAATCATGAAACTAATAAGCCAAATTAATTTTTAATAATATAAAATTAATTCAATTGTATTTAAATGAGAATGATCTCCTGACAAGCCACAAAGGTGAAACAGACTGTTGAGGATTAAAAGATTTTTAATTTAATAAAAAATTTTTGGGTGGCTTTTATGACTTAATTTTAAGTTTTTCTTGAAGAGCTTGAAAAAAGGTTGTAAACATTGTGCAGCTTAGTATCGCAATATTATAGTTAAAAAGAATATTTGGGTAATTCCATGACAGTTCACCCAAGGTTGAAACCTCACACTTTCCAATTTTGATAAAACTTGGTTTACAGGTAGACCGTGGTAATTGATTTAAAATTTTCAAGTTTTGTAGACCTGCGACTACTAGGTGGCGTTTTATAAATTGTGAAAATTCCAAAAAAATGCAAAATGCTCTCAAGGTGTACTACCTTTAAACCATCATATCTTGGTCAGATCTCATCCAATTTAGTTAATTTTGGTGTTGTTTAATTTGTCTTCAACAGATCTTTCATTTAAATGATCACTTGATGTGGTTTATTTTAACAACAAAAAAATTATTTAATTTTCTTGTTTGTTCCTTATTATATCCCAAATGGCCAAAAAAAATTCTAAAATTTTTTTATCTGATAACATTGATTTGGGCATATGCTTTGATACTGTAAAATAAAATTTATGTACAGTAGCAGACAAAAGTTTGGGACAAACTACAAAAACAAATAAAATATGAGTTAAATTATTTTACAAAAAATCCAACAATAAATATTGAAAGTGTGTTTAAAAACACTTATAAATTCACCATTTTAAAATTAATTTTTGGCTTCTTAGGTAATTAAACTTTAATTTATATTATTTTGCTTAAAATCAAAACCTCAAAAGTTTGGGACAAAAAGAAAAATATACAGCATATTTTAATATTTCGTGCAGCGCCCTTTACTTTTAATCACTGCTTTGCAGCTTGAAACACATGATCTTATTAAATTTCGACATTCTTCAATTTTGAAGTTATTCCATTCGGCTTAAAGTAGTTCCCATAGTTCTTCTGTATTTTTCGGCGCCTTATTCATAACCCACGAGCCTAGAATCTGCCACATATTCTCTATTGGATTCAAGTCTGGGCTTTGGGCTGGCCAATCGATAATTTCAAAGTCCTGATCAGCCAAGTAATCCATAACACATTTTGCTTTATGGCATGGCGCATTATCCTGCATAAATACAGGATTTTCAATTAAGGACCTTTCTATTTGAGGGATAACATGGTGGGCTAAAACATTTTTGTAAATTGCTGCATTAACTTTACAGTTTAATCTCACTAAAGGGCTTGTTCCGTTCCAAGAAAACATTCCAAACACCATTACATTACCTCCAAATTTTAGTCTTCTTAGTACACTTCTCCTCAAACCTTTCCCCCTTCTTTCTTCTCACAAATGTTTTCCCATCTGATCCAAAAAGATTAAATTTACTTTTGTCTAAGAATAATTTTGACCATAGGTTTGCATCCCATAGAATATGGTTTTGGGCGAAATGTAATCTCCTCTTTCTATTCTTTTTGGTAATAAGCGGCTTTTTTGCAGGAGATCTTGCAAAAAGTCCGATTTCATTTAGTCTTCTTCCTACGGTTTTGCTTGAAATTGGGTTTTGCCTTGCAGAGTTAATTTCTCTTGTTATTTGCGCAGCAGTTTTAAATCGGTCTTTAAGAGCTATTCGTCTAATAATTCTAGCTTCATTGGGAGATGTCTTTTTGGGTCTATCCATAACCTCTTGTTTTATAAACTTTCCTGTGCGATTGTACAATTTCGAAATTCTACCAATTGTACTTTTTGATATTTTTAGGCTATTAGATATTGCCCTAATTGTTTTTCCTTGTTCTAATAGGGACATAATTTCTTTTTTAGAATCCAAATTTTTGATTACTGATTTCGCCATTGTAATAGATGGAAAAAATTTAAAAATATTTTATAAAATTTATTATTATTAAGTGTAAGTTTCTTAAAATAATTTATTAACTGCAAAAAAATGGTATTTAATTAGATTTTACTATTTAGATTCTATCCTGTAGAAATAGCCATAAAAATATTAAAAGTATATTGTATATTTTTCTTTTTGTCCCAAACTTTTGACGTTTTGATTTTAAGCAAAATTGAATAAATTAAATTTTAATTACCTAAGAAGTCAAAAATTAATTTTAAAATGGTGAATTTATAAGTGATTTTACACACACTTTCAATATTTATTGTTGGATTTTTTTGTAAAATAATTTAACTCATATTTTATGCACTTTTTTAGTTTGTCCCAAACTTTTGTCTGCTACTGTATATGTCCCTACAAAACAGTAAAATCATTGGTCAATTGATCCCTGTCTTGAATAATTTTACCTCAAAATCACTTTATGCCTCTGCATCCATAATATTTTGACTATTGAGACATATAATTCAACTTCGGGAATGCTCTCAAATGATTTTCTATTCTACAGCAATGCAAGTCAAAACCAAAGTTGCAATAAAAACAAAATTGTTGTAACACTCCAACAGAAACTCCCATAAGTTAGCACACTAGAACAGTTAATTCATCAGAGCGATTAATGAATTCACCTCAAACATATATTACAAACGAGATCCACCAATCAGTTTGGGAAGAGGAAGAACACCCAAAATTTGTTCATGAGTTTTGAAACATTGTTCATGCTCATCATGTGGAAACCAATACATTTTTTGTATCCTAGATGGGTGTAAAAAGTAAACAAAAAATCTTCAAATTCTTCATCAAAAGAGTCAACATAAGCAACCCAAACTTTTCCTTCTTCTTTAACACAAACATATGAGCCAACTATGTTATCTGTAGCTAAAGATGTTTCACTTTTAAGTTCTTTTTCTCCTTGAACTAGCACCACTATTCTGAAATTGTTTTCAAAACTACTCTTTAAAACTTGAAAAATTTGCATGCTTTTTTGTTGATGGGCACAATGCAATGATGTTTTTGGGTTCCTTGAATTCCTTCAATGTTTTGGCAAAGCAAGGTGTTAGAAATTCCCTTGAATTTTCAACTTTTTTGTCAATGTATAAAACATTGTAATGCTTTTCATATTTGTGTTACAGTAATCAAAAAAATCTAGAGGAGTTAAGATTTGATTTTCTAATGGCCATTGTAAGCTTATTTTACTTAATTTACTTAACTTATTGAGTAGATGTCAAATCCATTATGCTATAGTCAAAAAATTACAATTTAATTACTTGAATTACTTAAAAAGCAACTAATCAGCTGATTTACATCAGAATATCAACAAGAATTTTTCAATATTTTTTATTTACTTAACATCATCTCTCTTTTTTTATTGGTGGCAGAAACTATTACATTAACTATAACACAATTCTATTAAGTGTTTTTATGGACCACACATTAGAACAGTGTACACAGACCATGTATTCCATGTATGACTTTGTATGGATATGGACCATGTACATGTACATTTAGGCCAATTTAGTAAACTCTATAAACTCCAAAACAGACAAAAGTTCACAAAATTTTTTTGAAAAATATGTTGACATTTAAAGATAAAATTTATTACAAAAGTCAAGTGAAGACAAAAAAATCTTCAATTTACGTTTAATATAACAAAAACCTTTATTTTGAACTGCAATTGATGACTCTATTTTGTTTTCAACTAGTCTTTTGGAAGAAATTTTACTGTAAATCAGAGTGACTTTGATCATTTTAGAGCTATCCTGATTTACACCTTCCACAACTCAAAGCATAAACTTTTCAAAATAAATCAACAGAAACACTTTAGGTCTCAACTTCTTGTACAACATTGCTTTTTTGGTCTGACATCATGTGTTGGGAGCAGAGCATCATTTATTATCTGATCAAAGTCACCCCAGGTTCATGGTGACTTTGATTACTCACATAAATTTATCATTTAATGAAAATATTTCATTCTAACAGTCAAGTTTAATCAGTTTATGACTTAAAAAAAGTTGTATGAGACCACAAAGTATTTTTTATCAAGATAAAGACTATTTGGTGATTGATACAAGGGTTGTTCAGAAAGTAATGCAACCAAGTTTCTTTTCATGACATTGAGTTTTAAAGGTACATAAATCATACCTCACAAGAAAGTATATAGCACGAGCATTTCATAGTTACTTTTTGATGTAATCTCCCACTTTCCAAACTGCTTTTTCCCACCTTTTAACGAGTGCACATATTCCTTCATTGTAAAATTTGACAGACTGCATTTTTAACCACTTCCTAACAGCAGTTTTAACCTCTTAATCACTGGAGAAATGTCGCCCCCTCAAATTTTTTGGAGGGGGTTAAACAAATGGAACTAAGTGGGTGCCAGGTATGGCAAATAGGGGGAATGTGAAATTGTTGTCTAGCCAAAGAGCTGATGGCCTCACAGGTTTTGAGGTTGGTATGAAGCCTAGCATTGTCACGGTGCAATAAAACCTTAGACATTTCCAAAGCAGGTCGAACTCTTTGTATTCTTGCTTTCAACTTTTCTAATGTATTGATGTAAACATCTGAATTGATTGTTGCTCCTTTGGACATGAAGTCTACCAGTATCACACCAACACTATTCCAGAACACAGTCACCATCACTTTTCCTGCAGACTGCTGAGATGTGAACTTCATCGAGTGTGGTGAGGTGGGATGGTGCCACTCAATTGATGCTCTTTTTGACTCTGGTTCCAAGTGGTGAACCCAAGTCTCATCTCCAGTCACTATTTGCTGCAAAAAGGCTTTGTCACTATGGCAATACTCCAGAAGTTCAGAACAAGCTTCTAGGTGGAATTGCTATGAGCCTCTGTGAGCTGCCTTGGGACCCACCTTGCACACATTTTTGAATACCCCAGGGTATCCATGATCTTTACAGCACTCCCTGCACTTACTCCTAATGACCCAGCAAGCTCATTAATGGTGATGCATCTGTTTTCCTTAATCAATGCATCTGCCTGATCAATGTTAGCAGAACTGTAAGCAGAAGATGGCCTACCACCTCTTGGCCTATTGCAAAAATTGCTTTCAGCAGGTTCTTCCTGTCCATCATTGATTTGTTTCACCCACCTCGTCACTGTGCTGTAGTCTATTGCACTGTCACCATACAAGTGTATTAGCTTTCTGCTTATGTTCTGAGCTGTTTCTCCTTACGACAGTAGAAATTCTGCCGAGATTGCTTTGGGGCAATCATGCCAGTTTTACCTTCTAATGAAAAAGACATAGAGGGATTGCTCAAAATTTGAATTGCAGATTGCAGTAATTCAAACCCTTATTTTTTTACAAAATCTGTAAACCTTAGTTACCAATCTATAATCTGTAAAAGAATAAGATGTTAGTTAAATTAATGCTACAAGAAATTAAATCAGTTGCATTACTTTCTGAACACACCTACCTCATAATCTTACTTTGAGCTAAAATAACTTTTACTACAATTTTTGTTTTTTGTTATGGTTTTAGAACTGTCAGGAAGACATATGTAAATAAAAAATTGTTGGCGCAAGTTTGATTCTTAGATTGGTAGTTAAAGAACTCTTTATGTATTGTGTAGGGTGCAATATAAAAAGGTTTGCAAACCTACTCAATTAATGTTTGTTCTTAGTTTTGTAGCTAAATGTTTAGTTTTGTTTGATTAAAATAATATGTTTAAAATGTTAAAAGATGCAGATGTTAAGACAAAACTTCCTAAAATTAAAGAGTGCATGACTTCATGACCATGATTGACATTAATAAGTAAAGGTGTATCGTGCATGTTAAAGTTTAGTATCTGATCAAGCCTTTTTTCTATAAATGGTGAAAATCCTTCTAAAAATCTGCCTAAAAACAAAACATTATCAAAAATAATCAAAGTTATTTGGGTCTCTTCAAAAAGTTACCATAAGCAATTTTTGTCTGTGAAACTAACACAGATCCCCTGCAGTTACTATCACTTCTTGAGATCCTTTTTCTCTTAGTTTCTTCTTTATTCTATCCTGGTGCTGAAAGAGGAATTCCAAGTTAGTTTCATCAAAAAAATTGCTGAAGAGACCCAGTTATTCTGCATGATCAAAGTCACCCTGGTTTACAATAGGTTTCAATGTCAAGTTTAGAAACTGTTTTAAGATAATTATTTTCAAACAACTTGCACAGTAAATTGGAACAGAAAATAGAAACTGGTAACAATTACACTACGTAACAAAATTTTACAAAAAGTTTGTTTGGCTAAATGTTTTTGATGTGTCTGTATGATTTTCAAGTGCTGATTGATTCCAAAAATGCTATCAGTTTTTTTCCATCATCAATCATTTTCAAGATACAATATTTTAACTGTATATGTATGATGCGGTTATGATTGCTGTGATCTGTCTCCATCAGCATTACCAGCAGTATTATTTAGCTGAGAGAGTGAACAGGCATACAGGAATGCAAAATTTCACTGTCAACAGTACGTTTATTACCTGTCAGTCCTCAGTTTTCGTTTTTATCTCTGCCTGTTAAATTCAGAATAGTTGTTTAGAAAGTCATGTTTACATTGTTCAGTGTATGCAGAGAGAAGTACCACATTGTAGTCAGAACCTAATAGCCAGCCTTGAATGCCAACAGCCTACTCAGTACCCCCTATGATTATATTTTGTAGAATTAAGTTTTGTATTAATCTCAGATTGAATTCATCTTTAATATAGGGAAAAGCAAAATGTTTAGTAGAGAATGCACAAATTCACCGAATTGCTTTTGTATTGTATGTGGATTCTACATCAGCAATAAACACACCACATACAAAATTGTGAAAGGAACAAAGTATTGGACCGCTTATAGACTATATTTTGAGATGGACATTGGTGATCAGGATAAGCCCTGGGCACCACATGTAATCTGTGGCAGCTGTAGATCTAATCTTGAAGGATAGTTGAGGGGTTCTGGAAAAGTTACGTCATTTGCAGTTTCCAGTGTTTGGAGAAAGCCCCAAAATCATCATGATGATTGCTATTTTTGCATGATAAACATTTCGAAGTATCGCAAGGTCAGCAGAAGAAGAGCAATGACATATCCAAGTATACCCACATTGATTGTACCTGTTCCTCACAGTAAAACCTTACCAGTTCCATTTTTTGTGGATCACTAACATTAATTTATTTGTTGTGAGATTGAATCCAATTTCTTATACTGTATGCTATGTACTCTACTTGTTATTTATCATTTCAGGTAGAAATGTACTTTAGTGAAGACTCATCAACAACAACTGACACTGATGCCAAAAATGCAGACACTGATGTCAAATATACAACATCAATAAGTTTAGAACCTCATTTTCCAACTAAAAAAGAATTGAATGATTTAATACATGATCTGGGTCTTACAAAATCTGGAGCAGAGTTAGTAACATTCAGATTGAATGAGTGAAACTGCTTGGCAATGACTGTAAGAGTGCTGCCTACAGAAATAAGAGAGTTTTCTGTCTATTTTGATGTTATTGACGACCTTTGCTATTGCAAAGATAGCAAAGATGTGGAAGGCTTGTTTAGCGCTGTTGGAATATATCATGATCCTACTCAGTGGCGGCTTTTCATTGATAGTTCTACCAAAAGTCTTAAAGCAGTGTTACTTCACAATGGCAATATACCCACTTGCTTATTCATTACTCATATATATTTATCAGATGAAAGAAGATTATGAAAATGTCAAGCAACTGCTCATTAAAATCAATTATGTTCAGTTTAAGTGGTATGTTTGTGGAGACTTTAAAATGCTAGGAGTTTTGCTGGGTCTGCAGAGTGGATACACAAAATACTCTTGCTTTTTGTGCTTGTGGAATAGTAGAGCTGATGGTGAGCACTATGAGAAAATGCATTGGCTGACACGGGAAGAACTAACACCAGGAATGTACAATGTCATCAGGGAGCCTCTTGTAAGCTGGAAAAAGGTTTTACTGCCACCTATTCATACCAAATTAGGTCTAGTAAAACAGTTCGTTAAAGCTTTGAATTTTGAAGAAGTTTTTCAAGAAATCCATTCAATGTTTCCCAGATTATCAGATGCCAAAATAAAAGGAGGAATATTCGTTGGTCCCCAGATAAGTACCATGTTAAAGTTTGAAAACTTGGAAGCAAAAAGGAATGAAACAGAAAAGGAAGTGTGGCAAGCATTTTGAGGTGTGGTTAATGGATTTTTGGGAAAGAAACAGAACCAAAATTACAAAGAGTTAGTGAAAAAACTTATCAAAACATGGGTTGTCGCATGTCTGTAAAACTGCACTTCTTATGCTCCCATCTGGACTTTTTTCAAGAAAGTCTTGGTGACTTTAGTGAGGAGCATGGTAAGAGATTTTACCAAGATATTGAGCCAATGGAAAAACAATATAAAGGCTGCTGGGACAGTGCAATGATGGGAGACTAAATTTGGTCTTTGGTAAGGCAAAATAAGAGCAGTCATAAAAGAAAAGCTTGCTCAACAGTGCATTTTTGAGTGACTCTTACTATTTAAAAAAATCTGTGTTTATTTAAATCTTCTTTTTTATAAACGTTTCAAAGCTAACTTTTGCATTTAATAAACTGAGCAGAACCCTAATATGCAGATATAATCTACTGCAAGGATCAAACACAATTCACTAACTACAACTACGTCAGATCAAACAAAAAGTTTGAATATCTCAAAAAGTAATGATGTTATGAAAAAACTACCTGGATTTTTTAATTCAGCACTCAAAAATACATAAAGGGCTCCAAAAAAAGTAGCCAAACAAAAATTGTGTTACGTAGTGTTATGTAACAAACTTTTATTCTTATTAGCTCAAACTGTTTTCAGAGATGTCAATCAGTTACAGCAAGATCGACTCTTGATTAAAAATTAAGAAAAATGCATTTTTACAATCACAAGAAAAAAAAATCCAAACTAATTATTGTAATTAACAAACCATATTCAATATATTTTTCCTTCCAGCTCCTGATTTTTGAGTTTTCTTTTCCTTTGATTTAGGCATATTTTACTAAGTATAAACAATAAAATTTCAAAAAACTACAATACTATAACAATAATTATAGCCTATATTTCAATAATCTTTTTGTTAATGACATCTTTTGTTGATAGCAAAATCAAATGCCTTAAAAAAATAGTTAATAGCTAGGTAATTAGCAATAAAGGTCTTAAACTTGAAAGAGTTGTGCAAAGTTTGTCATGTAAACTTAATTCACATATTTTTGTATAACCAATTGAGCTACAAAAAAAATAGGCAAAAAACTATATACCATAAAACAACCAAGAAAAACTTTAAAAATGAATGCTATAATATGTCAAACAACCATTAACATAACAATAAATAACTATAATAAAACAACCATAAATACATTTAATTAAAAGTTCTTTAATTGTTCATTGATCTAATTTTACAACAATGTTAGTATTATTATTATTTTCATCTTAAATTATCCTCCAGACTAGCAGAAAAATGTCAAAAATATTAAACTTGGGGCAACAATCAAATAATACCTCACTCTGCTTTCAGAAACACCAAAACATTGCTATCTGGCTGAAGTTTGTTATTTGATTTTTTGCTTTTATTTAAAAATATGACCGAAATTTACAGCTACTTGATAAGATTGCCAAGCATAAAAAAAGTCATTAAGTGTCTTTCCTAAAATCATATGGTTAAGTGTCTTTCAATTTTAAAATACATAATGGTATTTTATGCCAATTATTAACAAAGAAATTTTGTTAATCTTATATAACGATACAGACAGACACTACTGTTATGAGAAAAACAAAAACAGCAGATCTAACTAGCATTAAAAGGAAACACCAAACATCTTTTTCACACAAAAAGTAAGCAGTATATTACTGATAGGTTTATATTTACTATCTTTTATATGACAGAAAACTGCGAAATGACCAGTGAGGGTCTTTGAGTCGCAGTTTTATTTATTATCATTATTTTATCTTTATATCTATTGTCCTGACTCACAGGGAAGCAACAGAGGCACTAATACATAGGGCAAGCAATTACCCCAACCTGCTTCTGGAGATGCCAAGATATTGCTGTCCAATTGAAATTTTTTATTTTGGTTTTCAGTTTTATAGAGATATGGCTGAAATTTAAAACTGCTTGCCAAGACCACCAAGCAGGAGAAGTACATATTTAAACATTTCTTAAATTGTAGTAACATGACTGCAACTATAATCCCTGTTGACTGTGATTTTACTGCAATTTTATAAGCTTACAAATAATATTGTAACAATACATCTGCAACTGCAAAGTTGGAAATAACTTTCAGTAGCCATATGAAATCAATGCACTTCACTACAATATCATGTTTACAAATGTTTTTACATGTAATCGGCTTACTACATTAATTTGATATAATAACAAAATAATGTTAACAACTAAAATCTCAAACTTGCTAACATTGTAACTGCCATAAAGTGTCTTTTCATGGACACAAAAAAAAGAATTAGATTTAAACCAGTATCATATCAATTGTAATGCCAATAAAACAATCTCTTATCTACCTGGCCACACCGACATAAACTCCTTGCTAAGTATTCAACCGCTATTTATTACAGGTCTCACTAACGATTAGATAAAATAAATGATTGTTTGAAAGGAAGTCATTTTACAAAGCTTTTTAAGTATCATTCATTAGAAAATTATCACAAAGAAACAAAATCAATTGTGTAATATAGTGAGATAAAAAGAAAAAAAAGATAAGATCTTATTTGTCCAAACAAAATTATTTAATAAGAGCAAAAGAGTCTTATGCCATACATGAATTTTACTTGCTTGTATAAATTTGGTTAAAAATCTTGAAGTAGATTCAAAAGAAGACAAATAAAAGAAGTGCTCTTTCTTAAGAATGAAGAAATTCTTGTTGATTGATAGAAATTCCTTGCACAGGATGGGTTTCCTGAGAAATGTTTGTCAATGACAAAGACATGATAGAAAGCAGATTAAGTGATTTTTGTTTGTAAAACCAACCTGAACCTCCCTAGTGATTAATATTACTTCTTAAAGAGATTCTTTTCCTCTGGTGCTGTGGGAGGATTCTGGGTTAGTTTCACTGAAAAAAATTGCTTACAGTGATTTCTTGAAAAGACCCTATTTTTTTTTGGTTGGCTAGAACCAGGTAGAATTTTGCAGAGTTGAGTAGAAGTTTGATTGGAAACAGATTCAGGGGTGTGTTATTTGATATGGATAGAAGAGCATAACAAAGAGCACATCCGCAAATATGTTTTCTATTGATCTTTTGCTGAAACCTGCAAATTTCGAGTCTACCCCATTCCAGCAAAGTCAACATTGAAATTTAATCAAGCTTTTTCATGCTTCCACCATTGGCCAATAGCATAAAGAAAATCAACAATACTTAAATTACAAACATATAGTAAGAATGGTCAAGTCAATCAACAAGCAAGTGCCGACAGACCTGTTTCGTCCTTATTAGGACTCGTCAGGACACTATAGCTTGTTGTTGACCCCGGCTGAAAAAGTTGAAAAGTTAAACAGCTGGTACAACTTTCTGTTTGTGGTTTTTACACCTCAAACATCCAGTTGTGGACCTGAACGCTGGGTAGGTAGTACAATGAAAACAATGTTCCACCAGCACAACTGCAAAAGACACTGCTAAGCCGCAAGGGCATACTGGCAGCGGTTCCAATATGCTAACCACATCAAGTTAGCTAACACGGATACGGGTTAAGACAAGCAAAACCCTGCAGTTCCCATTACAAACATATAGTAAGAATGGTCAAGTCAATCAACAAGCAAGTGCCGACAGACCTGTTTCGTCCTTATTAGGACTCGTCAGGACACTACAGCTTATTGTTGACCCTGGCTGAAAAAGTTGAAAACTTAAACAGCTGGCACAACTTTCTGTTTGTAGTTTTTCAGCCAGGGTCAACAACAAGCTGTAGTGTCCTGACAAGTCCTAATAAGGACGAAACAGGTCTGTCGGCACTTGCTTGTTGATTGACTTGACCATTCTTACTATATGTTTGTAATGGGAACTGCAGGGTTTTGCTTGTCTTAACCCGTATCCGTGTTAGCTAACTTGATGTGGTTAGCATATCGGAACCGCCGCCAGTATGCCCTTGCAGCTTAGCGGTGTCTTTTGCAGTTGCACTGGTGGAACATTGTTTTCATTGTAATACTTAAATTGTTATACAGATAATGATTTCTCAATTTTTGCAAGAGGGAATTCTTTATATTTGTTTATTTTAGAAGCTACTTTCATCAAGGTACTCTTAATTGTAGACAATATAATATGTACACAGTACAATAAGCTATCATGTGATCACAAATAACCTCTTCCAACCAATTTTCAAAAGTGGTTCTGTCATTCACAATTGCTGAAACCATTTGGTATATTGCGGCCATTTAGCCATTACCTACAGGGTGGCCCATAAGTCACTTTACAGTTTGAAGATGAAACAACTGTTTCTTAAATGAGTGTTTTTATTTTTTTATTACACAATTTAGAGTGGGGAAATTTGTTCTGACATAATTATGAAAAATAATGTCTCTTAAGTAGCCTCCATTCTCGGCTTTGCAAAGTTGAGCTCTTTCTAAGCTATTTTCCATGACAGTTCTTAACATCAAAGGTTGTAGAAAAAGTTACAGTCACAGCATTTTCATTTGCATCTTCAAAGAAGAAGGGCCCAATAACCTTTTTTGAGGTTACTCCACACCATACTGTGACTTTAACTGGGTGCATTTGATTCACATGAACTTGGCATGGATTTTTGGTGCCCCAAAATCTGGTATTCTGCTTATTGACATACTCATTCAAATAGAAATGAGCCTCATCTCCCATGATCAACTTGTGAATAAACTTATTGTCATTTCTTGCAGTTTCCTGAAATCTGACAGCGTAATTTAGTCATTTCTGAAAGTCTGGTGGTTGTAAAGATTATATTACAGGGTGTGCAAAAAGTTCCTAGATAAGTTTAAAATAAAATATATATGATATTAAATGCACTTTTTGAATGATTTTTTGTGTGACCAAAGATATATAAGTTTAATCAGGGAATCTATTTTTATTCGATTTGGCCACCATTTGCATCAATTACTTTCTCCAGTCTTTATCTGAATGCTTCTACCATAGCATGTATCTTTTTCTGGGGAATATCAGCCCATGCCTTTTGTAAGGATTTCTTCAAGTGGTTGACAGAAAGTTTTTCTCCGAATTGATGCTTGAGTATAGTTTTTACCCACTGATAAACAAACCAACAAGGGTATCCAACTCCAGCTGCTCTGCTATTGATCACATATGGTGTAATTTGACTAATGCATCCATAAACAGTGCAATAATCGCCCATGAAATCAGTGACCATCTACCCATTAAGCAAGTTTCAAAAGTTGGTGAACCTCTACTGAAAATGAAGTCTAATGCAGGGAGGTCATATACAGTTAATAATTTGAAAAAGTTCTTTGAGTCTATCTCAAAAATTGACTGGTCCAACTTGTATACTATTTCTGACACTAATAAAAGCTTTCAATTTTTTCAGAATAAAATTGATCATGTTGCAAAACATAGCTTTAAGCAAAAACAAATGAAAAATATTGAATTCAGATGTGCATGGTATGACAGAGAGCTTCTTCACTTAGCAAGAAAAAAAGACAGATTATACAAACATTTTCTGAAAACAAAAACCCACTGTGCTAAAAAAAAGGATCAAAAAATAAGAAATTTTTACTTTCATTTAATAAACAACAAAAAGAAAACATTTATTCAAAACAAACTCAAGTCTCACACAAATAATATCAAAAAAACTTGGCAAGTTTTAAACAATTTAATGGGAAGAAATCTATTCAAACTACAGACTACTTCTCTTTTACATAAAAATAAAACACTTACTGATAATGTTGAAATTGCTAATGCATTCAATGAACATTTTTCAAATGCAGCAGTTAAATTAGCTAAAAATTTACCTAATTCTAATTCTCACTTTTCTAATTATTTAAAATCTTCTCACCTATCTTCAATATATCTTTTTTCAACAAGTTTCCTTGAATTAAAAAGACTAATAGCAGAAATTAAACCAAAGTTAAGTACTGGATTTGATCAAATACCACCCATTGTTTTGAGGTATCTTTCAGATGATGCATTGCATGCTCTTAGCTATATCTTCAATTTATCACTCCTCCAAGGCAAATTTCCAGATGCTTTCAAAAAAACAAAAATAGTTCTTATTTTTAAAAAAGGTGATTCAAAAAATCTATCTAACTATCAGCTTATTAGCTTACTTTCATCGTTTTCAAAACTTCTGGAAAAAATTTATGTATAAAAGATTGTACAACTTCTTGAAATGCTACAACATTCTTAATGCTGAACAATTTGGATTTCGACCAAGACATGCCACAAGTCATGCTACCACACTAGTTATTAGCAACATAGCTGATGCTTTTCAAAAAAAACTGTTAACAATTGGTGTTTTTTTTGATCTTTCCAAAGCCTTTGACACTATAGACCATAACATCCTACTCTATAAACTGAATTATTATGGAATTCGAGGAACTGCATTTGATTGGTTTAAAAGCTATCTATCAGGACGCATGCAACAGGTGCAATTCAATAATTGTCTTTCTTCAACTATAAAGCCAATCACCAGCTCGGTACCTCAAGGCTCAATTTTGGGTCCTCTTTTATTTATACTTTATGTTAACGATTTTAGAAACAGCTTGGATTTTAGCACAAATGTATTGTTTGCTGATGATACTAACATCTTTATTACTGGTGAAAATATACAATCAGTCTATTCAAAAACTAATCTTGAACTTTAAAATATTGATGAATGGATAACTGCAAATAAACTAACAGTAAATTCTGCAAAAATTAAATATCTACTTTTTACTCCTAGAAAAAGTAATTATTCCATCTCAAATACATCGTTTGAAGTACATTTTAGAAATAATACTATTGAAAAAGTTTCACTAATTCGCTTTTTGGTTGTAATAATTAACGAAAATTTAAGCTGGAAAGAGCACATGAGTATGACAAAACGAAAAATTCGTTCTTCTCTAGGAAGTATTATGCGTGTAAAACATTGTGTTATTCCACTAAAGCAATGCTAATTTTATACAATTCATTATTATTAAGTCATTTAAGATATTGTATTACCAGCTGGTGCTATGGAAATTAAACAACAATCTATCAACTTCAACGTATTTGTAATAAATTTATTCGAGCCATGTATGGAATAAAACGGAGAGGCTGTGTAAAAAATGTTATGATCAAAAACGAGCTTTTAAATATTCAGCAGTTGTATGAAAGTGAAATTGCAATTTTAACGTATAAATTTCAAAAACGCACTCTTCCTATTCCAATTCAACAACTATTTCAGCTTAAACCATGTCAAATTAAAACTAGAAGTGACAGTCAAATTATTTCTTCGTGGTTTAGAACAACAGTCTGCCAACAATCAATTAAATTTATTGGACCCAAAATTTGGAATACTTTGCCTCAAGAAATTAAAAACTGCTCTACATTAGCTTCTTTCAAAAACAAACTAAAAATTTATTATCTAACTGGCGCAATACCCTAATCTACGAAAACATAATGCCGTACCTGCAACATAGAAAAAGTTTTTTTTCCTGCCTGCTGCTGTTTTCTTTTTATATTTCAGGTCATCGTCGATATCAATTCAAGAATTCAACTCTACATGCACCTGGAACAATCGTTTAATCCCAAATTGTATTAAACTAGTCTTGAAGCGCGACAAACTTCTTTTTTTTTTCCTAAAAATTGACCAGATAAAAAAGTTTAATGCCAGCAGAGTCTTAAAATAAATTTATATTAGAACTTTAAATAATACGTTTAAAGAATTTTAAACGAAAATAAATATGTTACAAAAACAAGTCTTGTCTATAAATATGTTTCTCTTGGGTATGAGTGTAAACTGCATCCGGTTGTAAGCTTATCAACTGATAAGTCGGGATGAATGAGGATACCCAATTACAACTTTCTCCAGGTCACCCTTGGGCAAGGTGTAGTACCTGAAAGCCTCCCTGTTCTGGGGTTACGTGCCAGCAAATAATATAATAATAAACAAGGCTGTCTTAATTTTTGTGGTTTTTATGCATTTTTTATGCTTTTTTTTTTTTTTTTTTTGTTTTAGGCATTTTTATTTTCTATGCTCGTATATATATTTTTTTCTAGATGATGCAACCATGCAAGCCGTTACCTTAGCTAGTGTAGTTTATTGAGTTTTTGCATGTTTCAACGTGTTTCGTTTTGTTGCATGTCCCTTTTTCCGCAGTGTAATTACGTTGATGTAAGTATTTTGTTCGACAAGTGGCGGAAATAAAAAAACGACTGACTGACTGACTTTTCTGAGCGGCATGCGTCTTTTTTGAGCATTGACCAGATGCTAAAGTCGAGTGGGTTTAGGTCAGGAGAGGAAGGAGGCCACACTTCTTTGTCCCAAAATGAGGGGAAGTTTTATCTGCACCATGATTGAGTTTTTTCGAGGTGTGCGATGGTGCACCATCGTGTTGAAAGGTAAAAACTTCGTTTTTTTATTTCGATTTCATTTCGATCAGTGCTGGAGACAGAATTTCCAAGATATTTATAGGGTCTTTTTTGACTATGGAAAGCATAGAATATGGAGATATTCCTAGACTTTCTGCCATCCCCTTTATTGTTCTTCGTGGGTTTCTCCTGATCCTCTCCCTTTTCTTTTGAGTATGCGCCGTTCTTGGTCGACCAGTTCTGGGATGGTCTTGTGTTATTTCCCAGTTCTTTGTATTATCATAGACTGCCGATTTAGCAACTTTAAGTTGTCTATTTAGCAACGTCAACGATTTAGCAACGACAAAAAAAAAATAAATAAAATATACAGTAATAAGAGGGGCTGATATTCCCGCGAGGTGTAATTCAATGATTGCATTTCTTTTCTCCATTTTTAATGATTAATTTTTAAAAATTTGTGAATTTTAATGCGTAAAATACAAACAATTGTCTAAAACATTAATTTCATGATTAAATAAAAAAAAAATATTATTTTTTATTTATTTATTAAATCAATAAAAAGTAGTCCAGGAACTTTTTGCACACCCTGCAATTGAACCTTGTAAGGATATATGTACAAGTCTTTTTGAATGTGCTACAGAAAACTCCATGAGATGGCAAGTTTTTGAGAATGCCTACAAGTGGATGTGGTTGGGTTCTCTTCAATGCTACAACTCACATCTTCAGTATTTTCAAGTGTATATACTGATCGACCTCGTCTGCGACTAGACCTATCATTGACAGAGCCCTGCTCTTGAAAACGCATCATTAAGCTCATTATTGCAGGCCTACTAGGACGATGTCAAACATTGAAGTGGCGCATATAAGATCTATACGTTGCAACAATTGACCGTCCATTTTCAAAGTAAAATTCAATTATTTTTACTCATTGTTCTGTTGTAAACTTAACCATACCAAAAATTTCAAAATATTCTATTTATAATTCTGAAAAGAGCAATAATAATATATTAATAGAAAATAAATTATTTCATTTTTTAAATTTAAAGTGACTTATGGGCCATCCTGTATCTGAAATATGAAATAGATTAAACTATTATGTACAATTATCTACCATACTTAAACAATTTTCTACTTAACTATACTGTAGTTATAAAAAAAAAGGTACCAATATGTTAATGCCATACTACCCTGGTAATTTCGAGTCTCTTCAAAAAGTTATCATAAGCAATTTTTTAGGTGGAACTAACCTGAAATCCCTTTTTTAGCACCAGAGTGGAATAAAGAAGAAACCAAGAGAAAAAGGATTTTTTCAAGAAGCGATAGTAACGGCAAGGGCATCAGGGTTAGTTTCACAAACAAAAACCACTTACGATGACTTTTTAAAAAGACTTATAATTTCTTGATAATCAATAAATTTTTTAATATCATTTATTAAGAAAATTGACTGCATACTTTCTTAGAAATATTGCTTTTATCTACTTTCTGAAAGTCTGCAATTTTTTTATAAAGCAAAGTTGAATAAAAAGATTGCTTTTCAAATGCTTTTTTTGTTAAATTTCTATTTTGTTAAAAGTAGATAAGGATAAGGCATCAATAAATTTTCAAGTATCTTGCATGAACAAATAACTGAATAATCTAATCTGTAAATTCAATTTAAGATTTTACTTTCAGGTGGGACCTTTTCCACATAGATACTAGACTTATAAAAAACAAGTGTTATCTGATTTATATTTTTCAGGTTTGTTCAAACATAACATCTACAATAACTTAAAGTACACATTAATTTATTCAAACATGCACTGAAAACCGGTAACCGAAAAATCTAGGCTGCATTTTATTACTCCAACAGGCCCGCATAAAGGCCTACCAAACATTTCCTGTTTTTCAGATCTGAACTAAATTTCATATAAAGTTTATAGCCACTATAATTTTATTATTCATAATATTCTATTGTACAGGGTGTTTACAAAATCTTTAGACAATTTTATAAACTCATTAAAAAATTTTGAAAAGTAGCCTATTATCAAAATATTTTTTTTTTGCATATTAATCAGTTATTATTAAAGTTTTTGTAATATCACTTTTTTATTTCAGAGATGAATTAGATAAATAAAATAATTGAAATTTAATAAATAAAAGAATTTGCTCTTAACATTTTGGAAAAAATCGAAGAGGATTGTCACTTTCTTAACCACATTTGCTTTAGTGATGAAGCAACTTTTCATGTGTCTGGAAAGCTTTAATGCAAGAATTTGGAGAACTAAAAACCCACACATTACTAGGGAAATTGAACGTGACAGCCCAAAGGTTAATGGGTGGTGCGGACTTTTGTGTAACAAAGTTATTGGACCAAGGACGTGGATTGAAATTGAATATCGTTTAGATGTCCTCCGTGCCACAAATGGGGCTCATATAGAAATTTATTAATGCTTTGAATAAAAACTTCACTATTTACTTCATTTTAGGTATTTAAACATTTTAGAGATTTCCAACTTCAGTTGTAATATTAATAAATTTTTAAAATTGTCTAAGGACTTTGTGAACACCCTGTATATCTATTGCATCTCAAACCTCCGTCTTTTTAACTAAAGCAAGTCAAATCTATTGATACGTTTACAGTCATTTATAAAATAATTATGATCTTACAAAGAGGCCAATATTTATTTTAAGTAGAAAAGGGTAATACAGTTCTGATTGCCGACTAATTGTCGAATTCATCTCGTCAAATTTTGTCAAATATTGAAGTGAAAAAGTAGCAAAATACACCAAACAATAGTCCTATCAATTTTAAAAGTAGCAAGGTCGCAAGTCACAAATTTCGTTAGCAAGAGCATCAAAAAAGCAGAACAATTTGCTAATTTTCGCCCAATCTGGCAACTCTGACGAGTATCATTTTTAGCTTATACTCAACAATTTTAATGGCCCAATAAGCAACTTGTTAAGCAATAATGTATTTTTTTTAAGTAATTTTTATTTGGATTCCGGGGATCTTCCGGGTACAGTACGGATATGTTCGGTTCAAGTGTTCATCGGCCGACGTAATTCAGGTCACGTGATCGAGTTTCCTGTCATAGTAATATATGTCGTTGAACAGACTGATGACAAATTTGCTACAGATAGTGTTAAAATACCCACCAGTACAGCAGTACGCATAGACGTAGCAGCCAAAAAAAACTTTGGGAAAGCTGTACAGTTTTGCCCGAATTTCCCGACGTTTGCAGAATCATGATTTTCTGGAACTTTACAGATGTGAGAAGACCAAAAAAGAAAAAGGTTTTCAGCGAGAATCTATCTCTGATTTCTAAAAAAAGTGATCTCCAAAATGTAGTAATCTCTAAAAAAAGGTATTCACCTTAAACCTTGGCCACACAGTTCATTGTCACTGTCGTAAAATGTCTGATTTTGCCCAAATATTTGAGACTTGAGGGGAAATTGCTCTCCTTCCTCCCGGCACGTCCGGTTATGGTAGTACCGATCTTAAAACCTTTAGAATTGACCTCCATTATTGTCGGGAGCAGATTATCATCTTGAATCAGCATTAAAATTAGCTGCAATATAAGCTCAATTTTATTAAAAGTGTTTAATTAAAACAAATTCTGTACAAAAAAACTCATTATTTATTAATATTCCCTATTACTTGTCAATTAATTTTCGGTGGCGGTAAAATTTCGGTGGATAGAAATTTTGCTATTTTTCATTTCACCTTCGACAACATGCTACCAAATTATATTGAACTTTTTACGAACTACCGTTTTGTTATTGGATAGCCTACTTTGACAACGCTTTTCCACGATATAAAGCACAGTTTGCTGTACTTATTTCTTTAATCAACTTAGGGTTAAAAACTAAAAAATACTGTGATAACCTGGTAAGTCTACAAAATAACTGTAGGCCTCAGCAAAGAGTCATTTTTGCAACTAACTTTATACTGAGATTTTTGTACTTGTAGGCTATATAGTCATAAACTGGCTAATTAGACATTAAGCTGACTGAAGCAACATTTTAAAATGCCTAATTCCAACCGGTCCAACTCACGACTTGAGCAATTTTATTTTTTGGTATTAAACGCCCTCTAGTCAACAATCAAAGAAATTAATAGCATCAAACAATGGCCTTGTTTTGCTGATCATTTTGATATGTATGTAGGCCTATGTATATTTTATATTTCTCAGCCGCAACAGCACAAATCAAAGCACAAAACACAATAAAAGCTGAAAAAAAAGAAGCGGTAAAAAACGATATACGTTATAGGACATGCAAACAATATATTGTATAGATACGCGCATAACAAAGTCATTATAATTTGCATGTTCACTGCACCTCGTATGCATGAGCCTACCTTATATTAGCCCACAACTGACTTAGATATTGTTTGTTTTATTAGTCTGGCGATATATAAATTGCATCTATTACAAAAATGTCATTATACGTTATTACAAAAGCAACATGAATTTTAATTAATTTGTTAACAAATCTCAACTTAATTAATCTTTTGCATGCAATAATAGGCTATTATAAAATTACCAAAAAATATCTTGAGCTTTCATTTTACAGACTCAGCTTACATTCCAAAAACGTTTAATCAAAACCTATGTAAGATGTAAGCATTTTATTTCATCTCTACATTTATCCTCCTCACTAGCAGGAAAGTGACGGAGGCGCTAAAGGGAAAACAGTTACCCCGATCTATTTCCGGAGATGCCAAAATATTGTTGTCCGATTGGAATTTTTTATTTTGGTTTTTTAGTGTTATAGAGATATGACTGAAATGCTAACTAAGACTGCCAAGCAGGGGAAATTGCATAAAGTGCATTTTCCAAGGACACAACAGAATGGCACAAGTAGGTTTTGAACAAAATCTTATCGATCAAATGCATGGATCCTCCTGTAGAGTGGTCACAGTCTGTCTATCGTCTACTCCTATTCCCCTGCTTCACCTAGAAGCACTTCTTCCCCCACTTCGCGTCACCCTCATCAACAATCTCTCTCTTTCTTTGAACGAATTCTCCGACGACCTTCAACCTTTCCTCTTCCCTGGTCTACCCCTTCTTCTTCTTACTCTATCTCCACCAACTCTCTTCTCCCAGCTCTCGTAATGACCTTCCCTCTCTTCGCAATGCCGCCGCTTTTTCCCACCTATGCTCCCTGCCCCACAGCAACATCACTGCCTGGACTGATGGCTTGGTTTTTGGCGGGCTGGAAGAGGGTGGTGCAGGGATCCACATTAACTGTACAAAGTGTCTCACTGCTACCTCCCTCTCCTTCTCGGCTGGACTGCCACGGGCCACCAGCTACAGTGCTGAGACCTTTGCCATTCTTCATGCTCTTGAGTGGTGTATCTCTCACTCCACGTCATGTGCGTTTATTGGATCTGTGACCTTGTTCTCGGACTCTATATCTGTCCTGACAATCCTCCTGCTCCCTGATACCTTACTTAATATCCATTATCTAAGTCTATCACCAACACCCAATCTCTCATCAATACTTTATCCGACTTTAAGGTAGTCCATCTTCAATAGATACCTGGTCATTCTTCTTCCAAGTCAATGAATTAGCTGACTCTCTTGACCCTCCACGATAACACCGTCATCTCTTACCTCTTATTTCCTCCCAACGTCTATCCCTCTACACCAGTTGGAGACGCAGTATCCAGTCTAGACTCTTTTAACATCAAAACTTTCCAGTGTCTCCCGAGGAGCTTATTTTCCCTCGTTTACGCTGCAACGGGCACAACACTCTTCTTGGCATATATCTCCACAGGATTGGTTGAGTTGAGCTTCTTTGTGCAGCAACCGTGGTTCTGAATCACAGGACCTCTTTCATCTCGTGCTAGAATGCCCTGCACTTGACTCTATACGTCTGGCCATCTTCGGCCACTCTCTTTTTATTCTGGACCTCTGGTCTCGTCCCTGGGACTTCTCCCGATTATTGGGACTCTGCGGAGTTAATCGGCGCAACCATCCCCAGGAATGGGTTGGGTAAGCCTACCACCATCACGTTTTTCACCACTCGACCGCGCTGCCGATAACTATGTAAACCTATGTAAAGAAAGGGATTCGCGCTCATATATCAATCCTTCCTCAATTAAGTAATAAAAGATTTTAAAACGATTGTTTGTAATTTCTTGTACAATTATACAGTACAATTAAATGAGGTTTTTTCAAATAAAAATAATAGCCAACCTTATTCATAAAATTTCCTAGCATTTTACTGCCGTCTGCTATATTGTCAGGCGTTACTTATAATTTTTTTGGCACTTGTCTAGACTACTAAACGATCCGAATGTTTAATGTCAAGGCTATCGTTTGCTAGTAAATGAATTAGCATCGCTTCATAAAACTAACCCACAACATTGGTTTAAATTAAAACTTACAAACTCTTAATGACGATGCATTAATTGATTTCAAGACTAATTTAACAACTATGCTATATTCGCAGCATGTTGAAACGAATATATTTAAAACAAAGCAAATAAATTCTTTAAAAAACACATCAAGAACAGGGAAGGTCCCAGCTTTGTAGGCTATATCAGTCCGGGTAAACGAATTGAGAAAAAGGTGAATATTCACCATTTTAATTCATCATCAGAAGGCCAAAAATCTATTCAAATTATGCGACAAAGCAGCAGCATGGAATTTTAATGATACTGATATAACGATTAAAGATCAACTTCTATTTTTTATGAGTGACATATAAAAAAGATATTTATGGTTTTAGAAAATTTTACTGATGAAAACAGTAGAAAATTTGTCAAGTTTTGAGATGGCAAAAAAATGTCACAAAACAACAAAGTACAAGCACTTATGAAATAAAACTAACTTCGTAAATTTCAGAGGAAACACTTTAAGCCTTTGCGTTTACCAAGAGTATAGTGGAACACATTATTGATCCATGACGGCAAATTTTGTGCCAGACGACAAAAGCGTAATTGAAATGTTGTTTTGCATATGGCTGCACTTGTTATTTAAGCCACAACCAACAATCCAAATTATTTTAAAAACAAATCACGTCATAAAAACAACTTCATGAAGCACGATAAATTTAGTAATGATGATGTTATATGCAATATACTGTAACAGACATAGTGATATTCTTACCAAGTTGCTAGCATGTTTTCATATTATTACAGACGTTGAATTTTTGTAAATCGGCCATAAAATAGATTTTATTACTGTAAAAAATGATTTAGCCCGTTTTGTTGTAACCACAAAGTTCAAAAAATTTTGTGGGAAAATTTTTTGCACAAAGAAAAAATTTATAAATCTAAGAAACTCTATTGCAGAGTGATGTTTTTCAAGTGAGACGGATAAGAAAAAGTCGCAAACGACAAGAGAGAATTCCAATGTTTGCCATTGCGATGCTTTGATAGTTTTTTTCGGTGCATTTTCATACCTTTAAATCAACAAAAGCATTTAGTGATACAAAAATATTCGAAACGTATGTAAAATGACGTAATATTCCAATTGAAGTACCGGTTAAGAGGCGAGACGATATTCTGCTGGAAATTGTTTGGTAGCGTATTGAGTTTTTGTAAAACGCCTTGAAAAATATGTAAATTACCATAGAGCGATTCGGAAATCTTTGACCTGAAATTACGTCAAAGTAAATTAATTAATTATTTAAAAAGTGTTTTTTAAACGTAAGATTTATATCATGTCGAAGCATAATTTTTTATCAACTTAATCTGTTCGGTTCAATGGCAAATTCCAAACAAACTGCAAACGTTAGAAACTAAAAAATCACATTCTTTTTTTATTATGACGTCACTGGAAAATATGCACCGTGATTTCATAATTTAATATACTAAAGTGTGCAACGACTGATTTCGCGAGATTATCTTAATGGTTTTGTTTTATTGTAATATCACATTGCTAAAATTATATAAGAGCACACAGATTGCAGTTATACAGTTGCTAATATATTTTCGCACACACGGATCAAGACAAATTAGACGCAGTTTAATCATGATGCAATTGCTTTCTCGACAAAACATTGCAACAACAGCGAGGTCTCAATCGTATTACTTTGAACCAGCTCGATTCCGACTTACCAGGCAAGCTTTTTCGGATTGCTGACAAGAAAACAGCTGCCAGAATGTTGATGTCGAGAAGAGTTTCGTCCGGGCACTTAAAGCGATTTTCACTGGACTTGCACAGCTCGTGAGCAAGCCATTGCAACGACGAGAGGGTGGCGAGCTCGTATGCGTTTCGCAAAACCCTCGCACTCGAGTTGAACTGCAACGAAATCACTTCGTTCCTAGAGTAAGCTTGTTCCTAACAAATATACCAAAAACTTCTTACTTCTAAGTCAAAGCATGTAGCATTGATTCGTAATCGAAGGTTTCGGGTAAGACACGAGAAGATCGTATATTCGTTAGATGACGGAGCGACTGTGATAGTATCCCGGATGCAGGTGAGAGCCGAGTAACGAGACAAATCGATTGATACACCCACGTCGTTGACCGTTCCTAATAAATTGCTTGATATTGTTTTGAGTATTTGGAGCCATTTTTTATGCAAGTCAGTCGGACTGGTTTATGAAGAATTTTGTCATATTAACGAGCAGAGCAACAAAAATATCTAATGCGATGTCTCCACGCAAAAACCAAAAACAGCAGGCACGAGTCATCATTAAAAATATTCTTTTACGACAAACAAAACTTGTGGCACAAAATAACTTTTAAAAAATAGAGTGGCCAACAGACCCGTGAACCGACAGTTGATCGAACGACACTTGGTCGAAGCGACATTTGATCGAAACGACATTTGATCGAATAATGAAAGAGAAAATTTAAAACTTTGAATCAGTCTCGGTTTTGTCAATTTTTTGTCTTAAAAACATATTAATCTTTAAAAAAAAGGTCTTCCTTTTAAATCTGTCTCTGATTTCTCCAAGAGGTCTCCAAGGGTGGGGCCATGGTACAATTTCCCCCCTAAATACGCTACTGACTACAATATAAAAGTAATGCAAAAACATGGCAGCAATAGGCATTTAACAAAATGTAAGCATGACAAAAGATCTACTTGTTGGCCCCTAAAAATGCTTTGCCCAGGCAGGATTCTTGTTTAAAAACCCTGACTTTGACATATTAAAAAACCCTGACGTTGAAATAAACTGTCTTCTTACTGATGGCCTCTGATTTTTATGAATCTAATTTACTGTAACAAACGGATTGTTTAATCGCAGAAACATACAAAAATAAATCTTTTTATTTTCAACTGTCATTTCGATTAAGTTTCGTTTCGATCAATTGTCGTAGTACCCAACGGGCTAGCATCGACAACAAGTGTATTTCCAATTTTCGATGCGTAAATTATATATACAGGGTGTTTCAAAAAAATTTGACATCATTTGACATGTAAATATTACAGAAACTACATAGTCGAATCAAATGAAATTCAATAAAGTTAATGTTGAGCTGAACAAGATTTACGAGGGTATTTCTGTAAATTTGAATAAGAAATTCAAAGGCACGTGAATTCCATGAAAGGTTTCGCAAATGTTCAATATGCGCACCGCCTGTAACGCGGCACACGTGCTATCGGTGCTCTGGCTCCTCCTAAACATGCTGCTGCTGCAGCATGTCTTAGGTAACAATCTCCAGTTTAACTTTCATGCAAGACAGGTAGTTAACAAAGAAAGACCACGGCACTGGAGACTGCTACCCAAAACATGTTGCAGCATGTTCAGGAGCCGGAGTACCGGCTTCGCGTGTGCCGTGTCACAGGCGATGCGCATATCGAACATTTGTAAAACCTTTCATGAAATTCAGGTACCTTTGAATTTCTTATTTAAATTTACAGGAATAAATCTTGTTCAGCTCAACATTAACCCTGTTGAATTTCATTTGATTCGACTATGTAGTTTCTGTAATATTACATGTCAAATGATGTAAAATTTTTTGAAACACCCTGTATATTTAATATTTAAGCTCACCAAAAAAAATTTCTGATGGTTTTCTTTTAAAATCATCAGTAAAAATAGTCGGAAAGAGATAACCGTACCATTGGAAAGGTTGGTCTTCCTCAAATACAGTTATATGCGAAGCTGAAAAAATAAAAGCAAGGTGTACAAAAAAAACATGTTGAAGGAAATCAATATGGCCTGTTGCTTTCTCAGAGTAAAATACCAAGAGAAACTTTTTCTTGTTTATAAAGTTAAAACCAACTTGGCCTTCAAATGATAAAACAAAAAACTTGTGTGATAAAATTTTTTCATTATATTTAAATAGTAGGACTGATTGGAAATAGAATTAGTTTGTTCGTAGTTGTGGTAATGCAGTCTGGTCAGCAGCATTGTCCAATAAATACAAACGCCGTTTTGACGGCGACCATGGTCGACACGGTATCGGTTTAACTCCTACCCTCGAAATGCTGTTATGACCTTCGAAAAAACTCCAAAGGGGATTCTTCTGCTTGGCGGTCTCAACAAGTATTACAAATTAGAATTAACCTTTTTAAAATATTTCAAAATCATGCAGAAAATTTTCAACGGACAGCGATATCTTGGCATTTCCAAAACCAGATGGGCGTAATCACTTGCTGAAAACTCCACGTTCACGCAGTTGTTCTGCTGTGTTGTAAGTCACGGGAATAAATAGTAATTGCGATGATGCATAATCAGAATATTTGAAAACATTGTCACCTTCAGCAACGTCGAGTTGAGGCACTTTAAAATTGAGGGAAGTTTTCTTCCAGTTTATCTTGAAACCATAGTTCTTAAAACCATGTTGCATCTTTCTTAAATGTAAGCAAAAACGTTAAAAAATTTACCTAAAACATTTCCAAAAATCATCAAATAAGATCGAAGATAAATTTAACCCTTTTCAGTGGGAGAATTTTGCTGTGTCAGAATGTTATGTGATATACCATACATAGTGGTATACCATGCACAAGCAAACTTCAGTAGAAATGAAAGTAGAACAATTACAACAAATCAGTTTTTTTATAAGTCTTAGTATTAGTTTTTCGTCATATGACACGATTGACAGCGACTAGTAGCGAGTCCCCTTTTTTCATTCGCAACAATGAGGCCGCCACACCCATTCTTGGATGATCTTCGTCACAAGTGAGGGGGTTCTTTAACAAAACAGTTAAACACAAACGGTTGGTAATTTTTATTGCTTATAGCAGCGTTTCTCAAACCATGGGTCGCGACCCAAAAGTGGGTCGCCAAGACTATGTGGATGGGTCGCGAAGGCTTGTAAATTACCGCGCGTAAAAGAAAAGATCTGCGCACACAAGATTTCAGAAGTGAAGAACCTTTTTAAGAGATCATTACAATTTTAAGACGAAAATCAAGTAATCTGACTCAGATTTAAGGTGAGGACCTTTTTTTTTTTAGAGATCACTACGTTTTTCAGCCGAAAATCAAGAAATCGAAATAAGTTTGCTCACAAATAAATTTCTGCCGACTCATCTACAGCTAAAAATTAGACAACCATTGTTGGCTTACATAACAATTTCGTTTCTTTCTAATCAAAATAAGCGCTCACTCAAATTTATTTGGGTCGCAGTCACATTTGTAAATCATTGTTTTTAGCGATTTTGGGTCGCAGAAAAAAAAGGTTTGAGAAACACTGGCTTATAGTATAGCAATCTGTGTTAAATATGAAATAGTTTAAAAAACAATTCAGATCGACGCACGGCGACATTTGTACCTGATGAAATGTATTGTTTCGTCTTTACATGAGGAAACGAACATGTAATCGTCGGTAAAGCGAATAAGCAACTTGACAATAAGCTCATCTAAGTTTATAATTTACTTTATAAGATCATCGACTAAAAAAATACAGTAAGCAACAACATGGTGATAAAGATAAATTATGAAAATCAACAAAAAACAAAACATTGAAATACGGTAATTGAGCTTTTAACGCGGGCACTTATAAAATTAACGTTCTGATTTAAATCTTGACAACAACTTACTTAAAAATTGAAGGACAAATATTTTTATCTCATGCGCAGCTTAACGGTAAACGTTCTTAAACTAATTTTTACAATATTTTCAAATATTTGCTCCAAGACAAAACTACACAAACTCCATAAACTGTTTATTAAAAACAAAAATCTTTAGAGCAAACGATCAATTTCCTTTTTAATCAGTTAATTAGGATTTTCGCTAGGATCATGGATGATTTTATAGTAAGAGCATGATGGCAAGTAATACCGCTTTGCGGCATTATTAAATCAAACTTCGAATAACTAAGGCAAACCTGAATCAGCAAACGGAGGATGTTTGTTGATAAAATTTTTTAAGTGATTTCTTTCCAAATTACCATAGAAAATGTTGCAGAGAAGAGATGACAAACACCAACCTTGAGGAATTCCTTTCATTTTCAAAAATTTCTATTTTGAAAATAATGAATTTGAGTAATTGGAAAACTTAAGTAGATTTATTTTTAACACCAATTACCGACTCACGAATTAACACTTAGGCAATTACCTCATATTATGAAATATTTATTTTCCTAACTTGCAAACAACGTTGGACACGTTAACTTCGGACCAATATAATCAAGTGATTACCCAAACTTGCTTTCGGAAATAACAAGATATTACCATGCGGTTAAAATTGTTTTTTAGTTTATATATATTGCTACGATTAAAATTTTGAAGCATATGATGTTGACCTAAAGTAAAGCCTTTTTACAGGGGAATAAGAAAGTGCCACAAGCAGGAATCGAACCAAAACGCAATACCATGTCGACGATTGAAACAGCGTTCCTAAGCCAAGGTCACCCTATTATGCCTACATAAAATTTCTACCATACCTACATACTCGTAAATACGCCTACACCGAAACACACACAATCCAAAATTCTCACTGAGCTCATAAAACAAATACGATGCCGCAACATGCTAAAAAAAATAAATATATAGTAAATACAAAAGGTTGATTTACATAAATAAGTCTATCAACAGCTAACATTCAAGTTCTAGCTCAACCTTGACATAATAGTTCCTTTGATATTTGGAAAATGAAACCGAAAATAACTTTAAACTTGTCATTGAGCAGCATGGAAAATGGCCATGCTCGATTGCAATTAGGAGTCCTTTTTTTAAGCATAGTTTTTATTTAGTCAAGATAGACTCAACTGTTCACTTCATTTTCACGTTTCTTTAAAAAAATAAAATTTACTCTAATTATCGAGTTTTACCATTTTTCGCTTATAAAATGAAACGTTTTTTAACAAAAACTAGTTCAAAAAAATTACAAACAAACCCTATAAAAATGTTATAATATAACTTACAAAATACTCTAACAAAGACAATAAAGAATTCATCAGCAAAATAGTTTAAAATGAAGCTTATTGTAAAAATGTTCCAGAAAATTCGACACTCACTTTTCCCATCACATCGAGCCGAACGTTTGTGAGAAAGTAGTTCAACGTTTTCAGTATTTCGTTAGAACAATGAGCAACTCTTATATATTTCTGTAAAATCAAAGAAACAAAAATCCGGAACCGTTTAAAAAAATTACTGACAGCAACTTCATTACCCGCTTCAACTCGATCAGGTGATTAATCTCAACATGTGCCGTTCTGAAATAAGCAAGTGTAAAGCTGAGGAAATTTTCAAAAATTGTAAAAATTACCGATCTAAAATTTCTCGTATAATTTGAAGTAGCAATTCAACTGGAATCGTGTCAAAGCAGCGATGCACGTCCATCTAAATAAGACATCAAATAATTACATCTGGCGATACGACAAAGAAAAATTTTAAAAAGCTTATTGCAGTAAAAACATCACTATCTCCAAAACATTTACAAGAAATAGACAATTTTCATAAAGCAGAGCTTACCTTGGCATAGTACAATTTAAAGGCAGGAGTGTTGTGTCGGCGGCTATATTTCACACAGCTTCTCCAAAAACTCTTCCACGAGTGAAAAACGTCTTTCTGACCCAATGCAGAGCAGCCGAGCAAGAGTGGATACTTCAAGCAGATATATCTCAAAATTGATAATATTTCATGCGCTGGCATCTAAAAATAAATCCATTATGAGGAATTCTTTACGCGAACAAGCGTAGGAAAAAAAGTAAAACTCTGTACTTTCCCCTTCCAAAACACACCCTTGTCTCGAAACTATTTTATGCAGTGGTTTTGCCATAAACCTAAGCTTTAAGCTAATTTCCAGAAATTACCTTAATAAAAATTAAAAATACTTTTGCAAGTTCTTCAAAGTTTCGCCAGTTTGTTCAAGGTTTAGAACTAAATATATCAATAAAAAAGATGCAAACAAATGTTAAAAGACATTACACTTACCAAATGGCGAGTTTGGTCATCAACGACAGTCGTTATTGGTCTCAAACCGAGTTTTTTCGGACAGAAACGAACTTTGCACTGCACTGTACAGCAAGGCGAGTTAATAGGCGACCATATACCGTCGTCGACAATTACCTTCGTGCCTCGCAACACAAGCTCGCTCCATATATCTTTTCTGTAGTAGAAGAGCCTGAAATATATAGACTTAACGATAAGAATACTGACGATAACATTACAGAAACAGAAGTAGAGAGATTTGTGATTTGCTGAAATTCGAATCAGTAGTTTTCAACCTGCACTTTATGCCGACAAGGTAGGCTCGAAGGCCTTCTAAAATCGGCTTAGAGTAGCCAAAGTCGACTTAAACCACGAGTCTGAAGTAAGCGAGGATCAGCTTTAGCGGTTGGTAGTGAAACTGGATTTGCTCCAAAAACCCGGAAGCGTTTTCGTTAAAAATATGGAAAAAATTCAACTTTTGATGCTGCAAATTTTTTTAACAAGGTTGCGCCAAAAAACAAGCGTTTCCTCCGAGATCGTTCTTTTAACTTGGTTGTGTGCTTCACTTTGCTCTTGAGTTAAGCATTCTTAAAGTAAAAGTTAGCGAAAAATAAAAGTTGGGCTTCAAATGGTTCTCATTAAACTATTCCTAAAAAAAGCTTCATTCTTAATTTATTATGGATAAGGTTCTTGAAAAGATTAAAAATTAAGCTAACGACGTCATTAAGAGCAAAAAGTGTTAACCATTATAATTAAACGCAGCAATTGCAGTGGCTCACGAAACACATAAATCTTGTAGTTTTGCCCCCTTTCTAAGTGTCTTTTTGTTGTTCTATCATCCCTTATTCTCTTGGTCTCAACTGTAACAATTGTCCTTACTAGATATTAGTATAAAAATACTATTACATATCATATAACCAGTTACAATCCCCCAAATGATATCAAAGCTTGAACATAGCTTTATAGGTATCAGAAGACTAGAATGCAATTTTTTAAGAATTGAATGCTACTTGCAGTACTCCATCTTGGGAATTTTCGCACTCATTTATCGGGAAGCTTTAATTTAGATGATAAGTATAACCCACCAAGTTCGCAATTGCATTTTAGATTACACCAACCTGTTCCGGCGATCCGAATGCTCCGTGATGTAGAAAAACCTCTTCAAAAGTGCGAAAATGAAATCAAGTACAAGCCATTTAATAAACATCTGAAACGATGTTTCAGCACTAGAACCTGAAATATATTTTAATACAATGACGTGGCAAGACAAGTTGACGGGAACTAGCAAATGATCTTGTATTTTTGAGGACACAGTGCTTATAAAGTCGTACTAAAAATATCGCAAGTCGTTGCGATAAAAAGGTTGAGAGTTTTGGAGGAGAAACCAGTTTAATTTACGGAAGAACGGAGTACGACAGAAACTATCAGAGTTGTGAGGCTCCTGGTCAAGAGAAACATCAACTTAACCAAGATTTCGAGAAGCATGAACTCTTTGATCAAATTAACTGGAAAAAATTGATGAAAATAAAATTAGAGTAAAGAGACCGAAGGAGTATTGCAACGTTGTGTTGGGACAAATAACTGTACGTCTGGTAGGAGAAAACGTAGAAATTTTACAGCTCAGCAAAGTGAAAAGGAGTGTACGACAAGACAGCTCGATATCTACAGTGTTATTCAATATATATGCAGAGGCCATGACAAAAAAAGCAGTGTTCAGTTTAGAACGCAAAGGTTTGGGCTAAATTTTAGATGAAAGAATGAAAAATGGAGAAAAGCTTTTGCAAATGATCAAGCGATGTTAGCCAGCAATGAAAAAAGGCTACCAAGTATAGTAACGAATTAAAATAAATCTAATGAATCAAACTAGTAGTTACTGAAAACCAATAGAATGAAAATAAATAACAAGAGAAAAGAAATTTGGAAAATTCTCTAGCAATGCCTAAAGATTACTGTGAATAGGAAATGCTTTTGCAGGAAATCTGCTCTCTGCAAATAGATACTCAGAAAGGATATTTGAATGCAAGATACTCAGAAAATAGATACTCAGATAGGATACTCAGAAAGGATATTTGAATGCAAATTTGTATCGCAAAGCAAATTAGCAAAATGAGAACAGTATTCAAAGATGAATTGAGAAGGGAGTTAAAGGCTGGTCAAGACTTTAGTATAAAGTTTTTTAGACACCTTTGGAATTTTTTAGAAAGCATATGTAGCAAGATTTTTCACATGCGAGTATGGAGAAAAACAAAGAAAACCAATTACTGAGCAGATAAACTGACTACTGAGGTTTTTTGAAGAGTAAATGAGATAGTTAATATCCGACATTACCAAACGGAAGTGAAAATACAGTAGTCACTTTCTGACACACGAGAGTTTAATAAGCGCTGGGGGTGGAAGGACGAGTGAACGAAAACGACTAAGAGATAGAAAAGATAACGCAGAAGAGTGGAAGAAAAAGGATGAAAAATCAGGATTATGCGGCCGGCTGAGATTACCATTAAAATTTTTTATTAATTTAACTTTTTTTACCTGGAAGCCAAAAAATATCTGAAATCGTAATTCCTTTTATCATATCTTTGATAGTTATTTTGTCAAAGCGTCGACAATTCAAGAACATCTTTAAGTTTGTCATGAACGCACATTCGTTTTTTTTACTTCCCCAAACAACTTTTAGTGGAAAAATTTTTTTAATTGCTGATCGTAAAAATAAGAACACCTAAAAACATACACATGACACACAAAAAAAATAGAAAAACATCAAAAGTATGAATTTTTATACCGTAAAATGTATAATAGATAGACATCATCTAAAAAACTTCCGCTGTGGCACTATCGTTATTCGCTACCGGTAAAATTAATGTTACAACTTCAGAATTCTAGATCAAAGCAACGGTAAAATAGTTCAAGTTGGCAAATGTCTAGCGATTATCTTTTCGGATTGTTATCAGAAATTTTTTGGAAACATTCTATTTTAGGTTATTGACCTGTTAAAGTTAGAATTTCGCAAGATAAGCGATTCTTATTGGAAAAGGCGAAAAAGTTGGTAATGTCGAGGATGAGTTGTCAAAAGCGCTGTGATAGTGATCGACATGATCTCGGTTCAAAACCTACTACCGCCATTCTGTTGTGTCCTTGGAAAAGACAATTACAGCACTTCCTCTCTGCTTTGCAGTCTAAACAAGCAGTTCTAAATTTCAGTCAAACCTCAATAAAACTAAAAAAAATTTTAACTGGAAAACAGCAATATTTTGGCATATCCGGAAACAGGTCTGGATAATTGCTTGCCTTATGTAGAAGTGCCTCCGTCGCTTTCCTGCGAAATTAGGAGGATGAATATAGAGATGAAACGTCAAAGCTTAAATAATATTAAGTATGGAGGTTGATTATTCTAAAAGTAGATGCCGTCTTAAAAAAACGTCAACAGCTTGCGAAAAATTAGTCAACTTCGAATATTGATTTTTGCTCATAAGGAAATGTGTCTTGTAGTTCCATTAGGCTTGTGTCTTGTGGCCCTAGCTAAATTAGAACTAAAATATACACTTATAAGGGATAAGGGACATAAAAAAATTCGGCTATAAAAAACTCTTTCCAAGATCTCTATAATAAATTTCAATGCTACTTTAAACAGTTAAGAGACTAAATAACTGTCCAACAGTAATTTTATGACCAGCTTTTATTGTAACCTTCCAAGTTTTTCTTCGATTTGTTCTTTTTGAATTCACTAACAACACTTTTGTGCTGCAAAACATTTTTATCAACAGAAAAAACACACCTTGCCAGATAAAAATTTGAATCGATGCAAAAAAATCCGTTTATTGCAAGGTGAAATTGAGCAATGCTTCAGTCTTTTTACATGGTTACGACGCCATACTGATAAAGTTGTGTAACAAACGTGTTTTCTTTTTTAATCGTGCTTTACTGTACTGAGCCAGGCTATTACTTTATGAACTGTTTTCTCTTGGTTTCGTCAGCTAACTTAAATTTATCGCTGTGTGCAGACCTCAAAGCCTTAAAATTAAAAATTTAATAAAAGAAGTGATGTTTACAGTAAACAAAAATAGTTACGAGGATGGTAGGTTGTTACTCACTTTGTGAATAGGAGAGTGCCACTGCACTAATGTGCGAATTTCGTCTTCAATCGTGTTTCCAGAACACTTCAAATATTCGATCATTTCAGTTGGAATTTTACAATGAACATCGATTAAATAAGTTATTTTATGTTTTTTGATCATTTTTAATACACAATGACATATCTTTAAAGCTTTGCGTAAACGTTTTGGAATGTGATTTCGTCTGTTTTTAAGTCGCTTACGAGCGATTCTTTGAAGAGCAGGTTCAAAAACTTCGATAAACTGCGACTTTTTTTCAGCGGTTTTTCTTGGTTCTTTTAAGTTTGCCAGCAAAGTCGGACCAAACACCTGTGCGAATTCAGATGGACTCGAACCAGTGGCACGCGAACTATCTGACTCGGCGTTTTTAGTGTTGTCTGGTGTGTACTGATAAGGCAACAGCGGATCAATTTCAGAACAACTCAAACTGCAGAACTTGCACTTTTTCGACTGCTTCTTGCATTGCAAAACTTCCTTTGGTCTCTTTTGTTCGATGAAGATATGCTTCACAAGCGATCGAGCTGAGGTTTGACTTGCCGAGAGAAAATTTAACGGATTCGAAGGCGGAAAAACAACCTTGGACGAGAAATCATCCAACAGATACCTTGAATACATCACGTGCCACCGAGGCAACGTCAACGAGACATTTGAAGATTTGCTTTTGACATTCATTTTTTACTGGTTTTACTGGTAACAGCACTAGCTTTTAATTATTAATACTCTGAAAAGTAGAACAAATCTCTCTTAAATGCTGGTATTGGGTTACTTGCTAAATACCTTGTAAAAATCGATTCAGCACGCGAATTAATGCTCGTGAAAAATTACCAAAGACTGTTTTAAAAAACACAAACATGTTTGGCAATATTAACAAATTTAGAAAAATACATGTTACGTAATTGAATTTAAGCGTAAAAAAATTAATTCAATAAGTTAATATAGTTGTCAAACAACACACAGCATTGGAATTAAAAGAGGATCGAGAAGGCATCTATTACTACTGTATTTTGTGAAACAATATGATTATTGTTAAACACATGTAAATTGACAAAATTATTGCACAATTAGTAAGAAGTTGATTTATAACAAATACAGACAAAGCTACTTTTAAAACAAAGTCGTTATTAATTTGACAAAACTTTTAGAATCTTCTTTATGAGGCAAATATGCTTGAGTAAATACGATTTAAATATGATGCAACAGCAACTTTTTCGAAAATATACAGTACGTAAACTTTAAATCGAAAAATACAGCATTTAAAAAAAGAACAGTAGAAAAACAAAATTTGATAAAAAACCTTATCAGCGTAAAAATATTTGATAAAGAGTTAAACCACCATGGATTACTGATTTTGTAATCAATACAAAAGAAAAAACAAATAACAATGCATTGTTGCATGAATTAAGCGAGTAAATAGAATGCGATACCCCCAGCCTATACATTGACAGTGACCAACTCGTTAAGAAATTTCAAATGTCATCGAGACCGGGCACCGGGAATAACTGAGCAAATGCGACCACGTCATTTTTGAGAAGATTCACCTTCCCGACGACAATAGGATCGCGACAGAGCATTTCTTCGAAGTGGACAAATGACGAGTTGTCTTTCAGCTGATTTTGAATTTCAATGGTCAGTTGTACACCTCTGCAACAAAAATTTCATAGCTTATATTGTAAATCATAATAAAGGGAACGGATCTTTAACTAATAGAAATCACTTCAGACTTTTTGTTATGATTTATTAGAATTATTAATATTTCAAGCAGGCGAGCTGCATTATAATTACAAAACAATAATAACATACCAGAGTAAAAAGGAAACATACTATACACATAAACTTAACAAAATAGAGTGGTGTATCATCTAAATCACGGGTGTGCAAATTGCGGTTCGCAGGCTGAATGCGGCACGCAAATAAAAATTATGCGCCACACAGAAAGCTGTGTTTATGAAAAAGAGTCATGGCCCTCCTGGCTACTAATCGTTAAATAGTTATATAGCTCGCATAGACTTACAGCCGCGCTGCTTGAATCTAGATAGAGTGATTCGAAAAATACGCAAACTTCAAACCTCTTATTAAAGCGAATGCAAAAAACTTTTCTAGGATTTGCAATAAACTTAATCGCTTTTGTAGTAAGAAACCGATAATTGAATGCAAGTCCGGCCGCAATTTAATCTTGTTAAACAAATTTGTCTCGGAAGCGCTAATGGCTGTACACCCCTGATTTAATTATATACAATTAAAAGAGGAAAAAGCTTTTAGAAGCAGCAGAGATAATCCTCCAAGAGTGGGAATCTAGATTGGCTTCTTTCAGGGGCTAAAAGATGGCTACTACAAGATATCCTTGGAGGAGGGGCAACAACAACAACATTTAGACGAAAATGAGACAAGTGCTTCAAAGAGTAGAAAGCAACTTAATTTATTAAGAATTAATCCAATGGTTGGTCGAAGCCATACATCGGTGAATAAAATACATTGGGGAAGAGCATGATTCTATATTGTTATAACTGCACGGAGACGACTAGTTGCATAAAGATTAAAATTACACATAGTGGAATCGGTTTAAAGGCATACAACATAACTTAGTTCTTTGAGTGGCATGTAGTATAAAGTAGCAAACAACAACATATTGGACTTAACAGTGCCATATAGCCAACAAAATTCAAACAGAGGTACATGCTACAAGTAAATACCTGTCAATGAATTCGCACACTTTCTCGAAGTCGTTTGTACTAAAACCACGAGACGTAAGAGCAGGAGAACCGAAACGCAAACCACGTGGGTCTTCGTTCTTGCCGTCATCGGAACAATTGAGACTGGATTTTTCACCAGGGCATGTAAACTTATTGCATGAAATATTGATTTCACCCAAAACTCTTTCAACTCGTTTACCGTCAGTACCCTTTAAAAAAAGGCAAGTAAATACAGTGCAAAAAGTGAAAAAAAAAATCTTACTTTGTTTTTCAGATTAACTAAAACCAAATGAGTATCCGTTCCACCTGTTACTAAATTGTATCCTTTCTTTGCTAGGGAGTGAGCAAGTGTCTTAGCATTCTTTAACACCTGTGACAAAACTGTTTGTGATTTACACAATAACAAATATAAGTAATTTAAAATTCAAAAATAAAAGTTAAGCAAAATACGAGACAGTATTTTCTGCTTACCTAATTTTTCTTAGCATTTACTCAAGAATATCTATTGGCATCTACGAGGGTCAGTCAATAAGTAATGAGACTTTTTTAATAACTCAAGTTTGCAATGACTGGTAATCAAAAAATGCTTTTTTATTTTTCAACATAGTCTCCCTCCTTTGCAACACACTTGTTCCATCTTGATATTAGATTGTCTATTCCTTTGGCATAGAATTCCGTGGACTGGGTCCTTAGCCAGTTGCTCACAGCAGCCTTCACTTCTTCATCAGTCTGGAAGTGAATTCCCCTCATACTCTCTTTGAGTGGGCCGAAGAGGTGAAAATCAGATGGTGCAAGGTCTGGGCTGTAGGGTGGGTGTGTTAGAAGTTTCCAGCCTAAATCTTCAATTTTGGCTAGGGTTCTTGCTGCTGTGTGGGGCCTTGCATTATCCTGAAGGAGAATCACACCTCTTGATTGAAGTCCTCTCCGTTTGTTCTTAATGTCTTTTTTCACTTGAGTTAGCAGCTCACAGTAGTTCTCTGAGTTCACAGTATTGCCCCTTTCCAAGAAACTGATAGTGATCGGCCCATTTCTGTCCCAGAACACAGTGAGCATGACTTTCCTTAAACTTTTCTGAGATTTGAATTTTTTCTTCACTGGGGAAGAAACATGCTTCCACTCCATTGATCGTCGTTTCGATTCAGGTTCATAATGAAAGACCCAGGTCTCATCAGTTGTCACTATTCTCGATAGAAATACATCTCCCTCCTTTCTGTATCTGCGTAGTGATGCTCTGGAAGCCATCAGGCGCTGCATTTTGTGATCATCCGTTAACATCTTTGGAACCCAGCGACAGCTGACTTTTGAAAAACGCAGCTTCTCACGCACAATTGCGTACACTGTGCCATGGGAGATGTCCAAGTTTGTAGCAATTTCATCTAAAGTGACCCTTCTATCAGATTTGATCAGGTCTTCAACTGCCTGTACTGCTTCTGGGGTAGAGACATCCACAGGTCTTCCACTTCTCAGATCATCAGTAATGCTTTCGCGTCCATCTTTGAATGCTTGCACCCATTTGTAGAAGTTTGCTCTAGACATACAGGAAGGACCATATTGTCTTTGCATTCTAGACAGAATCTCACATGATTTTACACTCTCTGCCAACAGAAATCTGATGACTCCTCTTTGTTCCAAGCATGAGCTGTTTCCTAGCCTAGTAGTCATTTCAATTTATCGTCACACCTACAGTAATCTGAAAATAAACAAGTTTTGTTGTAAATAAGATGACAACTCCATTCATAATCATCACATAAAATTTCAGTTGCATAACTCCAAGAACACCAAAGTAATTGAGAAAGTCTCATTACTTATTGACTGACCCTCGTATATATGGCATATTGGCATTTTATTGGCATTTACTCAAGAATATCTGCATTAAAATTATCATACCTTAACTTGATATTCAACGAACTCAGATGATAAAGCTTCTCCGAGAGCCACTGCTACACCAGCAATTGCGTGATTATGTGGGCCACTTTGCAAACCAGGAAAAACAGCATCGTTAATTGCCTGCTCAAGATTAAAAGTGACTTGTGATTTATTTCCAGATCTGACGGACACACTTTTACGATAAAAAATTAATCCAGACCGAGGACCTCTAAAAAAGAACAGTAAAGTTAGCTACCATGAGCTAAAACCAAACAAAGCATCTAATAATATATATAGTACAGTTAACTAATAAGAAAAAGTTTATACCACCTCAATGATTTATGAGTTGTTGTAGTTACAATATCACAATAATCAAATGGAGAAGGAATTACACCAGCAGCAACCAATCCACTAATATGAGCTATGTCTCCCATTAAAAATGCATTGTTATCATCAGCAATTTCACGCATACGTCTGTCAAATATTAGCATAATATCTAAAATAGGTTAAAATTGGTATTATGATCGTTTAAAATTAAAGTAATTGAAGATTTTTTTTCACAACTTTAGCATTTTAGCATAAAAAATGTTTAGAAAAAATCTGTAAACCATTTAACTTTTGGTTAAAAAAAAAAGGTATAAACAATTCTACTGGTAGAAGACAGCTTTTAAAGGTTTATTTCAAAAATATACAGTATACAATTTATTACAAGTTTATCAATTTACTTAATTTTAATCTTGTTATGTCAAGATTTAAATGAATGAGATGAATAATTACATTAAAATGGAAATGATCATAGATTCAAAGCAAAAATTTACAAATGATAATACAAAATAAAACAAGACAAAGAATTACTAAAATAAATTATTTTATATACCGTATGCAAAGTACTAGTTGTGTAAAAGTTAAAATAGGGTGTATTTGTGGCATACAATTATTATTTTAAAACTTCTTTCAAATCAAAAAAAAATCACAATATTAATATAATTATTTTAAACTTGACCAACTTGTAATCAATAAGACGAGAATAACAGCAAATTCCGGCAATAATAAGCTTTGGTTTAAAAAGCGTGGCATTCTCTGCTAATTGATCATAATCTATTAGCCCAGACTCTTCATTAACCTAAAAATCTTCCTATTAATATTGGCAGTAAAATATTGTTTTTCAATAAAAAAAAACACATGAAATAAACTAGGGATTTTTAATTTTTTGAATTGTGCAATCAAATTTTGTTATTGTTTTTATGGTTTTAATATGTAAAATTTTTGTACAAAAGAAACAGATCAATTAATGACCCAACAATCCAAAATATTGAGTCGGAAATCATCGTAACAGCTTACCAGCTAAAAACAAAATGGAAACATTTTTTTTTAATAAAGAACTAATTTTGTTTCAGCCAAAAACTTCGCAAGATCTATTGAAAAAAAGCTGTAAACTTAGGTTGATCTGATAACAAGTTTAAATCTACAATATATTATTTTGCAGAACTAAGAGTTTGCTGCATTGAAAGTATCTGATTGTATCAGTGTTGAGCATGTCGTCAAAAAACAATTGACAGCACTAGCATCAGCGTTCTGAGGTAATACCTAAAATTTTAATTTTCAGCTTTGAATTTGCTTAATATCAAGTATGAAAAAAAGCATACTTCACATACCTTAGACTGTATAACAAGGAAATTCTAATTCCAACTTTAAATTCTGACTAAGCTGATGTTATTATTAGGGCTGGGTTCAAGTAAGTAATTACTTAAGTACTTAAGTAAAAATTTTACTTATTGTTTACTTAGGTAAATTTTGGCCTACTTAAATAATTTCAAGTAATCTGCTCATGCAATATGAAATAAGTTTATTATATTATATATAGCTGCTGTCGATACAAATATATTTAGATTGTGGCATTTCTAACAAAATATTTATCCGAAGCATAATTTTTCAAGCAGTAATTTGCAGACGCAGAATTTAATATTTTCAAATAACTTAAAAAATTAGATGAAATACTTTACAATAAATTCTTCATACGGGTTGACCAAAAAATTATCAAAAGGTTAATTGGGTTTTGGGCCGCAGGTTTTATACCAAATTGTAGGCTATTTTAAAAACTACTTGAAATACTTAAGTAGCTTAAGTAAATTTTTGAAAATTACTTATTACTTAAGTATTTTTTGAAGGCTTACTTGAACTCAGCTCTAGTTATTATAAGGGGGGGGGAGGGTGAATCCTCTAAAACAGTGTGTTCTCAACGACTGTGTTTTTTTCGAACGTTTTTCGAACCTTGTCCGAATTTTTAGCAAATTACTTGAAAAATTTAAAGCAATTTCGGACAAGATGCCCCTAAAAAAACCTAAATAAATTTGTACAAAAGTTTGATCTAAATTTCGTTTGCCGTTTGTTGTAACTACGTTAAAGAAAAGTTTTGTGCGATGCTTTAACTATCGCTCACTTTATATACGACGCGAATTATGTTAGTTTACAGTTTGAACTTAGTCTTGAGTTTTGTATTAATACCCATCTACGTAGGTTCTGAAAAAAATTGCTACTATTTATTAACTAAAAAGTAAATGAAGAATTTTTTTCGAGAATTCCATTTCATCAAATTGTCAAAATGGCGACAAAAATTTTTCATAGAATTTAAGCAAATTTTTTATCGTTTTTACATAAACTATGAAGATTATCAGCTAAAAATATTTTATTTTTTTAATGTTTTAAAAAGATAGTTTTGGCGATTAAATATGAAAATACAGTCCTTGCCAGGAAAAAATTTGATTTGGGACAAGAGAATTTTGGTTACTGGCGTGATACATAGACTTAATATCATAGTTTTTATTAAGACATTATACACATCTTTGGTAACGGATTTAGCTTTCAGAAAATTATATAGAATATTCTATTATTAGATAAAGTAGGTCCTACTTCTCAACCTTTTTTGTGGCGACCCAAATGTTAAGCGGAAAAGGAAAACAACGCTTTGGTAACCAATCATTTTTACAGACTTTATAGAAGCATAAAAAGCTCTATCTCTAAAAAAAAAAAAATCATCACTTTTAATCAGTGTTCAAAATCTCTATTTGAATTTGTCTAGGATTTCTTGATTTTCATCCCTAAAAACTAGTGATTTACTTTTTACACAACTACAGTCGTCGGCGACCCACTGTTGGGTCGCGACCCAGAGGTTGAGAAGCACTGAGTAGGAGAAAATGCTTATAAGTCGAATTCGACCATAGCAAATTATAAATTGTGACGTAACAGTCTACCTTTCAACCTTAAAAAGTCTTGAGCTTCGAAACTATCGAAACGAGTGATCTAAAAAAACTCTTCACTTTGAATCTGTCCCAATTTTCTTGATTTTCGTCCCTAAAAATTCGTGGTCGTAAAAAAAAAAAAGGTCTCTTGTCATCACCAGTATTCATTGACACGTAATTCTATTACTTTTTAAATTGTCATGGAGGCTGCACGAAAAACTCAAGGTGCCCGCAGGATTCCCGCCTACGGTATAGTTCTTACTAATTTCTAATTATTTCTGTGTATGACGTAATAATGTGGCTTGTACATTCTGGCAAGTTTGGATGGCCTTAGGTATAAAACCGAAAATTTGCGTTTAGTCAGTTACGATAAAAAGGAAAAAAATTATTGGGGTGTTCTGTTGTACTGACTTTAATCTGCTAAAACAGCGTGGTCCAACTACGGGCCCGCGGAACAATTTTGCAGAAGTCTTGTCGATTACAGGCAGTGGCAACCTTTTTTTTCGGAGAACGCTATGATTTTGGCACGAAAATAGGAATTTCGAAGATCGATTCCGATTGAAGACCTTTTTTTTTTTAGAGAACACCCTGAGTTTGGGACAAAAATAAGTGTTTTTAGCCAGTTGAGGCCCGCAAGTTCGAATAATTTTGAAAAGTGGCCCACAAGAGTGCAGAAGTTGGGCCACCCTGTGCTAAAACATACTGTTTATACTGTATTATGCAAACTTTAAAGTATATTTGTTCAAACGAAATTTTTTGTGTATACGAAAATATATTTGTGAAGGTATATGTATAGCTAAATATATTTTCCGGCAACTTGACATTCCGTTTCCGCAAAATTTTAAGTTGGTGAAAAAATTTTGAAACGTCCGCCAGGTTCAATGTATTATTTTTGGGGACCTAAAGAAGAAGGCAACAAATTGGAGGTTCGTAAAGAAAACCAATTGACCTACTCAGCAGTTTTTTTTACATAGCACTCATTGAATTAAAAAGTGATGAATAATGTGTGCAAAACTCAATGATGGAAAGAATGTATATAAGAAATACAAATGCTATTTCTACAAAGTTTGGGATAAAGCACAGATCTACATCACTGTTTTTTCAACATCTTATCTTGTTGAATCAGTATTTAGTGGCATTTTATATTTAACATTGTATAAAGAGCTAATCTTTAACTTTCATTAACACACACACACACACACAAAACTTTTTTTGGCCAATTTGCATATTGGTGCATCCCTATTGCTAAACTAAAGGTATAAACTAACCATCACTCACTGAGTGTCTAATGTGCCTATCAAAGCATGATACATTAATTTTTATATCAAAAATGCAAGCAAAAATAAAATCACTTTTAACATTTTACCTCATCAGTCAAAATCTTGGAAAGTTTGTTTCTGCCAACCTGTGAAATTTTACAACTGCAATACTGCTTCTTTTATGATCAAATAAATGCCTACCTAAAGTAACTTATTTCTTTTGAGTGCAATATGTACTATGTACTAGGATGTCATAGTTACTGACAATTTGTCTTGAATTTTTGTATAAGCGCTCATCTAGGTTTCAGGCTACAAATCAAACACCAAAAATTTTTTCATAGAAACTATAAGACTATCAAATAAAAAAACAATTTTTTTATAGTTTAATGAATGGTAATGAAATATGCAAATAAGTAAATAGCAGTTACAGCACCTCCAGGATTTATTATCGATGATTTTTAAGAAAATTTAGAGTTTTATTGTGACATCATAGACCTCTTTTGTGAAGCATTTTGCTAAATCTTTGAAAATTATAAATATATGATCCAAGAGAATTTGGCGGCCGGGATTTAAAGTGAACTGAATTTGGTGCCTTGTCTTTAATAATTATTGGTTGTTGTCCAGAAAGTGTTAACCAATGGCATACATGAAAAGAAAGAGTTGCAATGGCTATTGGTATAGCTCCCAAAATTACTCCTGCAATGCTCGTACGGCTTGTACAAACAAGTGCAATAAAAAAAATAAAACTTTAATTCTTAAAAATGGCTGATAAGCTTAAGGCAACATTTGTTCTATCAGCTGAAAAAAACCTTGTGGTTAAGGAGTCAGCATAAAGAAATAGTTGTTGATAACAAATGATGCTGTAAATTTAACTTTGTCAATATACATCAATATATTTAAATAATAAGGTTTTCTAAACTAAGAAAAAAATTAAACATATCAATGTCTTGAAACAGAAAAATAATAAAGCAGTAATCAAGACCACACAAAGGCCAACCTTATAAGGAAATGTCTCAAAGAATTTCGATGTAGCAGAGACTCTTTTTGTAGATGTCATATATCCATGAGTAAAATGTCCACCATCAGCAAAATCTAATCCCATGATTCTGTCATGGGGAGCAAGAATACCTGAAAAGAATGATATCACAATGAAAATGATCAGTTTGGTATTTAAAATAGTTTGCATACAAAACTACTTTACCAGCAAAAACAGCAAAATTAGCAGGAGAACCAGAATATGCTTGAACGTTGACACCCCATTCATTGGAATTCAATTTAAATGCAGCTAAAGCTCTTTTTTGGCAAAGTATTTCTATTTCATCAACATTTTCAGTTCCACCACACAGCCTTAATTACAAAATGTAAATAATGTAACACAAAAATTACATCAAAATTATATTTGTTTGGGACAGCAAAAAAATATTATCTTTTATGAATTATAATTAAAGTAATAATTTACTAAAGTTTAAGCCAGTGGTTTTCAATGTTTGGTAATTTGTGGCTCCCTTTAGAATATTGTCCTAAAAGTCAAGTGACAACCAAAAAAAAGGTCATCACTTTGAAACTGTCTCTGATCATCATTTTGAAACTGTCTCTGATTGAAACTGTGCCAAAAAACTAGGGAGGACTAAAAAAAGGCTTCTGCTCATAGCCCCCCAATAAATGCTCCAAGGCCCTTTTGAAAACCCTGGTTTAAGCTTTAGCTACTTTGCAAAAACTAGGGGCATTTTATGTCAAATTTTGTTTAGGTCAAAATTTTAAATTGTTATGTTACATTTTATAATAATGCTTTAGTTTTCATAATTTTAAAAAAATCATCTTTTGACATCATTACCAATACAATAAATGCAAAGTTTGTAAGGACTTATTGAGGACTCATAACATTTATCCAGTGATTTCTTCCTTATTGATGGTTATAGCACATTATATTATTCAGTATACAGTATTTTTTAGTATTTTTGTTTACAAATTATTCTTCTTCTATTTGCTTTTGTATTGCTATTCATAAAACATAAAAGTATGTTTTGTGTTTATCAAAATTTAAACAAATACCTTCTCTAAATCAAGCATTTTATTTCATTTTATCTCTATATTTATCCTCCTGACTCACAGGAAAGTGACAAAGGTGCTACAAAAAAGAGCAAGCAATTATCCCAACCTGCTTCTGGAGATGCCAAGTTATTGCTGTGTGGTTGAAATTTTTTACTTTGGTTTTTTAGTTTTTACAAAAATGTGACTGAAATTTCAAACTACTTGCCAAGACCACCAAGCAGGGGAAAGTGCCATAAAGTGTCTTGCCCATCATGGGCCAATCAGAAGCACTAATCTCTGACAAGTTACCTAGTAAATCTCTATTTGAAAATCCCTAGTAAACCCAATTCCTAGTAAATTATCTGGTAAATCCCTAGTAAATCCAATTTGTTAGATTGTTGCATAGTAATGAAAATCTTTTGCTTGCGAAATAATACATGTATATCAAAACAGGTGTGTTTAAAAATATACAATTTGAACTTTACATATATAATGCATTTGTTATGTTATTAAAAAAATACAATCAGTGTCTCCACAATTTATTGAACACTAAAACATCTAAATTTATACACTTCAAAATATAAACTATATAAAATCCAGTCTCTTCAAGAATCAACCGAGAGCAATTTTTTTTGATGAAACTAACCTGGAATCCCCCTTTCAGCACTAGGATGGAATAAAGAAGAAACCAAGAGAAAAAGGATCTCTCAAGATGTGATAATAACTGCAGGTGATCCAGGTTAGTTTCACAAACAAAAATCACTTACAGTAACTTCTTGACACTGATACTATACCAATTATAATATATAACTACCTATATAAAGTGAAGATCAAGTAATTTTCTTGCCCACATATTTTTTCAATACAATTCAAAAAGCTTATACAATCTATAACAAAAACTTTAACAAAATGTTAAAAACTTTTAATGAAATATGGAAGTTTTACCATATCAATTAGTTCAAAAATAATAGAAAACTAATGTGTATTTACCTTTTACCAGGGTAACCATCAGAATATTTATTGTGAAGACAAGAGGAAAGTGCTTGAAGAGATGCAGCACTTGGATAATTTTCAGAAGCAATCAGCTCTAATCCATCACGTTGTCTTTTTTTCTCACGTAAAATTATTTCATAAACCAGAGAATCTTTTTCAGGTAACAGTTTGTTCAGCAAATCCATTTAATGCTATTTACTTAAGAATATAGAATGGAAAAAAATTGATGCAGTATAGTTTAACTTAAATTTTTACTAAATTTTTTGTTTGTAATTACTAGGCTACTTATAGCTGATTTATACCAGTACATGGGAAAGATTAAATTTAATAAAAAACATGATAAAATTAAGTTGAAAAGGTTTTTCTCTTTTATAATACCATGGACTAAAGATGAAAGTGATTATAATTGAGTTTTAACTGTATTTAATATTAACTGCCTAAATTTATACATTAATTGGTAATGTTAGAGTTTAGAAGCATGAAGCAGTGAAGTATTTTCAATAACCAAAAAAGATTTTTAATAATTTTGCGGTGCATAAACTCTAACCCTAACTTAAATATATTTACGCATCTAAAATGTACCAGTCTTTCTTGGTTACCGAAAATACTTCACGCACTTAAACCATAAGATTACTCTTCAACTTCGTAAAAAAGTTTGCCGGTGTTGTCGGTGATGTTAACTAGCTTAATGTGGTTATGTGCTACCAGTTTCACTACTTTCAAAATGGATCGTAGAGCCTGTATACCCAGTAAAGAAATATCATAACATTAAGGGTCGTTTCCACTGCGAGCGTGGATGAAGTGTTCTTTATTTTTTTTATTGATTTTTTTACTTAGCTTAGCGCTTAAGCGCGGAAAGAAGTAAACAAATTGGGTCTTTTCAATAAGTTACCGTAAGTGATTTTTGCTCCTGAAACCAACCCGGATTCGCCTAGTAGTTACTATCGCTTTTTAAAAAGATTCTTTTCTTCTTGCTTTGTTTTTTATTTCATCCTAGCACTGTAGGGGGGATTCCGGGTTAGTTTCACCGTAAGAATCGCTTTCTGTAACTTCTTGAAGAGACCCAAAAATCTATAAATCAAATAAAGAATGCTCCATTCCACGCTTGTAGTAAAAACGAACCTTTAAGCTTAAAAATAAAATAAAAAAACAAATGCACTTTTTGATAATAATTTCTTATTTTGTTGTTAAACAGATGACTGAACAGCAGAGGAAAGATTTTTGTGATTGTGTGGCAATTCTAAATTGGCGCTCATAAACTTAGGATTTATGATTTGGAATTAGATGGGATTATAAATCCTTGATTGGAGATCTCGACACCGGAGAAAACGCAAGTCAAAAGTTGCTGCGAGATCGAAACATGGCCATGGAAACAGTTTCGAAATTACTACGGTTGGTAATGTAAGCAGTCCTTGTTGTGCTGGCAGATTAGACTGTAATTTAACTAGATAATTTAGGTAACTTATTAATTTTTTTCCACTTACTACACAAACAAAAATTCCCCACTCTACAACTTCAGTTGATCTGATCAGAACCAGTTACGAATAATTTTTAATACAGGCCGAATATATGCAACTTAAACAGTTAAAGACAATATCTTACCCATCGAAAAGTTGTGGGTTGACTCTTTTTTCTTAGTTTTAGGTATCTTACTATACAATAATTCTAATTATGGCGGTTTCAGTATTGAATTTCATTTTCCGAGTTATTTTGTAATTTCATTTGCATGTGACAAAAAACTAAATTTTAATTGAATTGATATATAAACTATTAGCATTTAAAAGAAAGGTTTGAAAAAAATGCAGTTTGTATAATCATTGACTTTTGACATGATCATATCTTATGATGATTATGATGATAATGATGATGATGATGGTTAGGACAAGAATAGCCATAATTAACTCAAGCAATTAACGTTGCATGTTTTCGGAGATTAGTAGATAATGCTTTCTGAAATATTTTGTGAATATGCTTAATTTTTGCAAAAAAACACAATTTGTGTGACTGTAACAATGTAATTCAGACCTTGTCAAACCACCAATCCACCAATTCAAGTGAAAGTGATATATAGGAAGTTTTTTTCGCTAAAAGTCATCAATAGCATAACGCATGCACAGAAAAATTTGAGACATTATTAATGAAAATTTTTCGTTACTGGCTAGCCATTTTGTTTGCTTATACTTAGTCAACCAGCGAGTAAGATGAAGCTTTCTGTTGTTTATATATTTATAAAGCCAAATACAAGTCTTGTTTAAGGTAAATTTAATCAGTCTTGTATGTACTTACCAATTCTTTTTATTTTTATGAAGAAGTCAGATTTTAAATTAAAGAATTGTTGTGGAAAATTTTTAGTTTTATTGTAGGCTATGTAGTTTGTAAATTTTAAAATGTAATCAAATCTAATTTGTTGTATTGTAGGACATTGTGTCTTTTATTTTGTTTTTTTAAGCAAACCATATATATATATGTAAATGTAAATGTGCTATGTCATATAATGCTAATTGTGTAAATTGGCTTGAAGAGACTCTTTTAGAAAATGATCCTGAAGTTTACCAAATAATTCGAAATGAAAAAGAAAGACAAAGAGATGGATTAGAGCTAATTGCATCAGAAAATTTTGCAAGTGCAGCTGTTCTTGAAGCACTTGGCTCTTGTCTCAATAACAAATATTCTGAAGGTTACCCTGGTACCAGGTAATTTTAATACTGACAAATTTTTTTGTAATACAGTAATGCTAATTATCCAAACACTGCTAAGATGATGGTACAACACCATACCAGTAGCATGATGTGAATGACAGAGTGAGTGTTGTTCCACACAGCCCTGCTTCTAAAAAGGATGAGAAACCTGGCAGCAATGAAAAGAATAACAAACTTAAAACAAAAAATGAGTGATCACTAAACTGTTCATAATATACCATAAATAACCATATGTATATATGATGCTTTTTATTGCAAGATTGTATTTTGTTTGATTATTCAAAAAAAATTAGTTATCTGAACCATCCCTGGTCTTAATTAGTTCAGATAATCGACATTCTACTGTATTCATATTCTAAATCTATTGATTTTATTGGAACTGAGATTGCTTTGCATATCAATAATTTGACTGTTCTATGTTTGGGCTGTCAGTTAATGATGCAAAGTAACAGTTCAAGTTCAATTTGTTGATACAAATTACAAATTATTATAGAACATAAATAACAGCATTAACTTTTTGTTTGTACTAAAGCTAGTGGCCACAATTTTGCATTACTTAATGGAAGTACAGTCAAATCTGGTTAATTGCATAGTGAATTTGTCAAGCCTTTTTATGCAATTAAGCGAATTATGCGTTTAAGCGAAAATGCGAAGCTCATCACACATGAAAACGTCACACGTCATACCTACAAGTGCATGCAGACGCGATCGCCTTATTCTTACTCAAAAAGTAAACAAAAACAAGCCAATAAAGGATTACACATTTGTTTATTTAATTCAAGCAAAATATTGCGAGATAGTTGTTTGTTTAATTTTATTTTGCATGCTATCTTGCATTTGTCTTTCTAAGTGAAGAAATGTGCCCATATCTGCCCTTTCAAATTGTAGTCGTCGCTGAATTACAGCAAGTGCGTGTAGCACTTCTTTATTTTTTGGTGGAGTCACAGCAGTTGCATCAGCAGAGCTTTCTTCATTGTCGTCATCTGTTTCAACTTGCTTGTTTTGTAACACTTCTTCACATATATCAGCATCGTCTTGAACACCTGTCACTTCAAGGTCATCATCAAGACTAACAAATTGTGTGTACGTTTCTTTTTTGCTACGTTTTTTTTCGTTAAGACTGTGAAACTGTCTGTTTCTGTCTCAGAAATTTTGACATATTTAACCTGTTAACTGCGGAATTAAATTTTCACAAATCGTTCCGAATTACTTTGGAACTTTAAAAACAAAGCAATACGGGAAACTTTCAAATTCTGTCTGATAAGCTGTTAAAGTGCTTTTTAAATAGAATAGAATAGAAAAACTTGCGCCATTAAAAAATGCGACTGCAAAAAGAAAATTCTCATTTTCCACAGGGAGGTAGCAATTGCCGAAGACGAGAATTCTCGTCTTCTGCAGGGAACGGGTTAATGCAGTAATCGAATAAATACCTTTTAATTCTATTCGATTAAGCGGATTATGCAATAAACCGCTATGCGATTAACCGAAATATTTTACTTAACAAATGGTTGGCTATGGTTTGGGATTTACGATCTTTATGCGATAAAGCAGATTATGCGATAATCCGGTATGCAATTAACCGGATTCGACTGTAGTTGCAGCAAAACTTTTTGCAAAATTTGAATGTTAGCATGAAGCATAAATTTTTTTAATTAATCATCCTAATGGCTTGGTTTTTCATATAAATTTTTGTATTATTGTTTTTAGTTTTTGTTACATACTTTACTACACTCTTTTTAGTAATTGTAGAAATTTTTAAAGTTAAACTTCTTATCATTGACAATTACCAACATGGCAAATAATAATAGAGACAATAAAAAAGCTAAAGTTGCAATAATGAGGGAAAAAAATAACTTTAAAACAATGAAAAAAAGCCATTTGTTTCAAGAACTATATGCTTTCTTACTTCCAAAAAGACTTGATAAAATTGTAGCTAAATATATGAATAACTTAATGTCAAAAAACTTTAGAAATAAAGATACTTTTCCAAACAAGTGTTTTTACCAACTTTTTATTTTATAACACATTAATTCTGTTAAGTGCAGCATTTGATAGCACATTTTTTCTTGGAAAAAAGACATTATGTGCCCACAAATGAAACTGACTGACTGATGAACTTTTTAAAATACTTTTGTTTTAGCAAGACAATAAAATAAAAAGTTGCTTTTAAAAAAAAGCTTTGAATTTTTTTTACCTAAGTGTAAGTTAATGGTACTTGTGTTAACACTGACAGAAGCACTTTTTCTTGTGGTTAGCATTACAAATAGCAGCATTAATTTTTAATGCAATTCATGCTAACACCTACAGCATTAATTTTTTTTTTAAACATAGCATTGTTAATTCTTACTGTTGTATCAGTAGAGAAATATTGTGTTATTATTGTATCACCATAGGTATACTACTAAGTCAGGTACATCATATATTGTATCAAGTACATTAAATACATATATTTGTATTTGGAATTCAATATGGTAAATTTTTATTCAAATATTGCACAACCAAACTACAACAAAATTGTAAGTTTAAAACAGCTCACTGCTCTTGGTTGATCATTTATATTTGGTTGCTGACTTTGAATTTGGATTTCAGTTTGCATTAGATGATTTTGCACCTGCTTTTAAGACTGCTGCAATAAAAATTATTGTTGTAAAATTATTTTTTTGTTCTATTTTATTGCAGATGACAGAGCCTATATAAATTTTGCAATTTTGTTTTAGTTGGCTTTGTTAAATATATCGGATTTTGGCTGCATACATGCTTTAAAAACTAAAGTTGTTTATTAACTGAATTAAAGATGTAAAAAATTAGAATGAAGTAATGATAATCAAATTTGACAAAAAAATAATTTACATATTGTAAATATTGTATATTATATAATCATTTTAAACATTTTAGAAACATACTGTATTTGAAAAACAGTTTTATATGATTCCAGATACTATGGTGGAACAGAAAACATTGATGACCTTGAAAGGCTTTGCCAGAAAAGAGCATTGGATGTTTTTAATTTAGATCCATTAAAGTGGGGTGTAAATGTTCAGCCATATTCCGGTTCTCCAGCAAACTTTGCAGTTTACACGGGTAAAATCCAGACATCAACATTAATTGTAAAGTTAATTGTGTTATTGTTTTTATTAATTTTTTATCTTTTGTTTCTTTTTTTTTTCTTGAAAACATAAAGCTTGTCTGTTTGCATTGCGCTTAAAAAATTGGACTCTTTCAAAAAAAATTTTAATGGTAAAATACAAGCGTAAAAATTATCTTGCAAGAACCATTAGCTATAATGAAAGCAAAGCAATTGGCTGAAGTCAGCATAACAAGAATTGAAAGTTTAAAAAGAATTTTTTAAAATGTAATTGATGTGAAATCATTATTAAATTGATTTTGGTTGACTTAGTCCAACCATAATCAATCTTATTGAAATAGATATCAATTTTGCCATGTTTTCAAAAAAAAAACTGTTGATGTCATTCTTATATATATTGTTTTTTCTTTAAAATTTAAAAATGAGTAATCTTTACTATGTTGCTGTAATGTCAGCCCATTTTTGTTTAACGTGTTTGTTTGAGATAAACCATAGGAATTATGACATAATTGCAGGATTTTTATTGCAGCTGTTGTCAAACCTCATGGCAGGATTATGGGATTAGATTTACCTGATGGTGGTCATTTGACTCATGGTTTTATGACTTCAAAGAAAAAAATATCAGCTACTTCTATTTTCTTTGAATCAATGCCATATAAAGTAAGCTTGATATGTTTCTTATATATTTAGCTTCCTTTGCTTGCTTGGTCGATTAGAGATGCAAGGCAGCAGTTTAGATTAAGGTGCCATAGACCATCTTCTCAATTTTACTGGGACAAGTTCAAGTAAATAAACAAAGATCTTTAATGTAATATGCTCTAACTGCTTACTTAGTAATGGTTGAGGATGGAAACTGTTGCTTAGTTTTTGAACAAACTTCTCTGTCTAAAATTTAAATATAAACCTTTTTAAATTGCAAGACGTCAGATGCGGAATGAATAACTTGGTTATGTGTAGTCATTAAGTAAGAGCATCAGTTGATCCAACTGCCAAGAAATTTTATATCTTAGGTTTTTCCTGAGCTGGTTGGTGGACACAGCTATTCATCACAGTCTATCCACATTTTTTGTTTTTCCATCTGGTGATGTTTTGTCTCTAACTGTATCCCCTTGGCATGAGTAATCCTAACTAAAGAATTAATCTCCCATTAGATTTTTGGGACATGTAAATTTTTCCAACACTGTAAGGAAGTGGTGGACAAACTATTGCCTGCAGGCCAAATCCAGCCAACCAAGCATTCAATGTGAATGGTGTAACAAATCAAAGCAAAGACTTTTTTTTGGTCTTTAACTCCAAGAACGCTATATCCCTACAATAAATCAAAAATCTTTCATTGACGTGCTGTCCTGTTGATCACCAAACTAGTGTCATGGTCCCCCTTGGGTCTACATAGAACCCAGTTGAGAATCCTTGGTCTAAACCACAAAAGAGAAGTGCTTTATGTTCTTGGTTAAGAAATTATTTTTTAACTTCCCAGTTAAATGTCTCATTGATAAACCTACCAGACCAAAGTACCTTGGCAACATCTCAATTGCTCCTAGATTACTTACATAGCTTAACTAATCAAAGTGAAGACCTTTTTTTTGGTCGTTGAATAACTTTGAGGACCAATTCACGTTGTAAATACTAATGCGGTTCTCAATCAAAATCAACTTTTGAATCCCATACCTTGAGCTAAGAACTTTATTCATCCTTGCTGTAATATAATATTTCATTAAAAGATAATAGTTTTTTATTGATTCAAATTTTTTTAATTCCAAAGGTTTTGGTAAACGTACAAAAAATATAAAAGTTGAATTAAAACTTCATAATAATAAAATATAAAGATAATTTCAAATATTTTTGTCGTATTTATTTGATTTACATTTTTGTACAGGTAAACAATAGATAACCTCAAATATTTTTTGTCGTATTTATTTGATTTACATTTTTGTGCAGGTAAACAAAAAAAGTGGACTTATTGATTATGATCAGCTTTCAGCCAATGCCAATCTCTTTAAACCTGTAATGATCGTTGCGGGAATGAGTTGTTATCCCCGAATAATTGATTACAAGTATAATAATTTTCGTATTTTTTTCACTGGTAAAATACTTACTGATAGCTGCACATCAAACAATCACAATCACTTAATTTATTTTCTTCATGTTCAAAAATCGAGAATCAAATGGCTTTTACACGTGAAGCTACGCTTAATTGCATAAGCATACGTCATCGAACACGCCCTGTCCAAACTGTGACCTTGTTTCCTATTGGACCAGTCTTGTTGTTGTTTTTAATCGCAGGCAAGAAAACGCCGGAGTGCTGTTGTTTCAAAGTACGTTAGTAAAATATTGAACCATGTTCTTATCGAGATTGTGTAAAGAAAAACAGGTTCATTATGTTTTGCTACAAGCACGTGATCGTGTGAGATTCTGTAAGTTTGTGCGGTAAAAGAGCAGTGGCATATTATGTAAAAACAATCAACAGCGCATGGAGCTGTTTGTGTAACAGCAACCGCTTATGTTTGGTTTTCATTTGCCGGTGCGATTTTCCAACCAGATCTGAACAAAAGATTTGTCAGGGCTATCTTAAAAAAAAATTTCCTTTTATGATCAACACAAAACCAAGAACCCGTTATATGTCTGGAGGCGTGAATGTCAAAAAAACCGTTGCTGTTTTTCCCAATACTTGCTCATGTTTATTCGACCCAGGCGCAACATAACATATCGCGAAAATTTTTAATAAAAATGTGTTGAGTATTTGTGCATTTTTTTATTCCAAATAATGACCTACAAGTTCCAATTTCTTGCATAAAAATGTTGGTTTCAGGAAAATTCGAAAAATAGCGGACGCCAATGGCGCGTACTTGATGGCCGACATGGCTCATATTAGTGGACTTGTAGCTGCCGGTGTAGTTCCATCGCCGTTTCAATATTGCGACATCGTAACCACCACAACCCACAAAACTTTAAGGTTTGTCGAAGTAAATCCTAATCACGCCAATTAAGCGCTTCATCGCCTTCATCAAACACGTACAGAGGGCCGCGTTCTGGAATGATCTTCTATCGCAAGGGGGTGCGTTACCCGGGCGCGGGGGATCGCCCTGACGTCAAGTACGACCTTGAGCGTCCGATAAACGAAGCAGTGTTTCCCGGCCTGCAAGGTGGGCCTCATAATCACGCCATTGCCGCGGTCGCAGTGGCACTTCACCAAGCAAAGACGCCTTGCTTTGTAGAATACCAGAAGCAGGTAAAGTGCTTTGTGTTTACTTCCTGTTGTTAGTGTATTTCTATTCCGATATTTGCGTTGCGTTTGAAATGAATTATTTTAATTTGTATTAAGGTTCTTGAAAACGCCCGAGTTCTTAGCGATGGACTTACGAAAAGAGGCTACGATGTGATAACTGGTGGGACGGATACGCACATACTGCTTATTAGTCTTACAAGCAAGGTATCGTAATCGTTTGTGCTGTTGATTCAGGTTGCGGTTCGCTCCGCATTGTTACGCTAGGCAGTTGAAGTATTCCTATTTTCAGGGCACTGACGGAAATCGGGCCGACAAAGTCTTAGAAGCGATCGGCCTGGCTTGCAATAAAAACACTTGTCCCGGCGACAAGTCGGCGCTGCGCCCGAGCGGCTTGCGCTTCGGTTCACCTGCTTTGACCTCGCGCGGTCTGAAAATGACCGACTTCGAAAAAGTCTGCGAGTTTATTGATAGGTATTTGCTAATAGTCGATTTCTTTTCTAAATGTCAGCATTTGCACAATTTAATTTTATTTTTTTGCACTTAATTCCTTATTCAGGGGCATACAATTGACGATTGAAATTCAGAATTCGCTCGGCGCTAAAGCGACCTTTAAAGATTTCAAGCAGAAACTTTTCAATGACCAGGAAATTAAGGAAAAGGTCAAAGTTTTAAAGGAAGAAGTCACTGCGTTTGCGCGATCCTTTCCGCTTCCGGGATTGAGACTTTTGTAAATTGTTTTATGAACGAACAACGCAGTTGTATGAAAACTTTAGAAATCTTAAAATTGGTTGCATAGGTATAAAAGCTTTTATTTCCCTCAAAAAAAATATTCATATGGTACAGGTTTTATTTTTACAGTATTTTTAATGTAATGCAATCAACTACAGTTAACGTACTTTTATTTTCCGTTATAAAAATTAAGCTATTGAAAATATTGATAGGTGTCCCCATAGTGTGTAATATTTTAATGCTAATCATGTGAAGGGTGACTTGAATTAAAACGCCAACATCACCTGTAGTTACCGGTTTTTTTTTTGTTGATTACAGGATATTCTTTAAAAGTTAATTGAATCAGTGTTGGAAGGTATCGACACCAACATTGTTGTATTACTAGCTGAAAACATTTTGTCTGTTGCTCTTGAAAACCATTGTTTCTAAGAAATAATTCTGGAAGCTTTTTTAAAAGCACACCTTGCTTTTTTTTTCTCGATAAAAGACACTTCGTCCTGGATAAGCATCGAGAGGCTTATATTAAATACGAAAAATATTTTCAAAAACACATTCCACAGAAACCGAAACAGTTATACTCTATCAAACCTATTTCACCCAGTTTGGAGAAATTTTTCGCGGTCTTTTGTTTATGGAGTATACCAAAAGTATGTTTTTATGGAGTATTTCATATTGTAAAAGTTGTATGCAAGCTCGACTTAAAGCCAAACTCTTCAATCCTGCTAAGGTTTTACCAATAATGCGATTATTGCTTGTCCGTATTTGATTTTCCTTTTAGCCAATTAGTGTTTGTTTTATGTTTTAGTGTTCAATTGTTTCGAGTAAGTTCTGTGAAAAGTATTTAAAAAAAGAGTTTGTTGCGTTGTTATTTAATTGTGACTTTTGTTTTTCAAAATAGCGTTGCATTTAATTGCATGGTGCGCTGCTGCTAATACAGATACTACAAGTTATCCGTGCTAGAAGTTGTAAAATGTCTGTTTTATTGTTTACTGCGCTTTGCATGGACTCCAGAATAATACAGAACGTGAACTGGAAACGAGAAATAGCGAGGAGTCTATGACTATCAAACATTGGACAATCCGTGATAATATCTTATGTGACTGCGTCACCAAGTAGTTAGAAGGGTCGCTCTGGTCACGACCGCGACGGGCACGGTCTCCAAGCAACTCTTAGTTTCGTTATGTTTTTGTGTCCTGGGAAAGACACTTCAGGGCGATCTTCTTTGCTTGGCGAACTTAACAAGCTGCTTTAAATTAAAGTCATATTTTTATTGTAAAAACCGAGAAAGCAACTTTAAACCGAGCCCCCGGCCGATAATCTACTTAGACATCTTCAAAAGCAAGTTGATTTAAAGCAGTGATTTCCAAAGGCACTTTCCCCTGCTTGGTGGTCTTGACAAGCAGTTCTAAATTACAGTAATATCTCTACTAAATTATTAGCAGACAGCAATATCTTGGCATCTCCGGAAGCAGGTCGGGGTAATTGCTTACCCTTATAGCGCCTCCGTCGCTTTCCTGCGAGTCAGGAGGATAAATACAGAGATAAAAATAAAAAAAAAGCCTGGTCGCGTTGAGACAAACAAAAACTGCGCTTCGGTTCAGTTCAGTTCAGCTTCGAAATGCTAAAAACGGTTATCAGTGGCATGAATATAGCTTGATGAACTTTTTGGCTTCTTCAAGTAAGAATGATCAAGACCAAAAAAGTCTTTATAAAGGACGTTCAGCTAAATTAAATTTGCGAGCGAAGACTTTTTAATTATTGATAACTGGTTGTTTCGCAATCGGCCCTTTCTTGACATTCTAATTTCATAATTGGTTATTGTTTCTGATAAAGCCATTATCTTTTTTGTTCGAGCTCAGACCATTTAAATTTGATAAAAATTGTGCTGTTTGGTTAAAATACCATTGAACAGCGCTTTACATTTTTGTAGCGCTATGTGAACTAATTAGAAAAAGCATCGTTATTGCGAGGATTGCAAATTGCGTCAACGTCACGTGCTTAATTGTAATGTCCATTATAGTGCTTGCTTTTTTAACATTAGATAGAAGAGAAACTCAGTCAGATCAAGTCGTTATGAAGGCTGTTCCACGCTGTTAGTTTGTTGAGGGGATTTTAACTTCTGTGAATTGCCCCGTAAAGTCGTCATTCGTTATTGAAGTACAGTCGTTGCTATTGATTTGAATTTTTGTCGAACTGAAGAAAATTTTCGTCAAAAATTCTACGCTCTGTGGACCTGTGATTTGTACTGATATCATTTCAATAAAGGTTATATTTTATTTAATCTGGTTTGGTAAATAATAATTATGAGCTAGGATTGGAGAGAATTATCTAATGACCTCTCAAGAAGATTTTCTTAACGTAAAATAGCCTTTCCAATCAAGAGAACGATTTAATCCCGGTGTTGGCAGTGAACTCACTACCACATAGTCCGTAACGGTCTCGAAGTGCCGTTGGAAACATCATTTTGACAAAAACCATTATTTCCAACGTCAGGTCATCAAATTAAACATTAATTTGACGAATCTTATAATAAGGCCATTATTTTTGATGTGGTTCCTAGATTGCGTCAACAACATTATTTTTGATGAAGTTGAACAAGTTAATTTACGTTGGCTCGAGACCAACAATAACTAAAAATAAAAAAATCTTCGCTCCCAAATTAAATTTAGCTGAGCGACCCCATCGCATGTAAATATTTTTTTGCCTTTGGTTTAATAAAATTAATAGTTTTTTTTTGTTAAATTAGACGGATTGAGCAAGGGTTGTGTCGCGAGATTTGGTCGCGCTGAAACCAAGTTTGGGAACCACTGATAGCATTTCTCTATTTTGTACAATTTTGCTACTTTTAGAACGTTTCAGCCATCCGCAGCATGGCTGAGTGTTGAAGAGCGTTGTATTGATTGCGAAAGTGATGGACATGGTCGTAGCTCAAAATCTACTCACGTCATAAACCTAAAAACAACGTAAAAAGCTTTAATTTGACAGCAATATCTTGGCGTCTCCGAATGCATAACTACTTGTTAGTTTATCTAGATCAGGGTTTCCCAAACTTTTAGTTCATCGGTACCCTTTGGACACTGTAGCAGGTTTGCATGTACCCCCAAAATTTTGTGACGTTTCTCTAAAAAAAAGGCTTTCAGTTAGAATCAGCCATTAATTTTCCCCCTATTCATGCCCAAAATCAAGGTGATCTCTGAAAAAAAAACGTCTTCACTTTGAATCAGATACAAATTTTCCCAATTTATGCCGAAAATCAAGGTGATCTCTAAAAAAAAAGAAAAGTCTTCACTTTACAGCAGCCAGAAAATTTCCCCATTCAAACCCAAAATCACGGTGATCTGTAAAAAAACGTCTTCCCTTTTAATTGTTCTTTTTGACATAATTACAATCGACCGGATTCGAAAATTCTAGACATTTGAGTCTATTATTTCTTTCGGACACGAAATTTAACTTAAATAAGAACATTCTGTCACATAATAATGTACCCCTTGAGAAGCCTAAATGTACCCCTAGGGGTACATGTACCCCAGTTTGGGATCCCTGATCTAGATATAGCGCCTCCGTCATGACAGGAAGATGAATATAGAGCCAAAAAAAAAGAAAAAGGTCGGGATGATCGCTTGACTGCTGCCCTGAGTATAATAACAACCATTTTGGAGTAAATATTTTTTGTAAGTATTACAGGTCGGTGTTTTTTACTAAGGTTAACTAAGTACTTTTGTTTTGCTATGCTTGAGTGCGCATTAAATAGCAGATGGAAGTAATCCCATTACTGTTTTTCTAAGTAGACCTTTAACACCTCTGAAGTTTTTTGCAATTCAAGAAGAAAAATAGAGATAATATTATTATAATAGCCTAACAGTGATGGCCTTACAAAAAGAGGACCCGGTGCAAGAATAGTAAGGGGATCACTATTTAGTGTTCCAAAGAACAGCAAACTCAAAAAAAGGCCGTTGTCATAGCGGGGGCCATATTTAATGTATGAAAACAAAGTGATCCATAAAAAAAAGGTTTTCATTTTAGAAGGGGCCACTGTCAAGTGTTCATATAAGTGTAGTCTCTAAAAAATAGTTATTGTTTTAGAAGGGATCACTTTTTAGTGTCTCAAAATAAAGTTATCTTTAAAAAAACAAGAATTTTTTTAATTTTTTTTAAAAATAAAACTTAAGAAAAACAAGAATAAATTTTTAAAAAATTTTTTAATCTTATTTTTGACATGCCATCGTCCTGGTGCTACTATGAAGAAATAGAGCAATTTCTTGTGTAGGGAGTTACTTTTTGATGTATTTTAGGGGGGCTCGGTGCGACCGCACCGTTCGCACTCTAATAAAGCCATTACTGTAGCCTAATAAAAAAAGAGGACAAGCTGAGGTAAGATTTTCAAACTTTTTTTGGGACACCAAATTTGAAATGGCGATATTGAGCTATTTATCAATAAATCGGTTGACAAAAACAAAAATAGAGTCAAATCCCAAATTAAAAATAAATTAAAATTCCCATTTGTTATTTTGGTACTCCAAATAGAATCGCAACTTAATTATAGCTTTAGTAAAGTCCGTACTAAAGTTAATTCTAGTGTTAAAGACTGAAGTGGTTCAGCCGGTGACGATAGTCTCCTACCAGAAACTTACGGTATTGTTAAAAAAATTGCTAATGTTTTAAAAAACAAAGTGTATTAATTACATGCAAAATATTACTTTACATAAAAGACACAAAAGTACAAGTGCACTTAAATAATTAAAAAAGTTTTTTGAAGTACGCATACACTACAATAACTTGCTAGCTGTTTTAGTTCGATGCACCATCGGGATTGTTTCGGAAAATCTTCGACCTTTTCGTTTGGCATCAAAAACCTGATTTGTATACGCGTCGTCAAATTCAGGTTTAATTTTTGTCCTCAAAGTCGCCACGCTTTTTCTTCTTTCTTGTCCAACATGAGTTGGCTTTTCTAAAAACTATGGCGTAATAGGCTACTCGATTTTGCGATGTTTCTGTATTAATTTCAATGTTTAATAGGAAGCGGGGCAGGGAGCAAATTTGCCTTTTTGAAAAAAGGAGATACAGCAGGGTGGGCTGAAAGTTTTTAATTAAAAAGACAACCTACCCAGTAGTGGAGTTTTGATGTAAAAACAACATTTATAGTGAAAAAAGTTAGTGGTCTCTCATATTAGTCGACCCACTCCAAAAAAACCGCGGAAACACTAAACAGTAGTTGGACATGACCGTAGGGATGGTCTGATTCGGAATAAAATAAGATCAAGGAAGTTGATGAAGAACTTTGAGTCAAAAAGAAGTTGTAAATTATGGTGTATAATTGATTTCAGTTCTTAGTTTGTATATTTTTATAATTATAATTATAAAAATATAATAGACCAACATTAACCATAATTTTACTTAATTTTTAAGAAAAAATACAATTTTTTGCAAAAAATGACTTTAAATATTAGTTTTATGTACAAATGTTATTTAATAGAAGATATAGGGTTAAGATTTAATTCTGCATCTTTTTGATGTATAAACTTTTCATTTTGCATGTAAAATAAAAAGAAATTTAGCCATTTTTCTTTTTTTTAATCACCAAAATTTGAAAAAATTTGCACTTATTTCTATAATATGGAGTGGGTCGACTATTTATGGTTAACTTTGCTTTTTTCATCATAAATAGTGTTCTTGCATCAAAACCCAAGAACTAAAATGATTGCCATTTGAAAATAAAAAAAAATTTTTCTATTCAGCCCACCCTAGGGTACAAAGTGGGCAGATACAGAAGCATTGGGCTAGATTTGCCCCTAAATTCTTAGAAACTCAATGAAAATATCAGATCGAGTGAAGGTGAAGGCTTTGATTCTGGTTCTCGCCCAGGCTTTAAATTTTGGACGCCGATTTTTTTCGCTGAAAGATTTTTTACTACTTTTTGCTTTGATTTTGCGCGAATTTTTTAGGAATTTCTTAGGGATTTTTTCGCTGAAAACGGTCACGATTACGGAAGGTGTCATTTTTAAAAGATCAAGGTTGGCAAAATTTGTTTTGCAGGGATTTCCCTTTTTTAATTTTGCCTCCAAAAAAAACTCCGGCACTCCTGTCTGTACACTGTCCTTAAGAAGTGAAAAAAGAATTTCAAACTGGATTTGGGCTGCTTTCATACAATGGCGATGCCGTTTTAAACAGAAAAAAACAATAAGTAATAATTATAAATATATAGGGTTAATATTTTTTGTAGAAGCAAACCCAATCGATGATGATGATGATGATGATGATATTTTATTCATGCTTAGTAACATTATTAAATATATGCAATGTACAGTACTATGAAGCATGAAAAGGAAACGCGACACAACGACGAACGTTAAACATGCAGAAAATATAGAGAGAGTTGAGAAAGAGAAAAAATAAGCAGGGCCACATTACCTAATTCAAACTAAATATTATTATTTAAAAAGACAAAAAAGACAAAAAATGAATAAAAAATGTGCAGTGCAGGAACGGTTATGTAAATAAAGAATTGCAATCAAATTTTAGTTGCTTGTTTATGAAAAGGATCTAAATAAACAAGCAAGAAAGTTAATTTCTGATTATAATAAACAAGTGGGTGTGAACTGAGATTGATAAAGTTCTCGTATAAAATCGAATAGGGTTTCGTTCTTTCTGGCCTTTTGTTTGTGGTTCTTAACCCAGTTGCCTAACAACTCTATATTCTAGATAAGTAAATTATAAAGAAATTCATTAAAAAACTCATTGGATATAGCTATATAGACCGGTATCTCGAAAAAGTTTTATTTTGCTAATCTGTATATTTTGGTTCGCGAGCGATTTTACGTTTAATATCAGCCCTTTCTAATAAACCCAAAGCTCAAAACCTTAATCTTGTAGGTGTGCTGCATCTTGTAAACGCCTTTAAGTTGACTCTGCCATAACCACTCACTGCGATAGCCACACTAATAGCCAATATTACACAGGTTTTTTTCAATTAGCCTACACATTAAATAAAAGCAAATCTATGAACTGGAAAATGGAAACCTAAATATAAAGATATGAACTGAAAACGTAAAACTACCCAATAACAACTAAGCTTTTGTCAAAAGCACCAAAGCTGTTTCGAAAACATTCAACAATTGCAACGTCCTTGCAGAGCAGCCAAAGGTAGGTAGATACAAATCTATTCATTTTGCTTTGGAATATCAGTAAATGTTTTCCACATGCTAATCAGTTAATAATTTTTGGTTACCCACAACACAACGCTGTCTGAAACATTTACGCTATCAAGAATACGAAAGGGTTAAACAGATAAAACAATAAAAAACTTAAAGAACTATTAACAATTGCGTTCAAGAAAAAACGTAATTAGAGTAACATGAATGGCCCTTTAGATCAAGGTATGATGTCAATCATTAAACGCTGAACGATTAATGTAAATGTAACCAAAAATAACTTATTAGTGTTTCGCTTGCTTTGGCAAAATCATCTGCAACGGCCTGTAAATCGATATTGTCGAACAAGTTCATATGACTATTTGCGAACATACGATTATTGAGACTGTTATTTGTGATAGTGCTCTAGGTCATGTTTTAATTTTTCTCATGACACTGACACTTCTTTTTGCAGTAGTTGAAACGAGAGATATGCCGCAGTACATCAGTAGCAATTTATGTATTTCCGAAAGGCATTTCTTGTTTGTGGGCTTTTTGTTTAAAATTTCAAAAACATTTGATATCATCGTTACTTTTTTCAGAGGCGTGTTACTTTCTTTGTTAAATAACTTAACATGAACATGTAGGTCTGCAAGTTGTGCAAGTACATCAAAACAATAAGACTCTTAAAATCATACGTTACAATCACAATCATGGTACACATATGTATTACTGTCCTCTAAAGGGTTAAAAGAATGTCACGCGTTTGATCTTGGTGTTTTTATTTTTAGAGTTTAATGTCGGCTGTAAGTGAGTATTGAGTAGCCTAATTCAGATAGCTTGTATTGTTTGTTAAAATTAAATTAACGCCGTAATTTATTTGCTTTTAAATTAAAATTTTTATAATTATTTTGAGAAAATTTTGCTCTTTGTAAGCATTCAGAAATTTTCTGATGTTTTATTTTTCTTTGAGAATGCTTGATATAACTGTTGTATCTGACTATTTGCCATCAGTTAATCTATTTTAAGACAGCATTTTCGGCTAAGCTAAAATATAATTCGGTTTACTGATTCAAATAGCCTACAATGGAGAATTTACCAGGAGGTTAGTTCACTTGAGATATCAATATTGCATATGTTAAAACTTTTATCTTGACTTTCATTGCTGTGCTATGATTGACGGTTGTCTTTGTAATTTTACGAACATCGTTGGATTTAATGGTAGTCAAGATTATATCATAGTTTAATTGTAGAGCAGATCTAAAAAATATTTCTGTAATAGGAATTTCAAAGGGCACAAGCTGCTCCCTTGTGCTCCCGCGTTTTAAAAATATTAAAAGGCAGGAAGGACAATTGCTCCCTGAACCCCGCTTCCGCCGCCCCTGATTATGCCGTAACTATATAGCAATAAAATACGTTCAAAATTTCACAAGTAATGTACAAGTTTGTTTTTTTGTATTGTTTACGTTCGGTGCAGGTGAAGTGGATCAAAAGTATGATTACAAGGAATTTTTTTTTTTGAATAAAAATTTTTAAACTGTTCTGTTTGTGACTAAGCAATTGGTATAATTTTTAGCGTAAAATTTTTCCAATTTTATTATTTTTATAGTTAAAATAACTACAAAGTATTTGCTATTTCAATAAAATAGTTTAACAAATACCAAAGTTGATTAATTATTTTTAACAATAAAATAATGCGAATTTTAATTATTTTTTCGAAGTTAATATTAAGTCTTAACAAAATAGCTTACTGTAAAAAAGTTTCGTATTATTTCACATACAACTAGTAAACTTACCAAAGCAATCATTGGATTCGACTCCTGTATTCGGTTGCACTATATCGGCTTTTTTGAATATATCATCATAATTTTGAGCTACAGGCGTGGCAGCGGGTCTGTAAGACGGCGATACCTGAACTCGCAGCACATTCATGAAATGGGGAACTATCTTCTTCCATGAGTGATTCATTGCGCTTGTCGATTGCAAACAGGAACAGTTTTTTCGGCCCATAATCAAATGCCTTTTCTTTTCTAGAAGCGATATTTTTTTCCTGTTTAACAATCTCTGACCCGAGTTTGACATCGATGTTTTCCGCTTAATATTTTTATTTTTTTTGTTTAACGTCAGATCATCTGGAAGACGTCTACCTCTTCTAAACTGATGAATGTTAAAGTCGGAACGAGATTTATAAATGTTGATTCCGGCGGAAACTTCTTTTTCAGCCTGTTCCAACATAAGGATTGGATTTTCAACGTGTTTTATATCTTTACTCCAAGGTTTGGTCAATAATTTGTTGGGTGCCTGTTTAAAAACATAAGTTTTGAACTGCTTATTACAAAACGTAGTTTAAATTGATATGGTCTCACTTCACTCATACTTATTATTCTGCTGTTTCCAGAGGTGCCGGAAAATTTTTTGGAGGGAGGGGCAAAATTTAAAAAAAAAATTTTTTTTGTTGGACAGAAAACGTTGTAGTTAAGGTTCCTAACCGTATCAGCCAAAAAGATTTTGGGCGGCAATACAATCTTGCTCAAATTTTTGCGACGATTGGCCGAATTATGGTTTTGCAGTATTTCAAAGAGTTGCCACTTTGAGTCTACAACCATTTTTATCCCAAATATACAGTGATGGCTAAAAAAAGCCTTCACTTTAAATCAGTGTTTGTTTTCTTAATTTTCGTCACAAAAATCTAATGATGACTAAAAAAAGTCTTTACTTTGAAACTGTATTCAATTTCGCCTTTTTTGTCCGAAAAAACACGATATCAAGATACTGTTACTGTATTTACTGTTGTCAACTTACTGTTTTATGGACATTGTTAGCTTTAGTTTTTGGTTGTACTTATATTATTGTAGAGATAAACACAATCCAATGCTTCTATACTGCGAATTTCAAAGGGCATTATTCGGCGCCCCTGTGCCTCAAGTTTTAAAAATATTGCAACGTAGGGGGAGCAATTACTGTTGTTTAAGTTTAACGCCTTTGCCATTGTCTAGCAAATCAAGAGGATAAACCGATGATATAAAATGATATCGTGATAAATTGAGTTTTTGTCACAGGTTTATAATATTTAGGTTGTCAAGCAAAAAATATAATCACTGGTTGAAGCACAAAAATATTCACAAACAAAAAAATGTACGTCACATCACATTTCAATTGATTTTACTTTTGATCCGAAATCCGCTTCTGTTGTCTCCGTTTCAAACACTTTAACACAATCATCCATTCTAGCTTTCTTAGCAAGCGACGCAGCGGTTTGGCCGAAGTGATTTCGTGTGTTGATATTAGCTTTAAACCGAAGTAGTTTGTGTAGAAGATTTGTTAGTATCGTAAGTTTTCCGCCAAGAGACGCATAATGTAGAGCTGTGTTACCAAATTTGTCTTTCTGTAATGTAAGAGCGAAACAATTTAACTTTCGGCGCAAGTCTGAATAGTCCGCAACTGCCCCTTTATCAGAACGGCGTGGGTCCATCACTCATGGTAAATACCAGTTTTCCCACATGTCAATTAGGTTATTATTTCCATATTTTTTCTCATATTGGTTTTTAAGCTTTCCATGAAAGTTCTTAGCGTAAATTTCAATTATGTTGGGCAGTGCTAGTAGAATTTTTTATCAAATCTAAGCGTTCGTTAGTTTACCCAAACAAATCTAAAAGTGAAAAATCAAATACAGGCTCTCACGCAATTGCTAAGTTTCTTGGTTCTTTCATATTTGAACAATTTTTTTCTGAAAAAAAATGCCTGTTAGTAAATCAGATGCTTTTTAAAACACGAATAATGAAACACTGCAATTACTTTGAGATCAGCGGGCAAACATAAAGATATACAATGCACGAAATACATTTTTTGACTACTTTCTGCTTTAGAAAAAAAAATCAGTAAAAGCAATTAAACTGAATAGTAAAGGTACATTTACCTTATTGCAATCAAAATCAACAGCTTTTAGAAATAATTCCATTAACTCGTCACGACCAAAGATTGAGGCCAACATTAAACTGTTCCTTCCGTCTTTATCGGCTTTTCCAACTTTAGCTCCGCTCTGAAACCACCAGTTATCTTCTAATAACTTGAATTTTCTATTTATGCGAGATAGTAGTCGTATCGTTAACATTCATTTTGAGTCAAACAAAAAAGTAGATTTGTAAAAAAGAGTCATTGCTGTTTCATTAAAATTTTTGTTGAAACTATATTTTTTATTCCTGACAGCAATAGAATCAAGCTGCGTATCAAAACGAACTCAACGAAAGGTGACCGCAAAAAACTTATTCTCCTTTCAGTCTGAGCACCAACTTTCTTCATTCACTGCTTATTTGCTTTGGCTTCCTTGCATTGTGTCATTACATTCGGCAGCGTGGTCGAGTGGTTAAGAACGCCACTATGACAGTGCACGCAATCGACACGGTCGCGGTTCAAAACCTACTCGCGTCATTCTGTTGCGTCCTTGAGAAAAGACACTTTACGGCACTTTCCCTTGCTTGGCGGTCTTGGCAAGCAGTTTTAAATTTTAGTTATTTTCTATAAAACTAAAAAACCAAAATAAAAAATTTTGACCGAACAGCAATATCTCCGCATCTTTAGAAGCAGGTTTGGGTAATTGCTTGACGGTTACCCGAAGTATAACGCTTCCAACGTTTTGCTTTTAGTTAAGAGGATAAATATAGAGATAAAAAGAAAAAAACGTGGTAGAAAAAAAATTTACCCATGCCACGAAATACAATGCCCTCTGATAGGAATTAATGATATTTCAAAGTTGATTTGAATGCACACTTCATTAATTACTTACTCAAAAGAATATTTATTTTTTTAGTAAAATCTGTTTATTTTCAAAAAACTTAGCTTGTTCACCTGCAAAAGCATTCTCGCCACCCCCACTTCAAATTTCTGGTCATCACCAAAACAGCATATCATTAAAGGTGTTCGGCAATTTCGATCTTGTCCGTTAACATCAACGCCCCCTTCAACAAGATCTCGTATTTCATTCAGTAACTTATTACGAACAGCATAATGTAGTGCCATCACTTGCTAATTTACTAAACGTAGTTACAATCAACACAATACTGTTCAAAATATTTAAATCTTTTTCAAATTTTTGAAAAAAAATGCATATATATATATATATACATGTAGGCTACATTTGAAAGGAATAGCACCTGCATCACAAGTAACTCTTTATTACATACTGTACATACTGGGTTTAAAATCTTATGAAGCTTAGCATTCACCAGTAAAAAATAAAGATTTTTAGCTCAAAAAAACCATTTTTGTTTTCAGCTAATACAGTATCTATCAATCGGATCCAGGTCAATTTCTTTTTTTTCATTATATTGGGCGATGTCGCAAAACCTTACTTTAAAAATAACAGTGACTCTTTTTCAATTGCTCTCGTACGGTTTGAAGTACCAGCTTATATAGCTAATGCCAGTCGAGTACAGGTTCAAGATTCCTTTATTTAATTGTTTCTTTAATTGCTCCATCATTTGTAAATAAAATAGCTCGTTGTCTTCATTTAAAGACCCATACTTAAATTTAGTTTAAGCACAAAAGAAGTTGGTTAGTATTTGATTAAGTAAAGCTGAAAGCTTTACTATTTAAATTGTTTAAAAAAAACCGTGGTAATGACATTTCTTTTTTTTAGACATAAAAAATTGTATTTTCTGGTTTTTACTTTGTAGCAAATTAAATTAGTGCAATCGTCTATAATATTTTGGCCGAAACAACCATTATCTTTTTTTTAATTCCCATGCTTTCGAAAAATTATAGCGATTAGAATAAACCGAAAAAGAATAAAACCAGAAGCTCAAGCTTTTGTCTGATTCCAAATCTTTTGGCGCCTTTGTAATCCAAAGAGATCAAAATTGAAACAACAACAAAACAATTTATCAAGCAAAAAGATTATGAGGTGTATTACATTGGTATGGTTATAATAAATAACTAGGGCCGGCTAAAGTCAATAAAGTCAAAATTTTTTCAGAACTTAGTTACATCATGAAACTTACACTACGTTTGATTCGGTTGCTCAGAAGTATTTTTACCGAGTCATATAAATCAAAATAAAGTCAAAGTTTGTCAAAATTTTATCTCATAAATTTTGCATACAAAAACTCATTTCTCGCTTATTTTTGCGATTTTTCGAGCAGCTACGAATACTTTTAATATTTTGTTTCTGCACTTTATACCTGGCCCTCTAAATCTTTTGGGGCTGCGACGACCCCTTAGCGTCAATACGAAAATTTTTTGCCCTCTTTTTTTCAAAGTTCTGAATCAGTAATATAAGCTATATTCGAACATTAAACCTCTCCTTTTAGTGCCTCCACACCAGCGTTCGCGACTTTCAGTTTAAGAATTTTTGATCTAGTGTGTATGGTAAAATAATTACCAATCTGAATTTTCGTAAAAATAAAGTACTTTTTTCGTGTAAGTAAACTGTCTCTACTGTATTTGCGTGTTATAAAAAGTCAGCAGCTTGGCCGAATGTTGAAAAGCGGTATATTGATGGCGAATGTGATCGACACGGTCTTGGTTCAAAACCTACTTGCGTCATTCCGCTGTGTCCTCAAGAAAAATAATTTACAGCGGGCATGTCAAACTCATTACCGTGCCGCAGCACAAAAATTTAGACCGAAAAGTTTGCCTCGTATTGCAACGCGTCACCCAACAAGGTCAAGACCTTTGTTTGTTTTTTACATAAGTTGCAACCCACTATTATAAATTTTTATTTATAACTTTAAGGGATGTGGCCCCATGTTTACTAAACGTAAAAATTATTCGTTTGATTTCTGCTGAAGACCAAAGAAAAGTCTTCACTTTCGTTCTGTATCCAATTTTTTGATTTTTGTTTCAATTTAATGGCAAAGATCGTTTTAATTTTGGATACTTTATCTTGTCCGAAAAATTCTGATTTTGTGCAAACTTTTGGAGTTTGGGGGCATTCTTTAAAAGATTTCGCGGGCCGCTAGTGTGACATGCCTGCTTTACAGCACTTCTTTTGCTTTGCTGTCTCAGCAACTTTAGCTCTTGTTTTAAATCATATTTTAATAGAAATTAAACAATTCAATTTAACAATAATATCTTGGGATATCTGAACAATGTACAACATCTCCGACACTTTTCCTACTTGTCGGAAAAATAATAATAGATATCAAATTTACAATTGCCATTGCTAATGCATGAAATTATTATTCTGAATGCATGTGGAAGTTTTATACGATTTACACCTCTAATACAATTTTATACGAACCTGAATGCATGTGGAAGTACGAGATAAATTAAGATTCTTATCTCGCTGTCGACAAAAAAGATATAATTATATCTTTCTAAACTAATCTAACTTAGCGTTTCTGCAACAATTTAACCGAAATTTCTCCGTAAAAACTTTTATAACAAGTCAAAATAAATTAAAAATATAACAAAAATTAAGTCAAAAAATTTTTTCAGGTTAAAAAAATTGCTCTATAGATATTTTTTTTGTTTTGTTGTGTTGTAAAAAGTTGTAAAAAGCGTAGTTGTAAAAAGCGATAGTCCAAAAGAGTTTTTCAAAAGTAAAAAATTCAAGTAGATATTCTATATTAAAAGTTACCAAACTTTTTTCAAAATGGCCAAAACAGTTCGACTTGGGGATAGATTTTCTAACTGCGTGACTATACTCCGAAAAGTCAATTGAAGAATGAAAAAAACTTGTCTATTTTTAAATTTTATTGTTTTATTAAGTGGTGCTGGTCGTTTGAAGTGCGTATCTCAAAAGGACAAGAACGTGCCAAAAGCCAGTGTTGAGCATTGCAATATTCAGCAGGGTCGTATTTAATATAAAATTAGAATAACGATGAAGACTCCAAAGAACTCTACATTACTAATATATCACTTCATAAATGTCTTAAAACAGAGGCGTACGAACGGGGGCGGCAAAGGGGCGATTGGCCCTCGAGTCTTAAAAATTTGAGCAAATCAGAATTCTTCGGTAGCGAAAGGAAATATTTGAGCAAATCAGAAATTTTCGGGCAGCGTTAAGAAATTATTTGAGAAAAGTTCACAGAAAACGAACTACTCCAGCAGGAAAAAGTTTCCAAATGCAAAAAACAATTAGGATTTAAGGTGAAGACCTTTTTTTTTAGCTTTCTCTTGTTCTTTGGGAGGAAAATAAAAGAATTTGACACGGTTACAAAGTAATGACCCTTTTTGTCTTCAATCTAAATTTGGGGAAAAATATCTTTTCATATTTGTGAAATGCTGAAAGATCATGTTTTGGGCAAACGTCAATAAAATTTGGGCAAAACGCTATTGCCCCCGACACTTTTTCGGCTAGTACGGCTATGCCTTAACACATTTCTTGCGATGCGTACCACATGTGGCTCGCACCTCACTTCCATTTACTGCAATGTGTACCACATGTGGCTCGCAGTTAAGTTTTTAAATACCCCGCAGTAGAGGAAAAATGCAATTGCCACGTTTCGCAAGAAACTTGTTAAAAAAGTTTTAACCAGATAGAAATATATTGGAATCTTTAAAAGAAGAATTTGGTAATCGCTTGCGTCTTGGGGGAGCAATTGCATCCGGAAGATTTTTATTGCAGATTTAAAATAATAAAATTTAATGATAATTTACATTTTTAGTTTTGCACAGTTGTTATAGTATTTTAAATAATTTTATTCAGAAAATTAAAACTACTCAATTTACACTAAACTTTCATCAATGTTGCCTACTTCAGTGTTTCTCAACCGTTTGTGGTTTATGAACCCTGTTAAGATCTTTACACTGCCTCTGACTCTTTCCTCATGTATTACACGTATCTTTGCAACCTTTCCGAAAGAATCTTGACAACCCTCAAAGAGGCTGCTATTGCAAGTTGAGAAACGCTGTCTTGCACCTTTAATTATTATCTGTCAAGTACAATAAAAATTGAAAGGCGTAAATCGGGATCTAGCTGCGAATGGTTCCAAGTTTTGTCCTTTTTTTTATTTCATATCATTTCAAAAACTTTTTACAAATACAATTACAGTTACGTATTAGTTGTTAAGAGCGAAGTCACAGTAACATATTAACTTAGGCCCATATAATATTTGTATATAGCTAGCACAATACCTGTCGACCGTGACAAACAATAAAAAGTATTTTCTTGGCTGTTTTGATAGCAGCCTTCTAGACATAAAGGTTAATTTAAACCAAGTAGACCTACACAAAGAAAAGAAACTGATCAATCAACTGAAGATTTAAAGCCTCTGTTTCAAAATGACACGTGCCTCACCCCAAGCAAAGTCAAGGCAATGTTTGGATTTAACCCGACGTCGAATAAACACTGAGTATGAGAGACGAAAGTGAGTTCTTAACACCGGGAAGGCATTTGACAAGGATAAATGGACAAAGATAGCAATACACAAAAGGACACATGAGACAGGAATTTAATAACACCATATTTAAATTCAAGCTGCGGCTCAGCATGTCTATGCAGAGAAGAATCATGGTAGGCAACGTGCATAAGATAAAGGAAAATGTCAAATAAATGACGTATCTTAAACTGAATGTAGTTGCTTTGGTGCTTCGCAAATGTTCCATCACACGAAAATGTGGTCCGCTTAATTTTGCTTTGTTGGAAATGTTTGAAAGATTTTTTTCAACTTTTGGTGATAACTCCTGCTTTAAACTTTCAGTTAAATTGACATTGCAACATTTTTTTCGTCTAATTTTTTCTTTTTTTTCTGAATCTTTTATATTTTCGATTATATTTTCTTGCTCATTAAAACTTTTTTCAATATAAGCGGTTGAAGAGTTGAAACTCTCATCACAAGACACTAAAGAAATGTTTGATTTGGAGACAGATAAATCAAGTTGTTTGGAATTGTTTTTTCCATTCAATTTTTCTGCCGTGGGGCTACTCGGTGTCAATTTGGTTTTGTCGTCAACTGTGTATAAAGTGTTTTTCTCACAGCGCCTCAAACTGGAACTTTGACTCCACATTTTCTTCACCCTTCCAACCGATCTAACAACAATTAAATTTTAGAAAATTTTACAAGGTTTTGTTCCATTCAGTAAAAACAAAGCACTTTCCGCGAAACTGCGTAAAGTTTAATAACATATCTGAAAAAGTTTATTTCATCAATAATATTAATTTAAATAATTACAGTTCTTTTCAAGTCGTTTGAAATTAAGATTTTTTAAATTATTTTCACCTGTTCAGCAACCAAATTGTAACCACCACACCTCCAAGCCACGAAGTCACAACCCCTGAAAGCCACAAATTTTTCATCGGTGGAAATATACGAGAACAGCTTGAGTTTAATGACGAATAGCTCTGATTGGACGGAAAACATTCACTCAAACACTGGCAAATCTTGGCACAGTTCCAATTAACGGCAGCTGGTAAGGCGGCGTAGATAAGCGGAATTATCCACAGAAGAGCAATAAAAAAATACGAACGTTGCCGTCGCGTCAAAATCCTGCAAAAATTTAGCAAATTTTCCAAAGAATTTAGATAGTTTTCAGACATTATTAGTGCCACTTTTTTAAGATTACCAAAATAATTATTTTTTACTGATGAGTGTTTTAATTAATAAGAATTACTGCTTCGTCCAAGTTGAAAAAACAAAACTGAACAAAGTCCAGCAAAATTTAACAAAAATCAATTTCAAGATTTGTCACTAAAAGATAAAAATTAGTTTCGACAAAGGACAAACGCTATAAAATAGCCACAAAGCTTGAAGATTTACAAAAAAATCGTCGACACTCGAGAGTAGTTGAATATTCTGTTTGTACGGTTGCCAGTAGAAAAAAAAACTTTTCTCAGTTTTCACGATTCATAAAAGAAATCAAATTACAAACAATCGAGCGTTGTTGCATTTGCTCTTCATCAAGATTACAAAGCAACAAAGATAAAAACAACACAATTGACCGTTTTTTTAAAGCGAGGAAGGGTGAAAAAGAGCGAGTCATGTGATGACACAATAGTAAGTAAACAATTGAAACCAAAACAATGTTGTCAGATTGGCCGATTTATCGCAAATTGGGCAAGTTTTTGTTAAGTTTTGTTTTGTCTGCTGTTTAGTTAAGTTTTTGTTTGTTTTTTGGCAGCGTGGTCGAGTGGTTAAAGCATCGGGATAGTGATCGACACGGTCTCGGTTCAAAACCTACTCGCGCCATTCTGTTGTGTCCTTGGAAAAGACACTTTACAGCACTTTTACCTGCTTGGCGGTCTTGGCAAGCAGTTCTAAATCAAAGTCATATCTCTATTAAATTGCAAGCGGACAGCAATATCTTGGCATCTCCGGAAACAGGTCGGGGTAATTGCTTGCCCTATGTATAGCGCCTCCGTCTCTTTCCTGCGAGTCAGAAGGATGAATATAGAGATAAAAATAAAATAAAAAGTTTGCTCGGTGAAATTTGCGCTTGGGCGATTTTTCTGGCGCTCTTTTCAGAATTGGATAGCAGTTTGTGTTGACCAAAGCCATGTAGAGCAGAAATTTCAAACTCATGAGGTGACCAGGTCGCATCGGTGAAATTGTAACGAATAAAATTGCCGTGGGCCACAATTTGTTCAACTTTTTTTTGTCTCCGCTTTAATTTCATGCAAAAAATTGAAAAAGTAACAACTCCGGTAACCGAAATTCGGACTACACATTTAGTTGAAGACAAAAAAAGTCTTCATTTAAAATAATTCTCGGTGATAACTGTTCTGAATGTTAACGGAAGACTTTTTTTAATCTTCTCTTTTAATTTATGCGTAAAATTTAATAAATCACAACCCCGGCAACCAAAAAGTCGGACCGCACTTTAAGTTGAATACAAAAAAAAGTCCACAGTTAACATTTAGAACTGTTACCACCAAGAATCGTTGTAAGAAAGCCTTTTTTTTAACTAAATGTGCGGTCCGAATTTTGGTTACCGGGAATATAACTTTTAAATTTTAAGAATGAAATCAAAGGGAAACTAAAAAAAATTCATCGTTTTGTCAGCTAAACATATTGTGTTGGCGCTTTTTTGAGGTAAATTTGCTCGTTTTTGGGTGCCTTTTTGTGTACATTTCTGGCAACACTAAACCAAGAGTTCAGAAAAAACGGGCTGTGTATAGGAGTTTTTTACTTAACCTACCCACCAGTTAGTATACCATTAATGAATTATAGGGTACTGAAGTTTTAACTAAAATTATTGCAGCGGTTGGTTGTTCACACCACTTTCTTAAGCCTGCGAAACGTTGACAAATTAAGATTTAATTTGAAGTTATACCGTATGTTGCAGTGCAAAACTTTTCAAATTGTGTCTGTTAATTAAGTGCATAACAAAGAGATATTTTGTTACCAGGTGATGTACCAGGGTATATAAACTTGGATTCAACTTTGCATACAATTTTTCTGTTTTTCAAATAATATACTAGATGAATTAAAAGGATGGTTCTGATAATAAATTAAACATATAAACAATCAATTATCGGAACTGTTGTGCCATCACGTGACTTGCTCTCTTTTGCCTTTCTCAAGTAGAAAAAAATTGTCATTATATTGTTTTTAACTTGATTGCTTTCTAATCTTTACAAAAAAGCGCGGCATCAATGCTCGAAGCCTTATTTTTTAATTATAAATTTTTTTACGAAAGAGTCTGATTTATGATGGATAGATAAGTCAAGCAAATCTTAAGTTTTAAAAGTAAGCGTTTTTACTTTTTTTTCCGTTTCGTTTCATTGTCTTTGGCATGCACACGATGGCCCGCCGCGGTGCGAAGTGTGGAGCAAGTGTTTTGCCTGATGCTGTCAATCAAAAGACCTGGAATATTTAAAGACCTATTAAAAATTGCAATTACCTGTATAAAGCCGCAAACGAACTATTTTTTTGTTCAGCATTCAATTGTGATATTTTCCTATAAATCTAAGTGATAAACTATAAAGTTTGTAAAGAAATAGTGCAAACTTTAAAGAGTTGACTTCCACCGATACATTGCGGAACCAAAAAAAAGGTGTGGCTCATGCTGGTAAGTAAGAGATTTTTTCTCTTTACAAGTATACTGCTATATAAGTTAATATTTCGTTACTTTTATGGCAAACGAAAAATTTACTACATAAAGAGAAGTAGGAAATCACCCTTAATTCTGCCACTGCTTTAATGAATATAACCAAAAGTTGAATATATTAAGCGAGTGATTTGTAATACAGAATTTGAAAATAGCCATCAAAAACTCATCTTTAAGCTTTTCTTCCGACATTCGTCAGGAGATAAACGTCGGAATGAAGAAAAGAAAAATTCAAATGATTGTCTGATAAACCTAAACGAAAATGATTGGATATTTCAGAAAAGCGCCAAACGCGTAAGCAGCGCAAGCTTTTGAAGTTGTAAATAAACTTTTTTTGGCAGCATAAATTTGGCTTGAAACCGTTTACATCAAATCATGCAAGCCAAATTTAAGCCGCAAAAAGAGTTCGTTTAAAACAGTGATTCTCAAACTGTGTGCCGCGAAACTTTTCAAAAAACATTTTGTTCATTCCTCCGCAAACGTCAATATAAACATATTCTTTAAACAGAAAAAAATTATGTTTTTTTGAAGTCCCGACAAAAAAGCTCAAAAAATTTAATGTAATTCCTATTGCGTAAAGTTTTGGTGATCAGTTGTCTTCCTGGCTCGTTTCGTGCACGATATGCAAAACTTGGGTATTTCGCGTGAAAACAAACCGCTCAAAATCTAATGAAGGTTTATAAAAAAAAGTAAGGGTTCACATTGCTACGTTGAAATTCGCGGCTTTTATGTAATCCATTATGATATTTCAGATAAAAAAAGCGTTGGAAACTTTTTCAAGACGAAAAAAGTTCTGGACTCTGGTCCCAAGTGTGCCGCAAAATTTGGAAAGGTAGCAAAGCGTGCCGCGGACGCGAAAAGTTTGAGAACCACTGGTTTAAAGCTTGAAAATCTTGCGCTGATTACGAGTTTTGACGCCTTTCTTAAACATCTAAACATCTTTACTTAGCTTTATTAGACAATCAATTGAATTTTTTTCCTTTTTTCAGTCGTTTATTTCCTGACGAGTGTCGGATGAAAAGCTTAAAGATGAGTTTTTTGCTGGCTATTTGAAGATATTACAGGCCAAAAGTGATTTTGTTCCTATTCATTAAAGCAATACTCATATTTCTATAGAAAGTTAGTATTTACTTACTAATATTTCCGCACATAATCACAAACATTCCACACAACAAGGCTTTGTGGATCGGCCACCATTGGATGGTTTTTTCGTTAACCACCCCGTATTGAGTCGGATCAAAATGGTTTGGATGACCACCAAAATTGAAGAACAAACTAAATACCTGAATTGTTTTCCTTCAGTTAAAAATTGTCTTATCTTGACTTCAATTTGCTTTATACAATTTAGGCCTACTGTATAGCTAATCATGTAATTTAAGAGATTGATCACAAAGTTAGGACCCAATCGCTAAGAAACAGTTTTGTTTTTTTTAATTTTTCTTAAAGCATTGTTAAAACTTTTAAAAGCTCGAAAAGTTTTTCATCTGCACATGTAAATATAACAATCCAAAGTTATATTTTGTGAATCTGTTGGAAAAATTTATAAACCGTTTCAGACACTCAACGAAGCTTTTTAAAAAATTGGTCAGGAGTTTGAGATACATCACAGTCAATAAAACAAATTGTAAAAGATATGTTTTTCATCAAAATGCAAATGCCGATGCTAATGAAAAACATTTTTTAAAATTTTGTTTGCTCTACAAAAACGATTAAAAGCATATCTGAGTATTATTATTAAAAATTTGATAGTTTTTTGCTTAAATGCTTAATATTTGCATGGTAAGAATGTGAAAGACTGCTTAAAGCACTTATTAAGCTATTTACTATAATACCCTCAAGTTATTGACATAGAACAAAAACAATTCAAGGCTGCTTTTTTGTTAATGTTTCTCAACCTCTGCAGCTTGCAGCCTTTTTGACGTTTTCATATTGCCCGCAACCTATTTTTCGTTCTGTTTTCTGTGGATGTAAATTTGCAAAGTATTGCATAAAAAATTCTTGCGACCCTTATGAAAATAATTGGAGCCCCTCACAAAAATACTTGGCATTCTTTACTTGGGTCGCGACACTCAGTTGAGAAACACTTTGTTAAACGTTACTGAAAAAAAAGATAACTAAAAGCAGAATGATTTGAAGTTTTTCTGGTGTATTTCAAAAGGAACTAGAGTATGCGAATGCACGTTAAGTCCCAATTTGCATATGCACAGAACCGAAATATCATGTCTTTATTGAATGTGAGACTACATCTATGTTATTACAATAAAGTTTTCTTACTTGAAATAAAGACAAGACTGAAAATAGGAGGTTTCCAACTAATGTCGAACTAACATGAGCGTAAACATGACTTTGACGCACCAATTTTCTTGCCTTGCGTAAAACAGCTGCAAGCACAACGAGATTTATCAAAACAGCGACGCCAGGAAAGAGACCAAACACGAGAAAAGAAGTTTTGTGACGGCTGGCACATTCAGTCTTTTCCGGTAGTTCTTGACCAGAAATCATAAAATCTTCTTCAAACAAGCTTTTCGTAGAAATTTCCATTTTCTAAACTTGTAATTCACGAATAATTCTTGATATTTTTAAAAGTCAACACATAAATAAACTTTTTAAAATCTTTTTGAAGAATCAAACAAAATATTTTTAATAAAAATAATAGCGTTAGAAATAGTGAAGAACTAATTTTCTTTATTTTTCTTCCGTAGAGATCAACAAAAAAGTATTATTTTTATGCTTAATTTGCTATGTTTATGACAACTCGACTTTAATACATTGTTAATTGTTCCTGCAGCGTGATAAAAACAACGGGTGTTACACGAAACGATAAGTGGAAAATTTTTTAACCATTTTTAATCACTATCATCATCATCATTATTATGTTCTCTATTGATCCTCCTGACTCGGAGGACAATGTTGGAGGCATTGAACTTGGGCAACCGTCAACCAATTACCTCGGCCTGCTTTTGGAGATGTCAATATATTGCTGTCAGTTAAAATTTAAAAAAATTATGTTTAGTGATATGCGAGTATAAATGTAATTTAGAGGTGCTTTCTAAGACTGCCGCCGTCAAACAGAGAATAATATTGTAAAGTTTCTTTCCTTGAGGACATAACAGAATGACACGAGTAGGGTTTAATCCGAGGCCGTGTCAATTGTCTTCGCCATCAATATTTCTTCTAACCTATTATGCATTCTTACCTACCATGCACGTTGCTGATATCAAGTTGTCTCAAGTATCTGTGCCAGGGTTAAACTAAGATCCACTGGACCCGAAGGGGTCCATAGCAACCTATTCAGGCATTGCATATTTTTATATATAAAAATAGGTATCGGTAGTCATCTACATACTGCTCTTTTCAAAAATACTTTTGAGAACTCGAAATCATTTGTTCGTCTAAGGTTTTCCTTTCAATAGCAAGGTGAAATCTTTTTATTTTATTTGGTATTCACTTAAAAATTATCACCAAGTCTAATTTTTACGATGAAGCTCCCCAAAAAAGTCTTTAGCTTACAGTCGAAAGGAAAAACCACCATAACTCCAGTTAATGACTGTTTTTTATCTTTATTAGACTTTCGTTAGCTAAAATATTTAGATTCGAGGCAATAGAGTTTCAAAAATTGGCCTAGGGATGTTACGTATTCCAAAAAAGTTTAGAAATTCTGATCTATACAGTATCGGTAATTAATTTGCTTTTTCCTTTTGATAAAAGCCGAATAAAGCCGTAATCACTTTCTCCTGTTAGAAATTTTAATCCAGCAAAAATATCTATTAGGTAAACGTCCGCTCATCTATTTATCATCAACTTATCAGGAAACGTTTAAATCAATCAACACCTGGCTGTTAGGAGAAACTCACTTCACTTCATTTTACGATGAAATCTGTTTACATCAATCACAATTGAAATTCTTACCCAATACCAGTTTAATTTTTTTACAATCAAATATTGGAATTGCCACTAATTTTATTCGCTTTTTAAAAGTTTTTTGCCCAAAATTGCAGTAGGGTCTACGTGGTTTGATTTCTTTTTGAACTTCGACTTTAATCTACAAATTAATTATTCCTTTCAATCTGTCACTCATACTGCAAATGAGCTCATAAATTTAAAGTCACATTTATTAAAACGGGTTACTGCAAATATAAAGGAAAATAATCAATTCCAATGTCAAGCTTCAGACAATATCAGTTTGCAGAAGCTCATTGTTGCGACATCTTGCAACTACTTCCTCATTTGCACTGCTGTCACGGCGGAGACGGCTGCGTCGAAAATTTACAAAGTTGCATTTCAATTGTATTCATCAATGTGCAACTATTGACGTTGATGATCCGAAGTTGCTTTTTGAAGACTAATTCAGCAGTTCCCGACTTTTTTCACTTTTGGCACCTCTCAAATGAATTTTCGGCACCCAGAAATAATTTTTTTAGCTATTTTTACTTTAATAGATAAATCAAAATTTAAAACTTAAAAAAGATTAACTGTTTTCGACAAACCTAGCAATTACAGTTTACTATAGTGGGCGGCACCCCCGTTAAGAACACTGCACTTGAATAGAACTGGGGCCGTTTGGTTTTTCTTCCAAAACCCGGTGCAAACCTTTGAGTTAGTGAACTTGGAACTTTTTTTGTGCTAGAACAAACAAGATTCTCTTTTTCTGACTAACTACTTCTTGCTTTTGTCACAGTTCATCAATGAATCAAGTTTGAAAGCGCACATAAGCAAAATTAAGGTTCATTTTCAGATAAAAATTATTTTGAACAAACTTCTAATAACTAGAAACCGTTAAATTTAAAAAAATGGAAGATTTTTACTGCTTGTTCCACTTCAAAATCACGTCAATACAAAATCGTGAAATTATGAATTACCAAATCCAACGCGTCCAAGTTATTTAATTAGCACTTTTAGGTAATTTTTTGTTTTTCAAATTAAATTACTGTTCACCGTCAATTTTATATAATTTTCTCATTCCCAATTTTAATTCTTCGCATTTGAGCTAAAAGTTAATCTAAAAAATCTGACTGCTCTAGTTTATTCCGAATATTACAGTAATATTCAAAGACATCGAACTCCGCATTAGCAAAAGTTTTACGTTCAAAAACAACTCAAAAAACATCCAACTCCTTTAGATTCTAAAGCACTTCGCGATTCGCGGCGTTCCAACCGCAATACTGCACATAGCGAATGTTTCAATCACGATTGATTGAGCCACAAGCTCAGCGCTGCTACCTCTGCAAGCGCATAAAGAAGGCGTGATTGCAATCGCGAGCGTCAGTTGGCAAGTACTTGTCGTAGAAGTCTGCTTCGAATTTTTCCGGCTTGAATCCGAAGCGCTGGTATAGGAGCATTGCGGAGTTAGACGCCGACACGTGCAACGTCACGTCTTTTCCCATGCACGTCTGCAACGCAAGATAATGAAAGGCGCCGCAAATAGAGCTTTGTTGAGTTTCTAGGCTCGTCGCAGAAATACAACAGTGGTGTTCGTGGGTAATTTAACAAACAATAAACAGTTCGACGCGCCGCACACTTCCGATTCGACTTACATACGTCACTACATCCTTCGAAACTGCTATTACCGGTTGTCAATTTGTCAGAGTCATTGATCCTACACGATAACGATATCAACTTAAATTATATTTGAAAATCTATTAAAAATTTTTAAATGAGTGTACTAAGACTTTGAACTAATTAGTTTTCTTACTATGGGTAAGTTGGAAACAGGCGGCGTTCGCTAATTATTTTTTAACATATTTTCGAAAAAAACTATTAACGCCATCATTTCTGTAACTCTTTAGATATTACTTTAAAGCAAATCTTTTTTGTTTAAAACATTACTCATGGTGTATTACAGTATAGTTTCTTTCAGCTAAGCTATAGTCTAATTAACCGGGAAAGGGTACAAGAACCGGTTGGATTTGTTTGTTTAAACAAGCTTTAAAAAAGTTCTCTCACAAATGTGATAAGACCAAATTATAATTATTTATATAACGTAAAATTGTAGTTAGTTTGAGCATCAAAGTTCAAATTAGAACTTCGCGCTTCTCTAATTACTTTCATAAAATTTCTAGAAGACATGCGCAAAATACTATACACTGGTAGAAAAATGCCGCCGAGATCTATAAAGTATTCCGGAGTTTGCATTTAACACTGTTCACCGAAGGATATTGAAATAATTAATCCTTTAGATAGTTTTAAAAACAATGCGAAAAACACCTAAGAAAAGTGCAAAACCCGATGCAAGGTCGGTCGCGAGTAGCGTTTGAAGGATAAGTTATAACAAGACTCTTGGCCTTGCATCTTGTCTCTTCTTCGTACCGCCCTGTATGAGTATTATTAGCAGACTGAGATATCCCGAAGACATTTTTAATTTGTAGATTTCTTGAATCTACCAAAAATTATAAAACAAAAGCGGTAATAATTTGGTTGTGCTAAATTATCCTTCACCATCATTATATTAATTTCTTAATAAGGCAGCTTCCGTTAAATTGCTAAAAATAAACAAGTGGAGTACACGCAGTGACTATTTACTGACTTGTATAAGATGGTAAAGCATGAATGTCCCGACGCCAGAACGCTGCCAGTCTGGATGGACCAGAAGAAAGGAAATGTAAGATTCATTGAAGGCAACGTCGGGAACCAAAAAACCAAAGCCGATCACCATTTTTCTGAATAAATATTTCTTGCGATAAACGATAAGACTTGTAGAACATCAATCAGTAGAAATTAAAAAGCATACGAGTATACGGCATATTTCTTGAAAAACTGCAGAGAAACTTCAAAAAAATGTATCATGAAACATCGTTAAAAAAGACTCTCGCGCTATTAAGCATAAAAACTTACCGATAAAGCGCGACGACACTGAAATCCGGGTACTGAAGACTTTCAGAAAGGTCAATACCAGGCCAGAAAAACTGCCAGCAAAGCCCGTTGATCGCTGGAATATGCTTTGGTCGTACATAGCAGTAGTCAATGGGCGAAGACGGTTCTCTTTGCCTCGACGAGTCTGACCTGAAGAAGAGTATTTATAGAAATGACACGAGGCATTGTCATAATAATCGAGTGCGTTTAAATGTCTTTCTCACGCAACGAGCCCTCGATGCAGGAAAAAGGCGACCGATCGCGACAGCAATAGAAGCGATTGCGACTTGATTAGAAGACAATGTCCGGTCACCTGTGGCGATGAGAAACGATCTCCTCCAACAACTTCAGCTTTGGCGGCTTTGTCTCGAAGTCTCGACGAATGAACGGTTTTAGTACCCTGAGACATTACATGATGTCATGAATTAGTCTGGCAGTTGTCTGTAGGGCGCATAAAGAATCGCTATAAGTCGAAAAAAGTCGCTTTGCGACGCAACATTATACTTTGTGTTTGACATAAAATTTTGAGACTATGTTTTAATGCATTCTGAGAAAAATATATTCTAGACAGTACAAAATACTTATTGGTGAGGGATATTTGCACAACGAGTCGATAGAGATATACAGTTTAAATCGAAACAAATTGATGATAATAAATATTAAAATATTCTTGCTCATTTACCTTCGAGTATATGGACTGACAATGGCCGGTTCTGGACTGCTTTTGTCACCGCCCACAAGCTTTTGATGAAATGTTCTAGAAACTTCTTCAGTCTGAGACAGTCTGGCATCGGGCACCTGCAAGTGGTCAATAAAAATTTAACGAGTTCGAGAAAGTTCTTCAGAAAAAAAACAACAACAAAGCTTTGCAAACAAACAAGCAGGCTTCTCTTTGATAAAAGCGTGATTTAAAGCGGAGCATCTTTCCAAACACCTGCTCAAGTGTATTCTCGAATAAACTAAACAACGTCTAATTTATTCGTTACAAGAATTAGACTTTTGCTTTGAAATTTTTTTAATGAAAAACAATTTCAAAATGACTGTTAACACTAAAAGGCAAGTCGATACATTTTAATACAAATGAACTTTGAAAAACTATACAGATAAGCCAATCATGCTTTTTACAGAAACTTACTAAAAATCGATCGAGAATTCGATGCTCAGTGGAATGACTTAATGGAACTGCGACATCTAGCAGGTCTTCAAGATTAGGGTTTAAGCCTTTTTCTTTCGCTTCAAGTTGCCGCACGGTGGCGTCAAAGTTTAACACGGAAAGACCGATTTCCCGCTTTTTCTGTTGATTAAAGTAGAATACGACTTTAAAATATCAAAATAAAAAAATTATCGCCCATGACTCTGCTATTGGACAGCATCTTTTGGAAAACCCTTCCTGTGCCAGCCAATACAGTGACACCAAATTTTCTATCCTTGCCCGAGGAGGTACTTTTTTCCACCTTTCCGCTCTTGAAGCTACTTTTACCAAATCTTTTCAACCTAATCTATGTCGACACAACGAATTTCTTTACAGTCTAAAACTCATTCATTAACGCTTTTTTACTTTGCCTTGCTTGACCAATCAGACGCACTCTCGTTTTCTTTCTTTTCTATTCCTGATTGATCGCCTTTTTTAATCAATCAGACTCCTTCTCTTTTCCCATTTAAGCTTTCAGTTCATTCATAAACACAATCGGATTGCTTTCAGTTCATGACGATTCCTCCCGATGAGTGTCAAATAAAAAAGTCTTCGAGGAATAAACATACTTTTTAAACCTATTTTAAAGTTTTGTACCGCCAATCGACTCTTCAAAAATGTAAATTTTTAAGAAAACTTTTGCGATAAAAAAAGGCAAGAAATGGGAGAAGACAAAAAAAAGGAAGCAATCGAAACAAGCCATTGCACTTTAAAACCCTGAAATCTCCACAGAACGAAAACTTACGTCATCAAACAAAGCGATGCACAATATGAGACTGATACCTGGCGTAGGAGGAGTTTGCGTTTTAAACGACGAGCACAAAGGTTATTTTCGGTGCTTTGCAGTGAAATAAGTTTTTTCAGCAGTTTGTGTTCATCGTATAAACTCATTGGTTTCACTCTAAAAAAAACAAAAAAAATCGGTTGAAGCTTTATAATCAAACTTATTTTTTAAAAACTAAAGCAAAAACCTTTTATTAGACTGGTGGTGTTGGTTTTGGATTTACCCGACCCATTCCTGGGGATGGGGGCGCGGATCAACTACGCGGAGTCCCAGTTATCGGGCGCTCCCCACGGACGGGACCAGAGGTCTAGAAGTGAGAGGGTGTAGCCGAATATGGCCCGACGCAGATGGTCCAGTACAGGGCAGTCAAGCACGACATGTGAAAGATCCTGTGATTCAGAACCACAGTTGCTGCATGAAGGAGTCTCGGCTCGACCAACCCTGTGGAGATAAGAGTTAAGGAGAGTGCTGTGCCCGTTGCAGCGTAAACGGGAGAGAGCACAGCGAGTGGAGCGAGGGAGAGTAAGCTCCTCGGGAGATATTGAAGGGATTTGGTGTTGAAAGAAACCAGATTGGACACTGCGTCTCCGAATGGTGTAGAGGGATTGTCTTTGAGAGGAAATAAGGGGTGCAAGGAACACGGATATGTTGGAGGGATCAAGAGAGGCTCCGGCTTTGGCTAGAGAGTCAGCTAAGTCGTTACCTGGGAGGGAAGAGTGACCTGGTATCCATTGCAGATGGACTACCTTGGATTGGGATAGAGAATTGAGAAGAGATTGTGTATTGGATAGGGATTTGGGGGTTAAATATGGTAGGGGGCAGAGAGAGTTGATAGGACAGATAAAGAGTCCGAAAAAAGGGTGATAGATTCAAAATTACATATCTTGGAGTGAGAGATACACCACTCAAGAGCATGTAGGATAGCGAAGGTTTCAGCACTATAACTGGTAGCCCAGAGACCAGTCGAGAAGGAAAGCGAGGTAGCAGTGACACACTTTGTACACTTGATGTGTATCCCTGCACCACCCTGTCCCAGCCCGCCAGGTACCGAACCGTCAGTCCAGGCAGAGATATCGCTGTGAGATAGGGAGGAAAGATGGGAGGTAGCTGTGGTGTTGCGAAGGGAGGGGGTCTTTGCGAGAGCATGGGGATGAGAGATGAAGTGAACTTGTGTAAGTAGATGGGGTAGACCAGGGTTTTTTAGGAGGGCAGAGGATTAGAGGTTCACGGGCAAGATGTAGGTTAGGGGTAAGGTTATGTGATCTGGAGAAGGATCTCCATGATCTCTTTTTTTGAGATATGTACGGGGGTTAGAATTCGCAAGAGAGGCTATGGGAAAGGTTGAAGGTAGACGGAGGGCTCGTTCAAAGAAGGAGAGGGATTAGTGGGTGAGGGTGACTCGTAGTGGAGGTAGAAGTGCTTCTATATGAAGTAGAGGGATGGGAGTGGACGATAGACAGCCTGTGATTACTCTACAGGAAGATCTATGCATACTCTCCACGGAGGTGATATGAGTAGGAGATGAGAAGGGAAACCAGCCTGCGGAAGCATAGGTGAGGATGAGGCGAATGAAGGCTTTATATAAGGTACATAAGGATTCTTTTGATGGACCCCAGGAGGCAGAGGCGATAGAGCGGAAAGCACGGAATCGGCTGTGAAACTTTTTCCGTAAGGATAGGACATGATGTTTGAAAGAGAGAGTGCGGTCGAAGGTTACACCAAGAAAGGTTGGGTGAGGGTTAAATTTGAGTGGGGTGTTAAGAATGTACAGAGAGGGTTGTATACGTGATTGGTAGGGGTCTAAGCTGAAGAAGGATGTTTCACATTTGAGAGGGTTGAGAGGGTTGAGAGGAAGGCGCCATTTTGAGGACCATTTCACCAGTCTGTTGAGGGCAGCTTGTACTATGAAAGTTGCACACTCAACACTCGGGGAGGAGGCCCAGATGGCTAGGTCATCTGCATAAAGAGGTCTTAACAGATGTAGGAAGGAAAGTGGGAAGGTCATTAATATATAAAGAGAAGAGAACTGGTCCTAGAACTGAACCTTGGGAAACTCCTCTTCGGAGACGGAAAGGACGACTGTATGAATTACAGATACGGACTTTCGAACGGCGATCTGAGAGGTAGGATCGTATCCATTCAACAAAGCAAAGAGAAAGATCTAAAGAGAGGAGTTTAGACAGAAGGGCAGAATGCCAAACTGAGTCAAAAGCTTTCGCAAAATCCACAGTGGCAAGGTACGTGCGCCTGGCTTAGATTGGTGGAAGGAATCTGCGATTGACTGTGAGAGGAGAACCTGATCTACAGTCGATCTACCAGGTCTAAAACCAGCTTGCACGGGTGAGAGAATGTCTTGTTGTTCGAGAAAATAGGTTAGTCGTCCTAAAACCATTCTTTCGAAGAGTTTGGAGGTACAGGAAGTGAGAGCAATGGATCTATATGAAGAAGGTGAGTCAGAGGATTTTCCCGGTTTGAGAATGGGGATGATTGTTGATTGCTTCCAGGTGGACGGGAAGGTGTGTGTTGACCAAGAGAGGTTGAAGATATATAGAAGGAAATGTAACGCAGATTGTGGGAGGTGGGTTAAAAGAGGGTAGGTAATTTGATCAGGGCCTGAAGAGGTTGAGGTTGAGAGTTGAGAGATAGCTGTAGAGAGTTCAAGGGAGGAGAATGGTGAACAGAAAGTGGAATGCAGGGTGTTGCAGTGTGCAGTTTTGATAAGAGTTATTAGATTCGTTTCATACGACGAAGAGTGTTACTAGTGGGCTGTGCAAATCTCCGAAAGATGGCGCTTACTTGAGAATGTCGCAGCGGTGGCAAACAGTTGGTGTCGCAAATGTGGCGAGATCGGGATTCGATAACAACTACAAACCTGGCAGTATTTCTCAAGACCATCTATTGAAAATTGAAGTTATCTGATACACATGACTTACTCAGTGACATGGGATGCATCGCTGGTGTCGGTGACGTTTTTTAAACGGCTTCGAGCAGTTTTTTCAGACCCGTTGCAACATTTATCAGCGTCTGAAAATCATAGGTATATTGACTATTGAGCCGAATCAGACGTTTTAACTTTTCTGGCACACCAATTTGTATGAAAATGCCTGGTGTAATGTTACACTTAGCCCGGAGTATTAATTCAAATAAGCTTGACAAATCTAAAAAAGGCAATAATAGAAACTTGTAAACTTAACAACATTTTTTTCAAGCTTTGAAAACACAAAAGGGCTAAGCAGCAACTATGCAGCATTTAAAAACTATTAGATCTTTACCTTCAAAATCTTTCCAGTCCTTTTGCATCATGCTTAAATCCTCGAAGCTTTCGTCATCGCTGATAGCCGCTAACGGAAGATTCGGATCGACACGAGTTTCTTTTGCGGGAAATCCCCTGCCATCCTTAAAAGAAAGCAAAACAACAATTTAAAATCTCAATGTAAAATCATTACGAACAAATGAAACACTTAATAGTAATGTGATTTAGTGCAGATGAATTCAGCTAATCTAATTTGAAGACACTAAAACCTATTTCGGATTGTCCGGGCGAGCAACGGAAATTGTTGCTGAAGGTGAACAGGTGAAGGTTAAAAAGACGTTTATTGATTTGCTCTTACTTACAAAACATAATAGAATAAGGATGTACAGTATAAGATAATATATGTCATCACAAAAGTGCCAAAAATCTGTGGCTTTAAAAGAAAACAAACGAACACATATCAAAGTACAAAAATTTTATTCTTTTATCCTTCACAAAACCCCAGTAAAAGCTCTTTTATCCGTATTTATCATTCATCAAGCCCGATAACTTTTACAAAAGCTCATGATTTTTTTCAGTTTCACTTACGTTTGAAAAACTCGCCGGTGAATCGGGCATTGAACTGACATCACTGATTACGTTCATGGGAGAACTGCCAGACATATTCTTGCCAACGCTGGTTGCATTCTACGACAAACACATCCTGCTTACTTACTTCAACAGTAACAAATAACATTTTAAAGAAATTCACCTTGGTTTCAAAATAACATCACTGTAAAATAACACTAAGATAAATTACTTTGATAGAAAAAGCAAAAGCGATTGGCTTAAAAACAGAATTGGTAGAAGTGAAGCTATTACAGTATGCAGAGCATGCAGTTGTGATAATTAGCAAATTAATAGAAGAATCGAAGAACAGAAAACAGATTGGAAGATTAGTAGTTGATTGTAATTTTGCGCCATGAACTGAGTAAATTATAAAAAGTTCTAGAAATTGATTTTAGCATACAAAGTATTACTTTTGGGCTTTAACGTTACTGCTACAAGAATGACAAGTTGACAAAGCAAAACACAAACCAACATAAAAGCAGTGCAGTGTAAATCATAACGAAGCAAAATAGCCAGCTAGGCTTTATGTAAAAGCCAAAAAAAGCTTGACTGGAAAGGCAAAGTAATGAGCAAGGAGGATAAGTGAAATAGTTAAAAATCAAAATGTTTGTTTAAAGCCAAAGCGATGTGATAAAAGGCAAGTTACTCACCGATTTGCTTTTGGAAGCCTCAGTGGCTTTCTTTGCCGAAACGTCATAGGCTACATCTCTATTATCCTTTACAAGGTAATTAAATTATAGTTAAATCATAAAAGTGCTTAGTTTAACAAAGCATCTTTTTTTATAGAAGTCAAAAATTATTGTTGTAACAACCTTAAAGCACGCTTGCTTTGTTTTGGCTTCAGAAGCAAATTGCATTGCGTTTGCTTGTTGACGTTTACGTGAAGCGGCGCGCGAGGTGCTGCCGAAATGAGATTTTCGTGTATTTCGTGCTCCTAAAACAAATTTTTTATTTTTTTTGATAATAACTAGCACAGATTTCAAGAAACACATCTAAAACCAAATAGTTACGTAACCCGAGAAAGAAAAACGAAATATTTATTTTTAAATTTATTTGAAACCAGGGTAAAAAATGCTAATAAATCTCAGCATTTACTTGGAACTGTGCCGGTTAAAGAACGAGGTTGATATTCGGGAGCTTTTGTGGGGTCAATTAATCTCCACCAACCAGTTTCACCAAACTGTGTATAGCCACTTTGAAAACGATGAGGATTTCCAGATGACAGAATACTTGCTACAGTGCAATACCATTGTTGTGTGCGCTTTTTTCTAAAAAAAAAGAACTCGATTAAACTATGTTTGATTGCTGTTGTTGTCCCTCATTCAAAGATATCTTCGAGGAGCCATTCTTTAACCTCCCAAAGTAGCCAATCTAGAATCCGATTCTTAGATTACCCCCACTGTTTCTAAAAGCTTTTTACAAAGACTAGTAGCAGGGTGTTGTGTGGCTACAGTTAAATAGATGATTAGGATCATGTGTGTGCCCTAAGTATAGTGGGCATTGGTGCATTGTTGTTATTGTTGTTGCCCCTATTCCAAGATATCTTGGAGTAGCCATCCCTTAACCCCTCAAAGAAGCCAATCTAGATTCCCACATTTGGATTACCTCTGCTGCTTCTGAAAGTTTTTTTCACAGACTAATGATGTTGCATTGTGTTGGTACTTGATTGCAGTTAAAGAAGTGATTAGTGCAATGTGCATGAGTCAAGCATATTGGGCATTGTGGCTTGTAAGTATCAGGGTTCATTGCATGAAGGTAACTTTGCAGAAGTGGTGATTTGTTAGCTCTGAGCTGTGCTGTAGTGTTTGTTTGAATGAATAAATGTCATAGGAAGAGATGGGAAATCTTTTTGTTATTGGAGGCCATATTTTAAGATTTTGAAAAGAGGAGGTGGCATAAGTTCAAATACCTAAGAAAATTGTGTCATTATTTTGAATCTGTCTCGGTTTTCTTGACTTTTGATGCCAAAAAAAGGTGATCTTTGAAAAAAAAAGTCATCACTTTGAATCTGAGTAAGATTTCCCAATTTGTGTCCCCAAATTGACGTGATCTCCAAAAAAAAGGGTCATCACTTTGAATCTGTCCCAATTTCTTTAATTTTTGTTTCCAAAATGAGGTGAACTCCAAAAACAGTCTTCACTTTAAATTTGTCCAGATTTCCTTAAATTTGGTCTCTAAATCGTAGTGATCCCTAAAAAAGATTTTCTTTTACTAGCAGAAGTCATTCGTACATGATTCTATAGTCATGGAAGATACACAAAAAACTCATGGAAGCTGCAGGTTTCCCATTTGTGTCATTAAGTGTGGTGTTGGTAACTTTATTGTTTTTTCTAGAACAGAGGTATTGTGAGGTGATGGTAGTTTGATGGTGATTGAGGTTTTTTCTGCACTTCTCAGATGTTATGTCTGGTTCTGAAATAATGATGTTAGAGTACTCATTGTTATGAAAGATGAGTGGATATGAGTATGAATTAAGATAATGTAAAGGGTGTGTTTGTGTTTTAGTCAGTTGTTTCAGTTGAGTAGCATGAAATTTAACATGGATGTCCATCAAAAGGACCTTAGTTTGGCATCTTTAAAATGAACAGTTGGGCATGGTTGGCGAGGTTGATTTGGAATGATTAAATTTTGTTGAATCAATTGTATTTTAGGGTTAATCTAAATTAATGTAAAAGTAGGAATAATAAATTTTTCAGTTTCGAAAAAACTTATCAACTTAGTAAGCTTTCCTGAACTAGTTAATCTAACCAACCTTAGCCCAGTCCCCATATATTAAAGCAAGCCAACCTCACCAAACTTGTCCATGCAAACCTTGCCAAATGATTATGCTTTTTATATTTATTTACATTACAAATACAGTCAGTTTCAACAAAAATTAAAATATCTTATATATCAGAGTTTTCCAAACTTTTTGGGCAACAGACCTCTATTTGCAAATCTTTTTTTTCACGGCCCAAACAAAACCAAAACATGGTGTTCTCTAAAAAAAAAAAGTCTTCACTTCAAATCAGTGTCCAATTTTGTAATTTTCCTCCCCAAATCAATGGGTTTACTAACAAAAAAATTCTCCACTTTGGACTAGTCTTGGATTTCATTATATGGATTACTTTCCATGTATATATGTTTGACAAATTTTGTCATGTCATTGCAGACTCCTTGTGCAGCCATCATGGACCCTCAGGGGTCTGTGGACCCAGTTTGGGAAATTCTGTCTTATATAGCCAAAGTAGCCAGCTTCTTAAAACTGAATGATTATTATTGCTTTACTTATTTACATTACAATTTAAACAAACAGTTGCAACAATAAATATTTTACATAACTAACCCAATCAACCTCACCAATCTAGACCCCACATCGACCATGCTGACCATGTCAACCATGTCAACCTGAACATTTTAAAGGAACCCCTTTAGTTTCAGTATGTAAGTGCTGAGTGTTTGTGTCTCATGTGCAGATACAGTGATTATATGAAGTTTAAAATGGGTGTCTATTGGAAGGGCCTTAGTTTCATTGTTTAGGTGTTGTGTGCTTGTGTCTCATGTGTAGATACAGTAATTAAAAAACTATGTTGACAAGAAGCAATCCTTAAGATGGTAGATGGTATTGATAAAACTATTTAACTCATTCAGATATTAGGTAGTCCTTAAAAAGCCTGCTTTTTTTGAGAAGTTTTTTGAACAACTTTATTAAATCAAAAATCTTTTATACTATTTTTCAAACTATGGTGTATAACCTCAAATGTAGTTAAAAACAAAAGCATGAATCCATAGTAACATTAAATGTCAGAACCTGAACCATGTTGCTGCTTTATGGCATTTTTATCAAAATAAAGTCAACAAAACCACTTTATTAATTTTAGTTATTGCAATAAAATGATTGGAAAATTATTAACTTTTTTTTGATTGCTTGCACTATATTACAATAATCTTTTATTTGACTTCTAGACCATTTCACATTCAAAATGAAACTAAGTAAATTCAAAATGAAACTAAGTTCATTCAAAATGAGACTAAATAAATTCAAGACAAGAGAATAATTTATAAACATTAAGATTTTTTTAAATATAGTTGTATATAAATAGTAACTTTATTTATATTAATTAATTAAAAAATTATGCTTTATTTAATTTAAAATACTTTAAAAATTTATTTATTTAAATATACCTTTAAATTTATGAAAAATATTATTGTTTCAATATTATGATAAATATTAAAAAATTAAAACTAAAATTTTTTATTTTAACAATTTTGTGAAAATTTAACTTTATTAGAAATAAACAATATTTACTAAAAAAATTAAAATTGTTTAATTTATAATATTAATAATTTACAACCGTCAAAATATATAAAAATTTAAATTTCTTCAAAAATATAATTTATCAGTATATAAAATAAGATTTAAATTTATTTAATATAATTAAATCAAATTTAAAAAAAATTAACTTATTAATTTTAAAATCAAAAAGTAAAAACAGTTAAGTAACTTTAAAACACCTATTTTATACAACAATCTATGCATAATTATCAAAATAATGTTTTAATTATATTTTTTGAATAAAATTTTATTTTAATGTTTTTTAGTCTCATTAGTCATTTTGAATTTACTTAGTCTAATTTTAAATTTACTTAGTCTCGTTTTGAATGTGAAATAGTAAAGATCGATTAAATTTGAGATCCTTGATTTGATTACACATCAAAAAAATTCCAATAATTGCAATGTTAGAAACACATAAGCAAAGCTGTTTTTTACCACCTTTGAATTTACATGATAAAACTTGCTAACATGTGTTAATGATTAGTTTATTTTTTTATATATTACAACCTGGGCTGCAAACTCAAACTTGAACTCTAAAAATTAATTGAGTTTAAATCTATTATTCAAGTAATTTGTCAATAAGAATAAAAATAAAATGCTAGTCTTAGATATTGATTGGACATTTTTCAATGACTGTTACATTTTACCTTGTTTTCATAGTCTAGCTATTTTTTGCTAAAATCAATGCTCAAATTTGAATTTAAACTCAAAATGTTAAAAATGAAAAACTCCAACTAGCCAATTTTTTTGCGAACCTAAAACTTGACTCAAAAAAATGAAAATGAAAAGCTTGAATTTAGACTTGACAATTTTTGGTGTACTAAAACTGAATTAAAAATGCATTGATCAAGTTTGCAGCCCAGATTATAACAATTTCTTGTTAATTGAAAAACATTAGAATTGTTTCAATGCATACACAAAAATCAATAATCTTACTCATTTCCAAAAAAACTTTCCCAATATTTTTCAATGAAAACACAAATATCTTCTTTCCATTTAAAGAATCCTTGCTTGCCAAAGTTAGTTTGGGCTAAGTTATACAGAGCCATAGTTACAACTTGTACCCTAAAGAAATTAATTGATAAATTCAAATCACAACAATGCAAATAAACTTGGTAATCTTACAGTTAAGTATTCCAGATTGTCTGTTACAATCTTAGGTGCATAAATTTGTATATTAAAAAAACAGACATAATTGGTTAAGGTTAACTTTATTTCACACACCTAAATTGTAAGATTACTATAAACTATAATATTATATAATGACAAAGCAATTGAAAATGGAGTTAAAAGTTTTAACCCTTTCTCAGCAACACTCTTAACAATTAGTCTTCTAAAAACAAAACGCTGCCGCTTGTTAGTATCCGAAAAAAATAAATGCGAAATTAAATATAGCCCTACCGCTAATTGTTCTAAAAGTGATAGAGCCTATATATAGTTCCGCTGCTGAGAAAGGGTTAAACAATAGCAGACAAAGCAACAAAAAATTTTGGTCAAAGGATACACTTTAAATATATTTGGAAAAATTTATGGAAGTAGCAATAACATTACATCAAACATCAATTACATCAATATTGTGTCATTAAATGAAAACAAGGTTGAAATAATTATCAAAATAAGCACATATAAATACATTTGCTTATATACAACATGGAATACTTGTAGCTTACAGAATAAAACAATAATTTTAATAAAGTTTTTTTATATATGAGCATGAATACTTAAATAGTAAATAAAAATATGTTCAATATCTTTAAAAAGTCAGAAAAATATTTTACCATGTCATTTTTATTCTTTGAAATGATTCTTTTTTATCAAGTGTACAGTTACAACATTTGAAAATATAGTAATTATCACCAAGAATTAGTGAAGGTGGTCCTGAATGTAAGCAACCTATTAAAACAATAATTACATGACACCTTAAAAAATAAATCTTTTGTTTTTTTTAGCTAATAAAGCATTTACAAGCTTTTTGTATTTTTATACATATACCGTATCTATTTCAAGATTATATAACTTTTTTGCCACATATTCTGTTTACAAATCTTTCAAATTGGATTTTAAAAAAAAGACAACAAAAGGGGTACAGCATTTAATTCAAACTTTAAATGTTTCTGAATATCTCGGTTTTTGATCAAGCATTAGATACAAAAAAACTATTAGTTGGCAAGTCATACAGAACTTACATTGCAATACTTTATAACATTACAAAAGATAATAAAGATATGAATCTTTTTATAATTGTGCAGCTTTTTAAAATCCATTTTTCATCTAATGGCATGATTAAATATTAAGTAAATTTAGTACCATATGAATCCAACAAAGAAAAAGTACATGAAATTATAAAACTGTAATGTAAATTAAAAAATTTATAAGCTTCATTTACTTGCATGAACCCACTGACAACATTGGACGCAATAAAACATCAATACACCATCCTTTAGACATCCACAATAAATACATTTTATTCCTTCATCATTTGATTCAATACTAGAACCATCCATTGAAGTTACATCAACAAGCTCAAAATCACTCATTTTATTCTTTCATTTTTTTTTATCTGAAAAAAATTACTACCCTTTACTCATGTACTTAAAAATTAACTGTTATTTCTTGTTCGCAGTGATTATTTTAGTTAAGTTCAAACTCATTTATTGAAGCAGTATCGGTAGTTTTTAAAATTATGTTGATAGCTGAGGCTAAAGTTTCAACCAATGGGATCCTTTTATTGTATAAATAAAAAAATCCTTTAAAATTGCAACAGTGGCTCCAAACTTTAAACCTTTTTGGCATTAAAGACCCGTTTTTATTTGAATTTGGTTTGACAGCTCAACAAACAGAAAAATCGGGTTGAACATCTGCAAAAACGCTTCCGTCGCTTTCCTGCGAGTCAGGAGGATAAATATAGAGACAAAATAAAACATTATCAAATTTAAACTCGACCAAAATAAGAGTTGAACCGAGGTAAGGTCGACCTCGACCGCATTTGCCATCACTTTGCCTCAGTGACGTGCAGTGAAGCTCGTGGTTAGTAAAGCAAAAATTTTTTAAAGTAATGTTGGTGCTAATTTATTTAATAATAAAAAAACAATACTATACTTAAATAGTAAAAAAAAGCAATTTGAAGCATCTCTCACATTCAGGTAACTCTTTCTGACCTAAAAATACATTTAAAAAAATTTATCTTCTATATTTATCCTCCTGACTTGCAGGAAAGTTTGGGAAGCTCTATGCTTAGGACAAGCAATTAGCCTACCCCGGCTTGCCTTTGGAAATGCCAAGATATTGCTGTCTGGTCGGATTTTTTATTTTGGTTTTTTAGTTTTATAGAAATATGACTGAAATGTAGAACTGCTTGCCATAAAGACCACCAAGCAGAGGAAAATGCCGTAAAGTGTCTTTCCCAAGGACACAACAGAATGGTGCGATAGGTTTTAAACCGAGACCATATGTTTGTCATAAACAAGGCGCTCTAATCATTCGACCACGCTGCCGACAAAAAAATGTTTTGTTAATAAAAAACTTGCAAAATTTTCAGTTTCCCTAACATTAAAATTGTGAAATCTGTTTATTTAGAGACAAATTCGTTGTTTAAGTTTTAAAAGTCTTAAGGAATTTTATTTTAAATGAGAGCCTTCTATTTCACATGCCTACTAAAGCTTTCATTATTCATTTTTGTGCTGCCTCCATGACAGTAGAATCATGTGAGGATGAATACTGTTGATTACTACAATTTAGAAAAGAAACTCAAGGAAATTTAAAGTGAAGACCTTTTTTCGAGATCACTTCTTTTTTGCCCCGAAAATCAAAAGAAACAAGACAGATTCTAAGTAATTATGCAATTTTTTAAGGGTTTTAACTTATGCGGCCTATTTTTTTCAAAATTATAAAATTTGATCTCCAATAACAAAAAAATTCCCCACCTCTGCACCAGCCAATTATACTTTTTGAAGCACTCTCCATTTGCATGAGTTTTTTTGCCTAACCGTAAGCGCAACTATTATTAATATAAATATAAATTTTACCAGTTTAGCTTATTAATATAATTGAATTAATTCAGCTCAAATCCAACTCAATCTTAATAATGGCTACGATCACAAAGCATTTCTACGAAGTATGAAGAAAATTTACCTTGTATTGCTACGTATTAAATTCTGTTTAAGTAAGATGATGATGGCACTTGGGTGAAACAGGCTTTTGGGTCTTTTCATGAATTATACTTCAATGGCATAATAGTTTGATTCAGAAATATTTAGTTTCAACTGCCAAATCCAGCACCCTCCATTCCAACTAAAATTAACTATACGTAGCTCAGTGCTCCTGGAAGTGAACTATACTTGGCTCTTTAGGAAAGAATTCGTAATCTGTACAGAGAAATAATCTTTGAAGGAAGAATATTAATAAAATGTAAGTTGATTCAAAATTACATGTCTATTAATTGATCACATAAACTGATAAGTTGATAGTTTCACCTTGACAATTCAAAAAAATTGTTTCACTAAATTGAAAACCGAAAAAAGGATGTTGTTGTAGTATGGAAGGCCATCGACTCTGGTCAAACACAAACAAGACTGGGGCTGAAGATTCGTCCTTTTACTACCCCACACTGCTGCATTACCTAGGAAATTTTATTGATGGATCAAATGCTGGCAGCGATGATGTTGAACCAGCATCAAGTTTTGTCAAAGAGAACCATTAGAGCATGTAGCCTACTCAATGCCATGCCCAATGCAGGCTGTGCAGCACGCTGTTAAAACGTGGTCTTCTGTTTGTTCAATGGCACTGCACTCGCAATCCGGTAAAAAAGCGAGACCCCAATGTGCATGAAGGAATGAAATTGCCTAACACCACTTTGCAGGCGACTGACCTTATCCCAAGCTATTTACCGCAAGTCCATTCCAACAGGCCTGGTAACTATATCAATAGATAATGGCTATGAAAAAACACAAATCTAATGTATTCTCACAGTACTCCGCCTAGTTATTATTATTATTGTTGTTATAAACGTTTAGCTCATGTTTAGCCTCTCGGTTATTTGTATAAAAAGCTGCTCTCACAGTTTTTATAAAACTGAGTTTCAACTTTTGATGGTCTTGGTCTGGAGATATGTAGGAACTGTAGTCATGTCTTGACTTCCAAGTCCTTTTAGTCTCGAAATAAGTGCAACAACGCTAGCTAGATTGGCTTCAAAAGCAAACTTTCTGAGGATTATGGAAGGCAGATATCACACCTATAGATATTAAAGAGAAGAGGAGCCTATATCGATTCCGGAGAAATGCCATTTTTTTGAAAGACGGAGCTTGGTGCGCTTGCTGTCAAGTAGTAGGAGTAAAACTTCTGTTTCGGACAAGCTTCATCATCATTCTAATCATGTGCTCATCCCACAAAAGTTTCAGAAGCTTGCAGGTAAGAGCAACTTGCTTCACTTCCAACAATTGTGCTTCACTTCATTAGAAAAACCAAAAAAAAAAAAAAAGTTTTTTAATAACGAAAAGGATTTTTTCTCAAAAAAATTGCTATACACTTTTGGGAAAATTATGGGTCTAGCTAAATCCTGAAAGGGAAGAATACGACTTAAATTTAGATTAATCTACAAGCATATTGAAATAATTTTTGTAAAAATAAAAAACCATTTTTGTTAAACTTGCTTGTATTTTTGATTTTTCATGATTATGCTTTCCAGAGTATCAAGTTTCTGTTAGAGATCCTCTTGAGATGTAAAGCACTTGCTTCGCTTTTTATAGCAATGTATCTTATAGCAGAATAGAATAGGCTAACATCTTACCTGCAGCTCACCAGCGCTAACATCCCACCAGCAAACATTGCGAAAAAACAAACATTGTTTTTTTGCAATGTTTGTTGGTGAAACATAGTGTGTGAAATAATTAAAAGTGAAACATAGAAAACTCGTGATTGTGATCGACATAGTCTCGATTCAAAAGCTACTTGACCATTCTGTTGTGACCTTGGGAAAGACACTTTACGGTACTTTCACTGCTTGGTTTTCTTGGCCAGCAGTTTAACATTTTAGTTATATCTCTTTAAAAAAATTAAAAAAAAACCAAATAAAAAATTTCAACCGGACAGTAATATCTTGGCATCTCTGGAAGCAGGTCGGGCTAATTGCTTGTCCTATGTATTAGGGCCTCCGTCGCTTTCTTTCGAATAAGAAGGACAAGGGCACCGGAGTTTTTTGCCGGGAGAGGGAAAATGAAAAAAAGGGCCCCTCAACGAAGCAAGTTTTTGTAACCTAATTTTTCAAAAAGGCACCTTTTGTACTCGTGACTGTTTTCTGATTTCTAAAAAAAAGGGTATTACTTTTAATCGGCGTCCAAATGAACTGGATTTTTGTGCAAAATTTAAGGTTTGGACGCAAACCAGAATAAAAGCATTCAACTTCACTCAATCTGATATTTTCATCGAGTTTCTAAGATTTTGGGCAAATCTAGCCCAATGGTTCTGTATCTGTCCACCTGTAACGTCTCTATTACAAAAGGACAAATTTGCCTTTTGCTTTCAAAACCCCTAAAGAAGAATAAATATAGATAAAACTAAAATGAATTAACGGCTGCAATAGTTTGTATGGTACTTTGATGTTTCGCTTTCGTCTAACTTGCACTCTCAGTCTGATTATTCCATTGCAAATACAGATAAGAAAATCCATCAGATCACTCTACTAAAACCAAGCGTCACTTTGCCTGAGATCGGCCTCCGAACGGTTGCAGTCTTGCTACAATTTGATACTGGGTCTCAACCTGGTGATTACAGCCCCTTACTTAAGAAAATTACGAAATGCTCAGCTAAGTCTATTTCAAATAGCAATTTTATTAAATCATGCGACAATGACAAGACTATTTTTAAAATTGTAGTCAAGTGGATAAGAGTGCCAGGATTGTGAACGGCATGGTCTCGGTTTAAAACGCATTCGTGCTTTTCTGTTGTGACCTGGGAAGACACTTCATTGCAAGTTTTTCTGCATGGCGGTCTTTGCAAGCAGTTCTAAATTTTAGCCAAAACTAAATTTTTTTAATCGGACAGTAAAGCTTGGTACCTCTGGCAGCCGGTCAGTGTACTTGCCCTATGTATAGCGTCTCCGTCGCTTTCCTGCAAATCAGGAGGATAAATATACACATAAAAATAAAAAGTGTGTTTATAACAATATCAGAAGTAGTTTTTTTTGTTCGGAAAGGAGGTACATCTAGGTCTAAAATTAGGATATTTCGGCAAAACGTTTAAGTTAATCTCTACAGTAACAGATAAATGGGCGAAACTAGTTGCGGTTTGGGGTCTAGAAGTAGTAATTGTTACAGAACCAAAAAAGATATCAAAACTTTCAAGGATTTACCATTCCTCATTTCTTTTTATTCTCCCGATTCGCAGGGAAATGTCGGAGACGTTACGCTTGGGGCAACTATCAAGCACTTACCCAAACTTGCTGTTAAGAGAATCCGCCCACACATGTAATTGAAATTGTAATATATGTGCTGAGAACTACTTTTTGAATTGAAGCGACGACATTTTGTAGTACTTTTTTTGGTCGTCCACTCACTACGTTAATTTAAAATGATTTGTCCAGGCCTAGCTTCTATAATAAAAAATTATTGCGGCCCACTGAGTCTTCCAAATTGGTGGTGTGGCCAGCGATGGCAATTAGTTCACCAATCTTTCACTTAGAAATCGTTATTCTTCAACTTGCAACTGAAGAATCAGTTTGAATAAAAATCAGCATTTTTACTAAAAGGTCGCTATCGCGAACATCGTAACACCAACTATATACAAAACAACATCTTTTCTTGACAAAGAAATCCATGATTTAAAATTACATAGGTGACAAATTCTGTTTCACGGCATTCAATATCATATTTTTTAAAACCAATTAGGACATCTGCATTTTTTGGAAATCAAAGTAAAAACGTAAATATATCGGAAATTAACTAAGGTACGTCGTTAAGTTAAAAATCGATAATTCCACTTTAAATACTAACTTAAGCGCGAGGCAAATTGTGACTTTAAAAATGAACAACCATGAAGCAAAAAACAAATGCACGACCGCCACCAAACACGTTCTGAAAGCTGCTTCTGAGCTAAACTTTCATTAGTTTCCGGCCATTGCAAAAATGCGTGCGATTGGGAACTAACCGCTTTCAATAACCAAAAAGTAGCGATATATTGTAGCATAGCAACAACTACCAAATGCAACCGAGACACTTGATTTACTTTCCCAAAAAAATTTATGGCAGCATCAAGTTTGTTAGAAACCTTTAATTGCAACAAATATCGTTTACATGCAGTTTACTGTTGAGTATGAAATCACAGCATACTATGCTTTATAACAGCTCGAAATAAGTTGAATAATCGAAGCAAACAAAATATTATTGCGTAAAACGCTCTTAAGGCTAAAAAAATTAATGTTTTTTCCCCATTGTTTCGGGATGACGTAAACAAGAGTCTGTACAGTTCGCTTGGTGAACAGATCAATCAGACTGAGTTAAGGCGGTCTTCCACTAGTAGAAATTGATAGTTAAAATCAACAAAAACTACGGCGAAGGATTTTCTTCCGCAGGAGACAAAGACTCATGCTCGTCAACACCGCTCTTTATAGCAGAGCTTAGTGTGGCGCCGTTTTCTAAACCCGTACATACGAGCTTAAATCGATGATAAACCTTTTCCGATTTATCCATGACCTTTTGGCTGGCTTTGTATCTTCTTATTTTTTTCACCGTCGCCACGAGTGACTGACATCTTTTCAATAATGAGGCAGTGACAGGAATCTTGTCAATGCTGTCGAGAGTTTGCAGGGCTTTCTGAATGTCAGGATTTTCGATAGTTAACGCAGTTTTTAACTGCTTCTCATAGTATTCAAGCTGCTGTTGAAAATCGGTTTGATTAGAAGCGACATTGGCGTTTTCGGTTGGTTCGGCATTATTCGTTTCGCTTGGTTCGTATTCTTCTTGTCGGTCGAGCGAAGAGCGTTTTTTTGGTTTTTTAATATCGGATAATTCTTTTTTTTTTCTAATTTTTTCCTTACTCTTGATTGGTAATTCCTTGCTCTTCTTTTTCTCCTTTTTTGAATGTTTCTGTTCCTTGGACTTTTTAACAGATTTAGGTCTGTCAGCTTTCTTTTTTTCTTCAACAATTTCTGCATCTTTGTGCTTCTTTTCAACTTCTTTTTCAATTTCACGCATCTTTTTTTTTTCCTCTTCCAAACGTCGCGCTTGTTCAACCTCACGCATTTTCTTCCTCTCGGCATCTTTTTTTTTCCAAGAGGATACAACGTCCTCTTCACTTTCATTGCTTGATGATGAGCTTAGATCACTGGATTCAAATTTTTTTGGCGGCGGTTGTTTTTTTTCTTTTGGTTTTCGCGGTGCTCTAGGTTTTTTCTCCTTTGGCTTTGTTTTTTTTGGTTCTTTACGTTTTTTTTTAGGTGGTTCTTCAGTTTCTGACAGTGAGTTGTCGGAAGTATCACTATCGGACGACTGATGTTTGCGTGATTTAGTCTCTTTTTTGCCTTTTTTTACAGTAAAATCTTCATCTTTTCCAGAGTCAGAATCAGAAGAACTTTCTTCTTCAAAATCTTCTTCAGAATCATCGGAATCAATAGGTTTAGATTTTTCATATTGTTTTTTTGCTGTTTGTGGTTCTTCATCTGAAATTGAATCCTCATCACTTTCCTCTTGAGCTGCCATGGCTGCATTGCGTCGTTCTTCTAATTTTGACCCACTACCGCGAAATTTAGCTGTGGGATCATTTTCAATCTCCCATAAGCCATCATTGTAATATGGCCTATTTCGAGGATAACCAAACTTTTGTTTGTATTCTTCATATGGATAAACTTCATTGGCAGAAAGAAAAGCAGTTTCATGAGTGCCAAAAAAAAATATAGGATATTTTTTAGATGGAGGCTTGACTGCACCTTCTGGAAGATCATCAATTCTTGCAGGCCAGTGAGGGTAACCCTTGACCTTGGCAAAAATCAAGTCACCAGGATTGTATTGTATAGTTGATTTACTTGACTTTTTAGGCATTTGTGTAATCCACTAAAAATATTTTTAGACTAATTTTATATACAAAGATATGACGATTTTCTGCTATTCTGTAAAACAAAAAAAAATGCAACTTGGTTAAAAACAAGTATGTACATTAAGGTAGAAAATAAAAATTCTAATCTTTGCAAAATTAAAAACAAAATAAAATCTAGTATTAACAGAAAGTAAGCCAAATCAACATTTAATCAGGTAAACTAAACAGGTTAATGGAATTACAAAAAAATCATTAAAACCAACTGTTGGCAGGATAACTTGTGAGCAGAAGAACATAAATTTGATGTCTGTCTACCTAAATAATTTTTGTTGTGCATTTGAAAATAGCACTAACCATACTAATTAGATTTAAATTGGGGTCACAATGCTTGCCTACAAGAGTGACTCTGCTTTAAACAAAAACAGCAACCAGGCCAATATGGTCATACAAAAAAAGAAAAAATCAAAATAAACTCAATTTTTCATAACTAAACCTTATATTTTTAAAATGAAACAATGGATATCAATTTATCAACTATTATAAACTGTAAAAAATTACAAACTTATTGATTTGATAATCAAACTTTAAATTTGAATCAATAATGTACCAGAGCACTTTTTGCTTTAATCTGAACTTTTTTGGTATCTATTTTTTGAATTAAAAACTTTTTTCTTATGATATAGATGAACAGATTTAAACTTGAGTCCAATTAAAACGTTTTTTAAATATACTTACGGTAATTATTTATTTTGAAAAATATGTTAAGGAATATTGAATAATTCTTGAGGTGTAAACTACATCACATGCTATGCAAGACTTTTTTCCATATTGGATGCAACTTTCATGTTAAAGACAAAGTAAAAAATCAAAATTTGGTTTTTGTTGTAGTACAAAGGTATAAAAGCAACTTTTAAATACAATTTGTGATTGAACAAAATACCACCAGAACTACTACAATTTAGTAAATTATTAGTCCTATCACAAGTTTTTTAGGAATTGAAAAAGAAATCTATGTAATTAGCTATACAGATACAAATACATTGATCTTTAATTGGAGACGATTGTTTTGACAAGAGCAGTTATTTTAATTACACTGACATAAACCATTGGCACTTTATAACTTCAGAAAAGTGTTACTTTTGATCTCTCAATATATTGCAACCAACCATAACACATATTATAAGAGCTGTGTGTTGACATTGTTAAATGTCATTAACAATTTTTTGGTTAATGCTGTTGCTACTATTTTTTTTTAGCTGATAGAACAGATGCCTGTGTAAACTTCTTAGCCATTTTTAAATCCTATTTTCTTTTAATTAATCTATACTAATTCTTTTAAATGTATATAAAGTTTGCTTTTCTTGAATTTCAAGGATGTACCATTTAAAAATCTGTATTGGATGGCAGTGAGTGGCAATCTTGCTGTTTCAATAATGCACAAGAAATTCTTAAAATTTTTTTGGCTGCAACTCTCTCATCACTTGTAGAATTTTGCATTTTCCTTCAATTTATAAGTTTTGAAACAACACATGAATTTTTATGTTGGCAATATTCTTGCTAACTTTGTACCTTACCTGAATATCTTCCATGCCCTCACAAAAAAGCATACAACCAGTTTAAAAATTCCTGATCTATATGGCATTTACAAAAGCTTGCCACTTTAAACTTCTGTGAAAGCATTATCCTCACACTTCACCATAAAAACATGTAATAGAACCCAAAATAAATGATCTAATGCAGTGCTCCCCAAACTTTTTTGAAGCAACTCCTGTTTTTAAAAAGGTTAAAGCTTGACTTGTTGCAACCTTGAGCTACTACATAAAAAGTCACTGCTTGGAGAAGCCATGCTAAAACTATCCAATAAGGTCCACACTGCTAACTAATTGCTTTGAGGAAGGCAGGCCAAATCTAGCCAATTTGATTTATTAATCTGGCTCACCAAACAATTTATCTCAACTATGAAGTCTTTTTGTAGCAATGTTTTCAACTGAATTATTAGAAAACTAATAAAACACAATTTATTTTTAAAGTGGATTTCACTTATCTTGTAAAAAATTAATGATTAAAAGCCACTTCCAAAAATTATACAGTTTATTTGCTTTCACAATTTTGAAAATTTTAAGATGAATGAGCAAAAGGATTCAATAAAAAAACAATTGAAGCAACAGGTAACCTCAGAAAATTTTCAAGCATTTTCATTTCAACTAATTTCAATTAATGATGCAACACATGTAAGCATGTACTTCAAACTTGCCATTGCTAATGCATGAATGTATTAGGTTGAGGAATATGTTCGTAGCGTTTTCATCAAAGATTTTTATTTAAACAAAAACGAAAAGTTATGGCTATAAATTAATAAATTATGTATTCTTCGTTGCTGTTTACGACCTCCTCCCACCTCTCGACCAATTTGTTGATACCATTCTGCCAAAAATCCCTGGGTCTGGTATCAAAGAATTTGTCGAGCCAGTTTTTAAGGTTTTCTTCATTGTTGAAGGTAACGCCCCTCATATAGTTCGACAAAGAGCGGAAAAGATTGTAATCCGTGGGTGCAAGGTCCAGAGAATACAGCAGATGCTGAAAGACCTCCCAGTTGAGCTCTTGGAGTGTGGCTTTGACAACTTGTGCAGCATGAGATCTGGTGTCGTCGTGAAGAAGTATGGTTTGGCTTTGTTGATGGGGTCTTTTCAGTCAAATAGTCTCATTTACGCAATGTAGCTGGGCTATGTAGAGCTCCTTGTTGACTGTGGCGTTCCTTTCAATTATTTCCCAGTGCACCATGCCCTCCCAGTCCCACCAAACGCAGATCATGGTCTTCCTTGGATGGAGGTCAGGCTTAACTCTAGGCTTTGGCATATCTCCAGAGACCACCCATTCCTTTCTTTGCTTCATATTTATATATAAGCACCATTTCTCATCCCCCGTGACGATTTGGTACAAAAAGCACTGTTTGTGACCATGTGTTGCTTGATGGCAGGTGAGATGTTGAGAAGCAATTTGAAGGCAATTTTCTCTGTTGTTTTCGCTAAGCTCATGAGGCACCCAGACTCCCAATTTTTTGGCAAATCCCATTGAATGAAGGTGATTGAGAATGATTTTTTGATTGCAGTTCATTTTTTCAGCCAAATTGTTTGGCAACTTTCCTCCTTCAAAAGTGCTTTAAAATGGTCTTTGTCAAATTCAGAAGGTCTTCCGCTGCGGGGCGTGTTGTCAATGTCAAAATTTCCATTTTTGAACTTTGCAAACCATTTTCTTACTGTAGATTTGCCTATGACATCTTCCCCGTATACCATGCAAATGTCCTAGGCTGCTTCAGCAGCTTTTTCGCCTCAATAAAAAGCAAAGAATAGCAGGTGTCGAAAATGTTGCTATTTACCCCCTGGATATTCCATATGTAAGCTTCACAAATAATAAAATCTCAAAATACTCAAAAAGACGATCAGTACAGTTTTTTTACAGTAGAAAGAGCTCTATCGAATGAATATATACATTTTGCCAAGTAGTAAAAAATCATTGTAAAATAAAAGAAAATATAAAAACGTTACAAACATATTCCTCAACCCAATAGTTTTGTTCATGTATGTTAAAGTTTTTATTTCCATTAGTTGCAAAGCAGAAGCATACTTTTTATGTGTACTGTTCATAATTGTGAAATACTAATATATGAGACAAATTGAGAGTTTTTATCTAAATTGCTGCATCAGACCTAAATGAGATTATAGCTTCTTTTAACTAATACATCCCACATCAAAATTTTGCAAGATTTGAACTAAAATCTGTCCATAATATATTCAATATTATGCCAAAATCTTTGAGTCAAAATAAAATTATAATCTGTATGACATTAAAACATCTTCACATCCATTGTGCTTCAAAAATTTAAAATGATTTAAAGTTGCATGATGCATGTTATTATTTCTGCTTTTGTTAACTTTTTGTAAGCTATGTTTTTGATACAAAATCCTTTAGTGCTTTAAATAAAAACCTAGTTATGTTTGGTTTCATAAGTAAAAGAGCATTAATCTATTATTTAAACACAAACAAACAAATTGTTTACATAATTGCATATGATACAATTACAACAATGAAACAGGTAGGAATAGGTTGTGATGCTTAATGATTATAGTTACAAAAATTAAAATTTTAAGTCTGTTTCTATTAAATGTTAAATCAGTATCATTCAGTGCTCATAAAATAATTATTTATAATAACAAAAAAACACAAAAATTAAAAAAATTTTTATTGAAAATGTTAAGTATTTGCATTGGCAAAAAAATGAAAAAATCAAGTGGTTGGGAAGGGTTTGTCACAAAATACTTCCACATAAAAGCAGTAGTTAATTGTTTAATGCATAATCTGATATTGTCTAAGCATTGTAAATTTTGTACAATCACCAAACATTTGTAAAAAAACAGAATTGGTTTATTACATAATTGGATTAATTGAATAAAATTATAAACCTTTGGCAAAAAATAAATTATTTTCAACCCTAACATTGCTGCATTAAGCAGCCCTAGTTTAAATAGCAAATATTTTTAGCTTAAAAAAGTTTAAAATGCTACTTAGTATCATAATCTTGTGGTTGAAAAAACTTTAAACTATTTGTTTCATTACTTAAAATGCAATACTTATTTAATTGATATGAAATTTGAAGCATTGGAGTTTCAGAATTGGCATTTAGAAAACTAAAGCTTGCTTGTAACAATTAACTGCTGCTGTTATTAATTTATTTTGAAGATTATCAAAAAGAAAAAATTGCACTGCATTCCAATATAAATTTAGGCTATAAAAAAAAGCAATGATAAACTTACTTTTTGAAAAATAGTATGGGTAAAGTCTATAAATGGCTTCTTATAAACTACTTAAAGCAAGAAAAAAAAGAGTCTTCGTAAAGTGATTGATCAAAAATGAAAACCCACTCCATGGGCTGTTTGTTTTTTATTAACCCATTAATGACTATTACCAAAAATAAATATGGGTATTTTCCTGTTATTGCCCCACCATCTATTGCAGGTAATTTTTTCTGGAGAAACTAACCCAGAATCCCCCCTACAAGTTTTTTTTATTTCATCCTAGTGTTGTAAGGGGGATTCCAAGCTAGTTTCACCAAAAAAAATTACTTGCGATAGATGGTGGGATGATAACAAGAAAGTATGCAATAGATGGTGGGACAATAACAGGAAAGCACCTAAATATATTTTTTGTAACTTTTTATGTTTAAGTACTTTTGGTTTAATTAAGAAAAAAATTGAAAATATTTGAAAATTTTTTTCAGTTTTCAAGTAACAAGTTTAAAATGCTACTTAAAGGAAAAACAGTCACAAGTGATATTGTAATTTGGATTAAGCAACTATTACAATTCAAGTAAAAAACAATTAAATAAACCTTTCTTTAGAACAGTTTGGTGGTTTTTTAAGAGTTTTTCAACTGCTGAACTAATTGAAGTATTATTTTGTAAGGCATTCACCCAAAATATACATTTGGGATAAAGCAATACTGTTTGAATGTAAAAACAGAGTTCTTACATTTAGTGACAAGTATAAATGCAAAGCTTGAATTGGTGCATCAATACAAAAGGATAGCAGTAAACTTTAAAGTTGTTTACTCTTTGCTTTCAAATGTGAAAAATCCAGCTTATCTTGCCTATTTTGACAAATTTTAATATCTTATTCATTCCTTCTTTACTTGCATGAAAAAAGTTTTCTGGCCACTAATACAATACAAGCTGCACATTTAAATGTCTGCTAGGGTCATCAAAATTGGAGTTCAAAAAGAAATAGTGTTTTACAATCATCAAACATGTGTTCAATGGAAAGACAACAAAGCTGTCAATATTGCTTCCAATTTTGTAAAAATAACTCTCACAAAAAATAATCACAAAAAGCAGTGAAGTCATTAAGAAAAAAATAAAATGCTTTTATGGAATATCAAGAACTTGAGATGATAATTAAGTGCAAGAAATTGTATATTTCTTGAAATTCAATTTAATTATTAGCTATTTCTTTTTATATTTGAAAAAATTTTGCTAATATTCATTTAAGTAAATAACTAAAAAAATTTGTTGACAGTTCAAACTTTTAAAAATAATTTTAAAAAATTAAAGAAAAAATTAAGTTAAAATGTATATTTTTTATACCAAAAGCATTTGCACATTTTTTTCTTCAAATAAATTTCTGACAGAAATTATGTCTTATCTATTTGTCCTAATTCTATAGAAAATTAAAAGGAAAAGTGACAATTTATCAAGCTGATTAATTGGCCAATTATATGATTAATGGGTCAAGTGGCTGATTAATTAATGCAACCCTACTAAGAAAGGTTGGATTAAAATTGTTGAAGAAAACATAAAAAGAAGGTTATGACAAAAATTGAAAAGCAAGAGTGAGATGTAGCTTGAAGAAATGGCTAATCCACCACTTCTCAAATGGGGGCCACCTGGATCCCTGCGGATAACTTTGAAATCTTAAGGGAGGAAAAATGACTTGGAAAACAATTTGAAAATCTTGGTGCAATGTAAATTGACCAAAAAATCAATACATTCTTCGTAATCCTAGCCGTACTAGCCCAGTGGGCAGGATAACAGTGAAGATCTTTTTTTAAAGATCATTACTTTTTAGAAAACTTTACTTTAAACCTGAAACAGATTTAAAGTATTAATAGAATTCTATTAATAATTGACAATGAAAAATAAAGAAAAAACAAGACAATGAAAAATAAAGAAACCCATAATTTAAGCTTATTATGGTTATGTTATTATTGAATCAAAAAGAGCAAGATAAAAATTTCATTAAAATAGTAAATTGCTTTTAAATTAAGATGGTATCAATATTGATGAAAAATAATAATTATAAATTGACTATTTATTTTTTTATTTTATCTTTAATAAATTAAATATCTTTTAAATATAAAAACATGGACATTTCAAGGTAATAAAAATTCGAAATATACTTGCAATTGAAATAATCTATATTAAAAAACCTAAACATTTTTAGTTAGAGGTTGTAGTAGTAGTAGTTGTTAGTTATTATTTGCATCCCAAAAGAACAACCAATAGGTTGAAAACAAAATAAAGCAAAGGCAATTGCCTAAAGTCAAAATTTAAAGCAAATATCTTTTACACTACCAATAAAAATACACAAGCTTAAATTACGGGGCTTAAAATCTCCAATCTTCAGCTTGATAAGTTTTTTAAACATTTTCACAGCTACGAAATGAGTGAGAAACTAGTTGCATACTAACATACTACTAAAAATTAAACTGCACAATTCTTAGAACTTTGATAAACTGAAAGCTGACCCGCCAGAGAAGTTGCCAACATTAAAATTAAAATATAATTTGATTGATATGCCTTAAAATTTCGGAAAAATGAAAAAAATACGATTAGAAATTTTTTTAAATTTATTTTCATTTTTACTCACAATCAACTTGAAATTACTGCATGTAGAAATAAAGATTCTAAATAAGAAAGCAGCGACAAAACGAAATACGTTATTGCACAAAGTCAGTTGTGCATGGTCGCTGTACCTTTGAACAAAGCGGTGTGACGTTAATAAGAAAAGGAAAGCGAAAAGAAGATAATTAATACACACATCCGAGCCATATTCAGAGAATTTTGTATAATTATGGGTGGGAGAAACTATAAACTCAAAGACCAAAAGGGTCTGGACCAAAAAGGTTAGGCAGGCAAAGAAACCCACTAAAAGAAATCCTGCCACGGGTCAAAAGGACCATTTCAAAAACATATGGCTGGACAAAATACATAGAAATAAAAACATGCAATTAGTAAACAAGAATAGGTGCAAAAAGAGTTAAATTATGTGAATTTTTCATCCAACTGGACGGGCCGTAATGATCTAGATGTTGCCTTTCAAGTCGCATCTGGCTTTTACCACCATCAATTTTTTTGTCCAATTAGGTGGAGTTACCTGTAATAATAAAAACCAGCAGAAAATATTTTAAAATTTGTGAAATCTATTACCATTAAAAATTACGTTGCTATAAGGTGCTTTTGAAATTCTATACAAAATTTTTTATATGATTTTATTTGTTTAATGCTTGATGAGACTTTATTCCAAGCAAGAGGACCTCTGTATCTTAAAAATTGTTTAGTTATATTTAATATGGCCAAAAGGCATTTTTGTTAAACGCTTTTATGCACCAAAAATGGAATCTACAGCTAGTGCTGCCAATACATCTGATCAAAACATTCAATCTTAAAGCAGTTACATATAACTGTAGAGGACTTTTAAGTTCTGTACATGATCTCTTTGCAAAAAGTATAACATAATATTTCTTCAAGAAACTTGGCTTGCTAAACAAAACTTAAGTTATTTGACTACCATCAGTAGCAGTCACTATGCTTTTGGGATTTCCTCAATTAATTATGAATCTGGTTTGTTAGTTGGTAGACCTCATGGAGGTACTGCAATTTTATGGCACAAATCTCTACATGCGTCTCCAATTTATAATCATGACTCCACCATAATTGGACTCAAATTAGAATTGGATAATTCTGTTCTTAATTTTATAAATGTATACCTGCCATACTGTTGTCCATCAAACACTGATAAGTTTTTTCAATATTTAAGTAAATTAAATATTATGTTTGAATCTTTTGATAACCCTAATTTATATGTTGTTGGTGACTTCAATGCTAATGACAATAATCTTTTTGGAGATCTTCTTAAAAATTTTTGTTTAGACCATGATTTGATTATTTCATATCAAGATATAATACCTGATAACTCTTTTACTTACCTTAATGACTGTCATGGCACAACTAGTTGGATTGATCATTGTTTGTGCTCTTTTTCACTTCATCATACTATCACTCAAATGGAAGTTCTGCATAATGTAATTACTTCTGACCATAGACCCCTTGCTTTTACTATGTACACTCCTAATCTACCCTTATTTGACAGTACTGCTTTAACTACTTACCATCACAAAATTAATTGAAATAAAGTAACACCTGAACAAAAATATGATTACAGTCTGAATTGTAAGAAATTATTGTCTGAAATAAGAGTACCCGTTTCAGTTCTTAAATGTAAAACTCCTCTATGTAATGATCCTCAACATGTTGCATTTATTGAGAATTTTTATGAACAGATTATTTTTGCAATCAAAACTGCTTCAAAAGACTTGCTTGTATCCAAGCACAAGAAAATCAATAATTTTATTTATGGTTGGAATAATAGTGTTAAAAGAGCACATGTAACTGCCAGAGCTGCCTATCTTAATTGGATTAAAAATGGTAAGATCAGAAATGGAAAGTATTATAAAGCAATGAAATCTTCCCGAAGATCATTTAAATATGCTCTTCGCAAATGTAAAAGAAATTATGAATGTCATCAGGCTAATGCTTTAGCGCTTGCTCTACATTCTAGGTCCAATGCACCTAAATCTTTTTGGAGCAAAATTAGATCTTCTAATAATCATTGTTCTCTTCCTGCTTCTGTTGGTGGAGTAAAAGGTGCTAAAAATATTGCTGAGATGTGGAAAAAGCATTTTTCTTCTCTCTTAAATACTGGTAATTTTTCGGATGCAACGAAATTTGTTGATTTCAAATTACAATCGTTTGAGTCTTATCATAACCTTTCCTTGGCTGAATGCACTATTGACACTATCAGTCCATTAATTCATAAATTTATGAATTAATGGACTGATAGTGTAAAGCTAAACTGTGCTCCTGGTGTTGATGGTATTTCTGCTGAACATTTTTGCTATTGTGATAGTACCTATTAAAGAATATATACGAGTATGTGATCTTTTTAATATGTGTTTATATCATGGTGTTATCCCAAAATCTTGTACTGACACATTACTTGTCCCAATAATTAAAAACAAAAATAAAAATGTTCATGATGTTAGTAATTACAGGCCTATTGCTCTTACCACAGTTGTGTCAAAACTGTTTGAATCTTACATGTTACATCATTTAATAGATTTTTTAAAAACAAATGATAACCAATTTGGGTTTAAATCTAATCATGGTACAGACATGAGTGTATTTCTTCTTAAACAAGTAGCTTCTTCATATGTATCTAGAGATACTCCTGTGTTTGCTGTGTTTGCTGTGTTTGCTGTGTTTTTGGATGCCTCTAAAGCCTTTGATAAAGTAGATCATGATCTTTTATTTAAAAAGTTAATACTTAGAAATGTGCCTTTGTACTTCATTAGGTTGTTGCGTTACTGGTATAAAACTCAAATGATGGAAGTTAGGTGGAATAATTATTTTTCTAACTCTTTTTTGGTCTCAAATGGTGTTCGCCAAGGAGGTATCTTAAGCCTTTACTTATTTTCCCTGTATATTGATGATCTGACTTCTAATTTAATCACTATTAAATCTGGGTGTTATGTTGGAAATTACTGCCTAAATCATATAATGTTTGCTGATGACATTTGTCTATTTAGTCCTAGTTTAGTTGGTCTTCAAGATCTTTTAAATGCATGCTACAATTACGCCCAGTCACATAAAATGTTATTTAATTGTAATAAATCATTTGGCATGTTGTTTGCACCAAAAAATTTCAATCTATCTTCCTCTCCTAAGCTATTGATGGATAATTCAGAAATCAGTTTTGTTCAATCGGTAAAATATCTTGAGTTGCATATTGGCAGTGATCTTACTGATGACATTGACATTCAAAGGCAGGTTAAATCACTCTATTGCTCAGCAAATAAATTGAAACAGCAATTTAGTAAGTGCAGCTTGGAAGTAAAAAATTACTTATTTCAACATTTTTGCATGCCATTTTATGAAAGCCACTTATGGTGTAATTGTCGTAAATATAACTTCAGTCGATTACGTGTTGCTTACAATAATTCTTATAGAATTTTGCACCACATACCTCGATGTGTTAGTGCTCGTAACCATCAAGTACAATCAAATATTGATACCTTCGATGCTCTAATTAGAAAATATATTTTTTCTTTCACTAATCGTTGTATAAACTCCCAAAATATTTTCATTATGTCATTAATGTCATCGGACTTATGGTATAAATCGTTTTATTACCAATATTTTGTGCGAACTTTGTTTTAAACTTGTATTTTTCTATTGTGCATCTTTTAAGGTTGATATTTCTTTTTTTTTTGCGTGTGTGTACATATATGGACGCTTTTGGGTCTGAGATAAATAAATAAATAAAATAAATGTACAAAATGAGGGATAGAATTTGGACTGGCTTCTTGTACATTTGGTGAAGTTGTCGCTTACAAGGTTATTTTGAAAAAAATGATCGAAACATGGTGGTAACATGCCTTTTATATACTTATACATAAAACAAGTTATTTCTAATACAGTAATTTGATCAATTGTCATTATGTTGTTGTTTCGCAAGGTGTCAGTAACGTTAGCTCTGTGATGTAATCCAAATGTCAATCGTATAAATTTATTAGAGATTCGTTGAATTTTTGAGGCTGTGTTTTTATTACCAATATGCCAAATTGTAATGCAATATCTTGTATGACTGATTATTAGGGAATTGCACAATACAAGCAGAGTTTTTTTGTCAAAGTGTTTTGAAAGTTTTTTGATAGTACCATAACTTACGCAGATTTTTCGTAGCACTAAGTCCATAAGCAATTTCCAACTTAAATGTTCATGAAATATTATTCCCAAAAATTTCGTTTTTGATTGCTAAGAAATAAATTTATTTCTGATTGAAATTGTCAGTTTTTTGATGGAGGCTTTGTTTTGGATGTGCGAAAGATCATATAATGGAATCACAGCGTCAAACTGTTTAAAATTACGTTCCGGTTCAGGTGCAGCAAATTTTATTTTTAAAAGTTCAATTGCGGTTCAGGTTTGGAAAATTTTGATTTTAAAGGTTCAGTTCCGGTTTAGGTTCCGTAAATTTTTTTTATTTTTATCTCCATATTTATCCTCCTGACTCGCAGGAAAGCGACGGAGGCGTTAAGATATAGGGTAGGCAATTACCCCAATCTGCTTCCGGAGATGCCAAAAATATTGCTGTCCGCTTGTCATATAATAGAGATATGATTGTAATTTAGAACTGCTTGCTAAGACCAACAAGCAGGGGAAAGTGCCGTAAAGTGTCTTTCCCAAGGACACAACATAATGGCGCGAGTGAGTTTTGAACCGAGACCGTGTTGGTCACAAGCCCGGCGCTTTAACCACTCGACCACGCTGCCGACAAGTTAATTTCTATGGGTTCAGTTCTGGTTCAGGTTCAAAAAAAATCATGGGGGTTAATGGATTGTCGATTTATGTTTGGTTCAATCCCTAGTTTTATAAAAAAATTTTTGGGTGCGAATCTATGAAAAAATTTTTTGTCCATTTTTGCAAGCGTATAAACTAAGAATATGGCTCGTGGATTGTGGCCATAGAGATATACCAAGATTTTTTTTCCAAATCAGGTTTTTGCACAATTTTACCTTAAAGCCCAAACGTAGCAAAACTAACTGGGCAAAATATATTAACGAAATTGCTTTCTCCGTCCTTGTAATGCTTCTTCTTCTTAATTCTTAATAACTTCTTAATAAAAAGTCAGCAAAATTTTCCAAGTCTAACAACTACCCTTATATTTAAAAATGCGTATCTCTGACGCCCAGCAAGAAAAACTATATAGTTGTACATTGAGATGGAGACAATTTATTTTTTATCTGCGGTTAATTAAATACGAGCTCAGCAACTCAGCACAACATAACAAACTTCTTCAGGAAAACAATACAACTAGCCTAACTGTTCATTCAGCAAAATCATGTTTACTTGACCATGCATTCAACAAAATTATGGTCACTTGACTATGCAGCAAAGTTATTGTCATTGTTCCTTCTGCAAAGTTATTGTCACTGACTAACGAAACCGATGCCTCCCTTTTTATAATAAACTTGAATCGGTCCACGTGGTTTAAACGACATTAAATTAAAATTAATTTTAAGCATTACGCGGAAATTATTGACCAAATCGAGGTCACATCGTTATTATTCAATTAAGAAAATGCACGCACGATGAATAAACAGTTGCACATCTGAATTAAACAAGTTACAAATGGAACAATTATTTAAAAACTTCAAAAAATATAAAATTGTCAAAATAAGGCCCTCGCAAATTAGCCAACAGCTGCACAACTTCTTCACTACGATAATTTAATCTTCGCAGGAAAGGCGATTTGTGTTATGAAACACTGGGTAAAAACTGTTTATTTAAAGATTTTTGTCCAGACAAAGTTTGGTTCAAAACAGAAGTGTTGATAGAAAGTTCTTTGGTGACACAGGATAAGTAAGATTTCGACTGTTTATTTGCAGCTTGTCGGCGTTTCATTACGCGCTTTTGGCAGAAGCGATTCATTTGTCTTTTCAACGCGTTTTATTTCATTGCACACTTCATCCTAATTCCATAATTCGGCTAAGAAGATAATAAATATTTCTCCTAAAGTTAGTATGAATAAACCATGATTAACCGAACTTATAATATGTAACAAATGATTTTATTTTCTCTTTTAAAAGTTTCAATACACTTGACTGATTAGAGTCTTCTGTTAAAAAAAACGAAATAACTTCCAGTCATGCCGTCTACCAGTGAATCAAGTTCTGCAATGAAGTTTTTTTCTGCTGCCTTTTATGGTGTTTCATCAATATTTATAATGGTTGTTAATAAAAGTGTTTTAACAAAGCATAAGTAAGTATTGTATAATTTAATTCGACTATATAATCGTGTTAAATTTAGTTTTAAAGATCTAGGTGCAATACTTAAATAACTAAAAAAAATTTTAACTAATAAATGGGGCCATTTTTAACTGAAAAAAATTGTTTTGAAATAATTTTAATTTTGGCCTATCCTAAAATATTGTTCAGAATTTATTTTAGTTGAGAAAAATTATAATTGCATTTTGTTGTGAGTAGTAAGATAAAAATTTCAATTTTGTAAATTGGTGATCTTATCGATAAACTACTATATAGTAGTATCACATGATACAATTCTGCTTACAAATATTTTGGCTTACAAACTGAGTCGCAAAGAAATATTTGTTTTGAGATATGACAAGAAGTTCAAGATACAAATAAAATAAAACACAAAGTCCAAAACAAAAAAATTATGTAATGTACATAAATTAAAGTGTTAAGTTTATGTACACTATAAATTTTTGTGGTTGTATCACATTTTGTAATGTACTGTATAACTGTTCTCAAGTGGGTTGTAACAAAATTTTCATTATTCATAACAACAATGTGCATTATTATTGTTGTATTATTGATTTTATTACTGTCTCATTGTTTGTTTAAATGTGTCTTTAAATATGTGCTTATAATGTTTAATTTTTGCCTGTACACTTTATAAGACTGGGTTTAGATGGGTTGGAATAGATTAGGCCATTTACATGTAAATCTTGCTTGTGCATATGAATAATTCACCACCTTACAAATGCCATTCCAGAACAAATTCAATTCGTATCCTGAGGTACCATTGTATATGAAAAAGTATTCTATTGAATAATAATACTGATGCATATAAAAACTTAATATGTATTTACCAAACTACACAAATCTATCTTCTTCTTCTCCTTTCAGCCTTTCCCTTCAGTCAGGGGTGGCCACAGCGTATCATCATTCTCCACATCTTTCTGTCTTCAACATCCGTTTCCTTCACACCAACTTTCTGCATATCTTCCTTTACTGCATCTAAAAATCTTCTCTTTGGTCTCCCTCTTCTCCTCTTTCCTGGTAACTCCATTTCCATCATTTTTCTTCCTACATACGCTTGGTCTCTCCTCATGACATGTCCATACCACCTCAGCCTGCCCTCCCTCATCTTCATTCCTAACTGTTCAACCTTAACAGTACTCCTGATGTGCTCGTTTCTAATCTTGTCTTTTCTCGTCACTCCCATAGCAAACCTCAACATTTTCATCTCTGCAACTTCCATCTCTTCTACTTGTTTTTTTGTGACTGCCACTGTCTCAAGTCCATACACCATTGCTGGTCTTACCATTGAACTGTACACTTTTCCTTTTATTCTAGCTGGTAACCTCCTGTCGCAGATTACTCCTGATACTCTTCTCCATCCGTTCCATCCTGCCTGTACTCTCTTCTTTACCTCCCTCTCACAACCACCACTTTCTTGCACCGTTGATCCCAAATACTTAAATTCTTTTACTCTTGGCACTTTTGCATCCTCCATCTTTACTGTTTCGTCATCATTTCCTCCATTTATGCAAAGATATTCGGTCTTTGACCTACTGACTTTCATCCCTCTTCTTTCCAATGCATACTTCCAGGATTCTAATCTCTGCTCCTTCTTCCCTGGTCTCTTCACAAATCACAATATCATCAGCAAACAGCATCGTCCATGGTGGTTCTCTCCTTACTTCATCCGTTAGCCTGTCCATTATCACTGCAAACAGGAATGGACTTAATGCTGATCCCTGGTGCAGTCCAACCTTAACCTGGAAACTTTCTGTAGTTCCTACTGCACACCTCACCACTGTTTCGCTTCCCTCATACATATCCTGTACTAGTTGTACATACTTTTCCACTATTCCAGATTTTCTCATACAGTACCAAAGCTCTTCCCGTGGAACCCTGTCGTAAGCTTTCTCTAGGTCCACGAATACACAATGTAGCTCTCTTTGACCTTCCCTGTACTTTTCCATCAACATTCTTAGAGCAAACATGGCATCGGTGGTTCCCTTTCCTGGCATAAATCCATATTGCTGTTTGCTGATCTCCACTCTATCTCTTAACCTTGCTTCAATAATCCTTTCCCATACCTTCATTGTGTGGCTCATTAGCTTTATTCCTCTGTAGTTTCCACAGCACTGTGCATCCCCTTTGTTTTTATAGATTGGGATAAGCACACTCCTTCTCCATTCTTCTGGCATCCGTTCACCCATTAATAGTCTGAAACTACACAAATCTATGAACAATTAAAATTTTGATACAAAAGTTTTTTCAACAAACTTTTTGTAAAATTTTTAATTGGCAAACATTTCCAGAACTATTTTTAAATAAAATTTGGATGTTTTGCAATAAGTTTGGAAGGAGACTGGAACATTTCCCCACAGAAAATTCCACCTGGAAAATTCCCCTTGAAAAATTTCCTTTCTGTAAGTTCCACCAATGGTAATAAATTATCTGATTGAAAAAACAATGATAACTGAAAGGGTTAGGGTTAAGGTTGATTATTAATTGCAACATATGCAGAATATGCAAAACTTATAGTGGGAAAATTTTCTGCGGGGGAATTTACCTGAAACCATTTGGAAACATAAAAAGTCTTTAAAAAAGACACAAAATTGCTAGGATATTGTAAAATGTGAAATGATATTGCTGATTTAGAATAGAAAACAAAATTTTAAAAGTGAGATCAGAGATCCCAGCTTTCCAATATTTAAGAATCCTTGACAAGATTGTAGAAAATAAGCATATAATATTTATAGCTGCTTTAAAAATCCTAAAAATAAGAAAGAATTGAGTTTTTTGTTTGAAAAATTTTGACAAAATTTAATTTGTTTGCAATTTTTTATTTAATCTATAAAACTCATGATTTAAAAAACCACTTGAGTAAGTGAATGACTATTATTGTACGTTTGCTGATGTAACAAAGCCTTGAAAGAATCTTGGCTTTATTGACTTTAGCAGGCCCAATTTATATGTTGTACAGGGTGGGGCGTAAAATGGAAACAAATAAAAATGAATGTTACGATATAATAAAATTTATATTTTGCATGTTTACTTGGATGTATTATTTAAAAAAATTAGTAAAAAGCAAAAAATACAATTTTATTCAAAATGGCCCCCATTGCATTCGATTACTGCCTCCAATCTCTTGCAAACTCCTTCTGAAGTGGCACATAGCTGTTCTTGTGGAATTTCGTTCCATGCTCGACATAGTGAGTGCTTTAAGTCATCAACAGTGTGATGAATTTTTTTACAGGCTTTGCTTTCGAGGATAGACCACACTGAAAAATCCATGGGATTAAGATCTGGGGAGCATGGAGGCCACATTTCTTTGGACCAAAAATTTGGAATATGGTCTCTACACCAATTTTGGGTGGCATTTGCAGTGTGTGATGTTGTGCCATCTTGTTGGAATGTCCACAAAGTGTCCTTGCCAAAGAGATCCTTAACATTTCTATCAACATAACGTTTTGCATTGATTTTTGCACCTTGATCAACAAAAATTAGTGGGGACCTCCAGGATTTTGAAACAGCACCCCAGACCATTACAGAAACTGGCTTCATGGTTTGGTGGTCACAAGGAATGTCTTTGATACTTCCAATTATTCTGTCATTTCTTTGATTATGAGCCATTTCTACTGTGAAGATTTTCTCATTGGACCAAATGATTTCGCCACCCGTGCCAGATCTAAATTTCTTGAGCAAAACTTTGCTTCACTGCTGCAGGTAAGGCTTGCCTTTTTTGAAGTGTGAAAGAGGACATTTTAAGGTCTTCATGGACAAGTCATCTCATGGTTCTTGGACTCATTTCTAATGTCTTTGCTAGCCTTCTTATCGATCTTTTTGGGTTTCTCCTAATTTTCTCTCAAATGTGTTTGATCATCAGTTTTGACCGCTGGGAACACGGTCTGTCACTTCCAGGGCAGTCAGAAAGATCACCCCTTTCATTAAACCACTTTAGTGTTTTCCAGACAGTTGATTGCCCAATTGAAAATGCCTTTGCAATATCATACTTAGGGACCACCTTGTAGATATTTTTTTGGTACTTGTAATTCATTTATATGTTGATTGACTATTTGCTTAATAGTTGTATTAGTTGATAGTAAAGAGTGCTGTAGATAGTTTTTTTCTGCTATCTTTTGTAACTTGTATATATTTTTTAGCATCTAATTGTCAGTGTGCATAATGCACAACGTACTGTTGATAGCACAGATTGTGCAACAAACCTGAGCAAGCATATTGTTTTTGATGAGAGTTCAATACTTGAGACCATGGTCTAGCAGTAAACTTTGGTTTGTTATGCATGATGCACAATTTCCTAGATGGTATTCTTTAGTGCTGTCTGCTTACAACTTGTACACAAACGATAAATGTCAAAATGTTAAAAAATATTTTTCTTAATTCTTTTGTTTGGTGTTTTTTTTATCAATATTAAATATATCTGGATTTGGAATTTTTGTTTTATGAATGAAATAGTTGTTGTTGAACTACTACTTTCATCATTTTTATATGTTTTGAGTAAAATAATTAGATCATTTTTTTTTGCTTGACTGTCTTATTAATTAACTCAGAATTTATTTCTATCACTTTGAAAACATAGAAAACTGAATAAAAATGTGAACTTAATGGCAACATTTTGGCATCTTTAAAAGCAATTTGTATAATCAATTTAAGAGCCAGTTGTTCTTGAGTCGAAGGGTAAGCTCAGTGTGCTAGTAATCTGACTTCTAAGGAGAAAGATGTGTATTTGATGCTTAGTCTACTTGAGTATTTTCATAATGCTCTTTATAAGGACACTTTATAACAAATTTGTAAATAGGGTCATGCTGCTTAATATTAATAGTAACTATATAAGCAAAAAAGTAGTGATTTTTAATTTTACAGTTATGACAAGTCTGTTTGCTGGTAGGCCTAACAGACAGATGAATTGGAATATTTGCATTCCAGATAATTGCATAATTCACTTTATCACATAACGATTAAAAATCCCAAATATAAGCCAATTATTTGCTAAGAAAACTGTTTGGTTAATCGCATATCGATTTATTGCATAATCCAGTTAATTGAAAAGTTATTTATTTGATTAACCAAACAGCCCTGTGCAGCAATGAAAGTAACTCCCAATTGAAAACGCATTGTAAGCACACATGCACAATGCTCTTGTGGCACATTGTAGAGATAGCTGTCGATACAAAACAAAGTTACGGTAGATCAAAGTTGCTCAAGCGCTACTGCACGTTCTCAAAACATCTGTCTTCATCTGATTAAAACAACGAGAATTTCAAGGTCTCTAATAGATTGAAAACAACATGTGACCCTGTCAATTGAAACCTCATACCCTCATTGTACAATGACAGCTTATTTAATTGTAAATGTACGAGGTGATTTCATTTCGCTGTTACATAGTTTGCTATACACAGTGAGGATTTTACGTTTAAAAATGACAGAAGCAGCACCGAGTAAGCAAAAAGATTTATTGCTCTCTGACCAAATCTTTAGTAACGTCCAAAATAGGATGCAAGATGAAGTTAAATATTTCTTTTACTATAGATTTCCGTCTTCAACATTTCTTGGTTTGGGACAAATGATTGTTGCTGTAATAATTTTGTTTTTGGGAAGATCATTTGGACATATTTCATTTCCACAGTTTGATCAAAAAATTCCTAGCCAGGTTAAAAGCTATTTTGTTATTATTTTTTTTCACTTACAAAATAATACTCATTTATTATTTGCAAATGTGTTTTTTGAGGCAATAAATTGTTTTAATATTGGCAGTTTTTAACTTTATAACAATTTAGTCAGTGAGCCGTTTTTTTATTTCCGTCAACTTGTCAAACAAAATACTTACAACAACCTATTTCCGCTCTGAAAAAAGGGACATGTAACAAAAACGAAAATAATGTTGAAACATGCAAAACTCAAATTACTATGCCTAAGATCAAGGATTTGCATAGTTGCATCACCTAGAGAAAAAAATTCAAAAAAAAAAGGGAAAAATAAAACACAGAAATAACAAAAATTTTGGCACAAGATTAACGCAGCCCGATTTATTTTCTATAATTTGATGCTTGCACCCCCTGCACAGAGAGGCTATCAGGTACTACACCTTGCCCAAAATTCACCTGGAGAAAGTTGCAATTGGGTTTCTTCATTCATCCCGACGTATCAGTTGATAAGTTTCTGAAGGCGAAAAAAAGGCTGCGCTTTTTGGGTAACTTTAGCTGAAAGCGTGGGCCGAAGAAACGACTCACAGTCCCGCGAAACGTGGACAAAAGAAGATTACCTGGTTGATTGCGCCAGCAGCTATACGCTCGTCCCACAGATTAAGCCGTGCAAGTGCAAATACGAACTGGTAACTAAAATCGTTAACACTGCGAAAGGCTCATTACATCAGTTGCGTTCGAAGCAATCTTGCGACCCGAGGTCGACAAATGGATAACTGTGGAAATGCTAGAGCTAATACATGCAGCGCCGACTGGTCTTTTCGGCTGTCGGGAGGCGCGCATTTATCAGTGTACTGCGTCGGTCGCGTGAAAGCGTGCCAACGAGTGCTGTAAAAGATCGCCGCCTTCCATGCGGCGGCGACGGATTGCTCAAACGTCTGTCCTATCAACTTTCGTCGCTACGGTCCCGGTTTACCGAGATGCTCACGGGTGACGGGAAATGAGGGTTTGATTCCGGAGAGGGAGCCCGAGAAACGGCTGCCATTTCCAAGGAAGGCAGCAGGCGCGCAAATTATCCACTTCACAAAAAAGCTGGAGTGAGAGGTAGTGACGAAAAATACCGCTGGCGGGCCTTAACGGGCGCCGTCAATTGCAATGAGAACAGTCCAGAAAGCTGGTCGGCCTTGTCGGACGGAGCCCTTCGCGGGGCCTTCGGCGGTCTTTCGAGTATCGATCGGAGGGCAAGCCTGATGCCAGCAGCAGCGGTAACTCCAGCTCCGAAACGCTTAAGTTGTTGTTGAAAAGCTCCTAGTCGAAGTAGTGCTCAAACTTTCGATGCGGGTGCGTTCGTCGTTTACTCGGCGGCGGAATAGCGCTTGTCACGCGAAAGAGTGAAAAAAAATCGGGCGGCCGAAGTTCGCATTGATTTGCAACGCTCGACGGCCGTTCCGGGAAAGTTGTCCTGTCAAAGGGCGGGTCAAAATCAACGAACCAGAAGTACTCGGCATGATACAATGAAAAGGGCAGTGCGGCTCCGCTACCAGATGTTCGGCGGGTCACCTTCGCGGGTGCATTGCGCGGCAATGATTGAGAGGGATGGACGGGGGCATTTGTACTGCGCCGGTAGAGGTAAAATTCGCGAATCGACGCAAAACGAATCGCTTCGATTCGTCTTGCGTCCGCCAAGGACTTTTTTTTTGATGGAGAACAAGATTTGGAGGCTCTTAGACGATCAGATACCATCGTAGTTACGACCCTGCGGTCGAATACTGAGTAAGAAACGAGGACGCAGGCTTCGCTTTTGGCGGGTTGTCGCGTCCGAGGAGCGATGCCAATTTGCCTACTCTCTAGGGAAACCGGAGTTTTTGGGTTCCAGGAGGAGTATGGTTGCAAAGGTGAAACTTGAAGGAATTGATGGAAGGGCACCACAAGGAGTGGAGCCTGCGACTTAATTGGACTCAATGCGGGAAAACTCACCCCGTTCGGACGTGAAAAGGATTGACAGATCGAAAGCTCTTTTTTGATCTTGCGAATGGTGGTGCAATGTCGTTCTTAGTTCGTGGAACATTTTGTCTGGTCGATTTTGATAACGGACGAAACTCGAACGATGCATGTCTGAAAAGCGGTCGCTTGCCTTCTTGAATGCGAGGCGAGCCGAAATGCGAGGCAACCGAGGCGAGCCGAAAACTTATAAACTTGACGGACCGGCGGCGTTGATGTGCCAAGCCGCACGAGATTGAGCGATAACAGGTCTGTGGTGCTCTTAGATGTCCGGGGCTGCACGCGCACAAAAGCATTAAAGTCAATTACCGGTAATAAAAATAATTGCACCTAACTTTTGATGATTTATGAAAAAATAAGCAAAAGTTTTTTAAAAATTGTATATTTGAATGGGTTTTTCTTATTTGTGTTTGGATTTTCCATTTTTGTAATTAATTAGACATATAGTTAAATTGATGTCATGCTTTTTTTATGATGTTTAGCTTTGCTATTTATATAGAGCCAAACAAATAAACTATGTTGCTGTTCAAAAAATGCTGTTAAGTTGTATTGTTTTTTATACAAGATAAATGGAATTTATGCGTAAGGGTATGTTAAATAAGCAGCAACTGTTAATATCGGCTAATATTTTTTGTTTGATTCATTAAGTTTTCAATTATTGTTCTACATTGAACATGGATATAGCCGTTGATTTTTTGCTGTTATGTAGGTGTTAAACATTTTTTGAGTTTGAACTAATTGGATTTAATTGAATTGAATGTTTTGATTTTCCAGATTTTTCCACTACCATTGTTGTACTTTGGCAATTTAGTGTGTGGTCTTGGTGGCACAAAATATCTTAGTTTAACAATGTTCACTGTTTTACGAAGGTTTACAATTTTGATAACAATGATTTTGGAATTTATTATTTTAAAGTAAGCATATATAAAGGAAACTGTACCAAATTTTTTTTAATCTTTTAATAATCTTTTCTGTAAAAACTTAAATTTCGCTGTGCAAATATCAGTTTATTTACTTTTTTATATTGACAGAAAACGAGCTTCAAATGCCATAGCAATTACAGTTTTAACAATGATATTGGGCACATTAATTGCTGCCAGGTATGTTATTTGCTACATTTTGCTTTACTTAAAAGTTAATATTTAATGTTTTTTTTAGTAATGATTTGGCTTTCAATTTAGTGGGATATATTTTTGTTGTGTGTAATGATTTTTTTACTGCTTCAAACAATGTTTTCATCAAAAAGAAACTGAATATGAATGTAAGTATATGATTTTACTAAATCAATCTTTGTTGCTGTTTCTATTCTAAAATAAATATTTAGTAGTCGTACAACTATTCGTGTTTGTTGTTTTTCAAGCTATTTCTTTAGATATATGATAAAACAGAACATGAAGACCAAACACAAAATTTAATATTTTCAGTCACTTTTTAAAAAACTATAAGAGTCTGTTTCACCCCATAGAATCATCAGGTGGTTACAAAAAAGAAAAAATTTAGTCAAATAGTAAATGTAATGAGAGCTACCCAAAAGTTTTAAAAAAAACTTTTACAGCCTGTTTTACCTTATGCTGCTTATAAGGAGTTATATAAATATTTTAATACGATTTACTTATAGATAAGCTGCCTAAGACGAAAAAGGCTGTGGAGGTTTTTAAAAATATTGCGTGGGTTTTAATACACTTAATTGTTTGCTCTAAATTTTTTCTTTGAACTCTTTTCTGCTTAACTTACAGCCTTCTATTATATAATTAAATATATTGTAAAAAATGTTTTAAGCAATACACTACCCCTAGTATGAGTTGTTTAAAAACTTTTACACTTTAAAGTTATTTATATTTTTTAATAGATATTTAATTAAAACGATTTTTTAAAAGAACTGAATATTACTCATTACTGATTTGTTTGTTTAATAATGCCTATGTATTAACCAGGCTATCAAATTACAATTTAACAATTATTGTTTTTTTTGCCATAAACATTTCAGTGTTTCAGATTGCTTTTTTAGCGCTTATATACTTTTGCTAAACTATAGACAAGTTTTACGTAGTTGTACAAAATCTCATTGAAATTTTAATCATGTTTTGAAAGAGATATGTTCAAGTGTTGAATACGTTACTTATTTGTTTGTGTTTTTATATTACTTGCATCATAAAAATCAAATATGCAATTGATTGCAGGACTTGGGAAAATTTGGAATAATTTTTTATAACAGTTTATTTATGATTGTTCCATCTGCGTTAGTCGCCATCGCCACTGGCGATATGAACAAAGCTACCTCTTACGATGGATGGGGGAATCCAATTTTTATCGTTCAATTTTTACTTTCTTGTTTTATGGGGTAAGTGTCCTCTTTAGCAGGTTGTACAAGTATTTTCTTTACATGTATTTAATATATTATAACTTTTAATTCTAAGAAAGAACGAGGAGGTAATTCTACTAAAAAACGAAACTAGATATAAGTAGCAATTTGCAAAAAAAAAAATACAGGGTATCCAACTATACATCAAGTTTTTACCCAATTAAAAAAATTGTTACAAAAGCAGTTGATGAAACAGCTTAACCAAATTTGTTTTATTTTTATTGGTGATAAAGTTTTATTTTATTGAATGCACTATTAGTTATATACGGGTGCTCGTAAAGCAAATCAAGACGGCCCTTGATTTCAATGTTTATGTTTGTTTGAAAAACCCTTGGTTTGATTTCAATTGCCCCTCAATTTTTGCTAGATAGCCTCATCAGATGGCACCCCCTCTCTCTGCTTCAATTTTTTTTGTTCCATGCTCGAATTTGAAGGACATAAAGATGGATCTTTTCCATATTTTTGTAATTTTGCTGAGTCTGCACATCCAATTCTATTTCAGTGAATTCTCATCAACATTGCGCTTTCTTTTGACAAGTTACCGTTGTACTGAGCTCATTTAACAGAATATCTAATGTCTAAAACATATAATATACAATTAATGAATATCTAAAACACAAAATTTTAAGGTTTATAAGAACTTTAAAACACTCTTTAAAACAAAATAAATCTATTAAGATATTTCATCAACTGGTTTTATAATAAGTTTTTAAAAGTTTATAGACACCTTGTACATGTATTTGCTTGTAAAATAAAGTCTAATATATATAGATGCACCAAAATATTAAATTGCCTTGTTTTGTTACCGTCGTATTAGTAAAGTTGCTTGCTCGCTTTAAAAGCAAACAGTAGACATCGCGTTATGCAGTTGTTTTGAGCACCTCTTTTAAATCGCTATGTTTTAGATTTATTCTAATGTTTTCGATAACCTTGTGCACCGCCCACAATTCCGCCTTGACAACAACCGTTGTCGGGTGCATTAAAAACATTGCGGTCACTTATATTGGAATGTACTTTGGGGGCGATTACGTTTTTTCTTGGACAAATTTCGTTGGTATAAACATAAGGTAAGCGAATCGACGATTTTTCAAGATTCTTTGTGATTTGATGCGTTTGTCTACTAGTCATAGTGGGTTTACATTGTTATTAAATATTGTCAATTATTTACAAAATTGTATAAATATCAATGAATAAAAAATACGATTAAAACGCATGATATAAAAGCATTTGACAGTGAGTTGCATTTTAAAATAGGCAAGCGGAAATTAAAGTGCTTTGCTTGGGTTTACTTTTTGAATTATATTCAGTTCGTTATAGATGAAAAAGCTTTTGTAAATTTGCTTTTCCGCCTGGAATGCGCTGTACAAATTTGAGTTGGCGTTTCAGGTTTGAAATACAGATGGAATTTGATTTTATTTGATCTTTTTGTAGTGTCGTTGGAGGTGTCGTTTATTCCTACATGACATTCTTGGATAAGCAAGACGGGACGAAAACCACTAAACAAAGCACGATTGTTTGATCAAGTACACGCCAATGTCATGTACCGATATCAAAACTTTTCGCTTTTTGATTTCAAAGTGTTGCGATTTATGGTGCTGCATTCAATTTATGCCGTCTTTTCAGTGCATTTAACTTTTTGTCTTAAATGTTTTTAGATTTTTACCACTTTTATTTTGGATTTTTGTTTTTCGAAAATGCAACCAAGCTTGTAATTAAGCAATCAAGCAATCCTACCCTTTAAAAATCGAAACAAATATTTAAAATAAAACTTATTTAATTTTTTATTGTTTTACACGAAGAGCGTAATATCAAAAGGTTCTAAAAAAATCAAAAAGTAATAATAACGACATAACCACTGCATTGATATTGCTTTCAAAAAAAAAAAAAGGAATTTGCATAAAACTATTATAGTGTTTAACTGGTATTGTAAAAGAAAAATTTTCAAATTATGCATTTCTTCTGTTGTCAACAAGAATCAGTCGCACTTTTTTTTTTTTTATTTCGAAAGCATCCATCCTTTGTGTCTTAACTGCGTTGTCTTTTTTCTTAACTTTGCATTTGTCTTGACTTAACGAAGAACCGCGCGAGAATTCAACAGATTTTATCTTATGTTTGTACTTTTCACAGAGAATTTAATCTTCAAATTTTGTTAAAACCTCTTCTAAGCTTTGAGATTTATTGATTTTATCTTTTAAAAATAATTTTCTGTTACATATATTAAAATCCTTAAAATGCTGTTGTTTTTTGCAATATGCTCAGTTGCTCACATCACTGTTTCCATTTTTCTAAACACAATGAAATTTGTTAGAGAACAATGTTTTACGACTATTTTACGCAATTTTTTTTTCCAGAATTCAATTTTGCTGTATCACTGTTGTAATAAAGTGCTAGTATTTCGTTACTCAGATTTGTGAAAAAAATGTATAAAGTTATTTATATTCTAGTAGCCTAAATAGAGCTCTATTTAAAAAAAGTACTTTGCAAGATATAGAGAAATGTTTGAAGCACAAGTGATTGTTACACAATTTTTTTAACCGAGTATGGTTTTTTCATTTGTTCAACTTGTGTTTTGCTTTCGTACCGTTTAAATTGTTCGTATTCAATTTGAAGGTGCTCGTATATTTGATTCGTTTAAATGCACTTAGCACCCACTGAAAAGCTTGTTACCTTGTTTCCACGCTTGATATAATTTATGTGCAAATAAATTTTTTGGTCATTGCCAATAAATGTAATTTTTGTTAAAGAAGGCTTCTCATTTCAACTAATGGGTAAACAGTGCATGAAACGGGCTTATTACGCGATCTCACTTGACACATTTACATAAGAAAACTAACTGTTAGTCAAGCAGCGCAGTCTATTGTTCAATACACTCATTGTATTGCCAACGCAGTTCAATTGATTGATAGCTCAATTGGAAATTTTTTGCTTTAGGTCTGAGGTTTCCAATTTACGGCATGCGTTTAACAATGGGTCTGATAAAAATTGAGTTAAAAAAGTACTTGTTGGCCTCGATATGAAAAATGACTTTTCTTGTTTTGCAGTTTAGATTGATTAAACCAAATGTACTATTTTTCCTCTAATCATGTGATTGCTTTCTAGTTGACATAAAATTTTTAGGAAGCTGAGTCAGATTTTTAAGAAATCGAGATCGACTGCTCATATTGCTTTATAGCAGTGTTCTGCAACCTTTTTTTATGACAGAGCATTTTTTCCCCACTCCTATCCATAGAAATGGAGCCCAAAAGAATTTTGGCAAATTTTGTTCTACAAAAGTGAAGCAAGAAAAAAAAGAAAACAGGTTTTCGTCTCGATTGAATTTGATTTTCTCTTAAAAAACGTCGTCATCATCGCAACTAATTCTTATGACGCGTTGGACAACGTCAGAGACATTTAACTTGATTATTTATAACAACAGTCAAACAATACCTCGACCAGCTTTTGTAAATGCCAAGCTGTGCGATTAAAAATTCCGGTTTGTTTTATTCAGTGTTAGTACAAATATCAGAGCCGCTGGCAAAAACCCTCAAGCAAAAAAGCAATCTTATGGTTTTCACGGACAAAAAAGAAAAGCAAGAGCAGGAGTTCAACCGAGACCATATTGATCGTAGTTGTCCTTGAACGACGCTCCTAGCTACACAATCACGCCGCCGATTGTATAGCAAGCAACAAACAGCTAAATCCTACTACACCAGGCTGGATCAGACCAACTGTTTGCTAGACACCCGTAAAGCCACATCCCGTCAAAATTAAACACTCTAAAAAAATTCTGGTACACTCGATTAAAAATTATACTGTTTTATAGTGAACATAGTTTAGGTAGGGTTCTCTGGGAGGCCAGGGAGCATACTGCGGGGGGTCACAAGCAAAGGCCTTTGTTAGACAGCGCTCTTCCGTATATTACAAAACCAAGCTTCAAATTTTGTTGATATTTTTATAGTTGAAATTTAATTGCAGTTAAAACTTGTTTGTCCGAACTCCAATCAACCGGATTTCCGCTGAACGAACCAAATTAACATATACAAAAATTTTTAATGCTTTCACCGCTTTTATAGTCAAAACCAGCTATCCGACTTTAACAAAACAATTTAGGGACAAATGTGCCAAAAAAATGAAAATATCCTCCAATGAACCGGGAAAATACAACCCTCTGTAATTATTTCTGAGAATAAAAAATAAACTTAATTTGTTAAAAAACTCAGTGGATCAGTTTAACCCTATTGGATGAAGATTTTAGGACGATCTTCGTGAAAGGCATCTCAATTAAAATTCTTCTATTAGGCAGACGAGAATTGGTCAAAAACTTGTTAAAATTTACTTTATTTTAACTTAATATAGATTTCGACAAAAGTCATCTTTAGTTAAATCTACAAATTGTAAAAATAAAAATTTTAACGGTCATAGAAAATTATTAATTAAAGATTAAATCTAATATATATCATAGAATAAAATGTACTCACTTGCCAAAAAAAAATCTAAATTTTTAGCTCGTTCATTTTCTATCGATAGCAGAGCCAAACCGCTAAGTCTCTCTTGGGACATGGAGCTTTTGAAGAAAGTTTTTGATCAGTTTGAGTTTCGAAAAAGACCTCTCTGCCGTAGCAACTGTTACAGGTATTTTCATATACATCATGTATGCTGTACAAACGTCAGGATAAGTTGTGACAAGTGATGCATTTTCAACAATCAAAAGAGAAGCCATTTCTGTAGCAGATTTTAAATGGGCAATCTATTCTCTAAACGATGTTTTGATGGAGAACATTTGGGTAGGAAACAACGGAGAGACGTTATTAGAAAATTTGTTAGAAAAATTTTTTGCTTAACCTCAAGATCCAGATGACAAATATTTGATTGAAAATTTAGTTCCAAAACTTGATATGACGTCACCACTGATTTCATTCTTTCAAAGCGATTAATTAGTTGGCAAGAAAGTATGTTCATTATCGGAAGAAACACAGTTACGCAAATTGCTTTTTAGGATCGCTTAACGTTATTCCTTCGGATATTTCATCGAAGTAGGCTTTTGTTTTCTTTGCTCTTTTGTTTAAAAATTGTCTTGGTAAACCTCATGTAGAAGCAATAGCGGAAGCTTCGTTTAGTACTGCGTTAAACTCCTTCTGAGTTGAGCAATGTCTTCAGCAGCAATTTCCAGAAGTTTATGGGCAAAAATTAAGTCAATTGTTTTACACTGCATAGCTTTTGAAGGAATGTTGAATGTTGACAATCCTTCAAAAGCTTACATTGCACAACCAGCATGCATACAAAATCAAAGTTTTCTTTCTGTTTCTTTATTGCCATAGCTTTATCTCTTTTCTTTGGCTTCGTGCTGGTAAGTATTATATGAGTCAAGCATTTCATAACGTCACAAAATCTTTTCTTCAAAGCATAGACAACATCATATCGACCAGACCACCGAGTTGGATTTGAACGTGGGATTAATGTAGTATTTAAACAATAACAATTATGGACATTATGAAGCTTTTGCCACTGCACAATAGGCTACTATGTCCGAAAAAATTATATACCGACTCAATGGTGTTGTAAAATTGACGGGTCTTAGTCACGGGTTTCATGGCATCTTCTAACACCAAATTTAAATTGTGCAAAGCAAAATGCACGTAGCAAGCATGTGGACCCGCATCTTGGATCTTCCTATGCAAGCCGGAGTACTTCCCGCTCATTAATGCAGCGGCATCATATCCTTGTCCACGGCAGTTTTTTATGTCAAGCCCCTTCTGCTAAATGGAAGTTTTTATCAGTTTGTGCAATCCAATAGCAGATAAATTCTCAAATGAGATAAATGCTTCAAAAACTTTCAGTTCTGATGGCGTTCCATCATCGTGGTAATCGAATTTGACGTAACGAAATACTTTACTTAACTGGTCTTTTTTGCTAACATTTTGAGTGCTATCAAGAATAATGGCAAAAAAAGGACCACTTTGTAGTTCGCTTTTTTGTATCACGGAGAACTTCTTCAGTTAGTACTGATATTAGTTCATTTTTTATTAAAGGATTTAAATATTTTGGAGAACCTTTTGGTAGTCGTAAAAGTTTTTCTAAAACAGTGTCGTATTTGGCAAGAAGCTGTGTGATAGAGAGAAAATTGTCCTTGTTATCCTTCGAAAGTTCTTCACTAAATCCACGAAAAGGTAAGTTGCACTTTGCTAACATCAACGTAACATTCACTAATCTTTCCAAAATATTTTGCCAAAAGTTTGTTTTTTCCAGCAAAGACTCGTGCAACACTTCTTCTATTGTCCCCATGTTTCTCCATTGCTCATATATGACACACGCCTCCACATGATGTGTGGAGCTTTCATGGCTTCGAATTCGCCACCATAAACGCCTCCAGTCATTTAAATTTGTTGTACGCCAACGGTTTTGAAGTGCGTAAGAAGTCCCTGGAGACACATTTTCATGAGAACATAATCAGCAGGGCTGGCAGTGAACACGGTCCATGCTTGATGAATAATATAACCAATATTTTTGTAGTTTTAGGCCTGATCGTGTTATATAATGGTAATAATTTGTTGAAAATAAACGACCGCTTTGGAGCGGATCTTTAGGGAAAGGTCCGACAGGTTGTTTGGGACCTGCTGCAATAATTTCTTTCTTGATCTCTGAGTTTACAGTGCTGGTGGGAAAGTCGTCATTCTTGCCTACATTTGATCTATCTTTAGTAGAATCGGAATTTTCTTTATTGGTACTATTGTTGAAACTGTTAACGTTGACAAGTTGGGATGTAGATTCTGTCTCACGAATGCTGACGTCTTGCTCATTCACTTTGAATGTTTCTGGTCGAGTTAGCCATAAACTCAGTCACTGATAGTTTCTGGCTGCCTCAGCTATTTTTCTCCTCTTAGCTTGTCTCTTTTGTGCTCCGCTTTGATAATTTCTTTTGATATTAAATTGCAGTCAACTAGAGTTTTACAATGTTGTTACTCAAAACCTAAAAAGTTTAATAAAATTTAGACAACGGTTAGTAAAGTTTAATGTAACAAACTCTCTTTGTTATTGTTTTTCCGCCTCACGAAATTGTACTGCTGCGAGCGTAAGGACTAATGTATGTCTAGCACATGGGTTTCCAAACAAGGGGTCGCGACCCCAAATCGGATCGGAGTGATAATTGGTGGGGTCGCAAAGAGATCATCGGGTCGGTGGGGTCGCTGAGGTATCGTAAAGGATGGATGTACAAAACATCTAAAATTTGACAAACCATATGAAATTTATTTGTTTGTACCATTGCTTACCATAAAACAGGCCTATGGGCATCGCTCTATGTTTATGCTATTGAAAATGTAGGTGCTTATTGTGGCACCACTGTTTGATTGTTCACAATGAAGTCGCTTGTTGTTGATTTGCAGATTTGAATTATTTGTATGCACTCTGCAGTAAAGATAGTTTGTTATCAGTAGGCTGACCAGTATTGGAACTAATATTTAAGTAAACCCATATTTAATTTAAACTTGGAATAGCAGCGAAAGAGTAGATTAGGCTTTTCCGAGTCTTCAATCAAAATAGCGTATAATGGCTATTAAGTAGTCGAATTTTTTCTAATCCAGGCATTTTATAAATGATAGGCTAGCAGAGGCAACAATCACTTGCTCTACCTGTGTGTGCTATAAAGTAAAACTGACCTCAATTTTTTTCAAGAAATAAGTAAAGTAAGTTCAAGCCAATTTTTACTTTTTTATTGGCCAACATTCGTACGCGGAAATAAGGAGAGGCAGTATACATAAGAGCATGCATAATGTGCGTGCATGTGCGCGTGCAATAAAACTTATCGAAATGTGTTTGTAAAATATAAACTATTTTTCAGCCATAATGGAAAAGTTTTTTAAAACACCTACTAATACTTCCACCAAAAAACGAAAACGTTCTATCAATCCATTATTTCTCCGTAAATACGGGATTGCTGACGTAAGTGGTAAAGGAATATGTGTTGTGTGTTCCAAAGAACTTGCCGATGAATCACTGAAACCTAATAAACTTCAGAGACACATGGAAACTCATGCAAATATTGCTGTCATGTTAGAAGAGGCCGGCAAGAAAGTTTTTCATTATCGTTATGAAAATTTAATCAAGTCGCAGGCAGTTTTATGCATAGCTGTATCACAAAAAGAAAAGATTGAAATATTTTCTTACAAGACAGCTTTTCTTATTGCTCAGCATAAACAACCTTTCACTGAGGGTGAGACTATCATAAAGCCTGTTTAAAAAACTTTTGTGAAATATTTGAGGGTAAACCATTTGCTAGAAAAGTACATGAAGCTGTTAATGCTCTGCTCTTCGTATTAATACAATAACAAGACGCATTCAACTATTGCAGCTGATCTAAAAGAACGAGGATTTTAGAAATTTTCGATGGCAGTGGATGAGTCAACTGATATAACAGCACAAACGCAGCTCCTAATCTTCGGAAGATGTCTGAAAGAGAGCTCGATTACTGAGGAACTGCTTGCTTGCATTTCACTTGAAACCACAACAAGAGGCGAAGATATTTTTAATGGTATTGATAAGTTCTTCACTGAAAATAATCTAGATTGGAATAAAGTGATTAAATGTAGTATCGATGGTGCCCCATCAATGATGGGAAAGAATATTGGATTGCTGGGAATTCTTTCAAGGGAATATCCTCACATTAAAATAAACCACTGTATAATTCATCGCCAGAGTTTGGCCTCAAAGGACTTGTCTTCGAACTTTTCTGATGTGATGCAGGTAGTCATATCCACTGCCAATTATATGAAAGCTAGGGATCTAAATTCTCGCATGTTCAAACAATTGTGCATCACTGAAAATTCTTATCATCACATATCATTAATGCACACTGCTGTCAGGTGGCTGTTATGGGGAAAAACTTTGGCAAGAGTGTTCCTTCTCTGTCGTGAATTGCCCACATTTTTACAAGATAAGGGGCACAAAAATGCTCGTTATTTTCATGATCCACACTTTCTTGCTCGCCTTGCACTTCTTACTGATGTTTTTAAACACGTTAATAAGCTTAACACTGAATTTCAGGAGAGAGCCAAATGGGTGTTTGATTTTCAAAGCTCAATAAAAGCTTTTATCAGCAAGATGCAGATATTGCGAGAAGCTAAAACCAATAATTATTCTCATTTTTGTCATTTCCAAGAATTTAATGCTACGATAGATGTTGATTTTCATGAGGAACTAGACCTCGAAGAAGCGAAAAAAGATTTGCTGGACTACTTGGAGAATCTGACAAGAAATATGAGTGCAAGATTCAAAGATTTGATAGCAGAATCTTTGGATTTGCACAATTTCCATTTAAAGTTGATACCAAGCACTGTGGTGCTATTGCACTTGAGATGGCTGAATTAATTTTGATGTGTTTCAGGATATAGCAAAGTTTTGAATACAGTTACCAAACAAGCATTCAACAGATAGAAATCGAGCCTTGCAAGTTCTTGTGCATTCGGACCCACTTACGCATGTGAGGCAGGATTCTCATTAAATGGTGTTCATTAAAAATAATTATCGCAGCCGTATAACAAACATTAACTTGGAAAATTCTTTTGTATTTTGCCAGACATCATACATCCCCAGATACAACAAATTGATTAAACAGTGACCATTCCCAATAAGACAATTTTTAAAAATTTTCTAAACTAAAAATTTTTTTGTGATTTTGTTATTTTTAATTTTAAATTAAAATAAAAAGTTTAAATATTTTCGCTTATTTTACTAAATACCACCACATGACCAAACTCTAAAGTTCAGTGAAAAAACTCTAAAGTTTTGTGAAAAAAAAAAGAAAAAATATATGTTGACCTGGGGTCGCACTGGACACTTAAAAGTTGTCTTAGGGGTCGTCCTGAGAAAAGCTTAGGAACCCCTGGTCTAGCAAAAAGGATTCAATTAGAAAGCTCAAACCTGACTTTTCAATCACTCAAATCACAACTTCTTTCAACGAAAGAAGTTTATTAACAGAAATCACCAATCTCATCACTGACTAAAAGAATTACGTCTAGCACCCAGATGGCTAAACTAAATCTACGTAGCTTATTCAAATAGAATAATCACTATTCTCACAAACTAAGGCGTTAGATCTCACTAACCCTTGAAACTCTAACTCCAGTCACACAGGCAAAACAGTAACACAACAAAACGCTGACTTTCACAGCACAAATTACGAATTTACCTATTTATATAAAGCGGGCAAAATTTACCAGAAAAAATTACCGACTCTGAGAAGATACTATATTTTCTTAATTAATTGTTTTACGACGATAGAAGCCAGCCTACTGTTACGTCACAAAGCACCAAGTTAAAAGGCCGGTAAACAAGTTATGTAACATGTGATACCGTTAAGTTACTGGACTACGGTAAACAATTGTAGAATTATCTTAAAGTCATGACGTGCCATTACGCTTACGTTATAAAGCAAAATTGATTAACAATTACAAGATAAAATAAAACGGATAAATATAATGCTATAGGATCATTATAGCTTAAACTTATTTTAATAAACAGACTTGAGTGAGAGTGATCATGAAAGATTGGGAACCATTGGTGTATGTTCTTCCATTCATTCATTCATTTTTATTTTATTCTTGACCACCAACATGATCAGTAAATTTTACACATTTAAAGGTAGTCCGAGAGTCAAAAAAAGGTAGACGCAGGAAAACGTCAGACGTTAAAACATGCAATAAAACGGCACGGAAAAAATAAGAGAAAAAGAAAACTGGAGCATGCCTGCGTCACCAAAAGAACAAAAGAAAAAACTTCCTTTGCATGTTCTCAGATCGAAGCTAAATAGCGTAGCAAAGCGCTTGAGTCAAAAGAAAAAACGAAAACCTGGGCAATGTCTAAACAAATTAAGGCATAACTTTTGATCAGTAAGCTATCTAATATAACGCGAAGTGTAAAAAAATATTTTATTACAACCATAGCCCAAAATTTTTTTTCAATAGAAGGTTTTTCTGGATTTGGAATACTGGCTCAACTGCTTAATCTTATGTCCCCAACTATAGGTCGATAGATTGTTTTGCAATTACATTTAAATAGCGTCTAAAACACTATTAAGATAATACGTTATGAAAGCTACATGCAGTAGCGTATTTAAGGTGGGGGTATTGTACCATGGCCCTTTTGGAGATCACTAATGCGTAGGTTAACCATATGTTGGACAGTAATTTCGGTGCTATGGCCCACCCTCTTTAGAGATCTTTTGGGCAGAAAAGAAAGACAGGTTGGGTGTGCAAACCCACTTCTTCTGCTTTTCTAAAGATCACTAGCCTTCAGAGACGAAAATCAGTAAATCTATGATTGATTCGAAGTGAAGACTTTTTTTGAGAAAACGCTTTTTTTTTGGGGACAAATCTTATGAAATTTGGGACTGATTCGAAGTGAAGGCCTTTTTTTTTAGAGTACACTTCTTTTTGCCACAAAATTTATCAATTCTGGGACCGATTCAAAGTGAAGACGCTTTTGTTACTATCACTTGAATATAATTTTTCACAAAGCACATTTGGTTGTGATCGTATCGCCCAAAATTCCATCATCAACTGCATTAAACCGCAGTTGATGATGGAATGAGTTATAATTCCGAAACGTCCTAACACGAAAAAATATTTTTTGTTAGGATTATATACATTAATGCAAGCCATATAAAAAAACAAAAATTTATTATTGTTTATATAAAAAATTTCTCAAATTTTATTCTTCGTATTAGATCTTTCAAAAAAATTGCAAATAAAGAAAAAATCTTTAATTTGGTGTTTTTAATGTAAATTAATTAAGAAAATCTGAAAAAAAGCAAGTAATAAAAAATTACATACATGGTACCGTGGAGTATAATTGATCCAAGCAATATAAATTTAAATCTTGCAATAACTTTTAAATTGTTGTCAATAGGTGTGTAAAACACCAAGAATAACATGATACATCATTATATGACAAATACAAGACTTGGCACAATTGAAAAATAGATACCTTAAAATTATGAGATTTTTTATACCACTGAGGGTCATATTGATTTTATGGTATCATTTGAGGGTTAAATCTTTCATATGTTATCTTTTTTTTATCTGAGTAGGCTATGAAGCTCAGTGTTTTTCAAGCTTTTCTGTCCTAAGAGCCACTTTGTCCGTGAAACAAATTCAGGCTCTATAATTACATGAATAGAGGCATAAAAGTCGCTTTTGATTGGATAATCAGTTAAAATCGCGAGAAAATACTTTTAAAATGCATTTTGTTTTGTCAGGTATGACGTAGGTTTTAAATTAGTGGTCGTAATGTAGCTAGATTGTGAAATAATTGTGAATTTTAAATTAATTTTATATACCGACTTGTGCTGTAAGGTAAAACTAATCAAATGCAGTAAGGTCAGACTTGCACAGATTTTTTAAAATTTTTCTCAATTTAGAATCGAACTTTTGAAAATAAAGCTCGACTACAACAATCATGTTTTTAAAAAAAGCACTCGATCTGATTGTTTTTTCACCACCCAAAGCAAAGTCAAATTTTTTTCATGCAAACACATTGAAGCAAATTTATGAATCGAAAATTATTTAATTGGCTTGATTCACATACATGAACGTGAGAGCAATGGACTTGACAGTTGCACAGGGAAGAGTTTGTTATTTGTAGTGAACTTATTTCAGACATAATTTAAAAAAAATCTCTTTATGTTTGGTTATGTTTTGATATTGTCGCTTAGAAAAATATCGGAAAATTGTTAAAATGCTCTTGATTCTAAAAATAATATGTTTTTTAATGAGTCGTATTGTAAAAATAACCCAAGTTTTTTGCGTGTTTGTATTGTTATTCAGCTGTCGTTAAGTTCTGTTGTTTATTTTATGTTTGTTTGCAACAATGGCGGCGTCGTCTAGCAAGTCGTTCCAGACGCAAGTGCAAGATGATCTCCTTCGTTGTCCTATTTGCTGTTCCCGCTACGTAAATCCGCGGGTCTTAAAATGTCAGCATACTTTTTGCTATCGTTGCTTGCAAGGTAAGTTGTCTCTACTTTTACATGCAGTAATCTTTAAATGGCCAAAAAGCGTAAAAAGTTCTATGACCAACTTGCGTTTACTCAGTGGGCATCTGCAAAAGAAAGTCTGATTTTTTTCAAGTTTTTTAATATTTGAAGGGTGCTTAAAGAATGCTAAAGGGACCAAGAATTTAAAATGTGCTGTATGTCGGAAAGAAACGCCGCTCACAAAGAATGGTGTTGTTGATATTCCGAAAAACTTGGTGGTTGCGGGTTTGCTACAAATGTTGAAAAAGGTAAGTTACAATAAAATTTTTAAGTTGATAGTTTTTCATCGTCATCATCATCGTTGTCATTGCATAAAAGGGTGTCATCCACTTGGGTAAACAGGACCGGGGCCAAGGTTTTTATCCCAGGCTACTGCTATGGCCAATTCAGATGCTTGCAGCAATGTTGATAAAGTAACATTAGGTTTGCTTCAAAAAGCAAGAGCTCTTTCGTTAATGGTCGAATCGAACTTTTCTACACCAGTCCACAGGCGCTTGAGCATAAAACAAAATGTTTTGGGCAGGTCCATTTCCACGGGCCTCGTACCGGTCCTGGGAAAACACTTGGGAGTGTGGATGTAATCTTTTTTGCCCGTGTTTCACTCCTACTTGAGTGGGCAACGTCTAGTTCGGCAAGGTTGTTTAGCAGTTTCTATGCAGCTGGCACAAACCACCATTCAGATCTTAGTTGATTTTTATTATTGCTTTTAGTAGCAGGGCGCAGTAAAACGTTTGTTAAAAAAGTTTTTTAAATTGTTTTGTTTTCTTTGTTAATACATGCTTTGCTAACTTAAGATTTTGGCTTATCTTTAAAGAGTGGAACTTCAGATACTTCATCCTCCAATAAAACTAAACAGCAAACTGAAAAATCTAAAAATCCCGCGACAAAATCTGGCATTAAAAGTAATGCGATGAAAACCACATCGGATAAAAACAAAAACTACAGCAGCAAAAAAAAGCAAGAAATTGTCGATTCGGACGAAGAATACCGGGTAAGAAAAGTGGAAGTAGATTCACACGTGTTAGAAGCGTTTTATGTATTTCTTAATTTAACGCAGAGAGTATATCGCCGCGAATATACACCTACCGATGACGACAGCGACACCGACGACAGCAGTAGCGATGATTACAGCTCTGGCGATGACCATTGCTGCTGTTGCGGGTGTAATTGCTGCGATTCTAGTTCTTACGATGATAGCAGCGACTACACGAGCTACGATGATTCTTCGGAAAGCAGCGACGCTTACCCTTTGACTCCAAAAATGAAAAGTTCGCGAGGAATAAGATTATATTCGAAGGTTTTTGTCGAAAAATACCCACTGATTCGGGTTGCTAATGAAAAATCTTATAGAAGTGAAGCCCAGCGCGAAGCATTAAAGTAGACATGCAAAACCATTTAATTTATTGTGACATACAGCTTTTAATGTTAAAAGAGTTGTATAATCTTTGTAATATTTTGTAATAAAACTTTGCTCTGCGTAATTGTATAGCTTTGCGTATCTCGTAGATATGGGTTTTCGCCGAAAACGGGTCTGCGCACAAAGGGGTGCTTCATGTTTTAGAGAAAGTAAAACCAACTGGTCAAAACAAAGCAAAAGTGTTTGCGGGTGTCGCTCTGGTAAGTTTTTACAAAGTTTTAATTGTGTATATTCTGTCATTGGAGGTACCGATTTTCTTAGGAGCGCCAAAATCACAATCTCGTCACGGAAGATATTGATAACATGAAAAATTCCTTTCTTTACTATTGGCTATTGGTATCAACTTTCCCTCGCACTGTTGTCGGGATAGATCAGTGCTTTTCAAGAAGATTGGCCGAGAAATTGCTGCAAAATTTATCGGTGCAAAACATTGCATAAACAGCGAAAATATAAATTTTTTTTGTAATAAAATCTAGCACAGTTACCGAATTGTGGTTATAGTAAAAAAATTTGGATATTTTTTAGTCAGTCTAATTACAAGATGTCCACGATAAAAACCACAAAAAAATGAACAAAAAGTCTTCAAATTTTTATTGCCTTTCGTACTCGCAAGTTGCGTCAAGGTAAAGGCGTTCCGTTACATTTTCGCGATGAAGACTATGTGTGGTTGACAAATTGGCCGGGTTCGAATAAAATGCACTACAGCAACAAGCGTTCCAATCTAAAGCTCTCTCTTTGTCTCTTGTAGCCTGGTCACTTGGTGGGTGTTAACCAAAAATAACGTAAACTCGACAATGAAGAGTTCTATTGTCTGCAGACTGGGCGCCGTCAGTTTGGTTTTGCTCGTAGTTGCATCTTGTATGTCCAATTATTGTTTGCATCTTTGTAGAAAAACTATAAAACAATGTCAACCTTTGCATGCTTTTTAATCTTCAATCGATAATTTACGCAGGCTACAAATTATTACACTTTTCGATGGCATACGTTCTTTCAATTGTTAAATGATAAAGATTAATCACTACATACGTAAAAAATAAGCGTAACACTATATAGCAAGGATTAAACCAAAAAACGAAAGAAGATCGTAAATGTTGTTTGCCTTATGAAATTTTTTATTAATTTAAGCTCGAATGGTATGACGAAAGCGGGTTCCAAGCCGGAAAGCTAAGTTTGACTTGCAGCTCATGGTTTTATCTCCGATACTCTGTGAATTTTTTTATAGTCATTTTGAATAATGTCATTGAGCCTCTTAATAGAAACACAAACATATTGTAATCGTGTGTTTTACGCATTAATAGATTTTTTTAGACATAGTTTTATAAGGTGAAACAAAGCTGTTCAGCTGTTTACACTGTAATTAATCTGATCAAGCTGTTCACATTGTAAATATAAACATTAAAAACAATGGCTTTTTCTCACCTTTGGTTTGTAGTCGATGGCATTCACTAAACGAAGCTTCGCTTCATTACGTTGGGTCTGTTCAAGAGCTTGTTTTGCTTCCGTAGCTTTTTCAATATGATTATTTTTTAAATTTTCAGTCACGTGTTGCCACAATCGACGTGACTCCGTTGGTTCTAAAACCAATTTGTACCCATAAACAGAATAAAGTTTTGTAATATGTTTTCGTTCGCAAGAGATTTTTTAGAAGGAGTTTGTAGAAAGAATGAATAAAAGTTTATTGTCACAAACTTTGTTCGGGAATCCCAAAGGACCAGTTGAGCTAGGTAACCCGAATACCTGCGCTGAAACAAAGCTGTGTCTAAATTTTATTTTATTCCGGCTCAAGAAGTAGTTTTGCTATGAGCCTGACGATTTATACAGTCGAATTAACGAAAGCTCGGATTGATTTTGTCGAAGACTTTTCTTCACAACAGACAGAGACCGCTGTCTCTAATAACAACAAATGTATTACAAAATCACGACCGACGAAATTCTATTCCACGCTTTGCCACACTGCAAAGCGAACTCAACGCTATAACTTGATTCGATCAACACAAAATAATTCTACCTCTGTAGAACAAAACTGCCAATTACTGGCACACGATAAATTCAACAATTGTCCACCGACACAAAATCTAACGGTCCACCTCCTGTGGCCAAACAAATCACCCTCGCTCGAGCCGCCACTCGAGTCGCTTCAAATTACCTCACAACGATAATGATCATCATAATAATAATAATTTCTCGCTACGCATCGGCTTTATATAGAAAACAAAATCACGTGACGTAAACTTTCTCGTAAATTCAAGATTCAGCCAGAAACCCCTGGAGAGTTCGTTACGCGAATCAAGTGGAATATACGCGAATTTTCCAGTACAATGATGTTAGTCAAAAACATATTACGTCAATACAAAGAGAAAAAAAGAGAAAAAGATACATGTATCGAGCCATATAACAAATTGGACGTATATCGCAGACAGCGCTCAAAGAGCCGCATTTATTCTCTTATGATAAAACTACGAACTGCTTTTAACGGGGATACACTACATCGTTATGATTAAAATTATGAATGAAGTGTGACATTTATCTTACAGCGCCACTCGATGTAGCAATAAAAATAAATTTTATCAATTTACTAACAAAGGACACGTGATCAAACAGCCCGACTTATCGTGGAATTAGTTTACTAAAAGCGATTTGTTCTAGTTATTAGGCTATAGGTATTGATAAGAAAACTATGTTAAAAAAAAGTTTTAAAAACCTTCCGCAAAAAGTAAACGCCTTTACTGATTTTTCTGTGCGACCTTATCCGATTGCAAAAACGATGTAGCGTTTTTAATCCAAATGGATCACTTTTAATCTTATTTTTATTTTATATCTATATTCAGTGGCGTACGCAGAAATTTGTGAAGGGAGGGTTTTGGAGCCGAAAACACGATTGCTCTAAGTGGTCCTGGGAATAGGCAAAACTTCCAAAATTAGGCCTACATTCAAAAATAAAGTGTTTTGGTTTCAAGAACATCTTGCAGTAGCATGAATTTCTTTCTACCAAATCGTAAAACTAATTATTGAAAAGGCATGTTGGGTAGTTGCTTGACTAGATGACTAGATGACTGTGAGGTCTATTCGCATCTTCCCTGTCACCTTCGTTTTTTTTTTCTGCCAAATTATTATTATTATTATTCGTATTATTATTAATATATATATATATATATATATTTTTTTTTTTTTTCTTTTATTTTTGTATGAAATGTGACAAAAATAAAAATGATGATGATGATGATCATGTGCGTATAATTCAATCATGACAAGAAACTTTCCAAATTAAAAGCAACTCGTATAAATGATGAGAACAATAGGTGAAAAATTAAACGACAAAAAAATAACCTTACTTAACAAATATTTAAAGTTTTTTTTACAGGCTTATATTCAAACGCCTGTTTTTTACTTAATCTGTTAATTACGTCATCAGGGCAAGGTGTGCGGCTCCTATAAATGTTAAGTAATGCAAGTCCATTCATTCAAGTGGTACCAGTTGTGTTTCGTAAGCACGTTTTTAGTCTGCATAATGTGGAAAACGATTGTTCACTAGTGCATGTTGTCACTGGAAGAGTTAACAAAATGGTCATCATTGTGAATATGTTTGGAAAAGTATCGGAACTGCATTTCTTGATGCTGCTCAACGCATCAATTGGTCTTTCTGCTGCGTTCAACCGAAAAAGTTTCCTGTACCATAATATCAGTTCACGCACTAATTCTCTCGAAAATTTCGTTAAATCATTTTCGTAAAATTTTTCCAAAACTTGAATACTTTTAATTTGTTGAGGAGTTGGTCCACTAGTTGGATCAGCAAAAATTAAACACTGAAATTCACCAATAATCGATTTGTAAGCCGTAAATCTTGCTTCGAGAGTGACAATAAAGATGTCAAGAAATGGAATAAAAATTCCTATTCTAATATGTTCTTCATCTGTTGCAGCAGCAATGTTGCATCGATTGGTCTGTCTTGAAGTAAAGCGGGTGTTTTCAAAATAAAATCTTCGGCTTTGGCCGTTTCTTGCGCAACAATATAGAGCTAGTGAAATTTGTATTCGGCTTTTTTTCTAAGACACTTCAATTCGTTTGCAATATTCTGTGCAATGTTGACGGCCTCAAGAAGGTTTATCGACTTTTCTTGCTTAACTTTGCTCAAAACAACACAGTATCCAAAACCGTTTTTAAAACTAAGAGAGCAATGCAAAATTCACTTAGCCTAATTGTCGATAGCAACTGCAGAGCTTGTGATGAAGTTTCTCTGTCTGGCCATGCTGAAATTTCTGCCAAAGCTTCTACAATGGTAAATTGTAAATTTGAAAAAGTACTAACACTCTCGTGTCCATCGACCCATCTGGTGGCACAAATTTGAACAAGTTTTTAATCATAGAGCAACTATAAATTACACAATGAGAGTGTAAAACATATTTATTACACGACAAGGCCCTGTTTCGCCCTTATGGGGCTCATCAGGTGCAAGCAAATACATCTCACAAATCAAAGTATCATTTAAAACAGCAAAATTTAATTATACAAAATAGTAATTACGTTGGGGAACAAAAGCGAAAGTACTTTCGCTTTTGTTCCCCAACGTAATTACTATTTTGTATAATTAAATTTTGCTGTTTTAAATGATACTTTGATTTGTGAGATGTATTTGCTTGCACCTGATGAGCCCCATAAGGGCGAAACAGGGCCTTGTCGTGTAATAAATATGTTTTACACTCTCATTGTGTAATTTATAGTTGCTCTATGATTTAGCCCAAATCCTTGTTACTTATGACAAGTTTTTAAGCTTTTGTTGTTGACGAAATCGTGTTGATGGACTTGCGTAAAATATTTTGACGTTTTGGAGCATTAAAAAATTGTGAACTGAAGCTATTGTTCCCACGCAGTTTATTTCCATGCTCAATGTCAATATTTTAGAAATTTGAAAGTTTTCTTCACAGTGGCAGCTGTACATTAGCTAACTTTGACGCAATTTAAGCGATAGCAAAAACTGATGCGCAAGCAGTAATTAAGTTTAAAAAGTGCGGTAAACAATTGAAACCAAAATCATATTATTGAAGCCTACTTATTACCATGTATATATGGCTGAACACTATTCTTCAAAAGGGGGGTTTTGACCCCTGAAACCCCCCCTTGCGTATGCCTATGTCTATATTTAGTCAGGTTACAGTTCCGACGCTTACGAAAATCAAAATAGACACATGTGCTTTGCACTTTTAGGAGACACGTTCACGCTTGCGTGACTTATCAACTGGCAGTTATTTGATATGCCATTGGAAAAGCTTTCGGGTAATTTTTGCAATCCGAGCTTTATCTTTATATAATAATTTCTTAATAAAAAAAAAATCCAGCGTACCTTGCATTTTTATAATTTTCACTTTCTTGATCATTTTTGGCTTTGTTGCATCGAAAAACTTTTTTGTTATCTATAATAAAATCAAACTTTAAAAAAATAACCCAATACAACAAAAATATCACAAAAAAATTTACTCCTTTCGGAGTTTTGAAATCTATCACCCCATTCCATGATCCTTCAAAAGTGTAAATTGGCTTGCTTTCGTTTGGTTTTCTACAAAATAGATTTTAAAAGTATTTATTTTGGTGTTTATTTGAATTTAAAATGATTACTGGAAATTTTATGATTCAAAAAGATTTAAAATTCTTGAAATATTTAAATGATTACTGAAAATTTTAAAATATTTGAAATGATTGCTGTAAATCTTATGATACGTAAACCATTCCATTATATTTCAAAATGATTTACGAATTAACTTTTTCTTCGTTTGTTAAAGATGTTTATTTAAAAGATCCAAATTCATAAAATTGTTGGGCATTATTTAGTGAGCCAACTGCTTAGGTTATAGTCTGCAGCTTTCGGACCATGAGCCCCGTATGGATGGCAATAAATGGGGCGTGATATTTGCACATGATTTGCAATTCGCTCCTTTGCATCACAGTCACAGGTCGCAATGGAAGCTATACTCCGTTTGTGCAATTTTGAGTGGAAGAGGCCAGTGCCAGTTCGAAGACGGTTAAGCCTATCCTTGGCGTATTCGGAAAAACACGTTTCTGGTAGTAAAGTACTGACGTCAGCAATAAAAGCAAGTCTAGATAAGCTTTTTTACCACTCCATCTTTTCTCTTTGGACTTCGCTTGGTGTACTGCGCTCGGTTCAATCTGACCAAGATCGGCCAGCCGTTCTAGTGGATCAGGCACAAATAGATGTTTCGATTCGAGATACTGGAGTCTTCTCTTGAGAGGACACATGAGACGGTCAAGCAAAAGATACTCAGACTCCAGTAAGTCTATGGTAAGTTAGAGACAATGTTTCCCTCTTTGTTGTATGCCTGCTCATACACACAAGTTGCTGTTGGTGTAAGACCTAGGCATTCCAGTTACTTAACGCAGAGTACCATTATTCGGCTTATGTATAAAGTAAATGTGAGCACTCCGACACAAAGTTCACAGTACGCAGCGACAAAGTGGAACAATGTATGAACTCGCGCGAAATGTTGTGGAACCTGCGCCGCAACTCGATTCAGCCAGTCGTCCCAGTAGCCCGATGCGTGCGGTTAGTTTTTTGCGCAGTGAGTCGAAGGAAAATACGAATGACCTGTCTAACTTGATGCCGATGTAAGTTGGTTCAGGAGTGCTGGGCAGAGAGCAAAGGTTGAGCAAACGTTTTGCCTATTAGTTGTAAAAATGAAAGTTGCCGCCACCGTTTTCGTTACACTTAGCTTCAAGCTTCCAAGTCCAAAAGTAAGAAAATAAAGTTGCTCTGTCTTGGTTGAGTAATTTTTCCAGTGCTTTCCAGTCTTTTGTGGAGAACAGAATTGCCAAGAGCATATGCAGACTTTTCGGATCATGTAGAAAACTCGCTTGTGTAGATTTTAAATTGCAACAATGCCTGGAGTGATCTCCGAAAGACATAGATGTTCTGGATCGAAACCTTGCAGCAAATCAACAATAGACTCGACTCGGGCATAAATAAATTTTTAGCATCTTAAAAGAGATGCCCAAAAAAAAAAAAATTCATAACACCTGGGATCTTTTCGTGGCTTCATTAGCTTTGGGATGGCAATCACAATTGAAGGCCCTATTTTTAAAAGTACCTAAGTTACATTTTCGAAAAAATTATTTGTTTACTCGCCAGAAATATTCTGACAAAAAATCTTTTCAGGAAATCACTTTTTGAATAGCACAGAGGTTTGAAATCTTAGCGTATTTCTATTTTAGAAGTAGGGTTTTTGAAAACTTTAAACCTCATTTTCTCAAAATGACATTATGTGACTTAGGTACATTAGAACTAAGCTCTTCAACTGCTCTTCTCCAGATTTGTGGAAGCTTGAGTGTGTGCATAAAGAAAAAACAGAAACTTATTTAGCCAGAATTTAAAAGCAGTTCCGGCATTGATCATCAGTTCCAAAGAAACGGAATTAGAACCCGATGCTCTCCCGAACTTAAACAACTAGAGAGCATTGGCAAACTCATCTGGTTTAAGTCTTTCTGTTTGGTCAGAAGCTGTAGTAATCCTTCAAAGTGCAGACAAAATACCTTAAAAACTTTAAAAAAGATTTATTATAGCAAAGCTTTACCGCAAACAAAATCAAAGTGTTTGTAAACAAATTGCCGCTTAACATAACTTACACAATTTCTCCTGTCACTTTGTGGACCTTGCCTCCGTAAAACGGCTTCATATGGAACTTAATGATTCCGGAATATCCTGTTTTCTCGCAGGTCATTGTGCAATCTCCGCCCAATTCGATCCACGGAACAGAAAGAATAGATCGACCATACCCGCTTGGAAAATTAACGACGTATTCTTCATCATGTTGTGCAAGATAAATGGCTCCTACAAATGCGCACTTTGAAGAAATGACATAACAAAGATGCATTGCATGAGTGGTTCATGATGTTACGTAATTCTTTAGTTATTTAATCACGAGCATTGACAAACACTTTTATTTTAGCCAACCCTGTGGTTGAATTTTAAACTAATAAAGGCGTATACAATATCTTAATGAGGTTAGTGGAGCAGCAAAAAGTTGAATTATTTTTAAACTTCTAAAGTGCTTTTCAATTTTTTAGGCTTAATTAAAATTTGTGAGGATAATATCGCAGAAAATGCAAAATTTTATTAAATTATTATAAATATATTTAGGTTTCTGTTGACGTAAGCAATATCAAAAAAATAGGTCTACAAAGTGGCAAAGCTAATTCATTTCAAATTATTTTAGAAAACATGATTGCAAGATTTTTTCATATGAATCTTGACTTGTAATTTTTTAGTAAGATAATTGGAGACATTTTAAAAGAAATAGCAATTTAGTCAAATTTCTATAATCGAATACAATATTTTACCGAGGTACTTGACAGATTATCCGGTATTTAGCAACTATGAATTACTTTGCTCTCAAATTCTTTTAAAGTACATCGTTTTGTTGCTACTTTTTTCGACCGCTATTTTAATCATTCGCATACTTCGTTTGTTCTCTTTTTGAAGAAAAATATGAATCAAGCCATTTTTTTTATTAAATTCGCATCTTTACGACGAATCGCGTTCGCGTTGGCTGCATCAGCGAAAATTGCGTCAAAGCCGCTCCGTTACTTCACACAATTATATAAATATTTATTAAGAATTTTGGAAACAATTTTGCCTCAATCTTAAATTTCTTGTTAGCTCAGAATTCTTCAATTATTTTTACTCATTTACTGATCCATGACTATTTTTGTAATACTTCTAACGGTACCGCCTAATTTAAAAGTAAAAAACCTTTAAGCTAGATTATGCTGCACCTTGGCCAATGTTGTGCACAGCCACAGACAACCCCATAAATTTAGACTTGGTCCATATATGGCCGTTGAACTGTATTTGTAAGTCTTGGTGCTCTGCGTAAAACGCGGACACGGGAGGGTGGTGGCTTACTTGCTCCCCGATAAACGAAAGCTGGTCGGTCGTACACCACGGCACAGGGCCTTCAGTCGCCTGAAAAGATATTTTATCTTAAAAACTACAGCAGGGTTGGAACCGTTGCATGCGCAAACCAATTAAAAATTAAAACAGAAAGTATTTTCAAGATAATCAAAAGAAGTGATAGATATTGCGATTAATTTTTAAAAACCCAAATATTTAAAAGTTTTTTCTGAAACAATTCAATTCAGGTTTTTAAACTTTAGTTTAAACTTTAGAACTACCGGTATTTGTCATAAGCCAGAAAAAAAGTTAAAAAAATGGATTAGCAGTATAATTAAGGGCCAATGTACTATTTTTTAGAGTAATCGCGTTCGAACCCCGTTCCATCTCGTATTTTAAAATGTCAAGTTTTCGCACTATATTTAGTTTTCAAATAACAATCTGGAAAAAGAAGCCATCAAAACATACATTTTGGTTCACATTTTAAATTGAAGATTTTTTTTTTATCTTCAGTGATTTTACTAAAAAATCTCGGCAAAAAATTTTTGGCTTTTGAACGTTTTTTGCCAAACATTTTTTAATAACGCAGCATTTTGGCCACAGTGAAATGAAAAGTAAGTCGCGAGTAGAAAGAAGGTTGAGAAAAACTAAAGCAGTGGCTTGGAGGGAAGTTAAACGAATTATCAACGCAGCAATCTCCATACCGGAAACGCACTTTAACCTCTTCACGTTACTAACAATTACTGTATAAATAACAAAATTTTAAAGAAAAAAAATTTCAGTAAGTAATTCAATTAATTTAAGTTGGCTAAACTAAAACATAATTGTATTACTATATATATGTATAAAATTTGTATTGCATGATTTAAATGTAAATAGAGAGTGTTCGAAAAATAACTGTACAGTAATTGATACAAATTTCTCATAATGATTTCGATTGCATGTTAGTCTACAAGCAGGTTTAATGTTATAAAGATATACTGGTAAGTGTATTGACAGGCTTAGGAATAATGTTTGGTGTAATTAACGTAATTAACGATGTAGTAATAGAGTAACGATGACGTCATGAACATATGGGTTTTGAAAAATGCTTTCTGATTTGCGACAATTTACAACTTACCAGTTATTGCACAGTGTTTAAAAATGGTCCTTACATTATCAGAGAGAATTTTTTGCCGCAAAGTGTGTTAAGTAAAGAAGGAAAATATTTTCAAGAAGTTTACAGGTTTATTTACTGAAAAATTCGGACAAGAGTGTGGTGTGCTGTATCAATGAACCAGATTATTGGTCCTATATTCATCAAAAACACAATCAATTTCATGAGCTTCATCAGCAATATATTGGAATCATTTTTCCAAAAACTGACAGATAAAGAAAGACAGGCTGGGTGGTTTCAACAAGATTGTACCACGCTTATACAGCAAGAGTCAGTATGCGGGGTGTGCAAAATGTGCTTGGTACTCGCATTATTTCTTGTGGTTGGTGGCCTCTACAATCATTAGATTTAACATCAGATTTTTATCTGTGAGGTAAGCGGAAGGGTGTAGTTTATGGTAAAAATTCTATATTATTGAATGACTGAAGAACAACATCAGAGCAGCAATTCAGAGCATCCAGCACGAGGAGTTAGAGCAAGTGTTTACAAATATGCTGCAATGAGTTGAACTTTGTCTTAAATAGCACGGCAGACATTTTCAGTAATGGATGTGAACTATAAACGGGTCAGCTTCTAAAATATGTTTTAAAATTGAAAACAAATTACTTAATAAGCTTAATAGATGTTATTAATAAAGTGCGATTGGAAACAAACATAATTACATTGTTTTTTTACAAATTTTAAAGCAGTTCCTACTGTACTGTTACTTTTTGAATGAGCAATTTTGCATAAAATAGACGAGCATAATCGAAAACGTTTGCAATAGCCATGAAAAATTTCGAGTAAATGTCACCGACGAGAAATTTCTGAATAATTTTAATAGAAATAAAAGGGCTAAAGTGGTAGTAAAAAAAATTATTAAAACGTTTCCCTATTAATTTTCTGCTTTCGGAAAAATTAATAGCACGGAGCGGTTGCTTTCCTTTAGATTTTTCTTTTCATTTTTTGCTTTCCAAACAACTAAACATGCTATAAGTAAATAGCAAAACATTTTAATAGCTTTTTTTAAAATTGTATTTTAGCTATCTCATTTGTTTTAAAACTATGGAAATTCTATGCTATAAAGAAGCTGTAACAATACTCACAGTTTGCGCCTTTTTTTTGTCAAGCTTCAATGAATCATCATCCCAAAAGCATCGAAATATTTCTCCTAAAATTGGATTGTAAGGTTTCTTGGCTATGGCACTGTTTCTCCCTGCTGAAAAGGTGCTCAGATAAAAACGCATACAAGCCATGAATCGGTCTTCGGAAGTTTCTGCCTTTGCTATCCTAAAATATAAACTCTTTTTCAACATTAGGGTTTTGGATTTCTAAAAAAAAAACGATTTCTAAAAAAAATAATATACAATTTCTAAAAAAAAATATTTTTTAGAAATCGTACTTTAGGGTTTTGGTCAATTTATTCAGCTGACTCGTTCAATCTCGCTCGGCTGACCCATAACGATTTAACCTTGTTAAAGGTTTTTGTTTCAACTCAAGCTTTAAAAGCTATTATACACGAAATGGACTTCTAAGCCGTGAAAATGAACTTCTAAGTTAGTTTGGAAATTTTAGATCCAATTGTATAAACTCAGACTCGTCAGATATTTAAGCATCAACTTAAATTTATTAAAATTTTTAAAAATTGTTTTCAGGCTAAAACAGTTAAAGACATAATCTAAAAAAGATGTTCTTTAGATGTTGTATTAAAAGCTTATAACAACTAAAAAAATTTTTTTGCGATAATTGTGTAACTAAAGACAAAAAGTCATAAAGAATTTTGCATATTACAGTACCGAATTTCTTAATTAACCCTTTCCTTGGATTTTTTACATGCAAACGTTTAATAAATTTATTTTGTCTACTATATATTTTTTAAAGTTAGATTTTTAGACGTTTTAAGATAATAAAGTATTAACTTTCTCCAAAATTTTAAGCTTAGCAATTGAAATGTAAATTAGAAAAACGAACGATTAATTAAAGTGTTTTTAAAAAAAGGTGATAAGTTTTACTTTTCAAATACGAAATCTATAAATAATTTAAAAAATACATAACTTAGATCAAGGTGGCCCATGCTCTTCACTCTTACTGGCTATTTTTCAAAAAAATTTTTGACTTTATGGGTCGCAAGTGGCTGCTCCGTAATGTACAGGGTGTGCAAAAAGTTCCCGGGCTACTTTTTATTGATTTAATAAATAAATAAAAAATAATATTTTTTTTTATTAAATCATGAAATTAATGTTCTAGACCAGTGGTTCTCAAACTTTTTTTCGTTGTGACGCCTTTGCAAAAGTTTGCTGAGCTTGCGACGCACCAGTCATAAAAACACTGCTACCAAAGTTCCATTTAGTAGTATCGCAACACTTAATGAAGAAAAGAAAGAATCAATGAAGAAACGAAATATCAAAAAGAACAATAGCCCTATCATTTAGTAATTTAGTTCCAATCTGATGTGACGTGAGGGCTTGTTTATTTTTGCAAAGGTCGTGGAACCTTGGAAGAATCTTTGAAACTGCCATTTTCATTTCTCTTTCAACGTTTATTCGTGATCGATATTTAGTTTTAATGACGGCCATGGAAGAAAATCCAGCTTCGCATAAATACGACGTAGCGAAAGGGACAAGCACTCGCAATGCTTTTTTCGTCAAAGCTGGGTATTTATCATTCACTGAAATCCAAAAATGTGTCAGATTGACTGAATTAAACGTTCTTTTCAGGGAACTGTCGCAGGTAAGATCAATGTAGTCTTCTTTTTCTTCTTCAGTGAAGGAAGATGGGATGGGCTAGGCGTAAGGGTCGCTAATCCATTTATAGCTTGATAAATCTTCTGGAAAGTACTGTGCGAACTTCAACTCGAGCGTAGATAGGTGTTGCACAAATACGCTTCGTAAATCTGAAGGCAGCATCATGCTTTTCTTCTCAAGCAGATTGGACAAAAAAGAGAAGTACTGAGAATTCCGGACACATTTGCAATATCTTCCTTCCATAAATACAACTTTTTTGTGAACGCTGTGATTTTATCTGAAATGTCGAGCATATTTCTATCAGCCCCTTGCATAGACAGGTTCAGTTTATTCAATTTAGCAAAGATATTACACAAATAAGCCAATTTTAATAAAAATTTATTCTCAGCTAGGTAATCAGCAAGTTGATTCTTTTCTTGTTGCAAAAATGCATAAAGTTCGTCCAGCAGTTCGTAGACTCGTTTAAATGATTTTCCAAGCGAAAGCCACATGGATGAACAATAAAACAGAAAAACTTCGATGCTCTGCATGTATCTCTGCACAAAGTTTTTCAAACACTCTTGATTTTGATGGCCGTGTTTTGATGAAGTTAATAACTTTGGTGACGATTTCAACTGTAGCACCAAGTTCCGGGCTCAGTTCACGAGCTACCAATGCTTCTCGGTGAATCATGCAATGCATCCACTTAGCCATTGGGGCATGTTCTTGAATTAGGCTTCGCAGTCCAGAGCGGCTGCCAGACATTGCTTTGGCGCCATCTGTGCATATGCTAATGCACTTTCCCCAATCTAAGTTGTTTGTGGAAATAAAATTGTCGATTATGTTGGAAAGATCAATTCCTCGGCAACCATGTTCAATAGGCTTGCAAAAGAGTAGTTCTTCTACCAAGTTGTGCTCAGAAAAGTCAACAAAACGAACGTAGCATATTAGGTGGGCATCTTGACTACTCTCAGTTGCTTCATCTAATTGCAGGCTGAGTTCTCGCTCTTTCATTCGATCGATCAGTTGATCGTGAATGTCCAACGCCATGTCACCAATCCGACGACACACGGTATCATTGGATAACGGTACTAACTTTAATTTTTCGGCAGCTCCTTCTCCTATCATCGTACTTGCAAGATCAATTGCAGCAGGCAGTATTATTTCCTCAGCAATGCTGTGAGGTTTTTTACACTTAGCGATTCTGTGCGCAACTAGATAGAATGCTAATAAAGCCTTTGATGGGAGTTGCGTGAATTTTGAAATGGTTGATACTTAGCTCTTCATATCACTTAATTTTCAAGCAAAAAAGTTTCTGGGTTTACTTGCAAATTTTGGATGTGATGATGTCAAATGTCGTTTAAGTTTGTTCGGTAACATACTCTCACTGGCCAATTTCTTGTTGCAAATAACGCACTGAGGTTTTTCCTCACCGTTTTGCAAGATAAACGTGAAACCAAAATCCAAATAAGTCTCGCTGTACTTGCGAGACTTCTTTTTAGATTTATCATCTCCAATCGAAGATTTACGCTTGGCCTGCAACATTAACTTGCTGTTTAAATCCATTTTATAACTGACTTTTTACTGAATAAATTTTATAACTGACTTCTTACTAAATGAATTGCGCAATGCGTTGTAAGCAATAAAAAAGATTTTAGTTGAAGTAATGGCTATTACATAACAATAGAAAAAACTTCGAATGTTTGAAGCGTGAGCCGGCGGAAATAGTACATTCTTGGTATCCAATTAAGAACAGTAAGCCTTAAGCTATAAAACCGTAATTTCTACATTAAAATTTTCTGTTTTTCGAACAGAATGGCTGTGCGACGCCCTACGAGATTTTAGACGACGCACAGTTTGAGAACCACTGTTCTAGACAATTGTTTGTATTTTACGCATTAAAATTCACAAATTTTTAAAAATTAATCATTAAAAATGGAGAAAAGAAATCCAATCGTTGAATTACTCGCGGGAATATCAGCCCTTCTTATTACTGTAATTACTGTAAGACAACTTAAAGTTGCTAAATCGGCGGTCTATGATACAATTAAAAGATACAAAGAATTGGGAAATAACACAAGACCATCCCAGAACTGGTCGACCAAGAACGGCGCGTACTCCAAAGAAAATTAAAGCCGTACGGGAGAGAATCAGGAGAAACCCACGAAGAACAATAAAGGGGATGGCAGAAAGCCTAGGAACATCTCCATATTCTATGCTTTCCATAGACCTTATAAATATCTTGGAAATTCTGTCTCCGGCACTGATCGAAATGAAATCGAAATGAAAAAACGAAGTGTTTACCTTTCAACACAATGGTGCACCATCGCACATCTCGAAAAAAACTCAATCATGGTGTAGATAAAACTTCCCCTCATTTTGGGACAAAGAAATGTGGCCTCCTTCCTCTCCTGACCTAAACCTACTCGACTTTAGCATCTGGTCAATGCTCAAAAAAGACGCATGCCGCTCAGAAAAACTTTCTGTCAACCACTTGAAGAAATCCTTACAAAAGGCATGGGCTGATATTCCCCAGAAAAAGATACGTGCTGTGGTAGAAGCGTTCAGATCAAGACTGGAGAAAGTAATTGATGCAAATGGTGGCCAAATCGAGTAAAAATAGATTCCCTGATTAAACTTATATCTTATCTTTGCTCACACAAAAAATCATTCAAAAAGTGCATTTAATATTATATATATTTTATTTTAAATTTGTCCGGGAACTTTTTGCACACCCTATAAAAAGACGATTACTTCCAAGTTATGGTCAAAAAGCATAGGTTTGACTGCAAATATATCAAAGTGATTGCGTATATAGGCTATATATCTAAGTGATTGAAAAAGAGCATCATTAGGCTTACTTCAGCAGGCTGACTGAAATTGTTCGATTACATTTGCAACAACTAAAAAGTTTTAACGGACAAACTCTGGAATAATCTGGCCTAAATTATTTTGATCATACCTTGGAAGTGAACGTCCATATTGTGTAGAATGACAAAATGTTACAAAGCAAAGCAAAAAAGTGCACGCTCCAGTAAATATGTCCAAAACTCAACTTACTCGATAAAATAATCAGCATGTGAAAAAAAGTCCGCGTACATTTCCAGTAAAGACCGTTTTTCAAGAATAAAAGTTGGTAAAGTAACTTTAGTCATGTCCATGCCCAACTTAACCTGCAACAAGAGTAAAAATTACGTCGAAATGAAATATTTGTCAAAAACGTTTTCTGCTACGTGTTTGAGTCATAGAAACTAAAAGGAAGACCCTACTTGACGGTCAATTTTTAAAAAAATCCCGAATAGGTATCAAATCTTTTACATCTGATTACAATTTTAGTCAACAATCTGCTGTTTTTCATTTTTGCCCCTCATAGTCGGCAGCGTGGTCTAATGGTTAAAGCGCCGTGATTATGATCGATAGGGTTTTGGTTGAAAACCTAATCGCGCCATTCTGTTATGTCCTTTGGAAAGACACTTTACGGCACTTTCTCCTGCTTGGCGGTCTTGGCAAGCAGTTCTAAAATTTCAGTCATATATCTAAAAAACTAAAAAACCAAGATAAATAATTTCAAGCGGACAGCAATATCTTGGCATCTCCGGAAGCAGGTCGAGGTAATTGTTTGCTCTACGTATAAGCACCTCCGTCGCTTTTCTGTGAATCAGGAGGATAAATATAAAGATTAAAAAAATAATTAAATTTCAGATCACAAAATTTTTGAATTTAACATTAATTTTATTTTATTTGCCCCAACAGACTGTTTCGCCTGCCTGGGCTCGTCAGGGGGCGGTTACAAATCTTATTCAAATAGAATAAAGAGATAAAAAATTATATACTTTCAAAAAAATCTTTGGTATGCAGTAACCAGGGCTGCGAACTCGAAGCATTTTTAATCGAGTTCAAGTTCGAGTTCAAGTTCACAAAAATTTTGCAAGTCCGAGTTCGAGTTCGAGTTTTTTAAATTTTAATTTTTCGAGTTCGAATTCGAGTTCGAGTTCACAAAATAGAGTTGAAAAAATACAGTCGGAATAGAGTTAAGAGGATAATTCAACCGCGAAAAACTGATCACATGTTAAAAATGCTTTGTCATCAATGTTACCGATTTTAATCTATTATTAAATAAAATAAAAGAGGGTAGCAAATTATAATTTGACAACATCGCTGAGAAATGTTATAGTCAAATTTACTCATTAAATGAACTCCACAAACTTTTTTCAAGTTCGAGTTCAAGTTCGAGTTCAGAAATTTTTATTTTTCGAGTTCGAGTTCGGCCAAAATTGCCGAGTTCTTCGAGTTCGAGTTCGCAGCCCTGGCAGTAACTACTCTTCAGTTGGTCAAAATTATTGAAAAAAAGAATCCAGAAATCGTTACTAATTTTTACATTTAGCAAAAAATATTTGTGCATTTATAGCATACATTTAGCGACAAACGTTCATTGCAACTACAAGTATAGTTTCAAAAAAGTACTATATCTTTTACTTTTAAAGGACCTTTGCCTAAATTTGAGTTTGTTTTCTGAAATGATGCTGAGTGCTCAAATGGGTGTCGTTTTGAAATAACAAGGACGACATAATAGTACGAAAAAAGTATTTACAGTGTAGGACCGCGGCAAATCTGGTCCTCAGCGGACTTTTACGACAGAGTTAGCGCGAAAAAATATTTTTTAACCCTGATTTAAAGTATTGATTGTTTTTGTGAAGTAGAGAAGACGTTATTTCGCAAATACTTTCACTAAGTGTGAAGGATCGGTCAATGAGAAAGAAATGACTGGTCATTCGCATTTAAACAAAAACGTTTACTTTCGAATACATTTACAAACCTGTGTTAATAAATGAGTTATGACACTTTTATGCTTCTCTACTGCAGGACCTGAAGAAAAACAATTTGAAATAATTTTAATAATTTTGCATAGAATAAAAACAAATTGATCTTCAAACACATTTCCTGTTTTTACTTATTTTTTATATTCATTGCAAAAATATTTTTGGACCTTTCGATTATTCCAGATATTTTATAGTAAGGCTTTTTTTCCTACAAACTCGAATGAATAAAGGGAAGACATATGATTACAAAAAAGTTATCAGAATGATTCGGTTTAATTTTTAGAAAAGATTTATAGAGAAAATTTTTTCTGGCAGCTGTTTGCAGCCGTTTGAGACTTTTTTTTTTTATACGAGAAATCAACTTTTTTATTTTTATTTTACTGACTCTGACACCCTGTACCTATAGACTGATAAAAAATCTTATTGTAGTTAAAAAAGTAATTTTTTTTATTATAAATTAAACAGAAGACGTCATGATTTTGCTTTCGATTTCATACAACGAGGGATTTTGACCTAGTCAATAATACTAACAATTGGTTTTAGGAAGCAGTGCGGTCCCAAATATTTTCTAGTAAAAATAATTCTAGAAATAAATTGGGTCTTCTCGATTTCTTCACAAATATTTTCAAGGATAATTGCATTTGAGCAATCGATTATTCAGGTTCTTATGTTTTTCTTCCTGGTGCGGAGGTTCAACTTCCTAACTAGTGCGCATCAACTTAGAATAGTGTAAATCTTCTTCGTTCAGAATTTCTTTTAAAAATAGCAACATTGACGAATCCGGATCAACCAAAATAGTTTGGGAAGACCTTATAGTTTGTTGTTTGTTCAGGGCAGACCTCACAAATGTTCCGCATAGTGATAGAAAGTCGTGTCTCCTCTTTGTCAGTTGCGTCTCTAAATACAAATGTCTTCAAAAGATGAATACATATATAGCAGCAATTTACTGCTTTCAACATTTACCTTTGCATCTTTCTATAACAAGTCCGATTAGTCAATAGCATCTTTCCCTATATTTATCAAATTTTCAAAATCTGTCTATTAATGTATGAAGCTCATTAATCTTTCCATTGTCAGCCTTTTCCAGTGGGAGAATTCTGTTGTGTGAGAAAATTCTCGAAAATATTATAATTTTTAATGTAAAATACACAACTTTCTATTGGAGCTAGAAATCCCATTTTTTGTTTGAGCTAGAAATCTCATTTTTCTGTTTGGGCTAGATATCTCCTTTTTATGTTTTAGCTAGGATTTTTGGGACAATAATTCACGAAAATAAGTTGCGCATTTTACTGTTTAATATGGCACGATTGACATTACAGAGATGAGTTAAAATCCTTAGCTCTTGCTGTTGATTTGCTTCCAATTATGCTTTACTTGACCAAACGGGTCACTTATGCTTATTTTTACTCGCGCTGATGACAATTGTCCTTCACTAACTACAATTCTCCTGTGTTTTTATACTAGTGGTTCTGATGTTTAGGTTTTTAAAGCAGAATTATCTTTTCAAAACAAGCGACTATTTATGTCCTAATCAAAAATTGTTTTAAAGCATAAGTTTGTCTCGTAAAAAGCCTTCAATAGTTTGCAGGATTACAGATTAAGCTGTCAACCTAGAGAAGCAATGTCAATTACTTAACACCTATTTTTTGCAATAGCGTTTTTTCAAGTGAGCTTCTCGTTTAATTGCGAATTGCCGCTCTCGATTATTACGCATGTTTTTGTTTAAAGATTTGCAGTAACCCAATATGTTTGAACAAGAATTATAGTTGAGTTAGGAACTGATAGGAGCTTAAAAGATCTTAAAACATTATATTTTTGAGTCACTAAGCGTGTTTCAACCTTTTTACTCTGCTCAACTCTTAAAATAAATCGCATGTCTCAAGGAACTCCAGCATTAACATATGAATCAGTCACCTACAACTGCAGTTCGCTGAGGAGCACTCTCTAATAAAGACGTTTTCACACTGGTGTCATACAGATATCACTAATTATATTTCCAATAACTGTTATATTTCTTGGTAAAATAGGCCTAAAAGCTTAGATAGGATGATGTCGATATTGCATTATTACAATAACCAAGAATAAAGTATGTTTTGCCTGTTTAGTTGTATTACATATATGAAACTAAATAGAAAATCAAAAGTGCATTAGCTTATCTCATTTGTTCTGGCGGAATTCTTAGGGAGTTTTTGCAGGACCTCAAGGTTTCAGGGAACCCTGGTTGAGAAGGGCTGCTATAGATAACTACTGACGTTTAATAGAGTTTTATTTTTTTTAACTAAAACTTCTGTTTTTAAGCTATACGAGCGCAAAATAGATTTTAAAGACTATTATGCATTAACATACGAGTCACATTACCGTTGGATTCACCAGCGACGTCTTCAGTCATAAAGGTTTTCTCATTTAGCGAAATTAAACTTTGCCGCGCTTGGTAATACACCGAAATACTTTCTCGTCGGTTATCTTCAGCCGAAGCAGGTGATTCCGGATGGGCTTCATATTCTTCTGTGCCAATAACCATCGTTGCTTGAGCATCTGTTTCGGGTGATTCTGCGTCAGAAGCTGGTGGAAATTGTTCAGAACTAATTTGATCTTTTAAAGTCATTTCTTCGTTTTCTTTTTTTTCATCTGTTTCTGAGGTTTTATTTGTTTTTGATGTTTCGGGCGGTGAGTTGTTACTTTCCGATATTTTAGATGCTTTCTGCGGTAACTTATTAGTTTCCGATGTTTTTTTCGTCATATCCAAGCTTTTCTTACTTGTGGCACTTGCTATTTTCAGCGACTGCGACGAACTATCTGGGGTTTTTTCCGGTTTCCTTTTGTGAAGAAAGTCGTTAAACTTTCGGAAATGGGACATCATGCATAAATTTGTGCACTTTATTACAAGAAAATTACATTTAACAATATGACAAAATACAACATGGAGATAACGTAAAAATTTCGATTATTACTAGAAACAAAACAAAGTAAACGTGACAATTGAAAAACAATCATCTTTTTTATGACGTTATGGTAAAGCTAAATAAATTGTAAAGATTATATATTTGTTAACACTTTTTTATTGAACAAATTGAAGACTGATTCTAAAAAACATTCACATTTAATCATAAACCAGCCTAAAATTGGCGGTTTATGAGTTTTAGGAGGATAATCATCAAACAAAGGATGAAATTATTTCAGAGTTTAACGTAATTTTTTTTATAATTTCGACTCTAAATCGGGTTCGGCGTCAAGTCCTAACAAAATACATTCAGAAGGCCAAGACTTTTGAGCCATAATTTTAAATCCTAAAAGATCTAGTTTTCGATGTTTACCTTAAAAAGAAATCTAGACAAAAAATAGTTAAAAATTAACAACTTTTAAAAAATCTTTTTCAATTGCGATTAATTTTTAATTCCGCTAGGAGATGTTCGATAAAATTTAAACCTTCTTATAACGTTTAATAGAAAGTTTAATAACTGTATTCAGTGTTTTTTTTTAAGGTTTGGCTTGAGGAACCTCTAAGCAATTTTGAAAGACCGCTAATTTTTTAGTTGAGCGTACTTAGCTTTGTTTACACTATTGTAGAAGCAGATTTTGAGAGATCGTTGGACAATTTTAAGAGACCGTTTCGGTTCCTCAAAACGCCTTAAAAAAAACACTGGCTGTATTAGCAAATGTTTTTTTTGAAAACAACGAGCGTACAAGACTACTTGAAAACGAAAAACTATGTTACTATGACAATTTTGGCAGATGCTACCTATTCGGCGGAACCTCTTTATCATGTGAGATCAGTAATAGCTTTATACAAAGCAAACAAAGCAGTTGCTTCGGTCCCTGTGAAAACGCCGCATAAATAGTCTTTTTTAACAAAAAGTGGCCCTCTATAAATAGTTGCTTAATGATAGCTTGACTTAGAAAAAAAAAAAAAAAACGAAACTTGTTTATGTGAAGATGTCTTTGTTACTTTTTTGTTCTGTTCTTGACTGTGAATGAAGAAAATTGTTTTGTGCAAGTGAAGACCGAAAAAAAGTTTTTATTGTATTAAAGAATTTTTTATGGATCAGACCCTCCCTTCTGTAAAACCATCGCTGCGTAAGATTAACATTAATCGGAAAAAAGTTACGACAAAACTATTTTGCTTTTTACAGGTTTTCAACAGCAATTTTAAACCTATCAAGTATTTCATTAAATTTTTGAAATTGTCCGAAAGCAAGTAAGTTTAAATTACAGAAAATCAAGAAACGCTGCTATAACTTAATTAACACAATTAATGTGAAAAAACATTTAACTCTTTGAAGCGGGGCTTTTGTCCACTAATGGCGCTAAAAATGAGATTTTTGAAAATTAAGCAATATCTAATTACAATTTTCCCATTAACTACAAAAGAAGCTGTTTAAAATTTATATCATTGAAAAGATAATTTTTTCCTGAGTACAATGATATAAAATGTTTAAAAACTGAAATTTTTGCCCTACTATTGGCAGCCTATCAATCCCGTAGTTACCATCCTTAATAAAATCAAGCAGCTTAGCCTAATGGTAAGTTACAGCCCTTCTAGTTTCACAAACTTTAAATTTAACTTTCGCTCTATCAAGAGTTTGAAAGAACCCTAATCTGTATATATTAGAGTGAATTTAGTGTTAGGAAATAAAAAATTATGTTAATCAGTTATCAGTAGACATTAAGACTTAACCTTATAATCTAAATTCCAAAATTGACTTTTTAGACTATTTCTAGACTGGCCAAGATCAACTGATATTCAATTTTATGCAGGTTGCCAGGTTAGTTGATACCGTGTATCAACTATCCCACCTTACGTTGTATCAACTACCGGTACGGCGTTTAAAAAAAAAGTTTTTCAGCAAACAAATTAGCAACTTAAAAAAGATCTTTTGGACCAGCCAAGACCTAATCACATAAGCTACAAAATGGTCACAATTGAGTTTCATACGAGTTTTCTATTATTCACAACTAATTAATAAACATAATTTTTTAAAATAGGAAATTATTAGGCTACAATTTTAACGTTTTTCAAAAATTTTTGCTAAAAATTAAATAAATCAAATCAATCAAAGTTTTATTTTTTCGTCCGTTACGCAGCAGATAATCATATTAAAATGCACACATGTGGTCGAAAAAAAGGAATCAGCTACAAAACGATATACGTTGAAACATACGCCAATTCAAGGTTATAAGAGTAATTATTTAAAAATGTATGGTCGCTGACCCTGAATTACACGGATTCCAACAACTTTTTTATCATAACTAAGCATAATAACTTTGTTTTAAGTGGTAACGCTATTTCAATCTTAATGTTTTTTTTTGACTGTTGGAGCTGCTGTATCAACTAACCTGACCTTCCCCATAGCCTAAAAGTTTTCCGCCTAATGGTAAATGCATATATGTATAAGACTACATAAGTGGGATACATTATTAAATATGTATCCTATAAGACATCGCCTACTTATTTTTTTTTACTAATAACCTTTACCAACTATTTACTTGATATTTTGTATTTTGATGTAGTTTACCAAAATTTTTCTTTGAAGCATTGATTAAAAAATCCGTGAAAAATTGAATAATATATAAAAAAAAAACACAAAATTAGTATCTCCTTATGTCCAAAATGCAATTTTTTTCAAATTTCCATAACCGAGAAACAAAAAATATTAATGACTTGATATTTGGTAATGGCGTAGCTGATTTCGAATATGATTAGGCCACATTTTTTTCAGAATTTTTAAAAAACTTAAAACTCTTAAACAATTTTTTTGAATGATTCGAAATGGAATAGTTCTATAGCCACTGGTACCACGCCTTGTATTTCTGCGTTGAATCTTGTGTTTTTGTGTTTTTGATTTTTTGTGAAATCTTCTGCTTTTTTTTAATCAAACCGATAGTTGGATCAATTTTTACAAAAATGTTACTAAAAACAATGCTGCACAAAAAATAAGAAGCATGTGGGTGGGTCAACTTTACATACAATGACAAGCACCCAGATTAGGCAAAGATCTTTTTGAAGCTGAAGCAACCTTGCTTCTTGTAATACAACGTCTATAAATAATTCATTACTATATTTGCAAGCTACAACGTACTTTCGTGTTGTTGTTTCTTCCTTTTTCCAATCCGCAGCCTTAATTATGTTTATTGTTAAATAATTATAGTTGCTTTTTTATTATGTGGCGGAGCAAAAATAAAAGAGATCACTACGTTTTTGCGACAAAAATTGAGAAATCTTTAGACAGATTCAAAGTAAAAACTCCTTTTTTAAACTTCAGATAAATTTCAACAAAAAATTGTGTGGAATACTTTTTTTGGCTTTCACCGTGTTTTTTGTCAAAGTCAGTTTACAAACCTCTGAACTTAACCTACTCTTTTTTAATTTTCTTAACTTGTTTTTTAACTAAATCTTGTGCTTTAAAAAAATCCTGTGCTTTTTCTAAATTTGCTATGGCAGCATTGCCCATAGCAGATTTTTTTTCAAAATACAGTTAAGTTGTTTAACAGCAAGGTAAGGTTAAAGTAGTCAAAATTAAGTACTACTATTTACGAAAGAAAAAATGTTTTCTGATTACATCGTCAAATGTTTTAATATTCGATCCGTGGTCGAGTGGTTAAAGCGCCGAGCTTATGATCAACATGGTCCCCGTTCAAAACCCACACGCGCCAATCTGTTGTGTCTTTGGGAAAGACACTTTACAGCACTTTCCCCTGCTAGGTGGTCTTGGCAAGCAGTTCTAAATTACAGTCATATCTCTATTAAATTACAAGCGGACAGCAATATCTTGGCATCTCCGGAAGCAGGTCGAGGTAATTGCTTACCCTATGTATTAATATTAGCGCCTCCGTCGCTTTCGTGCAAGTCAGGAGGATAAATATAGAGGTAAGATAAAAAAAAAAAAAATATTATGCAAGCGTGTGCAATCTGCTGCCCCTTGAACTGAAATTCTGTGGTCTGCGGAAAGCTTTGGACTTCACTAGTTTTTTAGATGTAAAACGGAGCAAAAGGAGTTGGTTGCTGCCAAATGTCACACAAATTTTATGTAAATATTTTTTCTTTACAAGAGGGAAACCAATCGTTTCTGCTTTTGCTACTGCAAATCAGGTGAAGACCAAATAAAAAGGTTTTCACATTACATTTGTGTTTTGAACTGGTACAGTCTTTGCAAGCAGTTATAAATTTCAGTCATATCTTTAAAAAACTAAGAAAAACTTTATACTGGACAGCAATATTGGGTCTTTTCAATAAGTACATTAACGATTTTTTTTGTGAAACTAACTCGGATCTCATTATTACTATTTTTTTTTGAAAAGATTCTTTTCCTTTTGGTTCTTCTATTTTATCTTAATGCTGTGGGAGAATTTTGCATTAGTTTCACTGAAAGAAATCACTTTTTGAAAAGACTTACAATATTTTGGCATCTCCAGAAAGAGCTCAGGATAAATGCTTGCTCTAGGTATAGAGAATCTGTCACTTTTCTATGAGTTAATAAAGTAAATATACTGATGAAATGAAATGAAGATAAGTAAAATTTTATTTTAGAAATAATGCTATGGCATCATATTATGTTGGAGTTGATGTAGGAACTTCTAGTGTTAGAGCTGCTTTGGTAGATAAAAATGGTGAAGTTAAAAGTAGTGCAGAAGAATCAATAACTATAAACAATCCCAAACCTGATTTTTATGAACAAGCATCTCTTGAAATCTGGAATAAATGCTGTAACCTAATTGAGGTAAAAAAACTAACCTGGTACATGATATTGGTGTGTGCAGTATTCTAAAAGTATTTGTTCATTTTATTCAAAATTTAAATATGATTTTAAAAGCCTTTGACTAAAAGTTTTTGCTGAACTCTGTTGTTCCATTTGCTTTAGGTATAGTTTTTATGCATAAATTTTTAAGCAAAACTTGTTTTCCTTTTTTTAAATAAAACTTTAGCTCTTTTTAAAAAGTGATCATGAGTGCTTTTTGCTAGTGAAATTAATCCCAAATCTCCCTTGTGCTTACTATTGCTTTTTGAAGAAATCCTTTTTCTCTTGATTTCTTCTTTAATTTTCCTGATGTTATAAGGGAGGTTTCCAGTTGGTTTCATTGACAAAAAACAGTTGCAGTTTTTTCCTGAAAAGACCCAAAATATTCCTGCAGCTCATATTTCTGAAAATGTTGTTGTTTGAATTAAGGAAATTACTGTAAACATGATTTACATATATTTTTGGAAAAATTAATCAACGATTTTTGTAAAGTGGTCAATAGATCTAGAGTATATATAGATTTCACATTTATTAAAACAAAACAAAAACATGCCAACAGTCTGTTTCATTCCGATTAGGGAATCATCTGTGGATATTATTCAGATATATGATAAGAATACACCCTTACAGCCTGTTTCATCCTGATCTAGGAAACATTTGGAATCTTATTCAAAAAGCTGGATCGATTGCTCATGTTCTGTCACCATCTAGCAGTATTGCACAAAAATTTATTTGGCACATCACACTGCTGAGGCAACTTGTAGGCTCAGGATAGGGTGCTGGTGCCAAAGCACTTTGACAGCTGTCCTATTTCTGGTCTATTCAACAACTAAGTACTGCACACCAGTTTGGTGTCACAGCACTCACACTTGCTTCATAGACAGTGTCCAGAATAATGCCTAGCACATAGTCACTGGATGCCTGCATCCCACTCCAATGGACCACTTATCCATACTTTCAGGCATCCAGCCAGTTGAGCTTTGCTGTCTAGGAGAGACACTTTTTGGCTTACCATGGATCCCTGGACTTTGACTATACAAGGTGTGTTTGACAAGTAATGAGAATGGTGTTATAAAACTTTATTGAAAAATATTGAAATATACCAAAGTCAAATTCCTTCAAAGTAATCTCTTTCCACTTGAAAATGCTTGTGCATTCACCTTTTTCATCATTCAAAACATTCTTGAAAAGATTTTCTGGGATCTTTTTGAGCTCTGTTATCACAGCCATTTTGATGGAATCGATGTCAGAAAAATGGGTTCCCTTGAGAACAGATTTGATCTTAGGGAAGAGAAAAAAGTCACACGGGGCCAGATCAGGGGAATATGGGGAGTGTTCCAAAGTTGCATTGTTTCTTTCTGTGAGAAACTTATGAATACTCAGAGATGTGTGAGCAGGAGTGATGTCGTGATGGAGCGCCCATGCATGGGCTTCCCAAAGGCTCTGCCTCTTGTCACACACTGATCTTATGAGGCGCCAAAGAATCTTTTTATAGGCGGTTTGATTCACTGTTTGGTCTTGGGGTAGAAATTCGAAATGAACGGTGCCTTGAATAACAAAGAACACAATGAGCATCACTTTTACTTTCAACTTCCTTGCTTTCACTGGCCTTGAGGATTCATAACTTTTCCATTCACAACTCTGTCTCTTCATTTCTGGATTATATTTGAATAACCATGTTTCATCCCTAGTTATGACAGAGTTGAGCAAGTCTGGTTCAGCCTCCAGACTCTCAGTAATGTCTTGGCAAACAATGCATCTTTGTTGTTTTTGGTATTCAGAGAGAATCTTTGGAACCATTTTCACACACAACTTGTGCATTTCTAAGTTTTCAGTAAGGATTTTCCACACTGTGTCTCTGCCAATGGAAAGCTCCTTAAAAATTATTCTCACAGTCAGTCGATGATTTACATGCACCAGATGCTTCACTTGATCGATGTTGCTATCAGCCTGCTTGTCACAGGCCTGCCAGATCTTTGATTGTCCTCACATTCTTCTCGACCTTCTCAGAATCGTTTGTGCTATTTAAAAGCATGAGCTCTTGACATTTGTTGTTTGTAAACTTGCTGTAGCAATGCAAAACATTCTTAAGGTGTCTTACCAAGCTTGGCTAAAAATTTCGAATTGATTATTTGCTCCACAGTACTTATGTTTGCAGGGTATTCTCACCAACACTCCCTACAATAAAACCTAAAAAATGCAGTGTTTCAAGTAGTACCACAAAACTTAAAAAACATGAGGCAAACAAAAAGAGATGCTTCAATCAGAACACGCGTGAAATAAACTCCTTTTACCTTGTGACAGTGCTGATGTCCGACACAATGCTGTGACGCACTAAATTTGTCAAAATTTATTGAAGCAAGCAAGCAGTGGCCGCAGTCTTGTTACTTTTCAGACACATCTCATATGCTGCATGGTCTTTTTAGTAGGTCCTCAGATACTCATCAAGAGAGACTAAGATTTAGATGCCTGTTTGTGCCAGCTGGGCAGAAATTATTACATAACCTTGCCAGACTAAACATCCACACTTCTCAGTGGATAAATTACGGATAGAATGTGGAGTACTGTGAGAGTACATCCAGGCTCTGTGCTTTTATACGCATAACCAGTGCCAGGCCTATTGGATTGAGCTTGCCCTAAACAGCTTAAGTTAAGCTTAATTGCCTACAGACGGGTGTTGTGTAATTTCATTCATCCATGCACAAATGGGGTCTTGCTCTGTAACCAAATTGCAAGTGTGGCCCCCTTGAACAAACTGCAGACCATGTCCTAATAGCGTTTTCTGTACATTGGGCACCACATGGAGGACAAGGTCTGATGGTTTTGATGTTAAAACTTGAAGCAGGCTCAACACCATTAGTGCCAGCATCTAATCTTGGCAGTACAGTGGCCTGGGGTAGTAAAAAAATAAACCCTCAGCCCCAGTCCTGTTTGTGACTGACTCAGAGTGGATTCCCTTTAAAATGACAACAACAATTTAGATACATGATATATATGTATATCATTTCTACAAATTTTAAATCAAAAATAAATTTTTTGTATATGTTCAGTTAACATTTCTGCCTGTAACTGATAAATTTATATAACTTATAATTATTTTGTAAAATTTTTAGCAATAGTATGAATATTCAAATCATGTAAACTTCTTGCCAACATTTTTTTAATGCAATTCAAAAGACTTGTGAAAAAGAATAACTGCAAGAAAGTTATATGATTCAATCATTTTAGTACCAAAATGAAATTAGAATAAAAATTGTTTTTTCAAAGAAACAGTATTAATTTTTTCTGTTATTGAATTGTTTTAAAGGTAAACCGATCTAAATACTTTTTTCCAAGTGATGGGGATTCTTGTTAACTATTTGTTCCACTTATTTCATAGGCTTTTAAATTTTTAAAAATCCTTAACAGCAAACAGTGGATGAGACCAGTGATGGGCAAGTTACTTTATAAAGTTTACAAGTTACTTGTTTACAAGTTTAAAGTTGCAAGTTACAGTTGCTTGGCCTAAAAAGTAACTAGTTACAAGTTATGGTTACTTCTGCTTTTACAATTAATGCACTAAAAATTTTTTTTAAGGAATTGCCAATTAAATTTATTTTAGTTTTAAGCAACTTGCAAATCTGTTAATTCAGTAACATATAAAATTGAATAAAAGTAGACAAAGTAAAGAGTACAATATTTAGTTTCTTTTCAAAAATAACAAGCATTTTAAAGCTTTTATGTGACTAAACATTACGTGATTTATATGTATATATGGCTTTAAAAGTGAGTAATTGGTTGTGTTGAGAAAAAGTATTTTTCAATTTAAAAAGTAACTATAACTTTTAGCAGGGTCGCAATTGCAATTGGTTACAATTTTTTTAGAAGTAAGAAAGTTACAGTTAAATTTAATGTAAAAAGTAACTAGTTACTGCCACCTCTGCCTTTTACTAATATAATTAAGTGATTCATACACATTTGCATAAATTCAAAATTGTACATTAAATTATTTTGATGTTAATAATTGCATTTTTTTTAATAATTAGTGTTTGTGGCTATTAGATAACAACTTTGCAATTTTTCTTTTTTTTTGGTAAAATTTATTCTTGAGAATATGAATTTGCAAGCAGGGCTGCAAACTCGAAGCATTTTTAATCGAGTTCGAGTTCACAAAAAAAATTGCAAGTCCGAGTTCTTTAAATTTTAATTTTTTGAGTTCAAGTTCGAGTTCACAAAATAGAGTTGAAAAAATACAGTCGGAATAGAGTTAAGAGGATAATTCAACCGTGAAAAACTGAGCACATGTTAAAAATTGCATTGTCATCAATGTTACCAATTTTAATCTATTATTAAACAAAATAAAAGAGGGTAGCAAATTATAATTGGGCACTATTGCTGAGAAATATTATAGTCAAATTTACTCATTAAATGAACTCAAACTCCACAAACTTTTTTCAAGTTCAAGTTCAAGTTCGAGTTCAGAAATTTTTATTTTTCGAGTTCGAGTTCGTTTCGCAGCCCTGTTTGCAAGTATAGTTATTTAAATGATCCATGAGAATTTGATGCTTGTATGTTTGATTATTACTCAGAAAAATGTAAAACTGATTTGTATTTGCTGATTTGCAAGGTTGAGCAATGAAGAAACTGTGAAAATTAAAAAGTGCTATCTAATTGTGGATGATTTTTTGTCAATAGCTAAATGTTATTACAATTTTATGATGACATTCACAACTAGCAAAAAGTATCAATGAGTTTAGGAATAAATTGTTTTACTAAATAATTTATGAGCAATTCATAAATAATTCATCGTATCATCACAAACAGTGTGAAAATTTCTGGTGCATTTTTTCTATTTAAAAAATAAATGGTTGCAAATGATGGCTGGCATTTATCTTAAGCAAAGTTGTTCTACAGCTTGTTTCCAATTTTAACTATTTTTAATAATTTAAAAAGAATTGTACAAGCTGTTAAGATGCCAAGATTTAGTGAATAAATAAATAAATTAATCATTTTTAAATTTTGACTGCCAAGGTTTTTGACTCATTTCTGCTTAATGCAATGATGGCCGTTTTTTTAAACATAAAATCAATGGAATTAATTGACAGGTGCTGACATTAGATAAACAAACAGAGTTTATTATTGGATTAATGGTCAATCTTAGACAAACAAATTTTGATCAATTATATATTATTTTTACTGCAACAGTTTTTGTATTGACCAGAATAAAAATCAAAGATCTAGCACTACATTTTTGTGACTCACTTATCTAAATTTTTTTTTAGGAAATTCTTATATATTGTTTTTGATAGTTAGTATTGACCATTTAAGATAACTCCCAAATATTGCATAAATCACAGTTTGGAGACATAAACTAAAATCATAATCATTAATGTAATTTTCCAACAAGAGAAATTAGATCATGTGTATAGTAGTACCTTATTAATCTTGTTTACAATTTGCTAATTACTTTTTAACATGATTTTGTAATTTATAGATAGTCACTCAAACTGTTTCAAAACATGAAGTAAGAGGAATTGGATTTGATGCTACGTGTTCTTTAGTAGTTCTTGATGAAGATTTTCAACCAGTTGCAGTAAATGATGATAGTAAATTTTTAATATTAATATTTTTGTACAAAAAATTCACGTTTATATTTAAATTAAAATTTTCAATAAGGGAGGCAAGAATTAGTCCAAAACTTGTTAAAAACTTATTTTATTTTAATTTAAAATCGATTTCGATCACAAGATCGTCATCAGTTAACAATTCTATTAAGTCTTATTCAAATAGAATCAAAAAGAATTGTACAAACTGCAATAATGGGACATATTTATATATAAAAACGCAATATATTTATATAAAAAAATGGAATATATTTATATAAAAAAATGCAATATTTATATAAAAACTGCAATATATTTATATAAAAAAACGGCCATTATTGCATTAATGTTTTTAATTGAGATGCATTTCATGAGAATCGTCCTAAAATTTTCATCCAATAGGGTTAAACTGATCCACTGAGTTTTTTAACAAATTAAGCTTACGTTTATATTTATATTTTTCATATTAAAATTAACAATAGCGAAATCACGGAAATAAAAACAAAGCTAAAATTCAACAGACTGTTTCACCCATAAAAGGGATCATCAGGGGTATCTTATTCAAATAGAATTTATGGGTGAAACAGTCTATTGGGTTTTAGCTTTGTTTTTATTTCCGTGATTTCGCTATTGTTAATTTTAATTCAAGCTCTAACTTTGTTATTGAGCACTTTAGAAGAACTGATTTTCATACAGTGTTATTTTTCATATTATATGTGGTTAATGCAATCAAAATCAAGTAGTTTTTGTATCATAAAAGAACTGTTTTTGCAGTCTAACTTAAAGTAATTTTGTTAAATATTGGCACAGATACTATCCATAAAAACGAATAATTTTATTTTTGCAGATAGTATCAGTGCCGATATATCTAATGCCATTAAATAATGGTTTTATGAAAGAAACACACAAAAAGTTTAATAAAATATGGTTTTAGAAATTGGGTTGCTAAAGTTTTACTATTATTTACATTAAAAATTGAAGTCAGAGAAAAAAGTTGAGAACCAATATTATAAATTTAATCTACACCACTTTTTTCCCCAAAAATTTTTATAAAATATTATTAAAACATGCTCATCCTTTTAGTGTTAAACTGATCTCATCATCATCATCATTTAAAATAAAGCTAATGTAGTTATTTTGACATTGTACGAGGTCTGTCCAAAAAGTATCTGACCTTATCTCTTGCCGCAAAAAATAATGCCACGCCAGCAAAGCGGTTTTGGCGGATTGTAACATCACAATTACTGCCCACGCTTAAAAATTTCAAACTGATAGTTGGTATCTTTTTTTAAAGCATTTAGTGCAGTCATATAGTGCATGATAATCGATTTTTTGCTTGCAAACCTAATGACAGAAAGCATTGAACAAAGATATTGTATCAAGTTCTGCCAAAAGCTAGGTAATAATCAAATTAAAACAATTCAAAAGATTCAGCAAGCTTTTGGAGATGAGAACTTAAGTCAAACTTAAATAAAGAAATGGTTTAATCTCTTCAAAAACGGTCAAATGTCAGTGGAGAGTGAGGCATGCTCTGGCAGGCCAACCACAAGCCGAAACGAGGAGGTGATTGAGAAGGTTCTCCCAATTGTGATGGAAGATTGCCGTCTAACCCTCAGGAAAATTGTTGAAGAAGTGGGAATAAACAGAGGATCACTCACTCCATTTTAACTGAAGATTTGTGCATGCGGAGAGTGTCGGCCAAATTCATTCTTAAGCTGCTGAAGGAGCTCCATGTGGAAAATGCTCAGGAAATGCGGGATTGTGCAAACAATGGCCTAGAATTTACAAAGACTATCATAACTAGTGATGAGACCTGGGTTTATGGTTACAATCCAGAAAGCAAGTTTCAATCTTCACAATGGAAGCATTCGGAATCGCCAATGCCAAAAAAGCACGACAAGTTCGCAGCAATGTGAAAGTGATGCTGATTTTTCAATTCCCGTGGCATAGTGCGTCATGAATATGCACCAGTAGACCAAACAATCAATAAAGAATACTAAATGGAAGTTTTATGTTGCCTTCGTGATGCTGTATGAAGAAAGCGGCCAAACATGTGGACAGGAAGAACTGGCACCTTCTTCATGACAGTGCTCCCGCTCATTCCGCCCATGTAATTAAAGGTTTTTTGGTCAAAAATACTACGGCACTTGTGTGACAGCCTCCTTATTCTCCTGATTTGGCACCATGCGACTTCTGGCTATTTCCCAAGTTAAAAACTACACTAAAAGGGACGCAATTTCAGTCACGTAAGGACATTATGGAAAAAAACGATGGTGGAGCTCAGGAGCATTCCAGAAGAGAAGTTCAAGAGGTTTTTCTAAAAGTGGCAGAGGCACTGGGAAAAGTGTGTGTTTACTTGCAAGGGAGTATTTTGAAGAAGATTAAATAAAATTTGTGATATTCATTGTGTTGTGTGTTTTATGCCCAAAGGTTGGATACTTTTTGGACAGACCTCATAAAAAATAATTATAGTAGGCAGCATATACTTTTTTTGTAAATCCTATTATAATTGCATTGTTTTTTGAAAGATTTTGTTTTGCTTACACAAATTTTTAAAATTAGTTTTTAGATATGCAAAAATCCTAATTATGTTTTGCCAAAACTTTTGTTTACAATTCTGCATGCTCATTGTTACAGTGCATTACTATAATTAGTAATGCGTAACCTGCTATCTTTGTATGCTATTACCCTTTCATGCATTTACATAAATGCACTTGTTTCGATAAAACTAAAAGGTTTGTTCTGATGAAAGTGAGATATAAACTGTTTCAGATAAAACTGATTCATGTTATGATATCATAATGTGGATGGATCATCGAGCAAAGGATGAAACTGAATTTATCAACTCTGGTTCTTTTCAAGTTTTAAAATTTGTTGGTGGAAAAATATCCATTGAAATGCAACCTCCTAAATTAATGTGGCTTAAGAAAGTAAGTTGTCAACTTCTTAAACATTCTTGCTTCAATAATTAAAATTCAATTTGTAGTTTTGTAAGCATATATTTTTCACTCCTATTTAATCAAGTTATCATGTTATTTGTGTTCATAGAAATACGAGGTGTGTTTGAAAAGTATCGGGACTGTATGCTTTGCACAAACAACACTTGCAACAGTGATAAAAGCTTTGTTTTTTAAGATGGCGCAATGTCTTGTGGTTGTAAAAATGTAGTTTCAGCATTCTGTGACAACCATATGCTTTTTCACAGGCTTTTCTTGAAAGGTGCTTTACTGTAGTTCGTTTTGGGATAATTTATTTAGTAAATATTTTTTTCTTTTGTTAACAAAAATGAGCATTGAACAAAGAATCAACTTGAAGTTTCTCGTTCGACTTGGAAAAACTCCAACTGAAACATTCAATTTGCTCCAAGAAGTTTACGGAGATGCTACGATGTCAAGAACTCGGATTTTTGAGTGGCACAAGAGGTTCAGAGAGGGAAGAGAGGATGTGGAAAATGATCCTAAGAGTGGAAGGCCAACAACAAGCAGAACAAACGAAAATGTTAAGCATGTGAGAGAAAAAGTGCGCAATGACCGCCGCCTTACTGTTAGAATGATAGCAGATGAGTTGAGCATGAATAGTGAGAGGGTGTGGAGGATCATTACAGAAGATCTGGGGATGAGGAAGGTTTGTGCGAAAATGGTACCAAGGTTGCTGAATGATGGGCAAAAGGAAAATCGTGTGCAAGTGTGTCAAGACATCCTGAAACAACTTGAAATTACACCAGATCTGCTGAGTAGAGTTGTTACCGGTGATGAGTCGTGGATCTTCAAGTACGATCCACTCACCAAACGGCAGAGCCTTGAATGGAAGAGTGCATCCTCAACAAGACCCAAGAAAGCATGGCTGTTCAAGTCCAAAATTAAGGTGATGCTGATTGTTTTCTTTGATGTTCATGGAATTGTTCATCTAGAATTCTTGCCACAGGGCCAAACCATTAACCAGAATGTTTACAAAGACATCTTGCGACGTTTGATGCGTTCGGTAAGGGAGAAAAGAAGAGAATTGTGGGAGACAAAGTCATGGCTGCTTCATCATGACAATGCTCCTGCTCACAATGCCTTAAGCATACGACAATTTCTTGCAGAAAATAACATTGCCGTGCTGGAGCAACCACCCTACTCGCCAGATCTGGCTCCCTGTGATTTTTTCTTGTTTCCTAAGCTCAAGGGAGTCATTAAAGGAACCCGTTTTCAAGACTCAAAAGCCATAACAACAGCCGTAACGAAGGAACTACGAGCGATCCCAATGGAATCTTTCCAGAAGTGCATAGAAGCATGGCAACAGAGATTAGAAAAGTGCATTCGAGCTCAAGGAGATTACTTTGAAGGGGACAAGTTGTAATTTTTACGTGGCATTTCAAATAAAATAATTATTTACACAGTCCCGTTACTTTTCAAACAGCCCTCGTATTAAAAACAATGATTTTTTGGAGCAACTTGATTGGTTTCGCTCTGCTCATGTTAGCATTATAGCACTTTTTATTTGTAAACTTTCCTGTTCCATAGTATATAATTATCAAATATTTTCTCATGGTTCAATATATTTCTTGTTCTATGTTGCATCTATTTATTTACATTAGATCCCGCTTAATAAATCTTCGAATAATAAAATCCAGCCGCATATTATATCCAAAACCGCTGGAACGGAAATTTAATATTGTAAAAATGCCGCTTTATAAATCCAGTATTTTTTTATGGCTTTAAATAAAATTACGTTAATCTTTTCGGTGTTCTGCAAGAGTCTTAATTAATGTGCTGTATTTTTTGCTCAACGCTCCAATTTTTCGTTTTGTGAATTAATCTTAATAATTGTGCTGTATTTTTCATTTATTTTAAACTCTATTTTGTTGCGCCGGTTATAAAATCCCCCCCTTATTCGATCCGAAAGTACTTTGAATCGAAGTGGATTTACTGAATGGAGTCTACCGTAATAAGCTACTTTTAACTGGAAACAATCAAAGTTACTTCTTATTTAGAATTTGCCCCAAAGTTGGAAAAAAGCTTCTTACTTTTTTGATCTATCTGACTATTTAACCTTCAAAGCAACTGGTTCTTTGGCTCGATCGCTGTGTTCAGTGACTTGTAAATGGCTTTTTAGCAATCAAACTTGGTCAGAAGAATTCTGGATAAAGATTGGATTAGGAGATTTATGTGAACAAAACTTTTATAAAATTGGTATATCATTAATTACTTTGTGCTATGTCAAAAAATTTGTGTTTTTTTTTTAATTGATTTTTTTAGAAACTTACACATGCTACTGTTGCTTAGCAAAAAAATTTCAATTTTTCTGGATTATACCTTTTTAAATTTTTTTACAATTTCTAAATTATCAAAATTTCTGAATTATCTAAAGTTTTTTGAATTATAATTTCTAAATCAGTGTGGTCCAACTTCTGCACTCTTGTGGGCCACTTTTCAAAATTATTCGAGTTTGCGGGCCTCAACCGGCTAAAAACACTTATTTTTCTCCCAAACTCAGGGTGTTCTCTAAAAAAAAAAAGGTCTTCAATTGGAATCGATCTCCGAAATTCCTATTTTCGTACCAAAATCAGGGTGTTCTCTAAAAAATAAAAAAAAAGGTCTTTAATTGGAATCGAGCTCCGAAATTCCGATTTTCGTCCCAAAATCACAGCGTTTTCCAAAAAAAAAAGGTTGCCGCTGCTTGTAATCGACAAGACTTGTGCAAAATTGTTCCGTAGTTGGACCACGCTGTTCTAAATTATCAAAGTCTATTGCAAAAATAACCAGAAATTTACTTTTCTTGAGAAACTGTCTAATCTTGTTCAAGTTATATGAACAAAAATAAAATATAAATTTGAAAGAAAAAGGAAAAAATTTTATAAACCAATGGTGTGCTGAGCATTAAAGCTTGTTTGTAACCAATATTTGGTAGTATGTTTACAATTCCAAACTGATTTTACAGGAAATGATATAGTCGATCTTGGAACCCCTTTAAAAGATGGTCTTACAGTTGAAGCAGCGACAAAAATGAATCTTCTTCCAAAGACTTCAGTTGCTGCTAGTATTCTTGATGCCCATTGTGGTTAGTTATTAAACGTTTAGATTAGATACTGTTGTAAATGTATCTGGAAGTACCATGATAAGTCTTCATTATCACAAGAATGATTACTTATGCTAATTTTTTTAATCACATTAAAGTTGTATTTTACATAAAATAAAAAAAATCACAAAAAATATATCACATAGTCCATCTTATTGACCAAAGAGTTTACATTAAGTACCTGTAATTATATTTTGAATCATATATAATCAAATCAAGAATTATATCATATATCATCAAATCAAGATTTTATCTTGACTTAAAAAAAGTAACATTAAGCAGCTGTCAAGTAATTACCCGATTTGGTCTAAAATATTGATTTTACACTGTTATGTAACTAATTTGGAACTGACTGTTAAAGTTACCAAGCAGAGTAAAATGATGTTAAGTGTTTTTCTCAAGGGTACAGAACAGAATAAAAGCTGGAGGTAGAACATGACGTTTTGATCAAAACGATTCTCTGTATCTCTTGGTTTTGCTTCCAATCATAATCCATCTGTTGGTGAAAACCAATAAGTTCACAAGTTTACAACCAGAGGAGAAAGAGATAAAATTGTGACATGATGAAGAATTTGAAAGTATTTGAACTAGGCTACCTATTATAATATCAAAATTGTTTTCGAACTACGTAGCACTTTGCTTTGAAGGTGGTATTGGCACTATTGGAGGTGATATTTCGGAATTAAATTTGTCATCTACCGAAAAATCCCTTACTGAACGAATTTCTTTTATTTGTGGAACATCCTCATGTCACATGGCGGTAAATATTTGTAAGATTTACCAGCGAAAATACTATTTTAATTCTATTTCCTTGATATTTTTAATTCATTACTTTTTATTCGCCATTCAACAATGAGTATAGCTTTCGTTGCAATTCACACATCAGTTAAGCCTTGCTTTTCCACTTTTTCAATTCCATATCGTTAATTCTTTTTGGTGTTGGTTTTAGAACCCTGTTTTCCATTTATTTTTATTCGCTTACACTCAAACAAAGAGTTTGTTAGTTTCATCTGGTTTGCATTCGAGTTCCATGTAGCTGTTCCTGTTAGTGCACTTTTCTCCGTTTAAGCTGCCGATCATCATGCTCGGCACCAAATAACCGTCTTCATCTTCGTTTGCTTGTCTCGTGCTTTCTTCCGGTAATGTTTCGTACAAGTTATCTTGTGTCGGGTTTTCGTATCGAACGTTGCTTGACGCCGCTGAAAATGGATTGTTTGTTGTTGAGGTTTTCGAAGTTTGCAGCATTTCCTGAGATTCGATCGGATCCTAAAGTTGAAGGACTTTATTTCTCGGCATCATGTACCATACTAATTACAATGAAAATTTTTGTAAAAGTTAAAAGTATATTTTAGAAGTTACACAAATGATTATGCAAGTCATTTGTTCGTGACGCTTGAAGTTACGAAAAGTGATTTTAATTCCGAAACTGCCGTTAAATCGGCGGTTAAGGCGTGTGTCGCATTGTAGTAATAGAGAGCTGTTTTTCGTTTTGATGAACTGACATAAAGCCCCTCTTACCAAAAGGCTTAGACGTTATATTTTATTTACACAGTTTCCCAAACATATTCATATGCACGCCTATAGGCTATAGCCTAGTTTTATCAAAAGCTGATCCTAGTAATCATTTCACAAAATTATACGTAAGCCCATTGCCATATTTTTGTAAGTTAAAATAAACCAGTAGATTCATAGCTATACCGTTGCAAATTCATAATCGACGTTGTTAGACAGCTCTTCATATACATGATATACAGATTGTTGCTCGTTGGACAAAAGTGATGTGTTTGGTTGACAAAGTGCTGGCTCGTTGAACTGCTCCGTAAATCTACAATATTCCGTGTACTAATCAGACGATTCGAATTGTCACGAGTCATAACATGTTAACACGCGCTAATTTTTATAATTTTGATAAAATCTTCAAAACATTTTCTTTTTTGTGAGCCTTTATTCAGTTCTTACAGTTATAAATGTAGACGTTCATGGCAGTATTTGGTACCTGTGTCGTTGCTTGGTACTTTTACTGCTTGTTTTTGAATCTTGTTTCATTGAAATCGTTGTGGTTGAAACGTCTAAAGTTTTATTATTCCCTTATATTTGGTATTGATAGCATAATGCACTCTGTACTCTCACCTTCTTTCTTTTTTTTACATCGGCGTTTAAGAATAATTCCTATGACCACGAGAAATACGAGAAAAACGATCGCGAGGACGATTGGTATTACCAGATTTGATTTTAACGGTGTTTGTGTGGTGGTTGTTTCTAATGCGCATAGTTTTGTAAAATAGCGGATAAAACTATCGGCATTAAAAAAAAACAGGTAAAAACGGTTGAATTGATAACTTACTTGTTGTTATGCAAGGCAATTGAGGAAGCGTTGATAAAATATTTGTGGGATAACTGTGAAAAAGTAATAAACAACTGAAACATTTTGTGTTTGACATTATGAGTGGTTATCGGCAGTGTGGTCGAGTGATTAGAGCGCGGGGATTGTGATCGACATGGTCTCGGTTCAAAACCTACTCGCGCCATTCTGTTGCGTCTTTGAAAAAAACACTTAACGGCACTTTCCTCTGCTTAATGGTCTTAGCAAGCAGTTCTAAATTTCAGTCGTATCTTTAGTAAATTTCAAGCGGACAGCAATATCTTAGCAACTCCGCAAGCAGGTCAGGGTAATTGCTTACCCTGAGTATTAGCGCCTCCGTCGGTTTCCAGCGAGTCAGGAGGATAAATATAGAGATAAAATAAAAAATAAATAAATAAAAAATAAACTGATCAAGGGTTATTGATCGCATTGCAGATATGGCAACGGTATCGAAATTGATAAGGCTTTGGTTACAACAACATAATATTTTATGATCGTCGTTTACATTTGATGCTGCATGGAAAGTAACAACAGCAATCGTGTGACTAGTTTACAAGCGCAATCTATTTATTTGCTAAATTTTTTCTCTATCCGGTATTGATAAATTTTTGATAAAATGTACACGGCTTAACTGCGCTCTTACTATTTTTTTTGCGTAGTTGAGTTTTGAATGTTTCCTCCGCACAAGATACTTTCTTTTCCACCTTGGTAGCACGTTCTTACTAACTGAGTGTGAACACGATCGGATGCATTGTGAAGCGCATGGCATTCGGTCGGTACCCGCCAGTCATTCCATTCTCCTTAAAAAGTTTGTCAAACAGGAATATATTGAGCATTTTTCGCAAGTGCTGTAAAATGCGGTGTCTAGTCTTTTACGAAATAGATTATCCTAAAAATATTAAGGCTCATTGCTAGTATACGAGTGTTTTTGTATCCTATTCTTTAGTTTTGAATATAAAATTGCTTTCTTGCACAGTAGAATCAGAACATAGATGAAAAACGGGTAAAACGGCGAAAATTGAACGAATGAATGCATAAACTTATTAAAAAAAAGCAAAACAATTTTTTACCAGTACATTCAATATATCCGTTTAAGTTGCAAGTGTAGTGATAAATTAATGTGCACGACGGCCACTCGTTGCAGGTCTTTGTCGTAACGCGGTCGCATTCTGTTTAAAAAAGACTCATACTTATTTATATATTAATGAAGGTTTCGTAGAAATTTTTTAAACAAGAGACAGTTTAAATCAGTGATTTTTCGTAAAGCTTGTTGCATAAAAAAACTTGATAAAAACTTACGTGTTCCATTGCATTTCGTCGCGCTGATCGTGTTCCATTTTTTGCATGTTTTCGGGTCCGCGGTGCATCCACTAAGCGACTTGTAGTAGAGCGTCTGCTTGATTTCTGAACCGCATTTTCGTCCACTCGGATCACCAGGACAGTAGCGCCTGTATTCAAGGTCGCATGCTAGCTTGTCCCTGCATGGTTGGAAAGGCGTTACTTGCCATCTGTAACTCTTTTTGTCTCCTTTTCTATAACCTTGACTTTGCACGATAATTATTCCGTTAAACAGTGCAAGTATCCATACTTTCATGATTAACTTCGATATCAGCTAATTAATAATTAAACTATTTTTTTAAAAAAGTATCAACAATTCTCTAGTGTAAATAGAAAAAGCTTTTAGCCCGGTGTTGTAAATTTTGGAATTTTTCAGACATGTAAATTAAATTTGTTTGTCTTTAGCTTAGTACGAAACCTTTGTTTGTACCGGGTGTTTGGGGACCTTATTATTCAGCAATGATACCTGGATATTGGTTAAACGAAGGAGGTCAAAGTGCAACGGGAAGCTTGGTTAGTTAACAGTGTGCTTAAGCCTGCGTCGTGTGCAGGCGACGTTGCTTTTAAATCAGTCGCGTCACACAAAAACGTCTGTTGCAGGTTGATCACGTGATTAAATCACACCCTGCTTATCGCAAATTGCTGAAGTCGGCGGAGGCGAGGTAAGCCTTGATCTGTGCTCGTTCGACGTTATCACGAGCCGCTACCTCGGTATTTCCGTTCTTCAGCGGCCAGAACGTTTACGAACATCTCAATTTTTGCGTTCACGACTTGGCGCGGAGGTTGGGAATCGATTGTTTCGATTTTATCACCAAAAACGTCCACGTCACTCCTGATCATCATGGCAATCGCTCTCCTCTCGCGGACCCGTCACTGTGTGGTGCTATTTGTGGCCTCACACTCGATCAGTCTCTGGACGACCTCGTCAAAAAATATCTTGCCACCTTGCAGTCCCTCGCTGTGAGTGATCTAACGTCCAGGATGAGTGTGTGTGTGTGTGTGTTCTCACTGATGAGCGGATGATGTTCAGTGCGGATCGCGTCGCATCGTGGAGACACTAGAGGAGCGCGGACATCGTATTTCAATCATCTTCATGTGTGGAGGCCTGAGCAAGAACACGCTCTTTGTTCAACTTCACGCTGACGTCCTCGGTGGGTGATTTCATGCTTCGTTGCGCTTTCACGACAAAAAACTAACGCGAGAACTTTCCAGATCGACCAGTTATTCTTGGACGCGAAACCGAATCTGTTTTGCTCGGAGCCGCTATACTTGGTGCTTGCGCATCAGGGGATTTCCCGTCAATACAAGTGCGTTCGGTTTGAGTTTTAATAAATCTATTTGTTGAACGAGCTTAAAGTGAAACCAATTCGCTGCTTGATAAAAATGCTAATTTCTACTCGGATGACAATTTGCAATATTGCAAATTTCAATTAAAGCTCGGCTTCGAAATCATTAAATGCTACATGTTACACAATTTTAAGGATTTTATTTTAGTTATTTACTTTTATGTTGGTCATTTTTCGGCTTTGTTAGTTGCTGCTCTACGTGGGCTAATGTGATAATATTTTAAGATTTAACTGGAACGGCTTTCTCTTTTGCGAAAGACAGTACATATTACGTGGTGATGCTGTAAGAAAAATAAAGTTCAGAAAAAGCTATAACTTCTTAACTAAGATCGTTCAATTTGAGATAATTCCCATAAAAAGTTTTTAAACTCGAAATCTTGTTAAATTGCAAGCTGGAAATGACAAATTTTCAGGATGCGATGCGATCAATGAGTAAACCTGCCAAGATCTATCAACCTACTCCTGAAACTCGCTCTTTCTACGACAAGAAGTATCGAGTCTTTTTAGCTATGACGAACCATCAAATCGAATACAGAAGAATGATGGGAGACTGAAGCCATAGCAAATATCTTGTTTTTAATTTTCGATTAATTAAAAAATTTATTTTGCCTCTAATCTGACATTTATCAAGATTATAATTGTTTCAGGAGTTTAACAATTTCCATTGAACTTCCGGTTTAGTAATTTCAAAGGTGCATCAAGCAATAAATAAACTTGTATTTTCATTCGTTTTTGTAAAATGGCTGACTTTAACATTTACTGCTTTTTAAAAAGTTGCCTTACGGCTAGCTGCTCTCAATTTCACTTTTTGCCTCAAGCGCTTAAATGTGATTGGACCTTTATTATTTTTATGCTATAAAATGTGTTTGAATTGTTTCGAGTACCTAAATCGATCCTTTTTTCTTGTCTCATATCCATTGACTTAACGCTCTTTTGACACTCGAAAAAGAAACTTAAAGATTCAAATCTTGTGTATTATAGAATATAAAAAGCAAATTCAGTGTTTCACTTTACTTTTTCTAATTTTGTTAACCAATGAAATTGAGTTTTAAAAACTTACGTCATTCAACAATATTTTGACGCGCCATTTAAAATCATTAAAATTTAAACGAATTTTCTTCAGTCTGCCGCAGCCATACTGGTAGTTTGAAGAGTGAAAAAATGAGTTAAACATTCAAGATTGTTAGCCTAGCAGTTTTCATTAAATGAACCCAGTCAATTTGTAGATATCACCAAGCTAACGATTTAAAATTATAAACGATAGTTTTGCGCATTGCAACAATTATGTTACATTTTATTCAAATCAGAATTGAAATAAATTTTAATATATTTAATGTAGCATACTTTAAAAAAGCAGCAGACCATCTGATTAAAATCTAACTTTAAAAATGCTTTAACTGAATAAAATTGTCATAATTGTGGCAATGTAAAGTTAAGTTTTAAAATGGGTGAAGCCGACACTGCATAGTTGCAATATTGATAATTTCGGTTATCGTGCATTTAGTAATTAGCAATGTTGTATTCAATTCGAAAGCTCACGTTTTCAAATGTACTGTTGGCCTAAAAATTAAAGTTTTAATCGTAGGTTCCTTCCAGTGCGAAGTTGCAAAACCGTAAGAATCGTAACTGGTAGAAAGTATTCGGGAAATCGGAAAAGCTCTTTTTATGTGTGATAAACTAGTTTGATATCAAGTTCGATAACTTAAAATTTTGTTGTTTCCCCTTATTTTTCGAATCCTTAAAATTCAGCGAAAGGAATTGTTTTCGCCGCACTTGTAAAAACCAAAAAGTTGATTTTTGATAAAAAATTTTAACTGAACAACAGTAGGCTATCTTGGCATCTCCGGAAGTAGGTCGGGTTAAGTACTTGTCCTATTTATTAGCGCTTCCGTCGCTTTCCTGCCAGTTAAGAGGATAAATTTAGAGATAAAATAAAAATGAAATGATCCTAATTACGACTCCGCCCTTCTTTACTCGTTATGACATTATTTTGTTTAGCAACAGTAAAAATAAAGCTTTTTATTTTTCTACACGAAAAAATTTCGATAAACCGGAATAAATGCAAACCTTGGCGTTTTAATTTGGTAACAAAAACCAGAAAGGTGTATGGCGAAAAAGTGACAAGTGTTATATAGTACTATTTAGTATTAGGTAATACTATAAAACTTGCGTCTTTTAAATAATAATTACTGTATTTGCTGTTATTAGCTACAAGTAGGCCTACAATTAGCATGTCGATTTCGTATTTTTCTGGCATCTTGTTAAAGCGACATTTTTTGACAAAATCAAGTAGTCTGGATAAACAAGTTTTGGCTGTCAAATTAAAATGAAAACGCCAGACAATATGACCTTAAAATAAAAAAAAAGGTTGACTTGTGCTGTAATCAAGATCAAATACTCAACAAAATGTGATGTAAAAAATGAAACACCATATTACGTAAGCTCTGTTGGACAATATTTCAATTTTACGCTGCTGTGTAAAATATATTTAAAACGAACAATCGTAAAATTAGTAATATCACTTTGGGCGCAGCAAGACGATAGAATCATTTAAAATCCAACACAAGACGAGCCTTTTTCACCATTTTGCTTGTCCTAAAATAGTTTAATAATCAAATTTTTTGAAAAAGAAGTTGGGTCGAGCAATACAGTCTTCTATGATTTGAACCCCAGTATAGTTCATACTAAGCGACATTACTCAGTAATTTTTGAAAAATAAACGTCTTTCACTTTTAGACTTATAGTTGAGAGTACCTGAGTTGCTTTGATAATTGTCATGGTAACGGTTTAATTTCTGCTCTAACCAAGATGTTATCGTAATCATTACTTGGGGTTGTAACAAATAGATTTGAACTGAAGCAATATCGCTATAGAAAAAATTGCGCCCCATTAATGACCAATGTTTGCATTTTCCCAAATTCAATTGGTAATCGTTTTAAATTGAAGTTTTAAGAATAACGTTTCCACAAGCACTAAATAGTAATGCGTTTTCTTCTAAAAAAGCACTTTGCAGTGTTTTTCTGGCTATAAAATTTTAATTAACTGTGGTACCAATAGTCTCAATGCAACAAGTATTTAAATATAAAGTGGATAACAATCAAGCAAGTATGTCACGTAGATGTCACAAATACTTAAATTCTTGATACTATGCTTTCTAAAAAATTTAATTTACTTTATCAAAAGCTGGCCAGTGTTTGAGCCAACAGACAGCGATAACAACAGGCTGAAGTAACTCAACTTTCGGGTTCACAAATCACACTATGTTCTACATACTGAACTTTGTTTGATCATCTACCATTGAAATGTGTGGATTTTAAAAAATGGTCTCTCTAAATATATTTCTTTGGACTGCACTTACTTTCACCTATAATGTAGATTCCAAATTTTTAGCGCTTTTCAAAATTCTAAAAAATTGCTGGTCAAAATAAACACTTCTCAATAATTACAAGCGACATAATCTTCGAAAAATTGAATTAACTATGCATTACAACAGTTGGAAGCAGTTGCTAAACTGTACTCTGTGACCAATAAAAATGGTCGAATCAGCGTATTTAACAAGAACGATGTTCTTTATAAATGACGTAAATCATCTAAAAGACAGGAAGGTAAACGGCGATGAATTGAAGAATGTGACCCCAATTTCGACATAGAATTACTCGAGGACACATTCAAAAAGGCCAGGTTAGCATGAATGGAAATTTATTTTATCAATAATACTGTTGAAACGAAAAAATGCATGAAAACAGCATACGTGAATGAGGAAAATATTTACAGGACCAAGATTTCGATTTGTGTTGGATTACAAAATAAAAAAACAGTCCGGTTCATCAACGCTATCGTGTAGTTTCGCATGACATAAACGCGAAACCAACAATTTCACGGAGTTACGACCGTGATTGTCTTTTTAAAACATCGAAGGTCTGCACAATAATAACACTTGGGCTTGTGCATATAGAAATCAAAATCACGGTATAATATGCTTGAAATTACGTTATGCCATACAGAAAAGATTTTTCTATGCGACAGTAGTTGGTAAATATTGGATGACTGAGGCTAGTTTTTTTTTCATCCAATTTACACAATTAACAAGCAACAATCCAACAGAAAATGCGAACGAACATCGAGAAAGTTCGAGAACGTTTGATAGACAAATAAATTGAGGGCAAAAATATATTAAGACAACAAACTTATTTCAAGAGTTTAAAAAAGTTAGATTAGTATCAGTTTTGATTTTTTGTGTTTTGAAAAAATAAATAATGATTAAAAAGCGTTTAGTTTGATAACCACAATAATAGCACATCGCAGAATAGTATAGTTAACATTTTGTTTTATTTCAGACAGTACAGCCAAAAACTAGTTAAATGCACACTAAAGCGAGGTAGAAAACAAGTATACGCAAAGGTAGGACCAATTGTGAGCACTAAGTAAAAAAATAACAACACCAACCAACAAGTGCAAAGCAAACAAAAAAGCCGCCCTTGCAGAAAAAAAAAAAAATTTCTTTTAATAAAAACTTTTTCAAAGCTTTGAATGAGAATTTGTTTTCACCAAAAATCAATTCGTGTTTCAAACACAAAACAAGGATTTGTCACTTTAACCGTAGAATGGTGCTGAAAAAACTTCAATTGAAATCTCTTGTTACTTTACTTTCGTCGCTAGCTAGTAAACCCAAATCGAAACAGAAATTAAGTATAATTTGCATCCGGGGCATCTTTACATCCGGAAACGAAACAAATTCACGTCGAGGGCTTGATGATAAACTGAGAAACGAAATTGAAGACGCCGAAAATCATAATAAGGGTATGGATGACAATTGAGCAAGGAGTTAATTTGCCCAAAGACTTCATAGCTAGCAAATAGATGAGGCTGGGGAGGATGAAGATGTACACCATGCCACACAACGCTCCACTATACCTGAAACAATTAAGTTTTTATTAAAAAAAATTAATAAGGCAACGTCCGAGGGAACTTGCTGTTTAAACTCATTTGTGGAAATTGAATAATTGATACGCGGTGTTGATATTAGAAATTTTTTTGACGTAAAAATTTTCAACCGATTTAATCTGTAAAAATTTTCAACGAAAAGAAGCGTGTATTACATTTAATGCAACCGGTTTTTCACGCGTCAATTACGATTAAAAAAAATATTTTAGACCACATCCATTCAACGAAGCATTTATTGAATATCAGTTAAAGTTGGCTAGGATCCGTTTCTTCAGTGAAAACAAAATATACAAATTTGAAGGAAAAAAAATTCAACTCGTGTCAAGATATCGATTGATTGGCAACGGGATAGTTCAATACGATAACACTCCGACTTGCAAACAAAAAAACGCAAGTTTAATGCTCGGCCTACCCGAGTGGTTTTTGTTGTGCTGTTAGGAAAGGCACTTGACAAATTGGCTGTGCGAATAAAAAACGAATCAATTATACTTGCGTGATTGTTAATAAAAAGCATTAAAATAATGGAAAAATACGTTATAATAAATAAAAAAAATCAAGAATACAAAACAATTTAATTATTGGGTGGATTGTAAACATAATCCAGTGTTTTCCTATCAAAATCACGTGACACGTGGGCCATCTTAATTCAAGCTGTATAAGTTGAAACTTGGGGCGAACTTAGATAATAATAATAGAAGATACTTGGAGCTTTTTATAAGTTTCTTTAGTATTAAATTTAATGCAACAAGCATCAATAAGCTTATCCTGTCAGTTAATTTTAATTTATAATAAATAACACAAAAACAATATCTAATAACTTATTGATGAACAAGCAATTGGGGTGTTAAATGGAAGAAGTAGGCAGATGATAAATCAGAATGGATTAACGAAGTAATTATAAAGCAAGAAACAAACATGCGTTTCATAATCTGTTCACTTTATCAAGCAATTTAGCATGACACGGTACAAAGTTTAACACGGACTTGAATTCCTTTAACTCAATGGAATGAATTTTAGAACGGAAAAAACGGCATTACAGCAACAGTATTATTTGCCGCAAAATTATAGATAAAGGTGACGTGCTGGCCGACGAAACACCTCAGATGGCCTCGAGGATCTCGTGGCTGTTTTTTTAAAGCCAAGATTTTTAACTTGTTCAAGACATTCATTCAAATTTTAAATAACAAATAATCTTTCTGTTCTTCATCTACTACGTAAATTTCTCACAAGCCAACCTAATACAACCAAGAGTAGGACAAGTATCAACGAATAAAACAATTTCTTGAGGGCGGGTGTAACCGGTTTCCAAACTACCGATTGGGGTTACAATCGTCTAGAAGGCCCTTAAAAGGTGCCCGGAAGAAAAAGTGCACTTTTGCGGTTGAAAAGTTATTCTCGATTAACATAAACGTTTACAAGAAAACTTGGTGAGGAAAAAAAAAGTCTTGATAGCTTGAACGTAGTTTCCAAACAAGATTTTTTTTTTTCTTCCCTTAGTTTTCTGGCTCCAATTCCATGTTTTTAGGGGATCGGTTAAGCTTACGTCAGGTCTGTTCCGCTTTACCGCGTAGAGACGTGAAATCGCTAAAACAGTTTTCGATCATTTTTTGACGAATATTCTCACCTGATAAGATCGCCGATACGTGGGTAGAAGATTGCAACCAAGACGCACGATGCGACTAAGCAGATGTTCACAGTAATTACGTGCCAAAAGCTGCAAACAAACATCATTTAAAGTAGGCGTCCAGAACACTTAAAGTAAGTTAAATATTGATTGCATGCGCTTGTGTTTGAAACTGTCGTAAACCAGCTTTGTTATTCGAAAAGACAACTTAAGAGTCGTAAAAGCAATAAAAAGCTATCATCTCTTTATCTTCATTTCTGTTTGCCCCCTTGACTTGCAAGAAAACTTCGGAGGCGTTAAACTTAAGGCAACCATCAAGCGATTAACCAGACCTCTTTCGAGATGCCGAGATATAGTTGTCCAATTAAAATTTTTTTTCGGTTTTTAAGTTTTAATTTGGAAAGATTTGGAGCAACTTGCTAAAACTTCCGAACAGAGGAAAGTGTCGTAAAGTGTCTTTACCAATCGCGTTTGCCATCAATATTCCGCTCTTATTCAATCGATAAAGCTGCGGATAAACCAGAGTCAGTAAGCCAAAGCGTGCAACCACGAGTGTAGATCCCAACTGCACCGCAATTGTCTTTCGACTACGCGCACAATGAAATGCGGTAAATGCAACGGCTAGTTTGAATAAAAGCTACCGAGTACTGACCCGGGCCAGGCTGATTTGCAGAGGGCGTAGAGAGCGTTTACTCTGAACATGTAAGCAAGCAGCGGGTAGACTGTCGTCATCTGGAAGAGAAGCAGGATTCTGGCGATGCTCGCGAACACGTCTGAAGCAGGCACGTTGTCGAGAAGATTCTGGAACGTGAAAAAACTTTTTGGAGGCGAGCTTTTTATTGGTTCAAACTCTCAAGCAATGCTCATATGCAGATAAAAAATTAACTTATTTCGAGTTGTTTCTTTCATAAATTTGAATTTAAGTTATTTGCTAATAATTGAACACAAGTAAAAATATTATTATTAAATGCATTGTTGAAATTTTGATGCCATGGATCCTTATCTAGAAATGGAGATTTTCTTATAGTTCTTTTCAATTACACAGATTACAAGCAGATGATCAAATAGCCCAAATTTATATACAAGAATTTATAGTATATAAAGTTATATAAATCATTAGTGTTTCACGCGAAATCAATGACAAATCTTTTCTTATTAATGCTCGTTTATTTATTAATTTCAAAATGCTCCACCCAAAAGAATAAACTTTCGCTTTGTTTCACAAAGCTATGTTGAATTTTAATAATATAAAATACGTTAATAACGAACAAACATTTATTGTACCGCTCGAGAATTGGAGATGATTGCCTAATAGCGTCATTAAAAATAAATCTAATCGAAAGAAAAACAGAAAGGAGAAATGAAAATTAAAACGAAAAAACAAAGCTCTTTTAAAGATGCTAGCAACTTAAAAGAACCAAATCATTCAAGACAACAATCTTTTATTACTCCTACTACTAAAAACATTTAAGTTTTTTTATTGCATTGTATAAATTTACAATGATTACCAGATTGATAGCCAATATTGTAAAGAAAAGCGTTCGGTACAATTTTTTCTACAAGTACGGTTGCTTTGGGTATTACCGGTCACAGGAAGCAAAATTCTAGTGCAAACAATTTACACTCAAGTGTCTACGGTCGCAGCTTCGATCGCCTTTTCACATACTTGTTCCACGCATGTTCATACACCAAGTGCTACGATAACGAAGTTTAAAAAGGTAAAAGACCAACTCACAGCAGCGATGCAGCCTTTGGGCAATGGAAAAGAAACATAAAACGAGACACCGACAATCAGGTAGGTCAACACGACCAGCAGATAACCCAGGCTAAGATCGCGGACGTTGTTTTCTTGATGTTTGTTGTTCTTCAAGATAGTTATGACGGCGCTGGAAAGCAAACGAGTGTAAAAGGTCAAAGTTCAAAGGCGACAGTGAATTTGAATCGCGACGGTTTTCAACTAACTTACTTGTGAAGAAAAAACGCGAGCGACAGTAGACCGGTCAGAGCAGTGAATGTCGACCTGAAATCGGGAAATTGAAACCCGCGCGGATCTTGAGCCCAGGTAAACTCATAATTCCAACCCCAGAGAGAAGCCTTTGTTATGACAAAACTCAAAATGCACACGACAGATACCGTACCTAAACAGAGAATAAAAATCAAAAAGTGAACCACTCGGTCTATAACGAAATTGTTACCCAAAGAATTGAATTTGGTGAAGAAAGTTGGAGATTTGAAGTTCAACAAAGGTAGGAGCAAAATCGCAAGGTACAACGGAACCGTGAAGTCTGAAGACCAATAGCCGTGCTGTTTTATCGCCGATAAATCGAAGGAATTCGCTTGCAGTAGAAACGTCATGTGCTTATTGGAATGGTTTCGTGGAGGAATCGGGAATCCGTCCGGACATAGGACGTGATACATATTCGAGGAATTGGTTTGATCGTGTTGAAAATGACGTGTTATAGCATCTGTTAAATCATAAAATATACGTGACCAAGATTGTGGAGTCAATTTTTCAGATGTGTTGGAGTCGGAGATTTTATTATTTTTGGCTAATATTCCGACTCCAATTTTGCTATGTTATCCGTATAGTTGCGTAAAAATGATAGTATATTAATCAGGTTAAAAAACCTACATATAACGAAGATAAATACGTTTTTTTTTATTTATTTAATTAAAAGAACCAAACAGCATATATGCACCTTGCACTACAAATAATATCATTTATAGAGCAGAAAGTACATAAATATATAATGTTAGTAGAAAAAATATCAACGAAAACAGAGTTGTGGAGTCCAAGTCGAAATCTCGAGTCGGCATCGCACAGATCTGCATAGCTGGCGTTGGAATCGGAGCCGCACAATAATTCCTCCGACTCTCATCCCGATTCGTGACACGCAGAAAGATTTAAAGCAATAAAGCGAGTATTGAAAATCGAACAAACTTAACAAGAAAAATCATTCGTTAAATACAGATACAGGATGGCTACCGTAAACAAAAATCCCCCCTCCGTACAAAAAGCTTGACATCAGCACCCAATAAACGACCATTCCTCCGAGGAAGGTGATGAGAGCAAACACAATTGCCAACCACTCTCCGACGCTTCCCAGATAATGCTTGCACACGTCCGAAAACTCGAAAACTTCGGTTTCTAAAAGATGAAATCACAGAATTTGTTTTTTGTTGTAGGCAAACCTTTTGAAATCGACCAATCAAAGAAACTTATATCAAACCTATAAAATTCTTCGATAGCAGCACTCTGTAGGCGGTGTAAAAAGTAAGACCCCCCATCAATATGATGAGAAAAACGCCGAAGGTGAAACCCGCTTGCTCCAGCCCCCACGGCATTGTGAGAAGTGATGTGCCCATCATTGTGTTCCAAATCGAAAATCTTTGAAAAACAAACAGCGAGTTATTTTTGTGCAGGAGTTTCGTTAATCACAGTCAAGCTGTTTGCAAGAATAACGCAGCACCCGCCAAGCTTGTGATTATATTGTTGACGTAGAAGTAATAATCACCTTTAATATGACGTCAGTTGTCGCCCACATTATCTTTTTGTAAAACTTTAAAACATTGCATCTATTCGTGAAAGTCGGACTTAATACAACTTCATATCTAAGCTTCTTTAATTACCAATTTTTTCTCTGTTGAATTTAAATGCTCAAGTAACTCCTTGCAAAAGTTAGCCTAATTAAATTTTGTTAAGGCAGTTTATACTGTCTCACAATAAATTAAAGTCACAGTACAAGAATCGGATAATAAATCTAATTAAAATATTTCAAAAAGTAATTGCAAATCAGGGGTTCTATAAATATTTTACTAGTCTTCGCAAAACCAATTATAAATTTTTGCTCGGTCCTCCCTTCGTTGTTAGGAAAGATTTATGTTGGCCTAGTGCAGGGATGACGAACCTTTGTAGGGCTGGTCAAAAACGACAGTTTTTTCAAACTTACATTAAGTTGGGTCATTGGCTAAAAAAAGTTGAAGACTAAAAAAAAAGTCACTTCTCATCAGTATCTAAAATTTCTAATTTCAGCCAAAATTCAAGGTAAAAACAAAAAAAAGTCTGCACCGTCCTATCCGTCCTAAATTAATGTTGCAGACTAAAAATGACAGAAATTTCAGAACATCAGGTGGGTCATTGAATTTCAACTAGTCAGTGGTTGGCCATCCCTGGCCTAGTGGCTGGTATTTCTTTTAGCCAGAGAAACCACTGTAAGTAAGCCGCATAACCCATTGAAGAAATTGTCGTAAACTATTTTTCCAAAGGCCGCAATGGAAATCACTCAGGTAAACAGAGCACTGAGCTCCCTTCTTCTGCTCGCAAGTCAATTTGTTATTACACAAGTTATCCCCCGATAAAATATCCCTGATTTGCAAAACCAATGTTGAGTTTTCGCTCGGTAACAAACAATCGTGATAGATCAGGCTTTGTCGCAAGAACAAAAAGAAAGAAAACATGCAACTTCAAATCAAAAGTACACAGTCTACTAACATGCTGACTATGCTGTTTTGACGTTCTGCGACTTTCGTGGGAATAATGTTGAAAAGCGATGACGGAAGCACATGGTCGGGAATTCTCTGTGCAGACAAAACTATTACGTAATTGAAAAAAAAGATGATCGCATGCTGAAATATTCAATAAACAAATGGAGGCGAGAAAAACATTAAAAAACAGATTAGATTATTAAAATACAGACGAGTAACATAAGGAGTTAGGTGCTAGAAATGACTTGAATAAAAGGTAAAAGGCGCACAAAATCATATTCAATCAAAATACGATCATACTTTCACCAATCAAAATTACAAAAAAACTGTTTAATGATTGCAATACTACTATAGCTTAAACTTTCATGATTAATAAGTAATTTTGGAATAATGATAATAATTATATTAAGTTAGTTACATTATAATATATACAATTTTATATCAAATACTGCAAAAATTAGATGACTAATTTTATAAAAGTACCATTCTATCATCTGAATGATGAACTAATTTGTTGTAATACTTTTGACGATTAAAAGTGGCAGAAAGAGAATGCAGATCACCATGAGATAAATTTGAAGAAAAAGTTTCTTTTTTTACTTCTTTTACATCATTTGATGTACTGGGACTTGCACCTAAATGCAATTATAAACATACATTAATATAGCTTCTAAAAAACCTTCCACAAAGTGAGCCTGTAGAGAAATTCTTCTCTTTTGAAGGCCACTTTTTAAACAATTAAAACTTTTGGATTGCAGTTATTTTGAATCTGTCCAAAACAACACCAAAAAGATTTTTTTGGAAAATTAATATGAAGTGAATATGAAAAAAACTTTTTAAAAGGCACGTACGAACCTTTTTTAGTTCTCACTTAATTTTTGAAGAAATACTGTAGTCCTAAAATATAAACAATTGCATGATCTCTCAAACTTATTTCTCAGACCGTCATAAAAAGTATATGTATGTTGCTTCCAATAAACAAGATTTAGAATATTTAAAATTGTTTAACAACTAGAAAATAACACTGTGCCATGTGCAACTCATGTTTTAGACCAGTGTTTCTCAATATGGGCCCTCAGGCCCACAAGTGGGCCTGAGAATTTTTGAAATGGGCCTGAAGTTTTCATTGGGCCTGCATTAGGTCCCAAGAAAAATGTATGGCTAAAATTGATAGTTTATCTGCTAATCTAAATTTATGGAATCATGACCTTAATGTTCAAGCGAATTGGACCTTATTGGTCAAGATTTTAATTGGTCAATTATTGGTCAAGATCGAATTGGACAAGACCTTAATTGGTTTTTTAATACAATATATAATATAATTAGTTTTTTTTGCAAATGTGTTTTTATAGATATAAATTTTAAAATTTCTTATGTTATTAGGCTAAAGTGTCTTAATTCTTAATAGCTCAGTGATTTAAGGTTGTGGTATAATTTTATTATTAAAAGATAGTTTGATTATTGATTATAACATTATAAAACAAATGGCTTAATTATTTTAATTTGTTAAAACATTTATTTTCGGTTTATTAGGATAATATCCAACGTTTCTTTTAACCCCCTGACTTTCCATAATGGCATCTTCAAGTTTGAAGAAAAGGAAGACTGTCCGCAATTACCAGAAAGATTTCTTATTACTAGGCTTTTATCCATCAACTGCTGATTCTGAGAAGCCTGAATGTGTGGACTGTGGTTTAATAATGACAAATGATTCCATGAAAAAGTCAAAATTATTATTAGCTCATCAACAGGCGAAGCATCCTAGTTATGTAGGGAAAGAGCTCAGCTATTTTGAAAAAAAAGTGGAGTTACGGCAGAAGCACACTCCAAAACCTTTAGATTTCCTTTGGAAAAAGGCAAGAGATACGGTAATAATAGAAAGACACTTAAATTTAGCTATATTGTAAGTGAAATGATTGCTAAGGTGGGAAAGCCCCACACGATTGCAGAACGTCTAGTGAAGCCAGTAAAGTTGATTTGTGCTAAAGAATTGCTAGGAGAACAAGCTGCTAATATTTTACAGAAGATCCCCTCGTCCAATGACACAGTAAAAAAAAGGCAAGATGAAATGGCAGAAAATCTTGAGGAACAGCTAGTGGAAAAATTAAAAGTTTTAAAGTTTTTACTGCAAATTGATGAAATTACAATAAATAACTCTGTTTATTACTTGCCTATGTTCAATATATTGATGCAATAGTAATCCATGAAGAAATGTTATTCATAAACAAGCTGATTGACACACGAAGTGAAACAATTTATGCAGCTGTTTATGAATTCCTGCACAATAATGGGATTCCCCTGTCAAATCTATTGCAGATTGCCACAACGGTGCCAGTGCTATGACCGGAAGGCACAATGGTTTTGTTGCAAAATCAAAAGAAGATGCCCCCCATATAATTACAATTCATTGCATTATTCATCGAAAACATCTTGCTGCTAAATCTCTCAATAATGACATCCAAGAGGCATTGAAAGTTGCAATTTCAGCAATAAATTTTATCAAAGCTAATGCTTTGCATGACCGCTTGTTTCAGAAACTATGTGAGGGTGAGGCACCAGACATTTCTCTTACACACTGAAGTTAGGTGGCTTTTTAAAAGAAATTCCCTTGTTGAACTTTGGGACATGGTTCTTATCTTTGTTCATCACATGGAAACTAACGCTCAAAGCAAGAAACAAAACTGTAAAGCTGAGACTTTGTTTTCAGCATTAAATAACAGTAATATAAAGGCAAGGATTTTTTACCTGGCTGACTTATTTGAGCATGTTAACCAACTAAACAAAACACTACAAGTGCGAAACACTAATCTCGTAGATTTTGCTGAGAAAGTGCGCTCTTTTTTGAACAAATTAAATCTCTGGTAGATGCATCTACAAAAGACTTAAGAGAAGATATGACCGGAAGATTTAAAGATATAATCGAAATGAGTCCACCAGGTTGGATTATAGATATGGCACACTTTGACGTCTTAAGTAAGGAAGACATTGATCCCATTATTGCTGGTAAACTTCTTGAACTAAAGGACAACAAAGTATTACTGGCAAATATTGAAAGGAATAGATTAATCAGATGGCTGAGCGTAAGATCATTCTATCCATTGTTATTTGAAAAAGTACTTCCATTCTTACTTGGATTTCCTACTACTTGGTTAGTTGAAGCAGGATTTTCTGCAGTAAATGATTTACTGACAAAGAAATCAATTGCAAATTGAAAAGAGAGGAGACTTACGCTTGAGGTTGAACCAAGGTTTAGCAGTGCAACTTGACAAGCTGATAAATAGACACAAGGATTAGTTTGGTCATTGACAATTTTACTGTATTGTTTATATTAATAAGAAAACATTTCATGATACTCGAAATTTTTATTAAAGGTTTTGTGGGCCTAATATTTCTTTTGACAGTGAAAATGGGCCTCAAGAGAAGAAAGGTTGAGAACCACTGTTTTAGACCATCCCACTATGAAAAGTTGTTTAACTGTTGTTGTATTTCCAAATAAATTAACAGAATAAATTAAGGTCCCTGAGCTTTGATTCTGTTTGCATCATGTTTTGCTAACAGTTTATTTCACTGATCTTTATTCTTCAGTGCACATATAAATACTGCAAATTTTTGTTTTGATACTCAAATAAAACAGAAGTCTATTTAAGAAAACTGTTGTTTTTAGTTTATTAATTTGATATGTTTTAGATGTTTTCTTTTAAATAAATTTTTATACATCAGAGAAAATTAACAATTGGGTAATTTAGAAATACAATTTAGGGAAAGAGTAATTTAGAAATACAATTTAGGGAAAGAGTAGACTTTTTTAACCCAATATACTTTACAACAATACACAAATATTCATGTTAAAATAACAAGACACTACAAACGGTTTCGGCTTACATTAGCCCTCTTCAGATAAATTATTAGCAATTATTTGCAAATGGATCATTGTTTTTGTTAAATATATTTAAATTGTAATTTTTTTATTTGGATTTTACGTGGTGCATTTGCTTTACGGTTGTTGTTTTGCGTTTACATTTTTAAATCAATTTTCAAGAAATCCTTTTATAAAAACCTCGTGTGACAAAATTAGTAAACAACTAGTAATCAGGTCATTGACCTGAATCTTTAAATTACATGACAGAACTTCTAAACATATATTTTTATTCATCTGAAGAGGGCTAATGTAAGCCGAAAACGTTTATGGTGTCTTTTTGTTATTTTAGCATGAATATTCGGGTGTTGCTGCATGCAATTGTAAATTGGGTAATTCCATGTCAAGCGTATGGCCCCAGTTTGACCCTCTACAAATTCTCTCAAACTTTTTCAAAATCTTCTTTTGCCTAATTTAGGCATGTTTTAAAAATTTTAGCGTAACAGCTTGAGTATTCAAAAATTACAATACTCCAAAGTTTTAGATAGTCGCTGTGAGAGATGGTGCTCGGTTATTTGGTACGAAGCACGACAATTTGGCGGGAGACAATTCGACGAGACAAATTCGTCGACAAGCCAATTTGTCGGAAAAATAAATAATTTTGATTTACCTTTACCAGCGTTGATTGATAAGAGTGAAAATTGTCAAAAGCATTAAATTTAGGGATGTCCCTAGCTGAATATTTATCTATTTAAATTTACAATAGTTTAATTTCAAATATTTGGATTAAAAAAAAAAAATACATACCGGTAAATTGTTAAATTTTTGAAGCAAGGTCGTTTAACATATATGTTTTATGAAAAAGTACAATAACGTAGCTTAGGTTAAAGTTTTGCAGGCGTACGAAAGTTATGACGTCGTAATAAGCATTTTACTATTTATAAACATTTTTCTAAAAATCTATTCTGGTCGGCGCGCAGAAACATTTTTTTGCAGATCGGCATATCAGAAAAATACTGAATGACGGTAAAGTCGGAGCGGTTATTGTATTAAACAATCAAACCAGAAAAATTATTCCAACTATTTTTTATTAGCTCTATCAGTTTGTTTCGTCTATAGGGCTCGTCAGAAAGTTTTAAAAAATCTGAAAAACAAATACAATACACAATTGCTTTGTTTTACTTAACTTCAGTTTTCATCAAAACGATCATAAAACTGCAAAAAAAGTTTTCGGTGTTTACGCTCTTGTTTCGAAAAAATAAATGAATATAATGGATTAATAGAACGCATTCCAATCCTAATTTTTTTTAAAAGCATTTTTTAAGCGCTCTGTTTGTTCCAATAAATTTATACGTTTTATGGAAACATTAGCGTAAGCAAAGGAAAAAAACTTTACACATTGAAGTTTAATCCAAAACGATTTGTTACCGCCTTATGTACGTTTCACTTCTGCAAGGTTTCTATTGGGCTTGATCTAATCTTCTGTCTTGAGCCTTGACAATAGTTACATCGTAGTCATTGGTACAAACCTGATTGAATTTTTTTATCTTTTGTTTAGACTAGTTCCAGTTGTATTGTTAAACAACTCTCATAGTCAATGTTTTTTAGAAGTCGTTAATTGCACAGCTGCGATTAATGCAATGGAATTGTTCTAAATTTTCGCAAGCGCGTGAATTTTGCGACATCACAAATGAAGGCGTTTATGGTTAGCAGGTAGGTAACAAATAAGCATGGCGAGTTCAAATAAGCATAAATAATTTTGTTCGGTTATATTATAAAAAGATTAATTACACAATTATCCCGCCGAATTTCCCCGTTTATCTTTACCCACAGTGCCAGAATCATTAATCATGATACTAGCCATAATAAATTTATATTTGAAAACATTAGCGTAAGCAACGGAAAAAAATTTACACATTAAAATTTAATCCAAAAAAATTTGTAATCGGCTTACATCCCAGCACGGAATGTAGTTGTTTCGATACTCGCGTGGGATAATTTTTTTGGCTGCTTTCTTGATGATGTTACAGAAGTTCTGGTAAGCCGCATCCACATCAAGTGAATCAGGCGGCAACAAAGTCTTTGCGAATTTATTTCTCGAAGCAATGTAGTGACTCCATTTGGCCTTGCGGAAGTTCCATCACTTAACAGGCATGCTTGGCACTGCCAGAGCAAACCTTGGTGGTGTAATAAGCGAAGGTCGATGTTGTGACCTGGGGAACTTCTCAAGGAGACGTCTATCCGGTAAGCGACTGTTAGGACCTACGTTAGCGAAAGCTAGAAGTGAATTGGTGCCAGTGTTCCAGCCGCCGGAGTAAAAACTGGCGGCGTCCCTGGCGTTGTATAGGAGGGCAAGACAATTAATACCCACCCGGCCAAGCATTCAGCGTCCGGACTGTTATCATCGTAACCCCAATCAACATGACGACAGTTAAAATCGCCAGCATAAAGACAGGGGCGAGGAAACACTGGGAGATCCAGGGATCACAATCGTGTTGTTGGAGCTTCGTAGGCGTTGACTATTTTATAATCATCAACGTCCACGCACAACTACTCGATCTCCGATGTCGGTGGAGATTGGTCTAAAAGCATGTACCTTAGTCGCTCATGGACAAACGTGGCAAAGTCATGCTTCCTGCTTAAGAAGACCTAGCTAGTTAGTAGCTTGGAAGTAAAAACTTCTGTGCATTAGTGCAATGGGTCTCCTGTAGAAGGATGACGAGTGAGTCAGACTGCAGAGCAAGGTAATGAAGAATGTTCATCTTGCTTGCAGTGAGGCCTTTGATGTTCAGCTAAAGCAGTGTTCTTCAAACTTTTTTCATCGAGACCCATTTTTCACAGGCAAATTTTTTCGCGACCCCTTAAAAAGGATCTTCACCTAGAATCGATCTCTGATTCCGCTATTTTTCCCCAAAAATCAAGGTGTTCTCTAAAAAAAAAAAGCTCTTCACTTCGATTTCATCTCTGATTTCCTTATTTTTCTCCCAAAATCAAGGTGTCCTCTAAAAAAAAAAAAAGGTCTTCACTTCAATTTGCTGTTGCATTTCGCTATTTTTCTGCCAATCCCGTGACCCCCATTGAGCCTTTTTGCAACCCCCAGTTTGAAGAGCCCTGAGCTAAAGAATAGTGGATCTTTGAAACTTGTTGGCAATGTTCCCTGAAAAGGGCAGTTTTCTCCAGGTATTGCCCCATCCTGAAAAGGACGTTTACCAATTAGCAGACCCTCGCTGAACATCAGAATGGGTGGATACCCTTCCGTTTCGGCAGGTTTGGTTCCAGTCTGTCATGTTTAACACAAAGAACAGACTTACTCACGGTCCAGGCTGCGAGAAAGCACCTGCCATACCTTTTGACATTGTTTTAAAGCTTTTATTTTGTTATTCATTTAGGTTTATGACATGTTGTTTAGGCAATCTCTAGACATGCAAAAAAATTTTTTATTTTGGAGGGTCAAATGCACCTCCATATTAACCCTTTACAGTTGATTTACAAAAATGAAACTCTTCTTAGAAGTTGATAAAAAAATTTTCTTTCACTGGCAAAAAAATCTTTTACATGAATAAGTCCCCTTAAGGTATTTTTATGTCAAAAGATGGCACTATTTTGCATTTTTTGCATTTGGTCCATATTTTGAATTAAAGTAAGTTTCACAACAATGCAGTATTCTTATTCAAACTTATCAAGTTGTTGTGTAGTAGGCAACTATCATTCACAGCTAACTGGTCCTTCATTCTTTTTTTTTGTTCAAAAATTGTAAACATTCAAAATTGACCCAAACTATGTTTTTGGATTAAAAGCAATTTTGGTAGGTCATAAACCCCGCATAATACAAGATTACTATTTTGTTGCATGAGATATATAAAGCATACCAAGAATTAAACACATATTTGAAACAAAAGTTATCTGTGAATTTTGAAATTGGAGATATGCATCTGCGAAAGTGCTACCAAACAACCAAGGGCCATCTCTCTTGGGGCTATCTAAAATTTTGGAGCATTGTAATTTTTAAAATACTTAAGCTATTAAGCTAAAATTTTTAAAACATACCTAAATCATGCTACAGAACAATTTGACAAAGTTTGAGAAAATTTAGAGAGGATTAAACTTAGAATTTCAAAAAATTTAGGACACTTGACTTGCAATGACCCAATTTTAAAATTTTCTGATTATTGTAGAGTACAAAATTATAAATATATTATAAACTTTCAATTCACAATAGCAAGCAGAAATTTTTGCAGAAATGTTATAAAAATTATGTTGAGTAGATAAACTAAAACAACACTTAATACACAAAGAGCATTTATTGGCCAGTTATTAATGAATAGAATCTTATTTATACCTAAACTGCCATAGCTATAAGGACTAGTTGAGTACCATTTTGGATGCATGAGGGGTTGCCTTGGTCTTTTTGAAATCAAAGGCTGTTTTTCTTCTACCAGATTATCATCTTCATTAGTTTCAAGGAAACTGTAAGATTTAAATTTTTCAGCAAATACATAGAAATTTTATAAAACAACCACTATTTAAAAAATAGACCTCTTAGATAGATGAGCAGCATCAGTGGGAGTAAATGTTACAGGAAAGTCATTCACATTTGGCTTTGAAGACTGTATTCCATTAGTGCTTCCATAGTTAGAATTCATTATAAAACTTTTGAAAAGCAATAAATAAAATTGTTCAAAAACATACTGATAACTAACTCCAGAAAAATCAAAATGCTTACTTAAAAGTATAGCTTAGTTTCCTCAGTATACTATATCAACATCAGCAATAATTTTGGGTCTCTTTAAGAAGGGACTGTAATTGTTTTTTGGGTCTCTTGAAAAAGTCACCATAAACGATTTTTTTGGTGAAACTAATCCAGAATCCCCTACAGCACTAGGATTGAATAAATAAGAAATCAAGTGGAAAGAATCTCTTAAAAAAGCAATTGTAAACACAGGGAGGATTTGGGTTAGTTTTACGTACAAAAGTTTTTTACACTGGCTTCTTGAACAGACCCCTTTGTTATTTCCTCCTGGTACTGTAGGGTGAATTTTAGGTTATTTTCACGAACAAAAAACAGTTACGGTCCCTTCTTAAAAAGATCCAAGAGGGTTTCAAAATGAACAAATACATATACTCTGACATTAGCTTGAAATTATGCCTAAACTAGTCAACACTTTTAAACCACAGTTTACTTTAAACTGGCATATGCTGACTATACAAACAAAATATCTAAAGCTTGCCTCAAAATTAGGATTTCTAAAAAATAATTGAAAATGTTTTCACGACTACAATTGAGAATTTAAGACTACACTACAATCGTAACAACGATTGACAAAAACACAAAATGTATTTGTCTTTGTTTTGAACTTTGAAACTCATTTTGTTTTGATTTTTACCTGGATCTATTTTTAGGATTCAACGGTTCAATAATATAATAATAAAATAAAGAAGTTTCTATCCGTTCTGGCAAGTAATTACATCAAAGATGTGGTTGGATCAGAGCGATGGAATAATAAAAAAATTCAATGCTCAATCCCAAAACTAATTGTGATGTTAACGCGCTTTGTCTACGTCATAACATGCATTGTCTGATCTGGTGTTTAATTTATTTGCTTAAAAACTACTTAAGTTTACCTACAATAGTTTACGATTAGGTCAGTGTTTTACTTATGCTTTTAATTGTGCTAGTTTTGTTGAGTTAGGTTAGGGTAAGGTATGTTTTGTAGATTTGTTATCTGTAATTAAGATATAATCTGCAATTGTGCACGTAATGTCTTATCAATCATTTCTATTATTTCTATGATTTGATTCTATTTGAATAAGATTGAGTTTGTAAATAAAATATGGTAAACCCAGCCTCAAAGGCTGTTCCAATCAGAGCAGCCTTGGTGCCGGTCCCAAGCCCGGATAAATGGGGAGGGTTGCGACAGGAAGGGCATCCGGCGTAAAACACAGCCAAATATTTTTCAATGCGCGTTGTAAAATCTAACTTTATACCGGATCGGTCGAGGCCCGGAAAAACAACGACCGTTACCAGTGACTGGACACCAAGGGTCACTGGTGGACATGCTACTTGAATGCAAAGAAGAGGTGGAAAGCAATGGGGAAGAAGGAAGGAGAGAAATGAAGAGAGGAAGAAAGCTAAGAAGATCAAGCTGAGGGTTGCTACATTAAATGTTGGAACCATGACCGGTAAAGGAAGAGAAGTGGCAGATCTTATGGAACGAAGAGGGGTGGACATACTGTGTGTGCAGGAAACTCGCTGGAAGGGGGAGAGAGCACATAGAGTCACCTACAGCAGTGGCGGACACAGTTTGCAGGTGGATTACTGTTACTTCCACAAATTTTAGTTTTCTAAATTTTGGAAAGTTTTTGAAATTTTGTTCCGATGATAAAAAGTTTTTGAAATTTTGTAGAAATTTATTCGGTAACTTATTACGTTATTTAATCGTCTACCTTTTTTGGCGCCTGTAAAGAAGGCCTCGCCAATAACACAATCTCGGTGTCTACTAAACGATAAAATTCTTAATCTTCTTGCTGGATCGTACCTTCGAACCAGCGACAGCAAAAATATAGTCTAGCTAAATCACAGCTCAGACTACCACAATATCTTCTTTATTAAGAAATATGCCCCAATCCACTTAGGAGCCCGAATAGTATAAATCAAATCAACAGATTAAAACTCAATAGCTTAACTCTTCACAATCACGTAGACCACCAAAGACTTGCGTTCAAAAACTATGACTTCACACAGTTAACAATTTTCCAATTTTTAGTTACCACAACGAAACATCGAATTTTAATAATGCTGCTTTTCAGCGAACCGTATTTATACCATTGGTAAGGTTACTCGAATGTTCTGACATTATCCAAATCACAAACAACAACTATTACGTCATAGACAAAACAGGTCAAGCGGATAGTTCTGGAATGTACTTCGAGATTCGTGAAATTAAGCAGTGTTGCCATTTTTTCTTGTAAATAAATATAAATATTTAAATTACTTATAAAACTGTTATTTCTTCGGCTATTTGAGCCGGACCAACGCGAAATCAAAGAGATTTTTTATGAGATTGTGAATCTACATAATTTGGGCGATTTTTAGGAACGGAACAATTACATTATGGTGAGAAGACGAAGAATCAAGGAGGTGGTGGATACAAAAGTTGTTGTCGGTGAAAGTGTAGCGAAACAGCACAGAATAGTAGTCAGTGCGATGGTCATTTGGACAAAGTGGAGGAAAGCACCAAAACCAGTGAAGAGAATAAAATGGTGGAAACTAAAGGACTCGAAAGTGAACAATAAATTTAAAATGGAAGTGATTGAAAGTGGAATACTTGGTGGACAGGAAGACTGGCAAAGAATGGCTGAAATGATACGGAGCATTGCCAGAAGGAACTGGCTGAAACCTAGGAAAAAGTTATCACAGCAGGTAGATGGGAAACGTGGTGGTGAAACCAGGAAGTCCAGGAGAAGCTGAAGGATAAGAAAAAAGCTAAAAAGGCATGGAATACCATCAGAGATGATGCAAGCAAGTTGGCCTATAAAAATGCAAGAAAGCAAGCTAAGAGAGAAGTGGCAAAGGCAAGAAACAAGGCATATGAGGAGCTCTACGAAAAACTGGAAACAAAGGAGGGGGAAAACGAGTTGTTCAAAATAGCAAAGCAGAGAAACACACAAAGCAAGGATGTTCAACAAGTAAGAGTAATCAAGAGTAATGGAAGAAGTGAAACAGAGATGGAAGGAGTATTTCGACAACTTACTCAACCATGAAAATCCTAGAGAAAGAAGAGAAACGAGAACAGAAGGGAGAGAAAGGGACGTGGAAGATATCTCTGGAGAAGAAGTCAGAACTGGTTTGAGGAAGATGAAGAAGGGAAAGGCTCAAGGACCTGATGACATACCAGTGGAAGCATGGATTGCTCTAGGCAATAAAGCTGTGGAGTTTTTAGTAAATTTTTTCAACAGACTCTTGCGAGGAGAGAAGATGCCAGATGAATGGAGAAGGAGCGTGCTTGTACCTTTGTACAAAGGTAAAGGAGACATCAAGGAATGTGGAAACTACCGGGGGATCAAATTGATGAGTCACACTATGAAATTGTGGGAGAGGATAATAGAAGCAAGGATAAGGAAGGAGGTGACAATCGCTGAGCAACAATTTGGGTTCATGCCAGGAAGGAGTACCACCGACGCAATATTTTGTCTAAGGATGCTGTCGGAAAAATGGACTGAAGGGCAGAAGGCAGTGCACTGTGCCTTTATTGACCTGGAAAAAGCATATGACAGGGTACCCAGGGAGGAACTGTGGGAATGCTTGCGGTTAGCTGAAACATCAGAGTGCTACATAAAGAATATCCAGGATATGTATGACGGAGCGACAACAACTGTGAGAAGCGCCGCAGGGTTGACTAAAGAATTTAAGGTAGATGTTGGACTCCACCAAGGTTCAGCACTCAGCCCATTCCTTTTTTCCATCATCATAGACAGGCTGACGGAGGACATCAGGGAGCACGCACCATGGGATATGCTGTTTGCAGATGACATAGTTCTGTGCAGACAAAATCATAGGGAGCTACAGGAGGATCTGGAGATTTGGAGAAATGCACTGGAGGGAAGAGGCCTGAAAGTGAGCCGGAGCAAGACTGAATATTTGAGGGTTGGAGGTGTGGATGATGGAGAAGAGTTGAAGCTGCGAGGAGAAAAGGTAAAGAGAGCAAAAAACTTTAAATACCAGGGTTCAACAGTTAGTAGCAATGGAAGATGTGAAGAAGAAGTAAGGAGAAGGATCCAAGCAGGATGGATGTGTTGGAGGAAGGTGTCTGGAGTTCTGTGCGACAGGAAGTTATCAGCAAAGGTTAAGGGTAAAATGTACAAGAGTATTGTTAGATTAGCCATGCTTTATGGAATGGAAACGGTGGCAGTGACGGAAAGACAGATGGGAAAAATGGAAGTTGCAGAGTTGAAAATGGTGAGATGGGCACTAGGAGTGACAAGAAAGGACAAGATAAAAAACGAATACGTGAGAGGGACTGCAAAAATTGCAAAGCTGGGAGACAAACTTCGGAATGCAAGGCTACGTTGGTATGGACACATAAAAAGGAGAAAAGAAGACTACGTGGGGAAAAGGATGATGGAGATGGCGGTGCCAGGCATAAGGAAAAGAGGAAGACCAAAGAGAAGGTGGATGGATTTGGTGAGAGAAGACATGGAAAGGGTTAGAGCTAGGGAAGGAGACGAAGTAGATCGAGTGAAATGGAGATTACTGTCGCGCTGTGGCGACCCCGAGTAGGGAGAAGCCGAAAGAAGAAGAAGAAGAAGAATATGGTTAAATTACTGTTGTGCTAACGTGATTGAAACAGGAAGCCGGTACTGAAGACTGTACCTGGACCTAGACATGGAGCATAATAATCATATCATGAGTGGCAAGTAGGTGTTCAAGAGAGAGAGAGAGAGAGAATGAAAGTTTGTTCAGCCAATGCACACATAAACATTTCAGATTAGAAAAAACATAATAAAAAACTATTACCGTACGCACTTTGTTGTAATTCAAAATATTGGAGTCGGCCTACGGTAGAGTTGCCATACCACTAACCAAAATTCTGGACACATCCGGAATTTTGGCATCCAGCAAATTATTTTTCAGAATTTAGACATGAAACTCGTATGCTTAATTTTGGACAAAAATTGAAAAATCCAAGACCGATTCCAAGTGAAGACCTTTTTTTTTGGAGAACACCATAATTTGGCAGGAAGATCAAAAATTCCGAAACTGATTCAAAGTGAAGACCTTTTTTTTTGGTCTTCATCCTAGAATCCCGAAAATAATTTTATTTTCTCTGCATCTCCAAAAATTTTTTTAGCTAATACGCCTATCTCTGTCCGGAATTCCGCCTATTCAGATATGGCAACCCTAGTCTACAGTGGGCGAAGAAAGAGCCCCTTTTTTTATTCGACTCTGCATAAGTTTTAAAACATTTATTTTATTTTACTCTCCGACCTTGTCAGACTACAAACCAAAATAGTACCGTGAAAAATGATTTGAAAAAGGCTTCCATCAAGCTTCCATCAAGAACAACTTTTAATCGTCAACTATTCAAGATCAGCAACAACTATAATAAGGTGTGGCCTATCAAAAATCATTCAAATATTCCACGCGCCGACTAATCAATGATGTGAATGAAAATCGCTTTTAAATCATTTTATCCATTTGGCTTCAATAAGAGTTCCCAATTCTGGCTTAAAATTTGCTTCGGCGTGCTCATCTTTGATAAACGCTTACACTCAAGTTGACAGCATGGCCAAGTGAGACACAGCGCCGTATTGATGGCAATCACGGGCAAATACGGGCAAAATCGATCGACACAGTAGAAGTTCAAAAGTTACAGCAGAGTCTACTCGCCCCACTCTGTTGCATTCTAGTATAGGAAAGACATTTCACGATGCTTTCTTTTTCTTGGCGGTCTTAGCAAAAACTTTTAGCTTTCAGGCATAAGCTATAAAAATTAAAAAATTAAGCATAAATATTTTTAACCAAACAGCAACATCTGGGCATCTCCAAAAGCAGGTCTGGGTTATCACTTCAAGGTTGACTAAGCTTACCATACGTCGCAATTTTTAGAGGTTTGTCCCGCTTGTTTTGGCAGAAATCTCGCCTGAAATCGAAGACAGATTTCATGTGCACAGTCCCTTTTTTCTTGATTTTTTTAGAGATCACTAGTTTTCAGAGACGAAAATTATAACCTTTTTTTTTTAGCGAACACTTTTAGGAACCAAAATTAAGAAATCGGACACTTATTCAAAGTGAAGACCTTTTTTTTTTAGAGAACACTTCTTTTTAGGGACGAAAATTATGAAATCCGAGAATGATTCGAAGTGAAGACCTTTTTTTAAGGAACATTATTTTTAGGGACGAATTTTTTTCTGTTAATAGGCGTCCCGATTTGACAATTCAAAAATATGGTATGCCTATTGTTGACCAATGTAATTCCTCCGTTATTTTTATCCGAGTCAAGAATAAAAATTAACGGTACAATCTAATTAGGCTTATACGCTGTTAAAGTTTTTAATCTTAATTAAAATGATTTGTTGGAAAACTATCTTTTCCAATGAGGTCATTTGATGGGCTCTTAAACCTACATAAAATGTTCATACTGTGAACAAATACCAATCGTCCACTAACCTAAAGCTGACCCAAGGTCGGAGGGACGTCGGGTGAACAGCGACAATTGATTGCATCGATGTTGTTTCTCCGACGGTTTACTTTCTGGTTCAACGTGATTGTAATTGTGATAGCCGTGTTGTCATCTCGATCACAAGCGAGCCAATTATAAACAAAAAAATTTAAGGTTTGTGGTTCCTAAAATTGCATTGCTGCAGTGAAAAAAATTATTTATCGCGACTTTCAACATCAAAACCACATAATCTAAAGCTCACTGCTTGTCCATGGTTTTGGCTTTCAGCTAATTAATCAGTTTATCGTCATGAAAGAAGATTATGAGATTAAGCTGTCGAATATTGCTTTAGATTTTCTCCCATAATTGTTAATTGCTACTTTTTATCAAGCTATCTCACTAAGTGGTTTGGAACCGCTTTAAAATTTGTATAAAATTTTTTCCCCAATTTGTTTGCTATTTTTGGTGATATACCTTTTTTTGCTGCCACTTGGTATCGCTTAACATTAATTAACCTAAATCAAGATATTGTTTTCAACACTGGTAAAGCCGTTATAGGTAGAGCTTTAAATCAAACTTTATATTCTTTTTGCGCCAGCAAATGTTAATTAAGCAATCTCTTTAAAAACAGTAACATTGGTGCAATTACTATGAAATTAGAAAATTTTACAAAAAAGGTTCCTTTAGTAACAAAATTTAGAAATATTTCTTCGTACCTTCTTGATTAAATATTATCAATAAAATAAGTTTATTTACGTCAGAATAGGGTTGCTACACCAAAAACTCAAAAGTCCGGAAAAAAATTTCAATGTCCGGAATTTTGGCATCCAGCAAATCATTTTTCAGAACTTGGACATGAAACTCGTATGCTCGATTTTGGGACGAAAATTGAAAAATCCGAGATTGATTCCAAGTGAAAACTTTTTTTTAGAGAACACCATAATTTTGGCAGGAAGATCAAAAATTTCGAAACTGATTCAAAGTGGAGACCTTTTTTTTTGGTCTTCATCCTATAATCCCAGACGACAATTTTATTTTCTCCGCACCTCCAAAAAATTTTTTGGCTGGTACGCCTATGTCTATCTGGAATTCTGTTTATTCAGATATGGCAACCCTACGTCAGAAAGATGTCGATTTACGATATTTTATATGTATGATTATATACAGTGTATATATAGAAGTTTTTCAAAATTTTTAGTCTTTATTCATAAGAAAAGTGCTCAATAACGCCAAGTCCGAGCGGTTAAATTAATTAATTAAATTTTGTAAACTGAAATTAAATTAATTAATATACAAAGCGTGGTGAACTAATAAAGCCTATATACAAAGTATAAAGGAGGGTGAATTATTGTGACAACGATTGGTACGAGATAGCTTGTTTCTTAACGGTAATAAATTACAAATTTTTGTAAAAAGCATTTATTCAACCGCCAGTGATAATGGTTAATTTACTTCTTTATGCATTTTGATTAAATAGCTTCGATTAAAGAAGTTTTTGCTTTAGGACTACTTTTCAAGAGATGAAGCAGAATTGTGTAACGCTATAGGATACCTTCGTCGGAGCGACGTTGGTAGCCTACAAGGTTGTCTATTAACGATTTTTAACTGAACGAATTTTATATAAAAAATCATATAATTAATCACCATATATAAAAAATTGAGTCTCTTCCATTTAAAAAACGTAGCTAAGTAGCTTTAAGATCAAACACGTTTAAGAGAAAAAAACAACGTTTTTGAAAATTTTGCAACCAATAAAAATGATTGAGCTGCACGATGAGCTTTTAAGATTTAAGTAAAAACAAATAACAGCTTCATTGCAAAATAAAACTCCGCTTAAAATATAGATTTAAATTTAGGCTATTTATAGTTATACGATTTAAAAAACAGTTTTAAAATAGTTTTTAATGTTAAAAATAGCCCATGTTGATAAAAACTGAAAAAATAAAAAATCTTAAAGCTTTTTTGATAGTAAAAGCAGCTTTTATCAAAATAACTTTTTTTTTCGTTCTTTTGTTTCATATGAATGATCAGAGTTTAATTTCACAGACCTTTACCTTTAAAATAAACAAAGTTTTTACCCAATCATAACAAAAAATTGTTTCAACAGAAAATACAGAAAACAAAATTGAGGTACTTGCTAATTGTTCAATGCTGTTAAATATTAACGAAAAATTATATAAAAAATTTGTTATTGGTCTAATGGCAATAACGGAGTCATAAAAGCTCTAGATCGAAGTTTTACAAAGTCTTGATTCTTGCCATCACTCAACGTCAACTCGCTTTTTTCTTTTAATCTGGTGAATGAGACCAGACGCAAATGTGATTGCTAGAATTTGTAACAACATTACTCCCACGACCATGCTTGCAAGCGCAACCGCGTGTGTTGTTACTTGACTTTTTAAATGTTGAAAACATCCCTATGAAAATATAAGGTTAACTTGTATTCTTTTTTGCAAAAATTGTACTCATGTGAAATCGTACAATGGCTGCATGGGATGTCATTGACGTTACTTTCGAAGACATTAAACATTCATCTTCATCAATGTAATCTCCTTTTGTGTCTCGGACGCAGCAAGTCAAAGGCCAAGGCTGTGTAGAGTTAATTCCAGCGTCAAACACACTTTCCGCATAATCCGATCCGTTACTGAATCCGCAACATGAAAACTAAAAAAAAAGATCAAAAATCTTTATTGCCTGCGCTTTAGTCTATGAAAATTAGTTTTTTTATAATGTAGGCCTATACTATTTTTTTAGGTTAATTTCACCCGACCCATAAAAGATAAGCCTAAGGACGGTTATAAGCTTTTTTGATTTATTAATACAAGTCGATTGGTTTTGATAATTTTTACTAGCTAATTTTATGAACCTAAATAGACCTAAATGCGCGGTTTTAATAGCTATTATAATTGATAGGTTATAGTATTTTTTAATTTTTACCCTCGACATTTTGTTGTGTCCTTAGAATAAAAACTTTACGGCACTTTCCTTTTCTAGGCGGTCTTAGCAAGCAGCTGTAAATTTCAATCATATCACTACTAAACGACGAAAAATTTTAACCATGCAGCATTATTTGGCATCTTCGAAAGCAGATTGGGGTAATCACTTTAAGGTTGTCCTAAGTTTTACGCGTTTTACTAAAAGTCAGGAAGATAAATGGATGTTGTAATATTAATCTATTATTGCATATTCAGCGGAATTTCACCAGAAGTACGTAAGAAATTAATATTTTTTGATTAAACAGAAGTGGCCACATGAGAGAAAGTTCTAAAGAATCATATTTAGTATATCTTGAGTAATTCAAATATTTCAATACAATGTTTGGCAATACCGTAGTTTGTATGAAATCCCAAGCATCCGTTGTCGTCTTTCCAACCACAGATAAAACTCCATATTGATTTTGAATTGATGCTTTTAATGTTTTTAGTAGTATTTTATTCAGATTTTCAGTAAAGAAAAGAACAAAAGTTAGTGCTGCTATTTCAGCCTTTAAAAACACCACAAGAACAAAGATGAACTAAAAAAAAGTTTTGTTAAAAACAGTCATCAGTTTGGTTTTAATATCTAGCGATAATTTAAGAAAGAAGATTTTTGTGATATTTTTAAAAGTCTTAATGTATTCTCAAAATTTAAGGTTGTCACAAACTTTGCTCGGGAATCCCAAAGGACCAGTTGAGCTAGGTAACCCGAATACCTGCGCTGAAACAAAGCTGTGTCTAAATTTTATTTTATTCCGGCTCAAGAAGTAGTTTTGCTATGAGCCTGACGGTTTATACAGTTGGTTAACGAAAGCTCGGATTGATTTCGTTGAAGACTCTTTTCACAACAAACGGAGACCCTTGTCTCTAATAAAAAACAGATGTATTACAAGAATATCACGTCCGACGAAACTTCTATTCCACGCTTTGCCAAACTGCAAAGCGAAATCAACACTATAACTCGACTCAATCAACACAAATAATTCTACCTCTGTAGAACAAAACTGCCAACCACTGGCACACAATAAATTCAACAATTGTCCACCGACACAAAATCTAACGGTCCACCTCCTGTGGCCAAACAAAATCACCTTCGCTCGAGCCGCCACTCGAGTCGCTTCAAATTACCTCACAACGATAATAATCATTTCTCGCTACGCATCGGCTTTATATAGAAAACAAAATCACGTGACGTAAACTTTCTCGTAATTTCGAGATTCAGCCAGAAACCCCTGGAGAGATCGTTACGCGAAACAAGTGGCATATACGCGAACCTTCCAGTACAATGACGTTAGTCAAAAACATATTACGTCAATACAAAAAGAAAAAAAAGAAAAAGATACATGTATCGAGCCATATAACAAATTGGACGTATATCGCAAACAGCGCTCAAAAAGCCGCATTGATTCTCTTATAATAAAACTACGAATCGCTTTTTAACGGGGATACACTACATCGTTATGATTAAAATTATGAATGAAGTGTGACAAAGGTGAAGGTTGAAATATTATTCATAATAACGCAAAGGATTTTTTTCCAAAGTATCTTATTGATAAAATCTGAAGAGCTCAGAACAAAAAGCTAAAATCAGGTTTGAGTGGAAAAGATTTTAGGTTTTTGATTTTATGTTAAAATATTTGAATTATAATGTTTTATATTTTTTAAAATCAGATTGGTGATCTAATCAACATTCTTTTTGAAAAACTTGTATTTTTAATTTTAAAAAATTTAATTAACAAACAAAATTTTGTACTTAGACACATATACCGTATTCAATACTGTAAACTTGATCGCTTTTTTTCAAAACGTGGGGCTTAAAGTTTTATTATGTGTTTGGGCACAGAAATAATGATTTTTAATAGGCCTAAAATTAAATTTGTTAATCACTTGGTCACACAAAATTTCATTAATAGAACAAAAACTCGCCATTTCGAGAAAACAAACCTGGTGTAGTGTTTAGCTTCATCAAAGACTAGTTTAGAGGTTGGAAAGCCTCCGAGAGTTTTTTGTGTGGCCTCTTTGACAATAAAATCATGTAAGAAGGACCACTGCTGATCGGAAAACCTTTTTTTAGAGAACACTGCAATTTAAAGATGAAACTGAGGGAAATCCGGACAAATTCAAAGTAAAGACCTTTTTTTTAGGAATCACTACTTTTTGGGAACGAGATTCAAGAAAACCGAGAGGGATTCAAAGTGATTACGCAATTTTCTTAGATATTTGAACTTGGCCTCCTTTCTTCACAATTTTATAATATGGCCTCCAATAACAAAAAAGTTCACCACCTCGGGTGTTTGTTGACGTTGGTTCTTAATAAAACTTGTTTGAATTTGAAATGTTCTCTAAATTAGCATTACCTATCAGTTGTAAATCTGACTTGCTTATTTCTTGATGGTCTAAAAAACACCAGAATAGCTTTTGCAGTTGTTGTCGCCTCAATAATGTCAAGAAGTTTGACCTTTTTGATTTTTATAAAGATGTAGAAAAATGAGAAAAAACTTAAAAATTAAAACAGTTTATCAACGACGTCCCTTTTTCCCTATTTTAAATAACTAAGGTACAACTGCTCTACGTGCATCTATTGTTGACTGCCAAATATCTACAGCAAATAATGTCCCTTCTTTTTAAAATACAAATCTGATGGTAGATATTTTTAGGGGCACGAAGAAAAAATTCAAAATCCAATTTAAAATCATAACACCTAATCGCAGAACAACCATCATTCTACAACTTGAATATTTATTTTTGTTTTTACAACACCATTTTTTGTTCATTTATTTGTTGATTAGTGTAAATATATGATATTAGCGTAATATAATAAATAGTAACGAGCTTATACGGTAAATACTAGTGCAGGGTTGCCGTACCTTCTAGAAAATTCCGGACATGTCGAGAATTTTGGCCAAAAAACTCAAATGTCCGGAATTTTGGCATCCAGTAAATTAATTTTCAGAACTTGGACATAAAACTTGTATGTTCGATTTTGAAACATAATTGAAAAATTCCGGACCAATTCTAAGTGAAGACCCTTTATTTTTTTGGTCTTCATTCTAGAATTTTAGACAATTTTATTTTGTCTGCTTCTTCGGAAATTTTTTTACCTGGTACGTCGATGTCTGTCCGGAATTCCACCTTTCAGATATGGCAACCCTATGCTAGTAATAATAAGTGTAAATACAGTAGTTATAAATTATAAAAATAATAAAACAACACAAAAAATAGATTTTATAAGCAGTGACGGGATTCAAAATTTTAAAAACAGGTTCTCTTTTGCATAGAACACAATAACAATAAATTTTCTTATTATACAGAGATATGAAGAGATATCGGGATTTCGTTAAATTAAGAACGATTTTGCAGAACCTAATGACATTCCAAGAATGGGTTCGCGCGAACCCATGCGAACCCTCTGAATCCCATCACTGGTTATAAGGTGAACTGCCTCTTTTACTAAATTTTTAGAAGAAACATAGATTTTACATTTAAAACGAAGTCTTTAAAATATTCCGAGTTACCAAATATTTTGATTGGGAAACTTACAAATGCCCAAGAGGTTTTTCAGTGTCCACTACTTGTTCACGCAACAAACAATACAGAAATGAAGAAAAAAATAAAATAAGCTGAATCAGTTTTTTTTAATCTCAGAACTTTTGTAAGCTTGGTCATTTGGTCAGATGTAACGGAATGATTCACGCAATAATCTAAATTCTGTCATTGTTCTTTTAATTTCAAGCTTTTTGCGAGTTTGATACTTGAGCAAGAAATTGAAAAAGACCCAGAATTAGATTAATTTATCATCAATTTTTAATTTGTTGTTTCTCAATTAGAGCTGGTAATATTTACATGGTGGCTTTTATAATATCCTAATCATATAACAAAAAAAAATTTTTTTAATTTAAATACTTGCCACGCCCAAAATGCACAAGCTGTCTCTCCATGCACCAATGCAACCAAATAAAGATAAAAAGATAGTAACACCACCAACAACAACAGCGATATAAGATAAATACTGGTAGATGAAACGAAGGTTGGTAAACTTGAAAACTTCCATAACTAATTCATAATCAATGATAATCCAAAGCCCGACGCCCAGCAGCGCTACACCACCTAACTTAAAAAAAAATTGCTGTAGCTCTTCTACTTTTCTCGATTGTCATTTTACACTATTCATTCATAACTTACCAAAAAAAGTACGTTCAAGAAAATCATCATTAGTTTGAGCGTTTTATAAAGGGTTTTGTTCATGCTTGAAGTACTTACAGCAGTAACGTTTCAATAAATTATTTTTAAAGAAAGCATAAATCTCAGTCAGAAATCAATTGGGAAGCTTTTATGAGCGAATTGTGTTGAAGTTATATTTAACAATTGATGACCAATAAAACAATATCCTTTTAACTTGTTAAGATTCTTGCGAAAAACTTAAGCGGAATTGCTTGTCGCCACTTGTAGAATCAAACATCAATTGCAATATAAAAGAAAATTAATTTTTTCATTAATAAAAAATTTTTTGTGAAATCATAAACGATTTTTTCAGCAAAAAACAACTTAAGTTGAAAAAACAGAATTAATTATATAAAAAATTTTAAATAAATTTATTTTAAAATTTTTAATTTAAACCTACTTTCTGGGCTGCTGAAAAATTATTAATTTGACCGACAGAAACGCCAACTTCTTGCTATTTCTACAAAAATCTCAAGTTTTTAAAATATTACTGAGAGCCTAGGCCTACTTTTATGACTATCGATAAAATATTAATCTTTTTACGAGGGTTGTGGCTTCTTAAGTCTTTTTCAAACAAAATTTAAATTTAAATAAAACTAACAGTAATGCTTGAAAATTTAAGTTTTTACAGTATTTATAAAAACAAAATTTATCCTATGGCAAATGCTCTTGCAATTTTAATGGAGTTAAGATTTGGAATAAAATTATTTTAGATCTAAAAATGCTTTCCTATCGATTGTTTGGGAAAAAAGTAAAAAAAATATTGTTAGTCAGTACTACATAGATATTGCTTGGGAAATTCCTATCGATTGTTTGGGAAAAAAGTAAAAAAAATATTGTTAGTCAGTACTACGTAGATATTTGAGTTCATCAATGAGAGTACTTAATCTAACAAAATTTTATTTTTATTTGTGTACAAATTGAAATCTCTTGTCTATGTAATTTATTGTGTGTGTCTTTACTTGGTAATGTTGGCGATTATAATTTGGACATTAATTTTTATTATAACTGAGCAGTTTTGACTTGCTGACCACCAATTTAATCTAACGGTCAACCTTATTTTTCTGTTTTGTCAGGTTCACCAACTTTTTATAAACTGTATTGGTATTATAAGTAGTCTCCTGAGTGTATCATGTTTTAAATTGTAGTGCTTTTTTTATCTCTATATTTATCCTTCTGACTAGCAGGAAAGCGACGGAGGCGCTATACGTAGGGCAAGCAATTACCCCGACCTGCTTCCGGAGGTGCCAAGTTATTGCTGTCCGCTTGAAATTTAATAGAGATACGACTTTAGAACTGCTTGCCAAGACCACCAAGCAGGGGAAAATGTAGTAAAGTGTTTTTCGCAAAGACACAACAGAATGGCGCGAGTAGGTTTCGAACCGAGACTGTGTCGCTTAAGATCCCGGCGCTTTAACCACTCGACCACGCTGCCAACTAATTAAACGAACGCTTGATTGAACCAAAAAAACTTCTTGTCTTTTCTCAAGCTGCACATGCAATTTTTCATAAGAAATCATAGCCTACAATTCATGAGTCAGTATTAACATAGATTATTTTGCTATAAATTGAATAAATTACTTTTGGTCTGACACACTCTCACGACAGTCAACGAATGCGTAACAAAAAGTAACAATAAGCATTTCAAACAAGGTAGACAGTTGTCCGCAATTAAACAAGGTCGTGTCTCGAGAATTTTTTTATTGACAATAAATTTAGCCTATTGTCGAGTCAACGTTTTGTGACGTAGGAAAAGATCGGGTAGCTTTTTTTTTGATAAAAAGTGGTCCTCAGCCAAGTAGAACAGGGTTGCGAAGACTTTTTTCTTTTACGGCATAGATTTGGGCCTAGCTAAAACACACTTTTCAACATTTGAACTCTTTTTGTCTATGGTGTTTTTAGGAAAAAGAACAAAAGCGTTTAATTGAATTCCGTTAATAGTGCTTCTCAAAAATTTTCAAAACAAGTAACTCAATCTCATAGTTCATGGTACGCCATTGGGTCTAGACCCAAGTAAAATGGTAAAAAATATCTCTCATTATTTCAGTCATTGTCGGCAGCGTGGTCGAGTGGTCAAAGAGCCGTAATTGTGATCGATATGGCTACAGTTCAAAATCTACTACCGCCATTCTATTGTTTTCTTGAGATTTTATCTTATTTTATTTTATCTCTATATTTGTCCTCCTGACTCACAGAAAAGCGACGGAGGCGCTATACATAGGGCAAGCAATTACCCCGACCTGCTTCCGAAGATGCCAAGATATTGCTTGTAAAATAGTATGCCAAGATAGTGCTTGCTGTCTGGATGAAATTTTTTACTTTGTGTTTTTTAGTTTAATAGAGATATGACTGAAACTTAGAACTGCTTGCCAAGACCGCAAAGCTGGGGAAAGTGCCGTAAAGTGTCTTTCCCAAGGACACAGCAGAATGGCACGAGTAGGTTTCGAACTGAAACCATGTTGATTGCAATTGGGAAAGACACTTTATGGCACTTTTCCCTGCTATAGTAGTCTTGGAAAACTGTTCCAAATTTCAGCTCTATTTCTACAAAACTAAAAAAAAAAAATTTAAAATTTTAACCGGACAACCATATCTTGGCATCTTTAAAAGGAGGTCGGGGTAATTGTTTGCCCTACGAATAACGCGTCCGTCTCTTTCCTGCGAGTCAGAAGAATAAATATACAAATAAAAAAATTTCCGATCCAATGAAGGAAGTTATGTCTACCAAATGAGTTATTGGTTTGCTCCTAAGCTGCATAAAATTTTCAATAAAAAATCAATAAGACGTTCGATGATATGTTAATCTGATTCGGCAAGTAGGCTACATCCGATAACATACGTATAAAACTAAAAACTCTAAAAGCTGTAGTAGGTTACTATTGTCTATATCTTTTGATTATACTACCTTATGCTGTTTGAAAGAGGGGTCAAGGTGGTAAAAGGGGACAACGATTAAAAAAAAGTTAATCCTCTTTTTTTAGCTTAAGCATTGCTTTTCAAAGCTGTTCGTCTGTCGAAAAATGAACCCATAAAAATCTTTTTACACCTTGACACAATGTTTTAACTGTTGCTTCAGCTTGCTCAAAAACTTTTTATTATGATTCATTTATTTGGCAATCACACTCCCACCCCGTAGCAAAAATTGATTTATCCCCCTCTTTTCAGCAATATTATTTTTTGAAACGAGCGGCGATAGTCACTTGCTAAACCAGCGACAAGCAAATTGCATCTTTGTTTTTGGCGATGCAATGACAAACAACCACAGTGAATTAGTACATAACATTTGAAAAAACAATAACAATAACATAAAAAAGTTAAGAATATAATTTTGTTTTATGATCAATAATTTCAACGAAAACAAAAACAAATAATAATTAAAGGTTAATAAAACTTCGTCACTTTAGCTAAAAGTGTCTTATTGCAAAGATTGGTGACGCAAAAAAAATCAACTTTGCTTTGGCAGTCGATCAGTGGTAAGAAATTTACTTTAAAAGCTTTTGGGATATTTTTTAAAGTTTCGAGCATCTAATTAAAAATATTTAACGAAAAACTTTGAAGCACAAAAAAAAACATTAAAATGCAACTTTGAAATAAGTTATAATAACGCAAAAATTTTGGGGTTGTCATGAAGCATTTTTTAACAAGTTTTTTGTAAAGTTTTTTAGCTGCAAAACGTTTTCTGTAACTTAATGGCCAAGTATGATAATAAAATTTGAGTTTGAAGAACTTGAAAATGGTAAAGTTTTAAGATATGCTTTTTAACGTAGTTTAGATTTAAGAGCAATAACATCAAAATATTCATTTACTTTACAGATATTAAAAAAAAGCATTAAAAATTTTTTAACATTCGCAAGTCAAAAAGCTTGACTTCTTTTTAAAATGCAAACGACAAATTAATCAAAAAACATAAGTAAAATTTTATAATAAATTCTATGATTACGGTTATTCAATTCTTATTTGAGAAATGTGTTGTAAAAGTTAAATTTTGGTTTTCCTTTCCAAGATTTGTCTTTGTAGGCGGAGACATTTGATTAAAAACTTTTTTGTCAAAGAAAAGAAAACGCCAGCCTTTAAATACCATGTTAATAAAAGTTTTTCAGGAAAACTTTTTGTCCATAAAAACCGATTGAAAATATAAAAAAAAGAAAAAAGAGTTGTGATTTTAAATTAAAATTGCTGACTTCAAAAAGCGGTTTTTCTTTGGAAAAGTAAGAAACCAGTAAAGCATAATTTCTGAGCGAGCCTATAGCGCCATCCACTGGTACAAAGGTTCGATCTGAATTCAATCAAAAAAGCTGAACAGTCCGAAAAGCGATTCTAAATATTTTAATGCATTTGTGTTGTTTTTCGTTTGTTTGTTAATATTTAGTCCAAAACTCTTCAAAAAAATAGCCTTGTCTGACACAGAGGCAAGTTATGACTCACTGGAAAAATTCTGGCTAATCCTCATTTGATTAAGAATAATACTTTTCTTTATCTCCAAAGCTTGTTTTGGAACAAAAATTTTTTTTAAGTTGTTATTAAAATTATTTAAAACGTTTATTTGATCAGGACAATCGATCGCTTAAAATACAACAGTGGGATTCGTTTCCGGCAATTGAGTTGATATTGGCTTGAATGGCTGCGGTTGTTTTTAAATTAGAACCGTTTTAAAAATGCATTCAGTCAAAACAAGTTTAAATTATGGCATTCTTGAATTACCATAACGATGAGATATTACCAAATCACGAGCGCTAGTCACGTGTGAGGGAGCATACCGTGTTGAATGGTGGAAGTGCATTTGAACTCACTTTCACGTGATGGCTTTCAGTCATCACAAGTTTAAAGCTTGTGACGATTTACTAACTCGAGCAGCACGACTTGCTTTTAACTGTCACGTCGCCTTTTATTTTGACTGGCTTTAGAACAACTTGATTATGCCTTCCATTGTTGTTTTCCCCCGACAAAGATTGATACCAAATTGCCTTGGACGTTGCTTCCTTTTTTATCCCGTTTGAATTGCTTGAATAGGCCACAACTTTGTCTTTGTTAAGGCAATTGCAAGCGGTTTGAAAAATATTCATCACATTTTCTCCGGTTTTCGCGCTCGCTTCGAAGAAAAGCGCTCCTATTTTCTCCGCGTACTCCCGCGCCTCTTCCTCATCCACCTCTCTTAAGGCGGTCTCCTTGTCTAGTTTGTTTCCGACCAAAACCAACACCGAGTCATCTGGCCCTTTGACACGTAATTCATGGACCCATTGCCTTGCCCCTTTCATCATACTTTCTTCATTTGTTATGTCATAAACAATTAATATGATGGAGGCACCTCGATAGTAAAGCGGAGTTAAGGAACGATATCTGAAACAAAACATTATCGTTGTGAAAAAACTTGGGTGATAAAATTGACAATGCTAAAAAAACACTTTTTTTGGTCATTACTTAAAATGTATTTGGCAATGCTTGAGAATTATTAAAATTACAAATAAAAACGACCGGATTTATCAATTCTTTAACGTTACAGATTATCATACAAAAGTGTCCTCAAAGTAGCATGTTTCCGGTTTATTTTTTCTTAAGTCAGGATTTTCATTTCTCATCAAGCAATGCGATTTAAGCTTGAGATTTTTTTGGAATTTAATGAGTAGGCTATAACCACGACATATTGGTCTGTTGATTCAATGGTGCGGTGTTAGCAGTCTCAATTTTGCCGAACGCTTTTAATTTCTTCAAATTATTTCATCAATTAAAAACAACTTAAATGACCCCGGAAAGATATCACGTTTTTATTCTTTCTTAGTGGAAGAATAACTTTTTTTTAAAAAAAAGCTAAAACCGATAAAATGACAATCAAATGTCATTTAATGTTCATGCCAAGAAACTGTTGATGGCTCGTTAATATTCAGCATTAATTCGAGCAAAACTAAGCGCAAGTTTTTTCATTCAAGCTTTTCAACATATGAAAAGCGGTTCTTGGATAAGAAAAAAAGCTTTCGCTTAACTTCAATTGAAGCAAATTGATTTGTGAACTCGCCCGAAGTTCTAGCAATTAGAAAAAGTCTTAAACCATTTTTATAAAAACATTGAGCATAAAATCCTTTAAATCTATTGATAAAATAGCAACATTCTAAGATGACCTAATTCTTCGTTGATAATCTATGAGCATAAGTAACAGAAATATATACTGCAATGTCTGATTTTAACAAACAAACGATGCTACTTTGGCATGTGATTTCACTGAATAAATGATCTCAGGATTAGCTGAGGTTTACTTTGTAATGAATCTCGCTTTAGGTTGAAAGGAGCATAATAAAATAACAACAATTAAAATTATTTGTCTTTAATTTGAATTAGCTACAACAATATTTTTAAAAAAGCATTAAAATGTTTATTTTCCACGGTGTTGTTGTCTTTATCCGGCACACACACTTACGAATTGGAGCCTCTTACATTCCTGAAGAGAATGCAAGAAAATCATTCTTGGTACATTACCACTAGGAATATCCTAGTTATCACTAAGCTGGACCTCGCTATAACATTTAAAAGCAGCAAATGTAAACAGCTTTTCCAATCTTCAACGATGTGCCAATTACCGGATACACACACACAAAGAGAGAGAGAGAGAGAAAATCATACTCGAAAAATACTACAGCCATAGAACAATCCGCAAAGTTGATGGTTATTACAATTTTTGTGAAAACAAGTCTCCCACTTACCAGCACGGGCGGCGATCCATCGTTAGTGGGACTTAATATAATAGGGGATTTGTATCACCTAACAAAGTGGGTAGTACTTCACTAATGTCGTGTGATTGAAAAAACTAAATCTACTTTATTGCATTATATTCCTTCATTTCTGTTCTGGATTCATACGACTGCAAAAACGCAAAATAAAGAAAAGTAATGTAGTGGGCACTATACAGTATAGTCCGTTTTGTGAAGCATATGGATTTTATGCCGCCAAGACCTCAATAAAGTGCCTACAGCAAGAGTTGAACTAAGAGTGGTCAAAGATGTAACCGAACCACGTGTACCTTTGGTCAACGGTTGGTGAATTAAGAAAAATGCAATAAAGACCGAAAAACTTCATGTAATACATGACTTGTACGATAGATTGAATTTAAAATTGATGTTATTTTTTAATTCTCGTGTAAACCAAAATAACGCAAATGAACCGGAAAACACGAATAAAAAAAAGCAGGAAAAGAAAGAATAAACTAAGAGCGATTCCATTGTACTAATATAGTGGTTCTCAACCTTTTTAAGCCTGCTGACCAGTAATATTTCAAAAAAATTTTGCGGCCCGGTAATCTTTTTAATGTTTAAAAAAATTGTAGTAAACGCAATACGTAAATCGATTAAAACTAAAGTAATCATTTAGCATTTAGACCTCTATTTAATATGAACTTTGCTGCTGTCTTCTTGATAAAATATATATAAAACGTAGTAAACGTGGCTTTATTGAAGTTTTTGAATGGCAAAGTCAGGGGCTCCGGAAGTGGTGGGACACAGTGGGGCAGACAATTTACAAGAAGCTACAAGGTACTTTTCGATATAATTTTTTTAAAACCAAGCTTTTGAAACTTTTTTCTTGATTAGTACTGATTTCTGATTGTTTTTTTTGTTTTTTTTATAACAATGCCTGTACTTTCCATGCAGCGTACGCTAATTTATTGAAGGTAATGCATTTTGATCATATTTATTCAAGGCTAGATTTTCAAGATTTTCAAATTTTTCTTTCTTGATCAGTACTGATTTCTGATTGTTTCTTTTATGACAATGCACCTGCACTTTCCATGTTTGCTACTCCTATTTAAGTTTAGAATTGTAGATATTTGGTTAGAATTTCGAATTTCCAAAATATTTACTAATGGAATTCTTATCTTTTCCTGCTCAGTCTTTCCCAATAACTGTCTTAACTCAGTAGAAGAACAATCTGGCACCATTCTTCTCAATAACTAGAGGCTGATTTTTAATTTTTTTTCGTACTTTTTGTTTACCACTTTTTTTGAAAGCATTACTTTGTTGCACACTATAAATATATTGATGCAATAACCTTGAAGAGAATTAATAAAGTCATTCAAGCGGCTGAATATTTCCGCTAAATATCCATATTTTATCGAATTACAATTTTTTTAATGAAGAGTGTTTATGTACGTAAAAATTGATTTGCTTCTTCCTTCAACACAAAAAGACGTGCAAGAACGCTTCCTCTCCAAAGCCGTATCAGTTCTGCATGAAAGATGAGATGGCGATTTTGCGTAGCCATACTCACACACAGTGCTTCAAAAAGCCTTAAATGCAATACTCGGTCACGAATAATTGATAATCTTGACTGCTCGTATCATAACGTAATTTAATTCAGGTGACAGTTTCCCGCCAGCTAAATGTTTACGGTGTTAATTATGTAATATGCTATTATGCAATGTGTAGCAATGTGTAGACAGCAGATTTTATTTGCAATGCAATGTGTATGATTATTAATTATTATTATGCAATGTTTTGCAGTGTGTAGACAGCAGATTTTTATTTGCAGCTTTTTTTATTTTTGCGGTTGCACCAGAATGACAACTAACCATGTTAGCAGCTCTTTCTGTTAACACCCCTACACATTTTCCGCAATCTAAGCCTTGATCTTGTATTTAGTTATTGAGCAAAATCAATAACTACTGTTAATATTCTTTTGACACTGTTCTATTTCTGAACTGGAAGCGCCTCCTTAAAGTACAAATTAGAATAAATTGTTGCGGACCGGCAGAAAAGCTAATGCGGACCGGCGGTTGAGAACCACTGCGCTACTGTAATATAAAATTTGAGAGCGCTCCTGAAAGCGACCAATTCTTAATCAGACGCGCTCTCATGATCGGACTGTTTTTAGTTTGTTTTGAAAATTCCACCTGATGAGTGTCAGATAAGTCTTCGAGGAATGAACACGCTATTTAAAGCTATCTTAAAAGTTTAAACCGCCAATCGACTCTTCAAAGAAAGCTTTATGTATAGGAAAAACTGTATGACACAAAAACAATGTTTTCAAAGTAACTCAAAAAAATTTTTAACAGTCCATCTGCACAATACTATTGCTTTCATAACAATTTAACAAAACTATTAACCAGTGATGTAGTCGAGACCACAAATGTTGAGACCGAGACCCGATAATTTTTCTGAGACCAAGACCGAGATCGAGATCGGGAAATTCGAAGACCTAAGGATTGAGACCGAGACCAAAAACAATCGAGACTAAGACCAAGACCGAGACCAAAAATTTTACAAAAATATAGTCCATTTTTAATCATTTAAAAAAAAAAAAAATTTTCCTAATAATCTAAGATTGCATTTTAAGTAAATAAGCATTTCTAGCATGTTGGAAAGCGTTATGTGTGTTTGCATCATTAAAAACCCGCTTAACTAGACCAGAAGAAAGCAGAAACACACAAGGCATACCGGTTAACAATGTTGAAAAAACAATAAAAAAATTTGTTATGAATATGTATTAAACTTTTTTTGAAACTCAAAGATGCTAGGCACGGTCCTCACAAGAATGCAAAAAAACTTCGTACAAATATTTGATAAAATTGGTTGTCTGTGTTGGCCTGTTGCAGTTGTTGGATTTGTAGGCTATTCTTGGCATACATAAAATAGAATTCGTCTAATTAATCACCTCAAAAGATTAGAAACAATAACAAATTGGGTCTAAGAATTTTGGTCGAAATGAAAACTTGTCTTTTCCCATCCTAACACAAACCCTTTTCCTATCGACAAGTTTTCATATCGACCAAAATCCCTATTCAATCAATTTTCCGTCGACCAATTATCCGGTTCACTGGCAAATTATGCAAACGAGTAAAACTATTTTAACGACTCGCTGATTTTTCTTTCGGTATTAAACCTGTTTGTTTTCTTTCCATCTTTGGATAGGTTATTCGGAGCAATTTTTAGGACGTCGTCCTTTTCTATCTCGTCATATTAGCAATTTCGTATTTTGTTTCACGCAATTAAATTCAAACAATGGCGTTCTCAAAAATTTTATTATTGGGGCGAGTTGAGAGTCGAAAACACGATCACTATAATCCGTGATTTCTTTTACAAAAGAAAGGTCTAGTGGAACAAAATTAAAAATAGGCTTTTAAAGTTTCATTAAAAAAACAATTGAAATTATTTATTTATTCTTAATATTATTACATTATCTTTATTTTTATCCTCCTCACTCCCTGACTCACAGAGATTGTCGGAGAGGCTACACATAAAGCAAAGGTCGAGCTATTACGTTGACCTGCTTTTATTGATGCCAAAATACTGCTGTCCGGTTAAAATTTTTATTTTTAATTTTTGGTTCATATTTAGAGGTATGATTAAAATTTAGGTCTGCTTATTAAGACTACCAAGCAGGGCTTTTTCCGTAAAGTTTCGTAAAGTATTTTTTCCAGAAATATTGTAAAGTGTTTTTTCCAAGGACACAACAGAATGGCGCGAGTAGGCTTTGAACAGCAATGGTGTCGATTACAATCGTCATCAGTTATGGCGCTCTTAACCACTCAACCAACTCAACCACGATGCCGACGAATGTGAAATAAAAGTGAAGCTTTTTTTTGCTCTTCAATTTTTTCAAATCCTCATTTTCTTTTAATTGAAAAAAGTCTTTACTTTATTTTAGCAATTTTTAAGCTGTCTAAGTGCTACTATGAACTTTAATTTGACCATCATTCTTTATGGAGATTGATTTGTAACCCCAACCTTCCCGCTTCTGCGCATACACCTATGGGTTTATAGATCACAACTTTTTAACCGATTGTTAAACGGGTCCTGGGAAGCATGGTCGAGTATTTCGAGCGTGATGATTGTGATCTAAACAGCCGCGATCCAAAATCTACTTGCATTATTCTGTTATGTCCTTGGGAAAGACACTTTACGGCACTTTTCCCTGCTTGGCGGCCTAGGCAAGCAGTTTTAAATTTCTATAATATCGCTTTTAAAAAAACTAAAAAACTAAATAAAAAAGTTTTCACCGGACAATAATATATTGGCATCTCCGCAAGCGGGTTAGGGTAATTACTTGTCCTAATATAGTGCCTCCAACGCTTTTCTGCGATTGAATACAGAGATAAAAATAAAAAAATAAACAAACTATAGGGATGGGAAAACTTTGTGACTCAGAGGGCTACCACTTCTTCACTTTTGTAAATAATCGCAGGCCATAATTAATAAATATGTAAATATAGTGTTCAAACTATTACACACATAAGTTTGATTACAAGAAGTTGTTCGCTTCATTTAAGAAAAAAATACCTAAGATCAGAGTAATAACTTTTTTTTGGGGGGGTTGGTCCAAGTTAAGATGGATGATAATTCGAAATAATTATTAAAACCAAGTATAGACCAAAAAAACTTTGTCACTGTAATTCTGAAACGATTGTGGCTCCAGGGATACTTGCAAAAAACAAATTAGCCTTAAGAGTAAAAGGTTGGGCTTCTGTGATGTAATTCTAACTGTTAGAGATTTACAAATTTGCATCATCTTTTGTAACTGCACTCCAGCTATATCGAACTAAAAAAATGCGAAATAAAAATTTTATTGATTGTGTTGCGGGCCATAGTCCGGGCATTCACGGCTCACATGTTGCACAGATCTGAATTATACTATTGTATTCGATGCATTACCGCTTTAAGTTATATCTCTTTGAAACTTTATATGTAAGAAAGTTGCAAAACTTAAGATTAAAGAAGTGTGACTCTAAGCTTTTTACCACTTCAAATTCGGGCAAAGCTAGTCAATTGAGTGCTGTTCTTTAGCAAATTGCAAAATTCGTCGCAATCACATTAAGAAACAAAATATCAAAAAAATGTCCGGTCTCGATACCAATTTAAAAACACGAGCTTAAGACCACATCACTTCGAGACTAAGACCAAGACCACTAACACGAATCGAGACCGAGACAAAACCGAGACCGCAAAAGATCGATCTCGAGACCAAGACCTTCATCAATGCTATTAACTAAATATTACGATTAAAGCTTGGGATTAAAATGATCCAACGTGCCAAAAACTCGGAGATTGAAAAAATTCCAAAGTTTGGCATTCCTGCGAACCACATATTTTGCATATTGAGCTTGCACTTTCAACAGATTGCTGCGTCATGTCATTTGTTTCTCACGTAGATTGAAGTGTAATCACGAAGCAAAGTAAACAAAAACATTTATGCCAAGTCAGTGGTTCTCAATCTTTTATGGTTTGTGGCCCCTTTCCAGAGTCTCTTAATACTAGTGGCCCCCTGGTGCGAATACTGCCTAAAAGAAAAATAAAGACTAAAAAAAAGTCAGCATTTTGAAATTACCTGTGATTTTTTTATTTTTGTCGTAAAAGACTATTGAAGACAAGAAAAGATCTTCAGCGAAAGTTTCTGCTCGTGGACCCTTGGTAAATGCCTCGTGGCCCCCTTTTGAGAAACCCTGTGCCAAGTCTTATTGTACGAATGAAAGATATTTACTAAAATATGGTTGCCGCGACGTCGCCTTTAGCTTGCCAGCAAGTTATCACGACTGTGTAGCAGAAAGTATCTCGCATAAAGCTTCGTCATAAAACAATCGTAAATGATACTAAGAGCAATGCCGTTTGGAGTTTTTAACTCCTTTTCATGGGTGTAAGGTCGAAGGTGAGAAATAGGCCGAAAGCAATCTAACAAATGTAGCAAAACTAATTATTTAAACGACAATAGTGGCGTGCGGTCAGGGCATACAAGTCATGCGTTGCATGACCAAATTTTTAGCAATTGCATGACGAACTTTTGCGCGATGAGGTAAATATCGTTAAATTCGATGGGAAATATTACTTGTTCGGGATGAAATCTGGCGTCAATCCGAGACGAAGGCCCATTTTTTTGTGCTATTTTAGAGATTTAGGACGAAAAGTAAGAAACGGATACTGGTTTGAAGTGATGACCTTTTTTTTTTTAGAGAACCCTACATTTTCAGGAGAAAAAGTACGTTACCAACCCACGATTTCAAGTGATGAAAATTTTTTTTAGAGATCACTGCATTTTTAGGACAAAAAGTGCATTACCAGGGAACGATTTTAAGTGATGACCTTTTTTTGTTTAGAGATCACCTTGAATCTCGGACGAAAATGGTTCCTCAACACCATGATATTAGCACTAAAATTAGGATCTCACACAAGATTCTTTTCCTACCAGAAATATAATGCATGTCTTACTCATTGGCTACCCATGAAATACCCGATTTTATGACCCGGTTTTGGCATGCAAATTGCATGAATAGTCTCAGAGGTCACCGCACGTCACTGAACGACAATATTCATGTTGCATCGGGCGTCGCACAAGATAAAAAGTCTGCATTCGGACTTTAGGCAGAGGGGCCCATTTGAAAAGTAAGCTACATTCTCTCCCACGAGCTGACCGCAACTGGGAACTCATCAATCTATTTGCTACACGTTTGGGGAGGAAAATGGGAAAAACGCACAGTATTAATACTCGAGTTGGCTCCAAACAGCGAGATCTACGCATAGGCAACTGGAACGTCACTTTACTTAATGGGAAAAAGCAGGAACTGGTTTGGGAGGCAGAGAAGTATCATCTTCATATTGTTGGCGTTTCTTCTACCAAACGTCGTTGCTTTAATACTGTTGAGTTAACGAAAGGCTGGAAGTTTTTCTACTCAAGTATAGATGTAACCATGTTTTCTCAGGAAGGGGGTGGGCGTTCTTGTAAACCTTCGCTGGGCCTACTGTGTCACTGATTGGATCTCACTTAAAGAAAGTGTTTGTCGTTTTGAGCTGAGGCTGCAGGAGTGATTACTTTGCATTTTGCAGGTGTACGCACCAAACGCTGAAGCGCAGTATCAGCCTTTTTTAAATGAAGTTGGTGTTGCTTTATAAAAAGTAACTTCTGCAGAATCAACTGTCCTACTGGGTGATTTCAATGCACATGTGAGTATTGACAAAAAGACATGAAAAGGCGCTATTGGAAAGTAAGGAGACTCTGAAATTAAAAAACGTAAGGTGTTTGCTACAGCTTTGTGCCACTAACGGGCTGTGTATAATAAATACTTTCTTTTAAATTCAAAAATTCAAAAATTTAGAGGATTCAAAAGTACACTTGGCACAGAGATTCGGTCAGTCAGCATTTTATTATTGATTTCTGTATTGTCTTAGCGGACTTGTTTTCTTCTGTAGTTGATTTTAGTGTTAAAAAAGGAGCTGAACATTCTACCGACCATCACTTAATCGTCTGAATTCTGAGAGGCCTGAATCATTTGAGAGAGAGAGAGAGAGAGAGACAAAATTTTTATTTGGCATAACCATAGCACGACATATTAACAACTAACTAACTTTTTAATTCAAACAAAATCTAACTGATTGAGAATTGTGCATGCAAGTTACACCATGGAGGCATCGAAAGAACCATACGGCTATCAAAGTCGAGGTGCCTCCATTTTTTCATGTAGTAACATGAAGTTAATTTGGAAAAGGCAAGAAATACTGAATATGAAATACTAGTGCTGATTATAAAAGAAATAATAAAAGAAAAAAAGAAAAAAAAAACAAAAAAACAAAACAAAATGTAAACAAATACAAGCAGAGAAAAAAAGCATACAACTGATACAATAATTCTAAAGTAATATTATTTATTCTAAAATTATGAGACATTTTGTGCATATTCCAGCTAGATGAGATTAAATTTTTGATCTTTTATCCAACATACAAGAAATAACACTTTAGCACTCTATTAGTATTTCCATATTAGTTGTTTTTTATATTCTTTTTTGAAAGAAGTAAAAGAAAGAGATTTAATGGAATTAGGTATTTTGTTCCACAATATTGCTATATTGAATTGATTTTTTTCCAGAATTAGTTTGGATTTGTGAGATATAAATACTCTCATTTTTTGCTTGTCTAGTCGAGTGGTTATGAATTTCTCTAGACTTAGTAAATAAAACTCTATATTGTTGTGGCTTTCCATTATTGATAATTTTGAACATGAGTTTACCTACTTCCAGCTTATGTATGTCTTCTAATTTAAGGATATTTTGTGCTTTATAGACAGGAGATAATTTTGTTCTATAACCACAGTTAGCTAGGATTCTTAGTACATTGTTATGTAAAGTATTTAGAGGTTTCATGTAAAAAGCATCAGCAAAACCCCAACTAATTATGCCATATTGAAGATGAGAATAGACAAGAGCATAGTATAGCATTCTTGTGGTTTTTTCATTAACATAATGCCTAATTTTACATATCAAACCAATAGATTTTCGCAAATGTTGTGTTAGGTGATTTATGTGATATGACCAATTCATTTTGTCATCAATATATACTCCCAAGTATTTTACATGATCAGAACGTTTTATTTCTATCTTATTTATAGATACATTAAAATTGCTGGTTTTTATCTTACCTTTTTTTGTAAACAATAAGTATGTTGTTTTATTGTAATTTAGTGATAATTTGTTGTATCTTAGCCAATTTTCAATTAAAGCTAGATTTTGATTTACTTGTTGTTGTAATTTATTTAAATCATATTCTGTCATCATCAAGAGAGTATCATCTGCAAATAATGTTGTTTTATATGAGGAAGCTAGTGGCATGTCATTAACATATAATGAAAACAGTAGTGGTCCAAGTACTGATCCTTGTGGGACACCACAAGTTATACTGTAGATTCAAGGCTTGAAATAGTACTGTTAATACAAGTGTATTGAAGTCGATTAGATAAGTAGTTGTTTAGTAAGCATAGTGGGGTCCCCCTTATGCCATAACAATTCTTTAATTTATTTATCAGTAATGCATGGTCCACAGTATCAAATGCCTTTGAGAGGTCTAAAAATATGGAGCAAGTGTAAAAGCCTTTGTCTTTATTTAGGAGAATGTTATTGCATATATTTGAGATTGCTAGGAGGTAGAATAATTTGGTCGAAATCCAAACTGACAGTCAGATAAAAGTTTTTTTTTTTCAATATAGTTATATAATCGAGAAGAGATAATTTTTTCAAAGATTTTTGATAAAGGAGATAAGAGAGAAATTGGACGATAGTTACTACAGTTAGTTTTTGATCCTTTTTTATAAACTGGTATTACTTGGGCAATTTTCAGACAATTTGGGAAGGAACCCTGACTTATGCATTTATTGATCATTTTGCTGATAATTGGAGATATTACAGACTTTGCTATTTTATAGTACTTTATTTCAGTATCATTTTTTTGTACAGCAGTTTTTTCATTTAGTTCACTAATCAGCTGATTTATTTCTTCAGGGTCTGTTTCTCCAAAGAAGAAGGAACTCAAGGGGCATTTCATTTGTTTTGGTGGAGTCATTTTTGGTGATTGAATTTGAGAGGCCATTGTGGATCCTACAGTACTAAAGAATTTATTAAATATGTTTGCTATTTCTGGTTCATCTGTTGTCTTTTTTTGTTTATCATTGACTAATTCAAAATTTGTGTTAGTTTTTTTTGTGTTAGTTTGTAATATTTCATGAATAGTTTTCCATAGTTTGGTGGAATCATTTTTGTTTTTTATTACAGAGATTTGATAATACTGTATTTTTACTATCTCTAATAAATGGTTCAGTTTGTTTCTGTACTGTTTGTAATTTAAAAAAGAAGATTCTGTTTTATTTGTTATAAATGTTTTATACAACTTATTTTTGTGTCTTATTGATTTTAGTAATCCTTTTGTTATCCATGGTTTTTGTCTTAACTTTTTTTGTTTTCTTGTGATAGTTGTTTTGGGTGCATGTTTATCTATAATTAATTCAAATGTAGAATTAAATCTATTGAAATCTTCTTCTACTGTGCTATTGATACAAGACCAATTTAAAAAGGAATTTTGTAAATCAATTAAAAAATTTTCCATTTCAATGCTGTTCATATTTTTTCTTTGAGTGTTTTTCCAGCTCTTTACTTTTTTAATGTTTTTTGTTTCTATTAAAATAAATATTGGTAGATGATCACTAATATCATCTATCAAGATCCCAGCTGTGATGTGATTTTGTGAATTGTTTGTATAGATGTGGTCAATAAGTGTTGCACTGTGGGTTGTAATTCTAGTAGGTTTTTTTATCACATTTTCACATCCCAAGCTCATGATTGAATCAGTAAAGCATTTCACATTGCTTGATGTGTAATAAGTTAGTTGATTTATGTTAAAGTCTCCACAAATATAGAATTTACATCTAGTCTTATTTAAATTTTGCAAGGTGTTTAGGAAATTATTTTGAAATTCTTGAAAATTATAATTTGGATGTCTATAGATAACACCAATTACATTTGTTTTACCATTTTGTACTATTTCTATCCAAATAGATTCATACTCTCTACATTTTATTTCAAGATCCTGTCTAAGTTTAAAGCAAATATGTGATTTAATATAAATACCCACTCCTCCAGCACTTGTTTTCGTGTCATTATGAACAAAAGTGTAACCATTTAATACTCTATTTACTTGAGTGCCAGATTCCTTGATTTTTGTTTCAGTCAAGGCTATTACATCAGGATATTGATTTAGTTCAAAAAGCATGTTTTCAATTTTAGGAAAATTTTTGTAAAGACTTTGTAGCGAACTCATCACCGCAAACCGCCTTTATTCGTGCTTTTATTTGTCATTGCATAGTTTGCCGCAGTTTCTCACGTTGTGTTTCGCTCGCTGCAGCCTCGGCTCGCAGCGGCCTCCCGTTCGCTGCATAACGTTCGTCTACTGCCATGACAACCGTCATGTGATAACTTCATATTTCTTTATATTTTGCTTGTACTGCCTTTTTGTCGTTTCCCTCCCAGCTAATCGTTGGCTGATCGCGCCATCAAGACCAGTCGCGTAATCTTTCCTAATGCACAGCTCTCAGAACGTAGCTCGATCACGTGGCTTTACTGATAAATCAGGTAGACGTCACAATAATACTCATAAAATCTTTTACGAGTACATATACGGCGAGACCGTTTCGTCGCGACAGAACAGAACTTATTAGATTGGAGACTCATATACTGTAGCTGTTGTGTAAATTAAGATTGATTATTGTAACGTCATCAAGCAAGGATTCTGTTTATTGTTTCATTCTATTTGAATAAGTGTATTTTGTCTGTTCATCTCGAATTGTGCCCCTTTTAATAAAAGGAGTTTAAAGATCAACTGTGTGCCAACCACCACTCACGCCACAACTTCTTATATTTATATGTAGAATACTGAATTTATTTTTGTTTTGGTTCATGAGTTTTTGAAATTCTATTATTTTATAGTAGTTTGATGTATTTTCTTCAATGGCAAAAGTATTATTTAAGTGTTTCGCAGGGTGATTAGCTGTGCTGTCTGATGATATAGTTGTCATTTGAATGTATGGTTCTATTCTATTTATATTATCTACTTAACAATACAAAAAAACAAAAACAAGGAAACAATTCAGATATACAAAAAAACAAAAACAAGGAAACATTTGAGAACAAGGAAACGATTCAGAGCACGAAGAACATACAAATAAAGTGGAAGTTACTAGACAACGAAAAGGTAAGACATACCTTTGAGAGCAAAGTTGCTTCCTTGTTCAGAGAACTCCCTGATTTTACTGAAGACGTAGACTGAGTTGAATTTATTTAAACCAGCCGTCATTACATCTGCAGCTATTAGTTGTGGTTGGAAACGTGTGGGAGGTCAAACGGGTAGTGAGAAAAGAAGTGCTTGGTGGAACCAAGAAGTTTAAGAAGATATCCGTGCAAAGATAGCAACGCTTAGAACTTGGTTAACAAACAAGTTTTCTGAGCAGTTTTAATTGCGGTACTCTGCAGCACGTTAGACTGCGCTACTATTGTCAAACAGTCTAAAGAAAAGGCATGGGAAGAATTTAGACAAAAGTTGGATGCAGACTATAGATCGGCAAACAAAATATTTTGGCAAAGCATACGTCGTTTGCGTGGCAAGCGAACACCAGTTGCCACCTTTATCGAGAATGCTAATGGTGTGTTTTTGAAGCATTAAAAGGACATCCTAAATCGTTGGAGAGAATATTTTTGTGAACTCTTAAATCCAGTAACAGTTCAGCATTTGGAAACACCCGAGGAACAAATTTGTTTATCTAACTGAAGCAGAGGCGAGAACAGCAATCAAATCTTTAAAAACTGGTAAGGCCCCCGGTGAAGACGATATTCGACTTAAAAGGTTAAAAGCCATGAGCAAATTTAGTGTTCATTGACTGAATTGTGTGTTCCAAGTAGCTTGGAAAACTGGTGAGGTACCGAAGCAATGGCAGACCAGTGTGTTGATACCTATTCACAAAAAAGGAGACAAAAAGAAAAGCATACAGGGGCATTTCTTTGTTCTCCTAGGAAAGGTCTATGCCTTGAAAAATATGTCGTGAAATAGTCGAATCCCAACTTCAGGATACACAATTCGGATTTTGTCCTGGCAGATTTACCATGGACCAGATCTTTGCCCTTTACAAGTTTTTGCGAAATCGGAGGAATATAGCAAAGAGGTTTATCATGCTTTGTAGGACTCGAAAAAAGCGTATGACCGTGTTTCAAGAAACAAGCTGTGAGAAGTATTGCTGAAGTACGCCGTGAAAGGTCAGCTATTCGCTGCTATCAAATCGTTGTACAAACAGTCAGAAGTCTGTGTTTGTGTTAATGACATGAAAGAAAAGTCTTTTAGTATCAGTGTTAAACTACGTTAGGGCTGTGTTCTTTCTCCTCTCCTAGGCAAGATAGACAGAGACTGTCCTCTAGTAGTGGCGTCACATTTGGAAGGTGTGATGTTCGGCGCCTGCTGTATGCAGATGATTTTGCTTTCTTAAGCTCGAATGAAAGAGATCTCCAATATGCGCTTGATCGATTTTCTGACGCATGCTTGAATGCCAGGATGAAAATTAGTAGGGCTAAAACTGAGATTATGTGTTTGTCAAGACACCCTGTGCAATGTTGTTTCCAGATTAATGGAGTAACGTTCCTGATGAAAGAAAAGTTTAAGTATCTTGGAGTCACATTGTCGAAAGAAAGATAACACATTGGACACCGTATTGAAAAAGCAAGTGCGGTAATGCGCCAGTTTTATCGATAGGTTGTATTGAAATAAGAGTTGTGTATAAAAGCTAAGCTTTATGTTTTAGATAGATTTTTGTTCCTATCTTCACCTATGCTTATGAGTGTTAGGTCATGACCAAAAGAGTGAGAATTAGATTCCCGGGAAATGCAAATCAATCAGCACTAAAAACCTTAATAAAATACATAATAGAGCTATACGATACATTAGTATGCAACCATATAGAACAAGATTAAATAAATTGTATGCATTTTCTAAATTATTAAAGGTAAATGAATTGTACCAATATTCTGCAATGAAATTCATGTTTCGATTATACAATGACAGAGAGTTTAAAGATAAAATCCCTTTAGTAAATGAAATTCATGCTTATAACACACGGCAATCAAGTAATAAGAACATCTTTATTTCACATTTTTTGGTTTGTGAATCTTCTAATAGTCTTATAGTAAATTGTATGAAAATGTGGAACAAGCTGCCAATTAATATAAGAACCAAACAAAGAATTAAACCATTTAATAGATTATTGTACAAATACCTGCTAAACACCTATGAAATCTAACCAACATCCAAATTTTACCCATATAAATTATAAATTCTTAGTATTAATACCAAATGAACTACATGTAGATATACTGTAAAATTAATTTAACATTCCAAGGTTTTACTTAAAGAAATATTATGTTTTGTATTGCTCTTTGTGCACCACTTTAATCTTTAATTGCCTGCTGAAATCTATTGTTTTTTGTTTTATGCTAACTGCCTTATTTCAATAAATTTTATGTTGAGGCCTATTCTGTTGTTTGATTTAATCTTATTGGCCTTTGTTTTGTTTATTTGTATCTACTCTGAAATCTGTTATGTTGTTTGTTTTATGCTACTACCTTTATTTTCAATTTAATTTATGGTAAGATCTGTTTCTGTTGTTTAATTTAATCTTATAAGCTTTTTTTTTTTTTTTTTTCGTCCTTTTGTTGCCTGTTTGATCGTTTGTTTTTTTCCATCGTTGTGCTGTCGTTTTTTACACTATGTGCCTATTTCAAATCGAATTTATGCCGAGTTATTTTCTGTCGTTTAATTTTATCTACATGTATGCGGCCTTTGTTTTTATTGTTGTTTGTTTTGTTTTCATCATATTTGTAAAGTGATTTTTAATTTATGATGTAAAATGTCTTATGCTAATCTTTTTCTAAGTTATAATCAATTTTACATACCAAAAACTTAATTAATTTATTAAATTGCTTGTAATAAAACTTTTAAATAAGCTGGGGATAGTGATTAAATGACTTTTGTCCCTTCCTATCCCTGCATCTCATCTTAAGAGTGCTCTTTGATTTGATATATATAGCTTATTATCAGTTTGTTTAATTTCAAAATGTAAAATCATTGTTTTTTTGTGTTTTAAGCGCAAAATTATTGAAAAGGTTTGATGCAAATAAACAGATTTCTCGCTCTCTCTCTCTCTCTCTCCCGAGTGCAGGCAACCGAAATAATTTTTTTGCGAAAAATCAGCCAGTGGTTACATGACAAGATGAAAACATTCGTCAAACTTTTAACATCGAACCGCTGTTACTCCGCATAGAAAGATTGCAACTGCACTGGTATGCCATGTGACACAAATGTCCCACGAACGAACAGCAAAACAGCTAATGGATGCTCTTCTGAGTGGCAAAAGTCTTAGGGGCGACCCAGAACTCGCTGACGGGATTATGCTAAAGACCTGGCCTGGTCTCGTCTTGGAATTCCACCGATATAATTCTGCTAGTTGCAAAAGATCGGGATGCTTGGAGATTCCAGCTCGAGCTGCTGTCCCGCAACCCCAAAAGGACAAGCGGGCAAAGTAAAATACACTGAACTAATTTACTGTTTTCCCCGAAATGACGATGATGTTTTTAGTTCAAGCCAATTTAAAAAAGTACTCCATGCCGTAATTGTACTTTTGGTCAATTAAGTTGGCAAGAAGCAGTTTAAGTTTTATTTGATAAAAAATATTTGAAAATTAATCAACTGCTAAATGTTTACGTCACTATATACTAGTGGACGGCCCTTCTTGGTATTGGTTTCATAAATTTAAAAAATTTTACGGCGATCACAATTGAGAAAACTATTATAGCAAGACTTAGTGTGATAGTCGATAAGTTGAAGTACTTATCAAGAGGCCAATCAAAGAAACTACACACTCAACACTTTTTAACAAGTTGTATCGTACATCTCAGGTTGTATTAAAAAATTCCAAGGATGTATAAGTTTAGTGGGGTGTACATGGGTGTAAAAGGTCTTCGATGACTTTTTCTAATTTAGCCTGAATATTATAAACACTTAGTCTAAGTTTACTTGTCATTTAGTCTTTTGTCACACAGCCAATACTTTTACGGGGTAAAGTTAATACAATATTAGCACAAAATTTATTTCAAATAAAAATAGATGCAAGTTTTTTAATATATTAATCTAATAGAAAGTTTTAATGAATCATTTATGAACAAAAATATTAACCAAATACATAGATTTGAGAAAAATGCGGCAGAGTTTTTATGAAACAACACTGTTGTTGTGTTCTTGAGAAAGATATTAATGACCTCATAAGAGTTTAATCACGTTTTTCATAACTGGCTCATAAAGCTTACAGCAACCAATGCACCAGTTTAATGCCAATGTTAATCATCAGGACACGTTCGTGCGCGCTACCTACAAAACCACTCAGAGAAAAGTTGATCAACTGTAGCCTACGTACAGTATACTGCTATTACACACTATTTTTTTTTTTAATAAAGATTTGGTAATGGCTTATCAATGTGATCTAATTCTAAAGTAAAAATAATACAGCGTAAGATTATAAAGCGGATTTAGAATTGAGATGTAAAGATTTTTTTAGTTTAGTCAAAAGTGTGTACTGTGGCAAAAAAGATTAAAAATCACTGTGCTAACTGATTTGAATTGACAGTAAAATGGGTTCATGTTATCATACGTCAATAAAAAATAACAACTAGTAGAAACTAGTATAACCTTATGGTCGAGCAACGCACAAATCATCTCATTTATATTTTTTTTCATGACTCAAAGCGTCCGAACCTTTCTTTCAACCGCATATTAAGTTTTGAAAAATATTATTTGTGGCTGTAAGCTGTCACACTCGCATCAATGTAACGTCTTTTTAATAAATAACATAATAGAAAGATTTCATTAGTAGGCTGTGCTCCTACGCTGCCTTGCAAATTTAATACATCGTGCCTTAGGAAATCCTGGTAACATAAGCTAACGTAGATTTTCGCTCCTTTAATGGTGCCAAATAAGTTTACCGTTTTGCTTAACTTATTCACTTAATTTTTAATCAAAGAAAGAAAAAATTTATAAATCCTGTTTTGAATAATGAAATGCGAGTAAAAACAACCTCTTGCCTCCAGTATATAATTCGTAAATCCTTTAAACTAAGTTTTTTTCTTATGAATTATGCGAAAAACCTTTCAAAATGAATTTAATGTTATTTTTTTAAAAGTCAGATTGAATACTTTATTATTACAAATTCGTTTAGAAAATGAGTATATGATTTATCGCAAAAATAAAAGGCTCAAAAACGTGTCGATTTTAAACTGGGAGACATCACTGAATTAATTGGAAAATTTTCCCTAAGATCAATCTAAAACTTAAAAAAGACTTACTGATTCAACTACACTAGTGCGAAATTACTTCAAATGCAATTTTTTCAATTGAAGAAAAATTGATTGATAAATTGATTAGGCAGAGCAAGCCCTAAAAAATTGTTTTACTTTCAGCAAACACACTATGATCCATTGGTATGGTAAGAAAGGTTTACCATTTCAGATATATTTTTATATTTTTATCAGATTAAGGTGTTGCGGCCATGTTTTCTATTGTTTTGTATTTTCACTTTCTGATTATCTTATGTATGTTTTAACGTCTGACGTTGTCCTGCTTCTTCCTTTTCTTGATCTCTTTAATATTTATAATTTTTTCGTTAAACTGTGTAATAATGATCGAGAGTACAAATGAAATTAATGAATGAATTATAAAAAATTTAAAGTTACGTTATTAAACTATCGCTTCTTTAAGATAACAAAGAGATACGTAAAACCCTAAATGTAATCGAAGATATACAAAATTATTTCAAAAAGCCAACCGAAAAAAAGCAAACCAACAAATTATTTTCATACGTATTCAGTTGACATTAGAAAGTTACTGGTCAAGAGTAGGTAAGGTTATTTTGTTAGCAAGAATTGGATACTAATCCTAGTTAAATGTATTTGTAAAAAGCTAACGGATTTTAAGCTAAATTGTGATGTGTTTTATGGTCTTAATAGCCTTTATAGCTGCTCTTGCCGGAACGTAATTTTTCTGTTTTACTTATCTATGCCATGAAAATGTACGACAAGAGACCAAATAAAAAAAAGCTCAGTCTTACACAGTAGAAAACGAAAATTTGGATAGTTTATTTTGGTTAGCTGTGGCAACCAAACAGTTTTGGACAAGAAAAACTGCGATATACAACCTCTTTTGGCAGTATAACCAATTTTAGCCTGTATGTGAAAACAACGCATGCAAAGCCATTTCTACTGCTTTGAAGATGGTTGTTTCTGTCAGAAATTACCAATATTTTTTAAAAAATCATTATGTTCAAATTCCATCTTATAAGGCTTCACTTAGACAACACTTCTTAATAACCAAACATTATTAATAATTACAAACATGCACTTCTTAATAACCAAACATTATTAATAATTACAACCACAAACACATCTGTTGATGTTGATCTATACAAAAAGCAACAAACAAAGATTTTTACTTTGTGCAGTCAAACTACTGCAGTTTGACTTTGATGACCTCATAGCGCTTTATATACAAAAATTTTTTAAAAAATAACTTTTGACTCTTACTTTTCTTGACCAGCTGTATCCCAAATTTGGAGTTTGTATACAGACCCATCTTTCATTGTAATGTTTCTGGCCAAAAAAGATGCTCCTACTGTACTCCCGACTTCGGGTTTAAATGAGTTTTGAGCAAACCTCAAGGCAAGACTTGTTTTACCCACACTCGCTTGACCCAAAACACACACTTTTACTACGAAGCAATTTTCCATAAGGCAAAAAAATTGCTTCACTCAGATATAATTTGAAACTGTTTGTATTCGCAGCAAATTTAATGATTTGTTACAACGCTTAATTAAAACCTTAATTCACAAGCTAAAGAATTACAATTCAATTAACGCACAAGCTCTGTAGATTGCATTAAAAAATATCACTAGTCTTCAGTAAAAAAGAATTAAATCATTAAAAACCTTTCCACTTCGTTGATACGTGAAACACAACCCTAACTCGTTGTCATAACTATAAATAAAATCTGCCTTTTCCACTCAGCTCCGAGTTCGTGCTGATCAAACTTTATTTGTCAAAATAAAATGTATTTGTTGAATCACTCAGCTACTTATATATTGAACAATAAATGCAGTTCAACAGCAGTTATCACTTTGCTTGCTTGTCCTCGCGCAAGCTACAGTGCATATTCTAATTTCAGCACGATCTAGCAAAAAACAGGATATCGTTTGTTCAATAGAATCAGCCAGCAGCTCAGCTACAGCGCGACGATTGCGAAAAGCAGCCGGCAAGACTAAAACTTGCAACTTCGAAAAGCTTTAAAATTTTTTTTTAAGCAGGAATACTTTGAAAGATGATAGCATATATCGCTCTTTTGTTAATTAATTTTACGTAACCTCTTTTGAAAGCGATTCTGAACTTTATTTTTTTATAAGCAATTCTGCTTCAAAACAACACGGGAGTTAGAAGAGTGTCGTTTTGTTGTATCTAATTAGTTTCACTTCTTATTGAAAGTTGTTGCCATGCGTTTTACAGTTCTCCACAAAGCTTTGCTTTATCTTGGCACCGTAGCTCTTGACGCGGTTACGAGCTTGCAAAATTCTAACTCCGTACAATCGTTAACAATTAATTATCTGTCTCTTTATTGCTAAAGAGTCAATTGAGCAACCTTGTTTCAGAAACTTTACAATATTTTGACGAAACCCCTAGAATGGATGTGTCTTTTTAATTGGTTTTGCAAAAGTTTGAAAACACATTTCTACTCATTAACAACTTTTTCTTAAAGATAATTAAATCTGAGATTATGACCAATTTTCATGATAATCTGAAATGGCACCACCTCAAAACTTTCCTTCTTCGATCTCGATTATAACTCCAAAAAGTTTAATACCCCTCAACTACCAAATGTTGCAATGAGTTTTTATATGTTTCATAAAATGAAATCGAATTAAAAAAAGATTAAAAAAGAGTTTGAACATATTTATTGATTTTTGCTAAATTCAATTTCTATTTCAAAGGTTAAGAAGCTAATCTTAACTCTAACTTTTAGCCTTGGCAGTGCTGGATATTCAAGTTCAGGGGCCCGAGGCAGGATTTTCAAAAGTTGATGTTCTCTAAAAAAGAAAAAGAGCTTTGATCTCGTCTTTCACTTTTTTCTCTTCTAAAATCAAGGTGTTCTCTAAAAAAAAAAAGGTCTTCAGCTAGAATCGATCTCAATATTTCTCACTTTTCGTCCCGACTTCATAATAACCTCTAAAAAACATCTGCAGCCAATTCAAACTATATGTGCTATTTTCGAGGGGGCCCCCAAAAAAAGAGGGCCCGAGGCAACTGCCTCATTCCCATCACCCAATATCCACCACCGAGCCTTGGTTATAAAGGGTAGAATAGCTGATAAAATCAAGAGCTTTATTTAAAACTCTTTTGTTTAAATAGGTAGCCTTTGAAAAGGCTATTTTGAAAATTCGAACGTTTTCGTCTAGCTTCAAGGTTTCGCTAGAATAAACCCTTAAGGCAACTTATTTAGCCAAAAGAATTTCAATTGAAGTCCTTGATTTAATAGCTATTTTGAAGTTTTGTGCCAGCAAAAAACTTTTTAAAGGGTAGAGTAAAATACATTTGATATTCCTATGAGTGAACACCCGCAGATCAAATGCTAAGTTCAAATTTGAATTTTATTGTATGATAACATTATATTTTACCCATAATTTTCAGCATATTAAATTTTAAAACCAGTAATCAGTACATTATGCACGAACCAGATACAATCCACACACCCACTCCCCCAAAAAAAGAAAAAAACAATTTCGGCTAGAAAATTGAAATATATCCGAAGTTGAATTTAACAAATACGTCAATAACGCAGACAAGCATACATAGGTGAGTAGGCAAAGTGGGAATGCTTATGCGACCCAAATATAGCTGAAATATTTTCAGAGTTAAGATCCAATTCGCGCCAAATCCCCACCCCGTCAGAAAACCGGTAGAACTTGCAACTTTGTTGCCAAACAAAACAGTTGGTTCTTTAAAAATAGCATGTCAAGTTTTATTAACAACCAAAGTTGCTTAAGGAAGGTTTCACTATATTGCCGCAGAGCTGCGCAAGCGTCTTGCCTTGTTTCCGGTAATTGGAGATGACTATGACACACTTAGTATATTATTTTTGCTCTTTAATGCTCGTCGTAGCATCTGAGATATCTAGTAACATTCAAGGCGGGGCTATTCAAAAATGAATTAAAACATTGCAGCTACTCGAAAAAATTTTTTTGAGAATGTGTAAAAAGTATGAAGTGTTCAGCGGCGTCTGCGGTTAGGCTCGTAAGCAAGCACTCTTTATCAACGAAAAAGGCAGCAATAGTATGTAAGTCGCTTAAAGAAGATGGTGTTGATATAGCTTCACCGACTCAAGTTGATGTTTGGAAAAATGTTATCAAAGAGGCAGAGCTTAAAAAAAGTAAATATCAAGGCAATTTTACAAAGCGAAACATTTCGCCTTCATTTTGATGAAAAAGTTGTATTAAAAACGGAATATCAAGTTGTGTGTCTTCCAAATGAAAATCGGATAATAATTTTGGGAATTCTTACCTGCAAAAATGGTTCTTCTAGAGCTATTTTCGAAGAAATCAAAACTTTGATGGACAAATAATATACCTGGAAGAGCATTAAATATGCGACACTACGGCAGTCAATACTGGCAAAAAAATGGAGTTGTAGTGAAGTTTCAGAAAGCCATGAGTGAAAAAGGATATGAAAAACCTCAGTTCATTGCAAGTCAGCACCATATTCTCGATCTCATTTTGAGGCGTGTAATGAATTTTCAATTAGGCGTTTCAACCAGAAGCCCTCAATTGCCATAAGATTTCATAAATGAAATCAGCAACATTTATAAAGTTTTGAAAGCTAAGTACGAGCATGATTCTGAACTGTTATTGAATGAAAACCATGGTTTTTATATCAGCTTTGTGAAGCATTTAAATTAATATAAAAAGACTTGTAAATGGCCAAAAATTCAATGGAAAAACCTTCCAGCTCTTCAAAACGCCAGATGGAACTCTCGTGGTTCATATACTCTAATGGCTTACTTTCTTATACCAAATTCTAGAAATCGATTGGAAAACATTTTCCAATTCATTTCGAAAGACTGGTCGAGATTTTGGTTCCATAATCAGCTCTACGATATAAGTACGTATGAATGTCTTCATGATGCTATTAAGTCACAAAATTGCCAAAAAGCATTGTCAACATTTTTGAAATTTTATAATCAGGAGTCTTCAAAAATTAATTTCCCGAGAACAAACTTAATTACGGAGAGAGCAGTTAAAAAATGCAGGAAATTATTGAAAATAGCCGATCAAAAAAGTATCTAAGCAGCAAATTTGTTGCTACCAACCATTTTTAATGAGTTTATCTCTGGTCCAGTACTGCGCACCAGTCTGGTGTCGCAGCGCTCACACTCGCCTCATAGACATTGTCTTGAATGATGCTTTGCGCATAGTCACTGAATGCGTACCACTTACCCACGCTTTCAGGTATCCAGCCAGCTGAGCTTCGCCAATTGGGAGCGACACTCTCCTTGGCTTACCGTGGATTTCTGGACCCTGATAATATCTTGTATCGTCTTTTAAGTGGGTTCTCAGGTGCTAGCCAAGAGAGACTAAGATCTAGATGCCCATTTGTGCCAGCTGCGCGGAATCTTTTAATCAACTTGCCGTACTTGGCATCCGCGCTTCTGAGTGGACAAAACATAAATGGAACGCGGAGTATTGTGAGAATACTTCTAGGCTCCGTGTTTCTATACTCAGGAACAACACCAGGACTGTTGAAATAAACTTGCCCTTAACAGCTTGGGTTAGCCTTGCCCCAGTCCTGTTTGTGTTTGACCTGGAGTAAATGCTCCTCCAAACGACGAAGACGACGACGGAATATATTTGGGGGTTAAAATATAAAATAGGAATATACATGTATTTGGCGGTTGAGATATAAAATTGGAATAGTATTTGGCGGACCGGCGGTTGAGAAACACCTATCTAAAAGTACCTTGGATTGGAAACATTTCTTTTAAATACGCAAAACGAACAAAATCAATAGTCAACTACTGTATTGTTTTGGATCGGTATCAATAAGAATTGTTTCCTATTCAAAAAGATGTTACCTTCTTTTTAAAAGGATTTTTACCAGCTCATTAGCAAAGCAATGTTGCATACAAGTACTCGTGCCACTGTGATAGTGTTCCAAAATCAATTAGAAATCAACTTGATTTTGGAACATGTTGTCGAATTCGTTCTTCCAAAAAGACCGCCCTAAACGTCAATGTAAATATACTGAAATACACTTCTGATTCGACTATTGGTCAGCATTTGTAAGATAAACAAAATTTATGCGGAAAAATTCGATATTAACTGGTTTTCAATTTTAGCAACAGGACGATGATCTCTTTATCCGGCAACGCTCTAAGCCACCTTCATAAAATGGTAACAAGATCAAGACAGATTTTTTGCGGTCTGCGAGCTTTGTCAGTATTGATTCAGTTTAGTGTTTATATTGCCGTAGGTAACCTTCATTTAAACAAGCATCTCTTCATAAGATAAACTAAAAAACTAAAAACGGTCCTCACTTGTAATTAAAAATATTTTTTTACTCTCAATTTAAGGTTCTAAGTCAAAAACAACTTATTCCTACATAGACAGTGCAAGCCAACTACGGCCCACAAGTCGAATAATCTCAAAACGTGGCCAGCAAAAGTCAAGAACTTGAACCAACATGTTTCACAAAACTGCGAAATTTTTAAAAACCTTAATCGGTATTTTTTGTTTTCTGTTTGAAAATTGAGTTCGAGCTTGAAAAGGCTGAGTCACTTACATATTCTAGGCTTGCATTTCGAGTAAATTGTTGAACAATTCGTGTTAATATTTTTTGTCTTTCAAATTTTTGTCAACAACTTGGGTTAATACTTTTTTAGAGAATTTGTAGTACTAGAAAAAGTATTGAACTCGAACCTCATTTTAACTGTTCAATAATCAACCGATTGCCACACTTGATTCATAATTCTAATCTTAACTTTATATACCTACAGTTGATTTTCAGTCTTTGGCAGTAATTTTTAAGCTTTTAATTATGACGTCATATTTTTGATTGTTACGCAATTATTGCATAATTGGTACACTATCCCCCACTTAATTTACTTTGTTTACAAGTTGTTCTCATAAGAGTATTTTACAGAGTCGTTTTACTGTTTTACTCAAAGCACATTGATTGACTGAAGTATTAAACCATTGCAGCGTACGATGCGGCAGCGATGACGTAACTTTTGTCTAGACTCTAGAGCAGGGGCGTCCAACCCGTGGCCCGCGTAAAGGTTTTGAGTGGCCCTCGCAGTGTTTTTTGAAGCCCTCTGTCCTGTCAATTTTGGCAGAAGTCGAAGACAAGTTTGATGTGAACGCCCTTTTTTCTTCGATTTTTATCAAGTTTGGCCCGCGTAAAGATTTTGAATGGCCCGCACAGTGTTTTTTGGAGTCCTCTGTCACTATGATTTTGATTTTGGTAAAAAAAGTAGCAAATCGGAAACTGATTTCAGGTGAAGACCTTTTTTTTTTTTAGAGATCACTATAATTTTGATGCAAAAAGTGTATGGCCTGCCAATATTTTTTGTACGTCAAAATGGCCCTCGGCTCAAAAAGGTTGGACACCCCTGCTCTAGAGCATTATAAATACTATTGGTGGTATCTAAGTCAGTGTTGTTAAGCAAGCTCCATTTTATAAGTTATAACCCGTTTTTTTTACTTTGCATGCATGTGATTATAGATGTGACCACATAAAGTGCTTTTTCGAATTGCTAAATTTATATGATCAGTAATTTAATAATTTTTGTTCGTTCCAGTATCTTTGGTTTTTATCTGGTAAAATTGGCGGATTAGGGTTACCATATCTGAATAAATACAATCCCTGACAGATTTATGTCGGTCATGTAACCGATTTTTTTGAAAACAGCAGTTGTATTATGATATAAAGTCCGTATACTGTATATGCAAAGCACATTACCACCGTCACTTTCCTTATAATAGATAAAAAATGGGACAAAACGAAAACAGTAAAGCTGCTAAATTTTACTAAAATAAATGCCTGTTGTTTTTTATAACAACAACATTTATGAAAACGAAAAATAGCACAAAATCATCATACAACAATCAACAAGAAAAATATAAAAAATAAACGTAGTCTAAAACAGTGGAACCTACAAACAGTAAATATTTTCTCTGACTAACTATATTTTAATGAAAACAATGCACTACCAGCGTAACTGCGAACGCCGCTAACCACAAGGGCATACTGGCGGTGGTTCCGATATGTTGACCACTTTGAGTCAGCTAACACGGATCGGGTAAAGTCGAGCTAAACCCAGCAGTTCCATTGCAAACATTAAGTAAGAATGGTCAAGTCAATCAACAAGCAATTGCCGACAGACCTGTTTCGTTCTTGTTAGAACTCGTCAAGACAAAGTTCTAATAGTCTAATTGTCCTGACGAGTTCTAACAAGAACGAAACAGGTCTGTCGGCAATTGTTTGTTAATTGACTTGACCATTCTTACTTAACCATATTTTGTCGAAGATCTGAGCTTCTTTAATAAGCTCATGTTTGACTTTAAAAACTTTAAAAATGCTTTAGAAGATAGTCTATCCTTAAAGTTGCACTGGAGCGTTAAAATTTTTTTCATCGTCTCAACGATCATCTCTTTTTTTTTCTTTTGTCCACTACCCCGCATCAGTAAAAGCACTCTTCAAAATTTGTATTGTGAGATACCACAGGAAAGAAAAATTGTGCAATCCTCAGCAATTCTGATGGCCATACAGGCTGTTTAGATTATTAAAAATACTTGCAATAAATTGTTTATCATTCAAGCAACGAACTACAGCAGTTACTTTTTTAGTAATTTTACTGCAACTTTGTTATTTTTGCTAAAATTGTAACTCGTTACAATTTTAATTTTATTAAAAATTACTAGTTACCGATAGGGTTATGATGTTGGAGTCGGAGTCGCATGTTTTAGGATAAAATCGGAGTCGTTTTCTAGCTTGGTGGAATCAGAGTTGGGAGTCGGACTGGCTTTTTTAGATGAGTTGGAGTTAAAGTCCTTATTGTATTTGGAGACTCCGCTAAATTAGGCGTCCAAGTTTTTTGGAATCTGACTCGGAGTCGCTTTTTCAGACATGCTGGAGTCGGGATTGAGTTGTAAAATATTACATTGGTGGAGTCGGAGTCGGAAAAAATTCTTCCGACTCTGCAAACTTGGTTACAGATACTTTTTAAATTGAAAGATATTCTGTCAATACAACCAATGCCGTCTGAATTAAAGCGATGACCTTTTCTTGTTTTCAAGTAAATTTGAGGTTCTTTAGGGAGATAAAATCAAAGTGAAACCAAAAAAGGTCTTCCTATAAAAGTAATTGTAACTGTAATTTACAACTAGTTAATTTTAGAAAGTAACTTGCTTACCATTCATTGTATCCTAGCTTCACAAACTAACGCGTTTGTTATAATTCTTGCACTTTTGCGGCTTCGAGAATTTTTTTATTTCGCAGCGAAACTCCTAGCCGCTACTTGTGGTCTTCCCGCCCGGACTATAAATTACACAATTATTTCATAGTACCTTCAAATTCTCACTGAGAAAGACTAAAGTTTAAAAGCAAGTTATTGCTGAGAGAAAAAAATTCTTAGGATAATTTTTTTGAATTAAACATCAGCGTGTCTTTTTAAGAAAATCATGAACTAAGCGTATAACATTCACAAAGCACAACTTACAATTCTATTTTAATTACCTGAGTTTTGTGTCAAGTAGATAAGGATGCGGTTAAGTGGTTAAGAGCGCCAATTTAATTGCGCCCGCTATCGACATGGTTTCAGCTCAAATCTTACTCTAGTCATTCTTCTGTGTTTCAGGAAAGTATATGAAGCACCGTTTTCTGCTTGGCGATCTTAAAAGCAGCTCTAAAGTTTAGTAATATTACTGTATAAACTAAAATGAAAACCAAAAAAAAAAAACTATGAACTGGATATCAAAACTTTAGTATCTATAAAAGCAGGTCGGGGTAATCCTTTGGCGTTTGCCCTAAATATAACGCATCTGACGTTCTCCCAGTGTTCTCCGTTGTTTTCCAACGACTGTTTCACAAATGTTCCCGACAACGTTCTCCGACGTTACACAAATGTTCAATAAATCCTAAAGTCTTAAAAATGATGAAATGATGATACTTTGCTGTGATGATGAAAAAATAAGAATCCAAAGCATATTTATTACATTTATTTCTTACTAAAAACAAAAGTTTAAAATCCTATTGTAATAGTAAATTTTTTGAATGTCATAAATTTTTACAATATAAATGAACTTGAAAAACTTAAATAAAAAAAGATTCGCCCGCAATCGGTTCAAACACAACATTTTACCAAGTTTTTATGCCTACACAACCATTAAACATCAAAATAAAAATGTTATACCGACAAGAGTAGCAACGCCTTAAGAGGTTTCAAAAAATTTACCCTTTCTATCATCAAATGAACTATACTGTTCAACTATAAATTTGAATATCGCCATTCAATTACATTTAAACAATATCAGAGGTTAGAATTTTGAAACGTTCTGATAAACTATTTTTCGCACTTCGCAGCATATGAGCTTTACTTTTAATTCTGTATATTCTTGTTTTATTTAGCATTTTTTAACGAGCATTTAATGACTTTGAAATTTGAGAAAAACTCTTTCGCCATCAAGATGAAGAGAATTAAGTACGAAATTTACTACTTTTTTCTGTTGATTTTGAGTCATGTGATCATAATTTAATTGTGTCTATTCGTGTCATTCTTCCACGACCCGTTGTTCCAAGTTTTTTTTCTAAACGATCTGCTATATCATAAAACACCTTGTCGATATTTTCTCTGGTCTTTGCACTTGTTTCAAAAAAAACGGCGCCAATCTTTTCAGCATAATCGCTTCCTTCCTTTTCGTCAACTTTCCGTTTCAATGATGCCAGATCCAGCTTGTTTCCGATCAACGCAAGAAGTGGGTCATTATGAACTTGACTTTTGACTTCCTTCACCCAATCTTTTGCTCCGCACAAAAACGAATTTCGGTCGGTCACATCATAGACGATGATGATAACAGATGCACCTCGGTAATAAATCGGTGCTATCGCTTTGTATCTAAATATAAAATGATGAAAAAAAGATGGAATCGTTGAACAAAACGGTCTAATTAAAACATTATGTTATTTTTCATTCCTTAAATCAGTGTTTCTCAAACTTTTTTTAACCATCGCCCCCTTAAGAGACAATTTGATTCGCCACCGCCCCCCTAAAGATTATTTAAATGTATAATATACAAGATTTATTAATTGCGAAATGTATTGCATATAAATAAATGTTAATGGTGCAGAATAATGTTTGATGAACTGAAATTTTATTAAGTACTTTTAATGAGATGGATGATAGTGATGTTTCGCAACTAATTCGCGCACTCCAGGACCGATGTTGCTTAGAAGTAGTCTCATATCTCCCCTTTTTACAATTTTAAGACAATTTTCTTTGCTTGGTGAGAAGTTCAGAAACCGCACTAAATCCGCGTTCAGCCATGTGAGATGATGGGAAAGCAAGGAAATAAAGTTTAATCGCCCTCCCATAAATTTAGATACCTTTCAGGAATTTCTTAATTTCTGTAACCAAAAATCTACATACGATTTTTTGAAGAGAAATTTCAATTCAAAGTCGTTTTTTACTGCAATTAACTCTTCATGAATTACAAAAGAAGTGTCACCTGCACAAACATAAGTAAATGGATTTAACACCCAGTACGGGATTTCCATGTTTATAAGATCTTAATATCTTTCAATTATGTTCTCCTGCAAAGATTTCAAATGATCACAATAAATCAAGAGACAGTCATCTACTATAGAAAGTATCTGTGTTGGCCATTTGTAGTTTAAGGCTTGGAAAATGACGGAAATTCAGGCGACCAATGTTTTCTCGGAAGAAGCACAGCTTTTCTATAAAATTGCAAATTTTAGATTTTGCCTTTATGAGGCTTATACCATCACCTTGTAATTGCAGATTTAAATCATTAAATATATAGAATAAGTCAGTTAGATACGCAATATCTGGTTTACATGCCAAAAGATCATTACTCAAATCACTGCATTTATTTTCCTGTAAAATTGCACGACTGTGTCAAACAGATAGTAAAATCGTTTAAAACCGTTTTCTTTGGATAATCATCTCACCTCAGTATGTAGAAGGAGATGGTCAAATTTTTCGTTATTCTCAACACACAATTGACGCAATATTTGAGAATTGAGGGGTTTGTTCTTAATTTTATTTACTGATTTTACAACAATGCTGAGGGACTTATGAAGACGACAGCTTAGGTTTTTGGCAACTAAATGCTGTCAGTGAATTACGCAATGTATCGTAGAAACGTCTGGTACTGCCTTTTTTAAATAAGAAATCCATTGTGTTTTCCTGTTAATGCGCGAGCTCCATCGGTAGCACAAGCAATGATGTTTTTTATTGGTATATCATGTTCTTTGAAAATTGCTCAACTACTGTAAAAATAGATGCACCTCGAGTTTCCAATTCTATTTCTAGAAAAATATGTTTCCAACTCCTTAGCAAACAATATTTCTTGCATTACTTTATTATTTTTAATAAAACGAGCATAACCCAAGAGTAGTGCTTAATTGCCTGGCAGCGTGGATTCGTCCAGTTGTAGGCCAGTCTTTGTTTTTTTAGAATGTCACACAAACTTTCTTTAATATCTTTAACCATTTCATCAATTCTTCTTCGAACAGTATCATCACTGAGAGGAATAGATTTAGTGATGGCATGAGGAGAACTACGATGTACTACTGTTATACATTACGCTATGATGTACGCAATACTTCTTCTACGATAGGTAAAAGAAGTCCTTTATTAAAACAAAAAAAACAACAGCTTTTTATTCTTTTCAAGTTCTTTACAATTACAATTCAAACAGTTACAACAATGTTGCACGTGGGTTACTGTTTGAGCGCGCGCGAGTATTTAATTTAAGACACGCGAAAGCAAAGCACAATTGCTCGTGCTTGTTTGCACATGCACTATCTTCGCTGGACTTTACTTTAGCAAGGAATGTCAGCCAGGTAGTAATTTTCGCTGCAAAATGTGACATCTTCGGCCGTTTTGTTAAGTAGATTTAACGCTCCCATCGGTACGTTCAACGCCCTCCATGTAAGGCGGAACTTCCTACCGCCCCCTTACACTTCTTCAACGCCCCCTAAGGGGGCGATACGGACCACTTTGCGAAACACTACTTTAAATAACTGCGTTTTTGACTTAAATTTTTATCTAACAAAATTGAAAAATTAGCACGTTAACTCAAGTTTAAGATTTTTCTTTAGTTGTACTTTACAAATTACTCTCATTCAAATGTACAGGGATCACATATACCTAAGTTATGCGTGCAACCAAGACCAGGAAAAGAAAAAACTTTAGGTGGTCTGGGTGCAACAACACGTTTTGTTTAGTCGCTGCCTATTTATTCACAACCTCTGATTTTATACGCACTAGTAATCGTTTCCGAAGTGATTGTGAATAAAAAGATCAATTAAATTATTTTCCAAAGATTTACGAAAAGGCAGACAAAAGAAACTGCGGTTTGACAAGTTAAGCATTAAAAAGAACTTTAATAAGATTGTTTTAATTTGGTAAAAAGAAACTATACTCAGATTATAGATAACCATTAAACTCTTTTACAATCAAAACCTATAAAAAAATTAATGGAAACATCACAATTAAGATTAAACAAATGGTCAACCTAAATTTTTAACAATTCAGGTAATTTTGACTATTTACGAGTATCTAAGAAACAACGTCGGCCGAGTAGGCCGAGTAAATAGAAGGGCCGATGTAATGATGAGTGCGATTGATAAACTCACAGTTCGAATCTTGCTCTCGTCATTCTGCGTCTCCTAGAAGCATTTTCTTTGTTTGGTGGTCTTGAAAAAACTTGCTACCAGAAAGCAATATTTTGACATTTACAAAATAAACCAAGCCCTAAACTTAACGCCTCTAAAGTTGTCCAATAGTAAAAAAAAAGAACTTTTACAATTATGATATGATAATGATGATGATGATGATGATAATGAAGCAAAGTAATGTATAAGACAGTCAGTCCCAAGACTTCAGTTGTAGCGACCAGACAGACGATTTGGATTTTACAGTAACAAGGAAATCTTATTGTGAACAGGAGTGATTATTGCAGTAGTGTAATGTTAGTCTTCATGTTCAAACTAATATCAATGACATAACTACACCAATTGTATTGTCTTCAGTGATGATTCACGTTGTTTTGAATTGTTCTCAAGTTCCGTTTTATTAGAATGCAGTTGATTTACAAGATAATGCGACAGAATGCTAAGGATTGGTAATGCAGTAACACCGTAAAACCGGTAATGTAATAAATAAATCGATTTCAATTTACAAGTAATATCATTGAGGGTAAAAAAAATATTTGTTTATTGAAAACCTTTTACATTTTGTGTTTCTTCTAAGTTTTCATGAAGATGGTGATCAAGGTGGCCAAATATTTTCACTGCTGCTGGTCACTTCTCGAAAATGTACAAAATTTCAAACCCTGAACGGTTTGAAAAAATATACAAAAGCAATCTATAGTCAAAAGTAAATTTTAACTCGATATGTCAAATTCTCACTAAAAAGACGGTTTACTTAAGTTCCAGATGACTGGACAAAATTAAGACTGTTCAAATTTGCTCAGCAGGCTTTAAAAATCACGTTATGGATCAAAGTGATGCTAGGTGAAGTGAAATTGTTAGCATTGTTGTGACGCAGTCGCAAAACTGCCTCGTCCTTCCAGCTCCACACAAACGCGATTCGCGACCAGCACCAGATTTTATGATTTTATTTTATTAAGAACAAAACAATAATTACGGCGCTAGTCGGAAATGGTTTTCTGAATAATATAACACAAATTAGTTTCAATATGTAGACACATTGTCTACAAACTTACCAACGATGTTGGGCGGACGAGCAAAGGAAATCAAACATCAAATTCTCTACCCTGAGTAGACAACATCCAAAGGGACCAATATAGCATCCAAATCAATCTAATGCCAAATTACACCCAGCTCAAGTCGAAAGGCTTACCAATACAACGTGGCATCACTTTATGCCCAACAGCCGCGCGAGAACGCACTAAAAGGTAGCGCTAATTATTCAGCACTAATACTAAAGGCGCTCTCGCTCAAAACCCGTACCGAACACCTACTTTGCAAATATTTTATGCGAACGACGTAACACTCCCCCCACGAGGATGTCAATCCGACACATTAGAGAAACAAAAATATAAAACAAACACATCACAATACATAATAGTTACAAATCAAATAAATCGATACAGAACGTTAATTGCAGGCATTAAGAAAACGAAATATTAAGCAAACACCGAACAGAATTACAATTATCAATTTTACTCATTAGAGTTTGTTACCCGTTTCCTTATCAAATTTTAAAATCAAACAAAGTTTAGCTATAGATCTCGTAATCACGGAGCTAGGGGTTTTTACACTAACCGTGCGAACTACACCCGATTTATCAGGAAATGTTTTAACTACTCTACCCGGGACCCACTTCGACCTTTGTTGCATATCCTCAACAATCAAAACAATGTCATTTAATTGCGAATTCCTGTTTTTCTGGAACCATTTTCGCCTCCGAGAAAGGTTAGATAGAAATTCCTTTACCCAACGACACCAGAAGATTGAAGTATAGGATTCCAGATTCGACTCCTTTTGCCTTTGTTCATTGTTTGACAGCCACTTTCTCACAACAAAACCACGCCTTCTAAGTAGTTCACATAATGACCTTTGAGCGGAAATCGCTTTTTCTACTGATGAAACCGAGAATAGACAATCGTCCACATAAAAGTTGTTGCGTACAATCTCTAATATAGTTGGATCGTAAAGGTGTGCAAAGTCTAATGCAGTTTGTCATCGGCAGAAGTTGGTGCAACTAGGTGAAGATTTTGCACCAAAAATGTGTACTAACATTTGATAGAAAGCTGGAGTTTCCTCTAGACATCCGTTTGGCCACCAAAGAAAACGTAAGGCATTAGCATGCTCAGATTTCACAAATACTTGATGAAACATTGCCTCTATATCGCCTACAAGTGCTATGTGGTTCTTTCGAAATCGTGTCAGGACCCCAATTAGACTGTTCATCAAGTCGGGACCTCGCATTAAGTTATCGTTCAAAGATACGTTACTGCATCTAGCTGCACAGTCAAATACACAACTGTCACTTTGTTAAGTTTATTAGGGTTGACCACTGGGTGATGAGGCAAGTACCACTTAGTATCCACGTTAACACTTAATTCTTGACTTGTTAATTTTCTTGCGTACCCCTTTTCTAGATAGCCGTTTATTACGTCAATATACTCGGCGCTTAGATGTGGATCGCTTAGGAACCTACGCTTTAAAGTTGCGAGTCTGTGCTTTGCTATCGCATAGTTGTTGGGAAGACTAACTTGAGTGTCTCCAAAGTAACGGGAGCTGATAAAGTTCTTTGTGTATTGTAACCGAATCCTGCATTAAGTGAAATGCCGCACGATCTTCCTTGGAGTTTCTTGGAGACTTTGGAGTATCTAAAACAGATGTGCCCTTTAAAAATTCTGAATCCCATAAACTCTCGATAAGTTGATACGCTGCGTCATCTGTCTTAAGTGAAAAGCAAACTTTGCAATTCGTAGTATAAGATGGTGACAGAGAAGGCCCGAGCAAAGACCAGCCCAGGGGTGTATAAATAGCTGACGGAGTACCACGTGGTCCTTTTCGAAATTTGCTAGTACAGAACAGCTCTGGCACGTCTACTCCAATTAATAAACCGACCTCGAAGTTAGATAAAGTGTCAAGCTTTATTCCTTTTAGATGAGGAAGTTCCAAAATTTTCCTTTGCGTCGGAACAAGATTAGGTCGAACTGATATCTCGTTGATTGAGAAAACATTAGTTATGGTGTAGTACGCCTCTCCATCCAAACGCGTGACTTCAAATTCACAAGATATGCCGTCGTACCCTTTAACCGAACCTGCCAAGGTCTGCAAACAAATTTTTTCGGATCGACCAGTTATTCCTAATAAATAAGGGTCTTGTCACAAAACGTGTGAGAGATCCTTGGTCCAAGAATGCATACGTTAGAATTTCCTTTTCTCCATACCTTACCCTAACTGGAACTACACAACAAAGGTACACATTTACATCAGAATTGGTGGCCATGGTAACTTTAGAAAGCGTAATGGTGTTTTCTGGTGAATTATCAGTATTAGGATTTCTGACTTCAGACGCTATCCTTTTGGAAACTGGAGATCTCTTTCTTGTAAAATGAAGTAGCGTGTGATGGAATGGGCTAGTACAGCCTTCTACTGTACAAGAATTAACCTTTTTGCATTGGGGGGTGCGATGTCTAGAGCTGAAGCATTTATGACATAATCTTGAGCGTTCTATAAATTCAAATCGGTCCTTAATAGAAATTTTTGTAAATTCTTTACAATCAATTATCCTATGTGTGTTAGATTTACAGTACCAACATTTTCCTCAACGATTTTGGGGCTTCAATTCTCGATTGCTACTGTTAAAAGAAGCTGTAGTGTAAGAAGCAGCCTTTACCTTCGAAGTTGATGGCTTTACGTTTAAAGATCTTAAGCCAAATAGAGAATTTGCCTCTTCAGACTCCTGTTGTACAAATTCACTAAAGTGTGAGAAATTGGCCAATTTTCCTGACCTATTTTCCACTTGAACGGCCCTTTTTACCCACCTGGTTCTTAGGTTGTACGGTAACTTTTTTACTAATAGAGTCAACGTGTCTAAAGAGTCAAGATTGTTATAACATCTGATGTCCTTAACTATGACACTACACTTTTCGAGAAGCTCTGCAAATCTTTTCAGTTCCTTTGCATCACCTGAAAGAATCAAAGGGAATTTTTTGAGTCTTTGTTCGCAGACATCTGACACGATCCACGGCAAGCCATATTCCTTAAAAAGGCGATCCTTAGCTAATCGATAACAATTTTGACCTACTTCAGAAAATGTTGTATCTTTTCTTTGACCGAATCCGTGCAATGCTGAACGAGTAGACAAAGAAGTACTCTCTGGTCTTGCAATCTGGACTCAACATGCGTTTCAAAGTTACTAATGTACAGCTTAAACTCCAAAGGGTCTCCTGAAAATTTAGATAACTCTGGGCGTGGTAGAAACAAATCATCATATTTCACTGCGTAAGGATTAAGAAAGAGACAGGAGCCGTTTTTGGGACATGGTTTGGCCTTGGTTTGTCGACCGTTTTATCCGGAAAATAGTGTTGCCAGTGCCTGCGGATCTATAGTCGTATAGATTTGAAGTCATTTCAGGAGCGAAATTTACTCGGCCACTTTGTGGTAAAGGGGCGCTCTGACTCCCTGGTACTTTATATAAAAAGCCTCGTTTTACTTCAAATTGTGCCTCCGAGATCATAGTCACATTACCCTAGGGGCAGTTGAGGGAAACTGTGCTGAACTTACAATTGTCCGAGGCTCAGATCTCAACGGCTGACCGAAGTAGCACTCTCCTAACTTATCTTTATCCTTTTGCTGCCTCAGAGTTGTTGAATTGGATACTGATGAAGTGCTAATTGAGACTTTACATGGCGCTCTAATAATATCGGCCTTACATTCTGCACCACTTTTAATTAATTGTGATGATGAACTTGGAAAGGCGTGACTAATTGCCGGGGAAAAAGGTTTAACTTGAAGGGAAAGATCTTTGACTGCGAACCGCCCAAAGGGTCGCGTGATTTTACCTCAAGGTCGCATTCTGCCTGGACATCTGATTCCATCCAGATTTCGTACTGAGCATTCGCTAACTCTAATTTTCTGCAAGCCTCTTTTTGCCGTATCCTTTATTTCAACTCATTTGGGCCTCTTCCTCCTCAATAACCTCCTTTAGCAGAGCGGCCTCTAATTGTGCTAGTTTAAGTTTTTTGCAAGCGCGGAGACGTTTCATACTAATTCTCGATGACGTGCTAGAAACGTTAGAAGATTTCGAGCTCGAGTTTGAGGCTCTAGAGCATTCGCTGGGGGCCTTTGAACTTAATAAATCGGGACCAGGTTTAGTTGATGAGGGCAAGTTGGCATCATCACAAAACGAACACCTAATTTTTAGAAACCATTCTTCCCTATCGAACTTATTATGAGTAACAGCGGCGATATACAAATTGTTCCAACAATTTATGAGGTTTCACGTATAATAATTGAAATTTAGTACCGTTTACGCCGTTGATGTTGATGGATGTTTGCCGTCGTAGACTTTGACGCTCTTTGGAAATTTTTGATAAGCAGTTACACGATGAAAACGTCGATAAAGCTTCTTCGTTAGGGACTTCAAAGTTGACCTCAAAGACGAAGAGATTTTCGAAACCTTTTTTCGACTTCCAAAATGAAAACGACGTCGAAAACTTTTTTTCGACCGATAAGAATGAACCACGTTGAAAACTTTTTTTGTTTTCAAAGATGATGAGACCGTCGAAAACTTTTCCTTTCGACTTCGAAAGGGGAAAATCGTTGAAAACTTTTGCGACGCAGTCGCAAAACTGCCTCGTCCTTCCAGCTCCACACAAACGCGGTTCGCGACCAGCACCAGATTTTATGATTTTATTTTATTAAGAACAAAACAATAATTACGGCGCTAGTCGGAAATGGTTTTCTGAATAATATAACACAAATTAGTTTCAATACGTAGACACATTGTCTACAAACTTACCAACGATGTTGGGCGGACGAGCAAAGGAAATCAAACATCAAATTCTCTACCCTGAGTAGACAACATCCAAAGGGACCAATATAGCACCCAAATCAATCTAAAAAGACTAAAAGATTCTGAAGAAAATGCCAAATTACGGCCAGCTCAAGTCGAAAGGCTTACCAATACAACGTGGCATCACTTTATGCCCAACAGCCGCGCGAGAACGCACTAGAAGGTAGCGTTGATTATATTCAGCGCTAATACTAAAGGCGCTCTCGCTCGAAACCCGTACCGAAAACCTACTTCGCAAATATTTTACGCGAAAGACGTAACAATTGTGAACTTCGTTTATTGAATTTCGTAGTCAAAATTATGACAAACTTTATCAAACAGTTTCATACAGCTGCTTAAGTGCTGTTTTATGTAGTTGCCGGTTAGGATATTCAGTCAAGCGTATTTTTTTGACTATACATTCAAAGCAAAGGCTTTTTTTTATCTTCATTCGCTTTTTCAAGCATCGGTAAAACTAAAACACATTTTTTAATCATTAATTAAAAAAAAAAATTTTCCAATTAACATTGAGTTATTTGGATCGTTTCCGATCTCTGAACTCAGCTTACGAGTTTTAATATTTTTAAAAGGTACCCTGCAGCAATGGCTCAATAACTTGGACAATATATTGTTATAAATTATAAACAACGGCCATGCAATTGATTTGTTTAGTTTTGTTAGTTTAAACATAAATGCAAAAAATCAATTTTTAATTATTAAAACTATCTTCTTCTTCTTCTTCTTCTTCTTTCGGCCTTTCCCTTCAATCACGAGTAGCCACAGCGTATCTTCTTCTTCAAACCGTCCTGTTTTTAACGTCCGTCTCCCTCGCACCAACTTTTTCCATATCCTCTTTCACTACATCTAGAAATCTTCTCTTCGGCCTCTCTCTTTTCCTCTTTTCCGGTAACTCCATCTTTCTTTATACATACTCTTGGTCTCTCCTCATGACTAGGGCCATTTTTTTATGACCTAAAAAATCGAAAAATATGACTTTATTTTTTGAAACATATGACAATATATGACTTTATTTTTAGAGCATCATATTTTGCTAATCTCATAATTAGCAAGTCGAATGCAAGTATTTTGGGTATATTTTAAAGAAAAACACGGTCGATCAATGATGTATTAACACGTCTATTTCACCTGAAAATCATCAACTCCTCAGTGTCACTCAAGTTCAAATGTCTTATGCATTTAATCAATAGGCTAAGCATTGAAATATAGTTTCATGTAGTGTTCAATGTTAGCATCTGCAAAATTTCTGTTTGGACGAAGGAATGATTTCAAAAGGGAAAACGACCGCTCCACAGATGCTGAAGTAGGCTGACATTGCAACAATTTTGCATACAATGCTGGTGGAATATCTGGCCTACTTAGCTCCACAATGATTTTTACATCATTTTTTTCCAAGCGCTTCTTTATGTACTTTTTCAGCTGCAGAGGGTCACTTCCAAAACCAAGAGAGTTGATATCTTCATAGGCCTTTTGTATTGTGTATGTAGAATTTTCCATTTTAAGAATTAGGTTTGAGAGCCCATTGTAGCATTGACTAATTTCAGTCAACTGACTGGTCAGCTTTTGCTCATTCACTTTACTTTTGGCCTTTTGCACAATCACTCCTTCACCATTCCATGAATTAACAATTTCCCGAACTTGTGGTAGTTTCTCAGCATAGTAGTTAGCAGCATCCAACCAACTCCCCCAACGAGTAACAACTGGCTGCGGAGGTCTTCCACAAACAGCAAAATCAGCAGCTCTGGTTTTATTCTTCACAACGCTTGCTTTTACAGCAGCAATCAAGTCGTCTACTTCCTTGTAAAAACTTTTAATCTTCAAAGCACAGTTATGCATTAAGTGTGCCAGACAGGTAACATGCAGGAGGTTTGGATATATTTCTTTTAAAACGTTGCCTGCACGGCACATGTAGGATGCAGCATCAGATATCAACAAATTGACGTCTTCCCTCCTTACCTTAAATTTCTTTATGACATTATCCAGTTCATGGATTATCTTTTGGCTATTAGCCGAACCATCAATCACAGAGCATCTAACCAAAAAGCAGCAGTCCGGTTTATCCAGCGTACCACAAAGTATGTGCAAAAAGTTTTTACCTCTTAATTCAGTTTCATCTATAACAAAAAACAACGGCGTCTCACTCAAGTCTTTTGTCAGCTTCTGATCATATGCTTCATCTAGTTCTTTAACTTTCAGACGACAAAGAGTTTCAGATGGTACGCTTTGCCCCAAATCTCGAAAAAGCTGTCGAATAGCTGGATGATTTACTTTTGCCATCGGTATATCAGCTGATGCAAAAGCTTGAACAAGTTTTGTTGCAAAATCTTGGTGTTCACCAGAACTGATAAATGTTTGACGTGTATCGGAAGTTCCAGCACTCTTTGCCTTTTCAACGCCTTTTCTGTGCTTGAGAGTAGCAACATGTTGCTCCACAAAGAATCGCTTCTCATGCTTAACTATGCAGCAGCATAGCGGGCAGTAAAGTTCATCTTTTGGAGTGACTGTGAACTCTTTGAAGTCTTTTATAATCAATCGGACCTTTCTCCCATCAGAAACTTTTATTTTTGGCATGCTCACTTCACAATATATAGTACTTTCACTAAACAAAAAATAGCCGATTGTGGCTACACGTGTTATTGATTGCTCCGTTAAAAACCTACATTCTTGTGACGTTATAAACGCCTGCTGTGCTCGTTTCTCGTATCGGCTTTACCAGGACTCATTCTAATATAGTAGTTTCTGATTACGGCTGGTTTTTGTGTAGCTGTTGCAACTCGCCGTTTAGGCCCACTTCACGATAGTACTTTCACTAAAAATGAAAGGTCATATTTTATGACCAAATGCAGAAAATATGACTTTTTATGACTTTATAACTTCTTCAATACACCCCGTAACAAAGTAGTTTTTGTATTATTATAGGTTTCATAGCTTTTTGTACCACCAAAAAAAATATGACTTTAATGACTTTTACTCGCCCTACTCATGACATGTCCATACCACCTCAGCCTGCTCTCCTTTATCTTCATTCCTAACCGTTCTACCTTAACTATACCCCTGATGTACTCATTTCTAATCTTGTCTTTTCGCGTCACTCCCATGGCAAACCTCAACATTTTCATCTTGCAACTTCCATCCCTTCTACTTGTTTCTTTGTGACTGCCACCGTCTCAAGTCCATACACCATTGCTGGTCTCACCACTAAACTGTATACTTTCCCTTTTACTCTAGCTGGTAACCTCCCGTTATAGATTACTCCCGATACTTTTCTCTATCCGTTCCATCCTGCCTACATTCTCCTCTTTACCTCCCTTTCATAACTACTATTTTCTTGCACCGTTGATCCCAAATACTTAAGTTCCTTTACTCTAGGCACTTTTTATCCTCCGTCTTCACTGTTTCTTTGTCATTTCCTCCATTTACGCACAGATATTCAGTCTTTGACCTACTTACTTTCATTCCTCTTCTTTCCAATGCATACCTCCAGCATTCTAGTTTCCGCTTTACTTCTTCCCTGATCTCTTCGCAAATTACAATACCATCAGCAAACAGCATCGTCCACGGTGGTTCTCTCCTTACTTCATCCGTTAGCCTATCCATTATTACTGCAAACAGGAACGGACTTAACGCTGATCCCTGGTGCGGTACAATCTTAACCTAGAAACTTTTTGTAGTTCCTACTGCACACCTTATCACTGTTTCCTTTCCCTTGTAGATATCCTGTACAAGTTGCACATACTTTTTTGCCATTCCTGATTTTCTCATATTTTACCACAGCTATTTTCTCCGAATTCTGTCGTAAGCTTTCTCTTGTCCACGAATACACAATGTAGCTCTCTTTGACCTTTCCTGTACTTTTCCATCAACGTTCTTAAAGCAAACATGGCATCGGTGGTTCCCTTTCCTGACATAAATCCTTATTGCTATTTACTGATCTCTACTATATCCCTTAGCCTGGCTTCAATGATTCTTTTCCATGCTTTCATTGTATGGCTCATCAGCTTTATTTCTGCAGCGGCGTGGTTGAGTGGTTAAAGCACCGGACTGATGATCAACATAGTCTCAGTTCAAAACCTACTTGCGCCATTCTGTTGTGTCCTTGGGAAAGACACTTTACGGCACTTTCCCCAGCTTGGTGGTCTTGACAAGCAGTTCTAAATTACAGTAATATCTCTACTAAATTACTAGCGGACAGCAATATCTTGGTATCTCCGGAAGCAGGTCGGGGTAATTGCTTACCCTATGTATAGCGTCTCCGTCGCTTTCCTGCGAGTCAGGAGGATAAATATAGAGATAAAAATAAATAAATAAATTTCTCTGTTGTTTCCAAAGCACTGTGCGTTCCCTTTGGTTTTATAGATTGGGATAAGCTCACTCCTTCTCCATTTTTCTGGCATTCGTTCACCCACTATTAGTCTGTTGAACAGTCTGGTAAAAAACTTTATCCCTATCTCTCCCATGCATTTCCAAACTTCTACTGGCAACTCATTTGGCCCAACCGCTTTACCTTTTTCATCCTTCTCAGTGCATTCTTCACTTTTTTCTACTGACGCTATTATACCTCTTCGTTAACCACTTCTGTTTCTTCTGTCCTAGGGTCTCTGTCATTTTCCTTGTTCCATCGTTTTTCAAAGTAATCCTTCCATCTTTTTAACACTGCCTCCAAACTTATAATCACATTACCGTTTTTATCCTTCGTAACCCTCACGTGCTGTACATTTTTCCCGCTCTGTCTCTCTGTCTAGCCAATCTGTACAACTCCTTCTCACCTTCTTTTGTTTCCAACCTAGCATACAAATCTTCATTCGCACGTCCCTTTGCCATCGCAACCGCCTTCTTTGCCTTGCACTTCTTTCCTTTCTAGATCTTATTTTGTCCCATGCTTTCTTTGCCTCTTTCTTCTTTTTATGCTCCCCTGTACTTCCTCATTCCACCACCATGTCTCCCTGTCTCCTTTTCGTTTCCCAAATGTCACTCTCAGCACAGTTTCAGCTGTTTCTCTTAGGATTTCCGCTGTTTTGTTCCACTCATCAGGTAACCCATCCTTGCCTCCCAAAATCCTGGTCACCTCTTGTCTAAACGCTTCTTGACAGCTTGTCTCTTTCAGTTTCCACTATGGTATCTTTGGCTTTACTTTCTCTGCCTTTTTCTTTTTTACTTTTGCATACCACCATACGGTCTGCTTTGCGACGCATTCACTCACCATCATCTTACAATTACACATTTTCTTCAGGTTCCTCCTTCTGCACATCACATAATCTACTTGGGTACTGTTTCCGCCACTTTTATACGTCACCATGTGTTTATCTTTCTTCTTGAAATGAGTGTTGACAATCGCCAAATCCATTCTCTTCGCACACTCCGCAGCCATTGATCCTTCCACATTTCTCGTTCCAGCACCGTACCTCCCCATTATTTCCTCATCCCCTATGTTTCCTTCGCCCACATGTCCATTAAGGTCCGCATCTAGAACTATTCTTTTTTGTTTTGATACACTTTCTATCAACCCATCCAGGTCTTCCCAAAAATCATTTTTCTCCTCCATGCTGTTGTTAACCTGTGGAGCATACGCGCCTACTATGTTTAGTATCGACCCTTTTACCTCCAGTCCCATGGCCATTAGTCTGTATGACACCATCTTCACCTCCAGGACACTTTCAGCCAGCTCCGCTCTCACCACTACCCCATTTCATTTTTTCTTTCGTCAGCTTCGTTGTAAAATAGTTTGCATCCAGCTCCAAAGTTCCTTGCTTTACTCTCTTTTCCACTTTGTTTCCTGTAGGCACAGTATACCTGAATTCCTTCGCTCCATCAAGTCTGCCAGCTCTTTCCCCCTTCCAATCATTGTTTTAATATTTAAGGCACTTGTCCTTATGAATAAGCGTCTCTCTTTCCACACTTTCCGCTGCCTCTTCACTCGCCTTCCTCCTCTCCTTCTCCTCTTTTTTTCACTATGTTCAGCAGTAGCATAATTTCCCAGGTGCCCTGCCGTGCGACACCTGAAGCCGTCGTTGGTAATCCGGGCCGCGACTGATCCGGTATAGATTCATGATTATAACGCATTAAATTGTTTTCGCAAAAAACATTTCTTACGCCGGATGCCCTTCCTGCCGTAACCCTCCCCATTTATCTGGGCTTGGGACCGGCATCAAGAAACACTGGAATGTGCCTCCGATGGCTGGGTTAAACTATCACGATTAGTAAAAAAAATTACTAAAAAATATTCATTATGATTCTAATGCAATCAACTTAATTAAATTTATTTAAAAAAATAATTCTTTTTTTAATTCTTAAGGTAAAATGGGCAATCAATAAAGTTTTATTTGAAATATATTAATTTTAATATCAATATTTTTTATTTAAAAAGTATTCAAAAATTGTAGTTTCTCATAAAATTCTTACATTGAAAATTTGTGAAATTGTAAATTTTTCTGACATTTGCGGCAGAAAGTAAAAATTGTTTGCTCGATGATCATAACAAGTAGGGTTACCAACTTTTTGCTTCGCCATTCCGGGACACCTTAATACAGGGGCGTCGAACCTTTTTAAGCCGAGGGCCATTTTGGCTCATCAAAAATATTGGCAGGCCAAACAAATGAAACACCTCAATTTTTGTCCCAAACTCATAGTGATCTCTCAAAAAAAAAAGGTCCTCACTTGAAATCAGTCTCGGATTTCATTATTTTTCTCTGAAAACTAGTGATGTCGGAAAAAACAAGAGAAAAAGAAGTTTTTACATAAAATCTGTCTTCGATTTCCTGCGAAATTTTTGCCAAAATAGGCAGGACAGAGCCCCAAAAAGTTGCCCCAAAACAATACAAAGAGCTGTCAGTAAATTCCGGGACAAAAGTGACCCAGCCCGGGACAAGGGACGCCAGAAGTCAATTCCGGGACTGTCCCGGCCATTCCGGGACGGTTGGCAACCCTAATAACAAGACAGCTCTTAAATAGAAAAAAGCTTTAACACTAGAAGCCCCGAGGTTTTTGACTAAGTAAAAGGACTGAATGGGTCATTTTTGACCCATTAGTTAAATTTGCTTTTGTTTCGATATATTTTTTATTGTGTTATATCTAGGTAACATAGACAATTAAAAGCACTTATTTATTAAAATTTTATTGAAAAAAATTAACATTTTACCCATTTCACATACTGAGTTTTTACAAAAATTCATATATATGTAGTGACAAAGCCAAATCAATTGCAAAATCATTATAAATTTCTAACAAACTTTAAACAGGTTACAATTAAATTTTTTGCTTTTGTATGAAATCTACAGCAAACTTTTTTACATTCAATGCAATAGTTATCAGATTTATTGGGATAATTATCTATTTGGCAGTGTTTGTGCTTCAGAGATCTTGGTAAATTTGTAGAGTCAGAACATTTTGGGTTTGATGTAGGTTCCGGTTCAGCAGTTTTGCTATATCTGCATAGTTCTTTTACTAGTTCTAAAAGAAATTGTCTTCTTGAAATTGAATTTTTGGTAACTTCTTTATAGACAATGAAGGCATTTATGCAAGCACAATCAATAATATTGAAAAAACATGCAACTGGCCATCTTCGAGTTGTGATTTGCATGTATAGTAGCGAGACATTTGATCTAATGCATCTACATCAGCTTTAGTTTTGTTATAATATTCAACTGTTTCAGGGCGTTTTTTCTTGTGATTCTTGTCAATTGAGACATCTTTATGCATTGAACTTAAAATACGAACAATTTTATTATTCTTTGCTTTGTATATGGTAAGTGAACAGTCTGAATGGGAAAGAAGTATTTTTGAAAAAAAAATAGGTACTTTTTCATTGTTGATTCTACACTTGGTATTTCTTTTCTTTGCTCTCTTACAGTGCCTATATTAGTTGTTTTTTCAAGTTTTAGAGTTTTAACTAGTTTGATATTTGTAAAAAAGTTATCTGTAGTAACATTATATTCTTTCTTGAAATATAGTTTCAAAAGGAAAAGACACACATCAGTGGAAAGATCATTTTCCTTTTTGCGAGATGGATCCTTTTTTTAAATAAGGTCTTCCATTGCACAAATATTTTGATTTTGAATCGGCTAATAGCCAAAATTTTATGTTAAACTTATCTGGTTCAGTTGGTATGTATTGGATAAATAGACAGCGAGTTTTACGTGGGAAAAGTTATTCATCTATTGTTAAATTTAGAGTTAGGAGATAGCAGTTTTGACAATTTTCTATGAAGGCATTCCAGGTTTCTGAAATAAGACAAAACTTTTCTGACTTAGTCCTTCTTTCTGTGCGACTGGATACGTTATCAAACCTCAGATGCTTCATTATGCTTTCGAAGCAATTTCTGCTCAGCGTACTTGCAAAATTAGGGTGACCCCATTCTTGACTTCACAATTGTTTTACTGGAGTATTTTTTCTCTCTAAAACACTACAAGTAATTTGCAAACCAATAAATTTCTCCAATTCTTCTAGAAGGTAATTGAAATTTTTATCATCAAGGTGTGCATGATGAATTGTATACTTTGGTATTAATCTCAACATTGCTGCATCTATGAATAATTGGAAAGCACTTAGAGGACTTTCTTTCATCATTTGTCTTCAACTGTATGCTGTTGGTCCTGGTTTTGGGATAAACACATTTTTGGAAGGAAATCGTCTTCTGGAACTTTGCCCTTCCTGGAGTCTTCTCCATATAACTCCACTGCGAGATTGCACTTCTTGATTACTAAAATGTGAAGATGAACTTACTTGAACATTAAGTAAAATTTTCTGTTCAGGGCGTACTTCTTCATCTTCAACAATTGAGTCATCTTCCTCACTATCTTCAAATGAGGAAGGCTCAATCAGTTGAGTTTCATCAAAATCACTTTTGTCACAAGATGAGTAAATGCCATCACTTTGTAAAAGTTTGAGGGATTCTTGAAGGTTTAATTTTTTCACCATTAGGGTCAAATATAATTACTATTTTGGGAAAATGTATCAAGTCAAAAATATTTTCTGAAAGATATAAACGAATGTCAATTGAACGAACTTCACTCTTTGACTCTTTGAAAGGACTGGCAAGTCCAGGTTTGGAACAAAACTAATTGTCCTAAAATGTAAATAAGGTTGCCATGTGTACGATAATACATTAAATAATTGATTGTAAGTATAAGAAATGCTTGTTCTTTTCTAGGCTTCCATTATAAATATATTAAAGCAACACTAAGATTGTTTATCTAAATGGGTCAAAATTGACCCATGTGGTATTTCTTGGTTATCTCCTTCTTTTAAAAAGTTTTTATATTTTATCAATTATGCATATAACATATAAAAGTATAAGCCGAATTAAGAAAAGTCACTAAGTTCTGTTGAAAAACTTTTTTCAGTGACTGAATAAAATTAATTTATAATCTTAAATGGCTCAAAAATGACCCCTTTGGGTTTCTAGTGTTAAACCGGTAATTTTCAACCAGGTACCATAGAAAATTTCAGGGGATCCACACGAAAAAATAATTAAATGGGGGTCCATAGTACTTTTTTGGTGGTGCACAGAACAATTTAACCTTTAAAAATTGTTTTACAATTAATTTTAGTGTTTACATAGATAGAAAAGCAAAATAAAAGCAAGTCATCTTTTTTTTTATTGATTTGATTGGTCTCTTCAAATAAAAAGATAAAGAATGCAAAAAAACATCAATCACAGTGATCCCGTGGAGTAATTCTTTTTAACTGTACGCGTTTCCGAAAAAAGTGGTCCATCCACATAGGGATTACCTCATAAAACGTGGATGGGCCGCTTTCGTGGAAACACTTTTATTATTTTGTATTTTCGATTGTTTTATTAAATAATTTTTTTAGTTTTGTTCGTAGAATTTCATAAAACTAAGTTAAATTTTTTAAATAGTTTCTTATTTTAAAACAAAACGTAACCTATTTGGCTATTTTTGTACATTTAATTCATTTCGTGTTTGTTTATATAAGTAAAACGTGCCCGTCAAACAAAGTTTAGACCAAAACATCCCAACAAATGTTGTGGAGGGCGTTAATGCTGAAAAAGAAATTAAACTAAACTTTTACTCTCCACACAAAAAATAAATCACTTCCAAGACCAAACTGATCCTATTTAGGATAATTAACCCATCATATTGTAAGTTGTAATGACATTCTAACAAAGAGAATGCTCAAGCTTACTTTTCTTGACCAGCTGTGTCCCAAATTTGAAACTTAAATAAAGTTCCGTTTGAAGCCGTACAGTTTCTTGAAAGAAAGCTTGCACCAAGCGTTTTAATCTTTTGATCTTGATAAGTGTCTTCAGCATATCTCAAAGAAATGGATGTTTTACCTACGTTACCCATTCCCAGTACACATATTTTCACCATTGTAGAATTAGACATGCTGATCTAAAGCTACAACGAAACATCAATAGGTCAAGTAACTGTATAATACAGTAAAATAAAACAAAATTTGAAAAGATGAATTAAAATGAAAGTTTTTTTTTCACCGATACGTAAAGATTTATTTAATTAGTTTTGATTTATTTATTTCTATTTTTTTCGTAACTCGTAGGAAAATGTCTAAGGCACGAAACGCCAAGAATTGCTACCCGGTTAAAATTTTTATTTTATTTATTTTTTTATTATTATTTAAAAAAGTGCTTGAAATTGAGAGCTATTTGGCTGCTTGCTGAGATCGGCAAGCAAAAAAATGTAGTAAAATGTTTTTCTTAAGGACCAAAAAAAATCCACTGCTTGGCGGTCTTAACAAGTCTTTCTAATTTACAATCATATATCTATAAAAAATAAAAAATAAAATTAAAAAATTTCTATCGGACAGCAATATCTTGGCATTTCCGGAAGTAGGTGGGGGTCAAGGAAGTGCCGTCAGGGGAGGCAAGTGAGGCAGTGTTTCACTTGTGGACATAGGCGTACGCAAAAGGGGGGTTTCAGGGGTCAAACCCCCCCTTGAAGAATGGTGTTCAGCCATATATACATGGTAATAAATAGGCTTCAATAATAAGATTTTGGTTTCTATTGTTTACCGCACTTTGAAACTTAATTACTGCTTGAGCATCAATTTTTTTATCGCCTAAATTGCGATTTTTTTTTTTTACAATTTTTTTTTGCAATTTTTTCTATCGCCTAAAGTTAGCTAATGTACAGCTGCCACTGTGAAGAAAACTTTCGGACTTGTAAAATATTGAAAGTTAAGTATGGCAATGGAAATAAACTGCATGGAAACAATAGCTTCAGTTCACAAATTTTTTAATGCTTCAAAACGTCAAAACATTTTTACGCAATTCCATCAACACGATTTCGTCAACAACAAAAGTTCAAAAACTTGTTCAAATTTGTGCCATCAGATGGGTCGATCGACACAAGAGTGTTAGTACTTTTTCAAATTTACACTTTACCGTAGTAGAAACTTTGGCAGAAATTTTAGCATGGTCAGACAGAGAGGAACTTCATCACGAGCTTTGCAGTTGCTTTCGACAATTACTCAAAGTGAATTTTGCATTGTTCTCTTAGTTTTAAAAAACGTTTTTGGATACAGTGTTGTTTTGTGCAAAGTTAAGCAGAAAAAGTCGATAAACTCTTTTGCGGCTGTCAACATTGTACATGATATTGCAAATGAATTGAAGTGTCTTAGAGAAAAAAACTAATATGAATTTCACTAGTTCTATATTTTTGCGCAAAAAAACGGCCAAAGCCGAAGGTTTTATTCTGGAAACACCACGCCTTACTTCAAGACAGACCAATCGATGCAATATTGCTGCTGAACAGATGAAGAACATTTTAGAGTAGGGATTTTATTCCATTTCTTGATAACTTTATTGTCACTCTCGAAGCAAGATTTACAGCCCACAAATCGATTATTGATGAATTTCAGTGTTTAATTTCTTCTAATCCAACTAGTGGACCAACTCCTCAACAAATTAAAAGTATTCAAGTTTTGGAAAAATTTTACGAAAATGATTTAACGAAATTCTCGGGAGAACTAGTGCCTGAACTGATATTATAGTACAGGAAGCTTTTTCGGTTGAACGCAGCAGAAAGACCAACTGATGCGTTGAGCAACATTAAGGAATGCAGTTCCGATGCTTTTCCGCACATATATTTACATTGATGACCATTTTGTTAACTCTGTGGCGAATCGAACCCCGATCAAAAACGGTACTATTGAACGAAACAATCAACGTGCTTGAAGAAAACTATAAAACTTAAAATTTGAAGTGAACAAAAAAAAGGATCAGATAACAAACAAAAGAAATTGAAGTGAGGATTGAAAAAGAAGTGAATAATTGAACGGACTGAAGACAAGCTTTGATTTTTAAGCTATTATTGTTTGGTTTATTTCGACCAGGATCAATAAAGAAAATTCAAGACATTTTTAATTTGAAATATTAATATTCCGTATTGTGTTTGCTTTATCGTTGTTTTTACAGTTAATATAAAGTTTAATTAAAATTTTTATAAAGTTCTGCAACAAATAAGTCTGAACCACCACATTGGTGACCCCGACTACAACCGTGAGTACTATTTCTTCTTTTTGTGTTTATATGTGTAAGCCTGGCACTTCATCAGTACAACACTCGGTCGCGCGGAAAATATTTAAAATCTAACATTATGAATGATGATCAACCTACGCACTCTGGTGATTTGAAACTCGCTGATTCTAACCAGGCTGTACTCGATGACTTACGAAATAACCAGTTAATTTTGCGCCCCGGTGAAAAGATTACTCACACTTTTACAAAAAGCAATCCCCACGCTTGGTTTTCGTATTTTGAAAAATTATGTATTAGATATAAAATTCTTAGTGATGATGAGAAGCTCCATGCTTTGATTCCTTGTTTTGACCACGACACACTCAGCCTTGTTCAACCTTTAATTTCTCGGAATTATAGTTACGAACAAATGAAAATCTTTTTAATCGAAAAGTTTACTCCATCCTTGGCAGAAAGAGTTCATACAATTATGTCTGTGGATAGCTTGGGTGACGTAAAACCTTACGAATTTTTAAATAGATTAAGATCATCTATATCTGAACATGACATGTCTGATGCAGTTCTGTGTGAATTGGTAATGAATAAATTGCCGCAACAAGTGCAACTCTCTTTAGTTCCTACTTTAGGAAGACCTCTTCTTCAGTTTGCGGCTGCAGCTGATGCCGCAATGCAACGATTGAGTATGTCATCTAGTGTTTACTCCTGTCAATTACAATCAGTTTCAGAATCTAGTGCCAATGCAAAAGCGGGTCCTTCAAACAATTCAAATTTCGAAACCTTGTTAGACAGAAAATTTTCCTCTTTTAACACTCAACTGCAGCAGCTAAACCAAGACATTAACGATTTAAAAAATGTTCAGTTAAGGTCCTCAAGCGCAGGTACATCCTTTTCTAGTACTAAACCTCGAAATAACAAAATTTTTTCTCGTCCTAACAATTTTGCTCCGATGAGAAGAAGGTTTTCTTTTCCCAGATATTCAAGTAATTTTCGACCAGATTCAGCATTTAGGAATGGTGCTGGGGCAAAGTGGGCTGCTCCTGTGATGACCAAGTCATGCAGTCCTTTGCCACATATTAAAGATAAGGAATATGGTTTATTATTTCTTCTTGATAGCGGTGCAGAAATTAGTTTAGTGAAACCCTTACCGCACGAACATCGAAATTAACAAGCTAGCAATCCTCTAGTGACTGTTAACGGTGCATCCATTGCTACCTTTGGTTTTCGTACTATGTACATCTCCTTTGATAAAGTAACGACGTTTTGTTGGATTTTTGTCATTGCCGACGTTTCCAATAATATAATAGGGGCCGATTTTTTAAAACACTTTGATTTATCTCTATACTTTGCCTCTATGAAACTTGTTCGTGATGGTTGTAATTCTCGTTGGGAACTTCAAACTAAAAGTATAGCTCATATTAGCGCTCCTAAAACTTTCTTGCCCAGCGACAAATATTTGAAATTGCTCGCTTCGTTTTCTGATTTAACTACTCCTCCAAATAAGCATAAACCTGTCAAGCTTCTGTAGTAAATCATATTGTAACTAAAGGGTATCCTAGTTCTTCTAGGCCACGTCAGTTGTCTCCTGAGAAACTAGAATTCGTAAAAAAAGAGATTGATTATCTTCTTGAAAGCGGTATTATTAGTCGTTCAGAATCTCCTGTGTCTTCGGCTTTACATTTAGTTCCAAAAGGTCAGCCTGGTAATTTTCGTTTGGTTGGTGATTATCGCAAATTAAATCAGCAAACTGTTCCTGATCGTTATCCTACTCCGTCAATTACCCACCTTCTTCACCGTCTTCAGGGATCTTGCATTTTTAGCAAAGTAGATTTGGTCAGAGCCTATCATCAAATTCCGGTAGCTAAGGAGTCTCGTCATAAGACTGCGATAACCACTCCAATTGGTCTTTTCGAATACAACTTTTTACCGTTTGGTTTACGTAATGCCTCAAGTACCTTTGCCACGGTTTACCCTACGTCTTACCTTACATAGATGACATAATTATTTTCTTAAGATCAGAAGAAGAGCATCTCGAACATTTAAGGACATTTTTTAAAAAGCTTGATAAACACGGTATTGTTATTAATGCTACCAAATCCGAGTTCGGAAAAACAGAGTTAAAGTTTTTAGGCCATTTAGTTACTAAAGAAGGAATTTGTCCGACAAAACAAAAAATTGAAGCTATTTCTAAATTTCCAATCCCTTCTACTACAAAGCAATTACGAAGATATATCGGCATGATCCAATATTATCACAGGTTTGTTCCTCATGCCGCAGAGTTATTAGGTCCTTTGATAGATATGCTTAAAGGAAAACCAAAAACTGATAAGAAACTAGTTTGGACTTCCGATTGCGAGGCTGTGTTTAACAAAACTAAGAGTATTCTTTCCCAAGCTTCACTATTAGTACGTATATCCGGTTATTAATGCTCCCACCAGTTTAATGGTAGACGCGAGTGATGTAACCATTGGCGGAGTTCTGCAAATTTGCTTGAACGGTATTTGGTCTCCAATTGCTTTCTTTTCAAGAAGACTCGCTCCTGCTCAGCGTAAGTATAGTGGCTTTGACAGAGAACTTCTGGCTATGTATCTTACTGTACAATATTTTTTATACTTTATTGAAGGAAAAAAATTTACTATCTTTACTGATCACAAACCTTTAATTAGAGCATTTTCTTCAAAGTCTCAAACTATTCCAAGGCGCGTTCGACACATGGGTTATATTTCTGAATTTTCTACAGATATTCGTTACGTGCAAGGTTCGGAAAATTTTGTAGCAGACACATTATCTAGAGTTGAAATTAATGGTATAGAAACTTTACAAGATGGCATTAACTACGCACAAATAGCTCTTGATCAAAGAACAGATTCAGATTTAAACCAATTACTCAAAAACCCTACTGATACTGGATTGCGAATAAGTGAATACCCCGTTCCACATAGTAATTACATGCTTTGGTGTGACGCTTCAACGTCTATGATTCGTCCTGTAATTCCTTCTTCATGGAGAAAAATTATTTTTAACAAACTTCATGGCATTAGCTATCGTGGAATCAAAGGTACTTCAAAATTAATTTCGCGAAGATTCGTATGGACAGGTATGAGAAAAGATATAAGTAAATGGGTTAGAGAATGTTTATCTTGCCAGCAGTGTAAAATTCACAGACATACCGTTAGTCCTTTAAAAAAATACAAATTACCTGAAGGGCGTTTTAACCACATTAATATGGATATAGTTGGTCCTTTACCAGAGTCACATGTTTTATCGTACATGTTAACAATTATAGATCGCTATACTCGCTATGTTAGTGCTATTCCTATGAAAGATTCGTCTTCCATTTCTGTTGTTAACGCTTTTCTTCATGGTTATGTTTCGCATTTTGGTGTACCCGCAACCGTAACAACGGATAGAGGTGCACAATTTGAATCAAATTTATGGACACAGTTAATGCAATGTATTGGTGCTAAACGAAATAGGACTACTAGTTACCATCCACAGTGCAACGGTCTAATTGAAAATTTTCATCGGCGATTGAAAGATGCTTTACGTGTTCAACAAAATCCTACTGATTGGGTTATTACATTGCCTCTCGTGTTACTCCACATTCGAAATACGGTCAAGGAAGATTTAGATTGTTCGTCTGCAGAGTTAGTATTTGGTCAAACCATGAAACTACCTGGACAGTTCCATCCTAATATTTCTGAACCAGTTACTCCTCCGAATCAATTTTTAGAAAAACTTAAAGGTTATTTTGACTTTGTTAAACCCCAACAAACAAGTAATCATTCTCAGATTACAACCTTTGTTGATAAAAATTTAGCAGACTGTAGTCATGTGTGGCTACGATGCGAGAAAAAGTCTCATTCCCTTCAACCACGTTATTCTGGTCCATATCGTGTTTTGCAACGTGATGATAAAAATTTTACTTTAGATGTCAAAGATAGCAGAAAAGTTGTTTCAATCGATCGTGTTAAGCCGGTTTTTCTTCCTGAAAGTGAAAATCCTTCCGTCGCTGAACCAGTTCCCAATTTTAATCAAAATCTAAAAAATCGGCATGGTCGCAGCATTAAGATGCCATCTAAGTATAAAGATTTTCTTCTTGGCTAGTGCATAGTTTTGATTTTTTTTAGGTTCCCTACAGTTTGTGTGCGCCAACTTATTTTTGTAATGCGTGTCACTCTTTACGGCACATGATGCAGAGTATTTTACATCTGAAATTTCTTGAATAGATTTTTTCCTTCGAGCTTATGGATTAAAATCATTTCTTATATTTTTTTTTCATCATTACGAGAATATTTAGAATTTGATCATTCTAGGGCGAACGTCAATATTGTCATTTGGCCATTGGCAAATATTACTCACTGGATCAAGAGTTACTTTGACTTGATCTACGTCATTTAGCCCATTTAGCTCGTTTTATAAAAAAATTTTTTTCTCATTCATTCCCCTTTTGACTATTTGTCCTACCTTTTGACTGCTTTTGACCGCGAGATAGAGTTGTTGTCCGCATGTTTGTGTTTGGTGCGCACATTTCCTGATTTGGCTGTGGAACCCTCAAATTTGAAAGAAGTTTTTAGACTCTTTATCAAAAATTTTCAACCACAAAGTTTCCATCGTTTTCCAACATCTACAAAATCACGATAGACGACGCCTACTTCCGTCTATCTGGGGGGAGTTTCCATCGTTTTCCAACATCTACAAAATCACGATAGACGACGCCTACTTCCGTCTATCTGGGGGGAGCTATGTGGCGAATCGAACCCAGATCAAAAACGGTACTATTGAACGAAACAATCAACGTGCTTGAAGAAAACTATAAAACTTAAAATTTGAAGTGAACAAAAAAAAGGATCAGATAACAAACAAAAGAAATTGAAGTGAGGATTGAAAAAGAAGTGAATAATTGAACGGACTGAAGACAAGCTTTGATTTTTAAGCTATTATTGTTTGATTTATTTCGACCAGGATCAATAAAGAAAATTCAAGACATTTTTAATTTGAAATATTAATATTCTGTATTGTGTTTGCTTTATCGTTGTTTTTACAGTTAATATAAAGTTTAATTAAAATTTTTATAAAGTTCTGCAACAAATAAGTCTGAACCACCACAACTTTTCCAGTGACAACATGCACTAGTGAACAATTGTTTTCCACGTTACGCAGACGAAAAACGTGCTTACGAAACACAAGTGGTACCACTCGAATGAATGGACTTGCATTACTAAACATTTATAGGAGCCACACGCCTTGCCCTAGTGACGTAATTAACAAATTAAGTGAAAAAACAGACGTTTGAATATAAGCCTTTAAAAAAACTTTTAAATATTTGTCAAGTAATTAGGTTAGTTTTTTGTTCGTTTGATTTTTCACCTATTGTTCTCATCATTTACACGAGTTGCTTTTACTTTAGAAAGTTTATCATAATTGAATTACCTGCACATGCCTTTTCAATAGTTAGTTTTACGGTTTGGTAAAAAAAAATCATGCTACTGCAAGATGTTCTTGAAACCAAAACACTTTATTTTTAAATGTAGGCCTAATTTTGGAAGTTTTTGCCCATTACCAGGACCACTTAAGCAGGGCTTCCCAAACTTTTAGTTGATCGGTACCCTTTGGACACTGTAGTAGGTTTTCATGTACCCCCAAAATGTTGTGACGTTTCTCTAAAACAGGGTGGGCCAAACTTCTTCACTCTTGCGGGCCACTTTTCGAAATCGTTCGAGTTTGTGGGGCTCAGCTGGGTAGATATTGTTCCAAATCATGGTGTCCTCTAATAAAAAAAAAAAGTTTTCACTTGCAATCAGCCTTCGATTATTTCTATTTTGTCTCAAAATCATGGTGTCCTCTAAAAAAAAAAAGGTCTTGAGATATTGTTCCAAATCATGGTGTCCTCTAATAAAAAAAAAAAGTTTTCACTTGCAATCAGCCTTCGATTATTTCTATTTTGTCTCAAAATCATGGTGTCCTCTAAAAAAAAAAAGGTCTTGAGATATTGTTCCAAATCATGGTGTCCTCTAATAAAAAAAAAAAGTTTTCACTTGCAATCAGCCTTCGATTATTTCTATTTTGTCTCAAAATCATGGTGTCCTCTAAAAAAAAAAAGGTCTTCACTTTGAATCAGAAACAAATTTTCCCAATTCATGCCGAAAATCAAGGTGATCTCTAAAAAAATGAAAGCTCTTCCCTTTTCAGCAGCCACAAATTTTCCCCATTCAAACCCAAAATCACGGTGATCTGTAAAAAAGTCTTCCCTCTTAATTGTCCTGTTTGACGTAATTATAATTGACTGGATTTGAAAATTCTAGACATTCGAGTCGGTTATTTCTTCCGGACACGGAATTTAACTTAAATAAGGATATTCTCTCTGATAATGTACCCCTTGAGAAGCCTAAATGTACCCAGTTTGGGAACCCCTGACTTAGAGCAATCGTGTTTTCGGCTCCAAAACCCCCCCTTCACAAATTTCTGCGTACGCCACTGCTTGTGGAAATCAAATGAAGCAAAAATACAATATTGAAGTCATAGTCTTGCAAAATAGATGCAACTTGTTATTAGTTGAAAGAAATTGGTAAAATTACACCGTACTTGTACTAGTTTAACTAATTTATATTTCTAACCCTAATTTTTGACAGTTTAATTGTTGTATTTTCAGCGTTTTTACAATTTTGTCAACCGTTCAACAAAATCGCCAATATACGCTAGTGAGGCAGCTTAAGATTGCCTCCCTTCAGATTAAAAAAGAAACAAAAGTGAAACAATATAGCGCTTTTTTTTCTTTTGATGAAGTTATCTGTGGAAATGAGACAGATTTGAAACATACCGCAATTTGTGACGTTGTCGACTAGAAAAAAACTTTTTCTTACTCCCGACATTTGCTAAAACAAGATAAATTATTTTTTTCTCAGTAAGTTGAAATGAGTGATGACCGAACAAAAGGGGGCCCGGTGCAAGAAAAGTAAGGGGAGCCACTATTTAGTGTTCCAAGGAAAAGCAATCTCTAAAAAAAGGTCATTGTTATAGGAGGAGCCACTTTTTAGTGTATCAAAACAAAGTGATCTCTAAAAAAACAGATCTTTATTTTAGGGAGGGGCCACTGTTAAGTGTTCTAAAACAATGCGATCTCTAAAAAAAGTTATCGTTTTATTTGAAGGGGCCACTTTTTAGTGTATCAAAAAGTGATCTTTAAAAAAATCTTTATTTTAGATATACCACCCCCCTGATGCTACTACGAAAAAATAGAGCAATATCTTGCGCAAGGGGGCCACTTTTTGATGTATTTTAGGGGGCAGTGCGGCCGCTCCGTTCGCACGTTATAAAAGCCATCACTGGTTGAAATACACGCATTGTGCAACTGCAAAGCGATAAATTTATAGTAAGTATTAGTAATGGAAGATGATTTAGTATCTAAGCTAAGAAAATTTTCAAGATTAAGCTTTTAATCTAATTTTGGTATATGTATAAATCAGTGTTTGAACCTCAATTTTTGGAAGCATTTTTATATTTATAGCATACATTTTTAACTAACGCTAATTCATAAACTATTCCTTACGTTAACTTGCAAAAACTGATTATGAAATTTTTTACTTCGCCTTGTGAAGAGAATTGAAACTAATGTAACAATTGCCATTGTGAACAACAATATAGTCTTTCCAATTTTTAGTTTAAATATGTAGAATGTCCAGCTGTATCTTTAGACGACCGTCGGGGACTAAGTTTCGAGTTAATTAGGCCAGTAATTCTTAACAAAAGACACGTCTCTCTTGAAGGGAGTTTAAAAAATTCGAGGGATCACCTTTTATTACACATTTTTAACGATACTACATATTTCTGCCAACTTCAAAAATATTATTTATCTCCAATTAAGTGTGCATGAGAATTAAGCCTCGTCTTTTCATTTCAAGTAAATACTTTTTAGTCCTCCCTCCACGATTTTGATTTTTTTATACTACAACTTTGTTTTTTACTTCATCAAAAGAAATTTATTAGGAGACATCAACGTTTTTTTGAATCGTTAGGTGGTCTTAGGTCAACACACAATCAAAAGTTTTTTCGGGGTTGGATGATTTCGATCATAGGTCAACGCACATGGTTGTGTAAAAAGTAAGTTATATGCCTGAAAATTAAAGGATTTAAGCCCGAAAAGGGCTTCGACCCCCTGAATCCGATTATGAAAACTTTAGTAAACACGTGAAATCGAAGGTTCTCATTGAAAATCAAATGCTTTAAGACTTTTCAAACCTTATGAACTGATTTGTCTCAAAATAAACAGATTTTGCAATTCTAATGTTAAAAGAAACTGAAAAATTTTGCAAGATTTTCATAAACAGAACATCTTCTTCATTGGCACCGTGGCCGAGTGATTAAAGCGCCGCGCTGGTGATCAACATGGTCTCAGTTTAAAACCTACCCGCTCCATTCTGTTGTGTCCTTGAGAATAACACTTTGCGGCACTTTCTCCTGCTTGGTGTTCTTGGCAATAAACAAAATTAGAACTAACATTTTTTTAAAGTTGGTGCCTCACCAACCACAAGCTTCACGGCACGTCACTTGACGGGGTAATTGCTTGCCCTAAGTATAGTGCCTCCGACGCTTTCCTGCAATTCAGAAGAATAAATTCGAGGTATAGAGATAAAATAGAAGTAAATGATAAATATATATAATAGATTTGGACCGAAATCATGTCGATAGCATTTGCCATGAATACGTGTAAATATTTGATGCAGCCGCGATTCAATTTTCAACTTATGATGTTGTAATAAAATAAAGTTAGAACTTCCAGCATGCAAACAATATAAAGCAGCGTGGCCAAGTGGGTAAGATCAACATGTTGATGGTGAATGCGATCGACACCGTTGCCATTCAAAACCTACTCTTGTCAATTTGTTTACAGTACTGCAAAATAAAATCGTCACTGACTGGACTTCAATACACAATAATCAAGCACTTAATTATTTGCTTCATGTTTCCACGCTTTTCCTTTTAATTTTGACAATTAATGACTCGACATACCTTTTTCTCTTTTTTTTTCTTCTAAATTGCTGCGATTATTGTATCCGCTATATCAAGTTATTGTTCATCTGCAATTTTCCTGGCGGTTAAAGATTTGCGCAATGCAATCGTAAACAACGAAGTGCCAGCGTGACATTGATCAAAATTAAATAAGTGTTTGCTCAGTAATGAGTCATTGCCTCGATCCTTCTTCTTGACAATAGCAAGTGGTGACGCATATGGCAATGACGACTTCCAAATGATCCCCGACAACGACTTCCCTCATTCTACAAATAAGTGTAGCACCGAAGTTTTTCATGCCAAAGGGTATTCGGAGAAATTCGTATGCCCCGTCTGGTGTCACAAATGCAGTCTTGGACACATCTTCTTCCGCCACAGATATCTGCCAGAAACCTTTACTAAAGTCAATTTCGGAGAAAAATTTTGACTTTCCTAGCTGCTCAAAAAGATCCTCCGAAATCTTCATCGGCTACGGATCCGAAATTATTAATTTATTCAACTTTCTGTAGCCTACGAAAATTACGGTTTGAACCATCTTTTTTTTTGACAGACGCAAACGGCGATGACGACTTCTGAATGATTTCTATGTCCAAGATCTGCGTTATTTATTCTTCAGTTCCTAACTCAATCTATATGTCAAAAGGTAGGGTTTTGAAAGAACTGGTTCCTTATCTACCAATTTGATTTTGTACTTAATCTTTGACGTCTTCCCGGCACATTCAAAAAAACTTTATCATAGTTATCAAACAAAGCTTGCAACTGTCTAATTTGGCTGTCATTTAACTCGGTTTCCAATCTGACGTCACTTACACTTTTTTCTGCCTTTATGTGCCTGGTTCTAACATTGATTGCTCGTCTATGCTTGGTGTTTCTTCTTTCAATAAAACACTGGCTGTTTGTTTTAAATTTTCTTTTTCTTTTCTGGTTTCTGCTTTGTCTTCTCGTGCATAGTACTTTTTTTAGTATATTAGCATGATAATTTTTTTCTTGTTTCCGACTGTGGCTTAATAATCATGATCTTTCATCATCTGAGTTATTTGATTGTCACGTTCTTCCTACCTAATATATTCTTGCTAACACAAATAACAATGAGATACTAGAGGAGAACCCTACGTGGATTTCGCAGATAACCAACTAGTCTGTTGATTGGAGCTTTTACGAGTTTTGAACTGGCGGGCCCTAGAGATCTAGGTAGTCAGGCGGGATTTATATTATAAGATAATGATATTAAGAAAAAAAAACGATACGTCAATGATGAAACAAAAATTGAAACAAACACCACAATTATGCACACGATGTTACGATTTACAATTAATTTAACTACACTTCACAAATTGCCTATACCCGAATTTATAGAGTTTCACGCTAAAGCTTAATGCCTACTTGCAGTTCTGGACAGATACAATTGACACAACTAAATCATGCACACAATACGTTTGTCAGAGAAACCGAGCCCACTAACATCTAGAATCTGAATCTGAATCTGAATAATCTCTTCTTGCTGCTGCCCTATTTATATAAATCTTTCCAGCGACGACGTGCGAAGGATCACTCTATACCCATTCTTTCTCAACAATGGGAGCAGAGTCACCTCACGAGCGTTAATCTACAATCAAAACAGCGGTCCAGGGCAACAGTAACAATGGAAGGATACTGGCAGTTAGTCACAGATACAATTTACACAACCGCATCAACGTTAATGCGATAAAATAACAACAATCGCTCGGCTCTACACAGCAGCGCTTTCTAAACCGGCTCCTGGCGATGCCCAATTAAGAAAATGGCGAATTTTTGCGCAATGACTCTATGTGGAAATTATTGAACTAGTAGCATGACATTGATACGGTCCTTTCCACTGCATCAAAAGCTTATTGGTTTTTGTTGATAGCATGACCAAAACTTTGTAGCCTTCATTAAACGATCGGTCCTTTGTCTTCTAGCCATAGTTCTTTTTTACTTTTTTTTGTCATAGTTTTTTTTATGTTACATTGTCTTCTCGTACATCCGACTTGATTTTTTTTCATTTTTTCCTGAGGAAGTTTTATGATTTCTTCCAATCTTCTTCTCTGATATAACCATATAAAAAGCCATATAAAAAACCATATAATAGCTCCAAAGGTGAAAAACCAGTAGATTCTTGGGAAAACTCCCTATATACAAATAAATGTGGATTTATGTATCTGTACCATTGCTTAGGCTGTTCAATGCAAAGACACCTCAACGTTTTCTTCAGTGTTTTGTTTAACTTTTCGGTTAAAGAATTGGAAATTGGGTGATAAAAAGTAGTCGTCAACCTCCTAATTGACAGCAACCTCGACACTTCCTGCATGCAATCCGATACAAACTAGCTTCCAAGATCATTTAATACTTCCTTTGGTATTTCAATCTGGCTTTGGAGATACAAAAGTGTTTCCGCTTTTTTTTGATGTTGAGGTTCTTAAGAGGTGCGGCCTCTGTGTAACCTGTCGCGTAAGCAACCAAAGTGAGCACATAACGGTGCATTTTGTTCCTTGCTGGTGTAATCGGGTCAATCAAGTCAACTATTACACGCTTAAAAGGAAAATTCATCAACGGTATTTTGCTCCAACGAAATCTTCGCCACATTAACTTTTGATACTATCCTCTGTCACATTTTACACGAACTGCAGAATATCCCTGCATCTTGGTAAATCTCTGGCCAGTAGAAATTTGTTAGAATCCGATTGCTTGTTTTCTTGACACTCATGTGTCCAGCTAGCATAATATCATGCGCAACCTCCATCATCTTTTCCTCAAGATCTTCGGCATTAGAATTTGCTTGAGCTCTTCCTTTTCTGCACCATCCTTCTTGGTAAGACGGTACATAATTCCCTTCCGCTTCATGTGACTAGATTCTTATCTATTTCTAAATAACGGTTTTTCTTTGTTCAGGTAATTGGACTGGGACGAATCTTCCTCCTAAAGCTGGATGAGTTTCTCTCTTGTTATAGACAACTGATCGACCTCTGCAACATTTAAAAGTTTTGCTTCAGTGTTCAATCTAATCTGCGCTCGGGTAACTGCTATCGTCTTCATGCACTAAGTCATCCGGATCGTCGGGTGCTCTCCCTCCAGAAATATTTCCAATAATTAACTCATACAGCAGATCTGTTAGACACAAAGCTTCCATTGTTCCGCTGAAATAAGGCGTGCTCCCTTCAACATTTTTAAAATATGCTTTTAACAAGTGCACGCAACTGTCATCACATAGGCCTAATCAACATTTCCTTTTAACTGCTCCTCTTTTACCAATCTTTTTTCACTATTACTTCAGAACACCCAGTACCTTTTAAAACTGTAACTCTTTGGCTCACTTTCAACTAATGCATCGCTAACGCACCATCTTAATAGTGCTCTTTGATTTGATAATGCATTTCAAACAGGCATTCGATTAACTAAACTGTCTTCCAAACATTCACCATTCAAAACTTTATTTTTCCTACCATCTTTCAACTCCAGATAATCTTTCAATTCTGACTATTGTTTTCATTGTTCTTGTTTATCTTTTTACATTTTTCTTCTTCTGGTTTATGAATTTCCACTGCATTTACTTTCTTGACAGACAACGTGCATATAACATTGTAAGCTTTTTCATGTGCACTAGACCTATCACGCGATGATCGATTCGTTTTCTCGCACGGAATAAAAGTATGACGAATCTTTTCGCAGTAGTAGCAGGAATTTTTTCTACCCTTCCTGATTCCTGATTTTCTGATTCTGATTTCTGATTCTGATTTTGCTGATTCCTATCCAATGCATTCCTGATTTTCTCATATTGTACCACAGCTATTTTCTCCGAATTCTGTCGTAAGCTTTCTCTTGTCTACGAATACGCAATGTAGCTTTCTTTCATCTTCCCTGTGCTTTTCCATCAACGTTCTTAAAGCAAACATGGAATTGGTGGTTCCCTTTCCTGACATAAATCTATATTGCTGTTTACTGATCTCTACTATATCCCTTAGCCTGGCTTTAATGATTCTTTCCCATACTTTCATTGTATGGCTCATCAGCTTTATTTCTCTGTTGTTTCCAAAGCACTGTGCGTTCCCTTTGTTTTTATAGATTGGGATAAGCTCACTCCTTCTCCATTTTTCTGGCATTCGTTCACCCACTATTAGTCTGTTGAACAGTCTGGTCAAAAACTTTATCCCTATCTCTCCCATGCATTTCCAAACTTCTACTGGCAACTCATTTGGCCCAACCGCTTTACCTTTTTCATCCTTCTCAGTGCATTCTTCACTTTTTTCTACTGACGCTATTATACCTCTTCGTTAACCACTTCTGTTTCTTCTGTCCTAGGGTCTCTGTCATTTTCCTTGTTCAACCGTTTTTCAAAGTAATCCTTCCATCTTTTTAACACTGCCTCCAAACTTATAATCACATTACCGTTTTTATCCTTCGTAACCCTCACGTGCTGTACATTTTTCCCGCTCTGTCTCTCTGTCTAGCCAATCTGTACAACTCCTTCTCACCTTCTTTTGTTTCCAACCTAGCATACAAATCTTCATTCGCACGTCCCTTTGCCATCGCAACCGCCTTCTTTGCCTTGCACTTCTTTTCTTTCTAGATCTTATTTTGTCCCATGCTTTCTTTGCCTCTTTCTTCTTTTTATGCTCCCCTGTACTTCCTCATTCCACCACCATGTCTCCCTGTCTCCTTTTCGTTTCCCAAATGTCACTCTCAGCACAGTTTCAGCTGTTTCTCTTAGGATTTCCGCTGTTTTGTTCCACTCATCAGGTAACCCATCCTTGCCTCCCAAAATCCTGGTCACCTCTTGTCTAAACGCTTCTTGACAGCTTGTATCCTTCAGTTTCCACCATGGTATCTTTGGCTTTACTTTCTCTGCCTTTTTCTTTTTTACTTTTGCATACCACCATACGGTCTGCTTTGCGACGCATTCACTCACCATCATCTTACAATTACACATTTTCTTCAGGTTCCTCCTTCTGCACATCACATAATCTACTTGGGTACTGTTTCCGCCACTTTTATACGTCACCATGTGTTTATCTTTCTTCTTGAAATGAGTGTTGACAATCGCCAAATCCATCCTCTTCGCACACTCCGCAGCCATTGATCCTTCCACATTTCTCGTTCCAGCACCGTACCTCCCCATTATTTCCTCATCCCCTATGTTTCCTTCGCCCACATGTCCATTAAGGTCCGCATCTAGAACTATTCTTTTTTGTTTTGATACACTTTCTATCAACCCATCCAGGTCTTCCCAAAAATCATTTTTCTCCTCCATGCTGTTGTTAACCTGTGGAGCATACGCGCCTACTATGTTTAGTATCGACCCTTTTTACCTCCAGTTTTATGGCCATTAGTCTGTCTGACACCATCTTCACCTCCAGGACACTTTCAGCCAGCTCCTCTCTCACCACTACCCCATTTCATTTTTTCTTTCGTCAGCTTCGTTGTAAAATAGTTTGCATCCAGCTCCAAAGTTCCTTGCTTTACTCTCTTTTCCACTTTGTTTCCTGTAGGCACAGTATACCTGCATTCCTTCGCTCCATCAAGTCTGTCAGCTCTTTCCCCCTTCCAATCATTGTTTTAATATTTAAAGCACCTGTCCTTATGAATAAGCGTCTCTCTTTCCACACTTTCCGCTGCCTCTTCACTCGCCTTCCTCCTCTCCTTCTCCTCTTTTTTTCACTAAGCCCAGCAGTAGCATAGTTTCTAAGGTGCCCTGCCGTGCGACACCCGAAGCCGTCGTTGGTAATCCGGGACTCGACCGATCCTGTATGAATTATCATCACAGTACATTATAATGTTTTGGCAAAAAATTTTTTACGCCGGATGCCCTTCCTGCTGCAATTCTCCACATTTTTCTGGGCTCGGGAGCGGCAACAACAAACATTGGAATGTGCCTCCGATGGCTGGGTTATAATAATACTAAGCATAAGCCCTCTAATAAGCATAAGCACTTTTATTAGCATTAAAATTTCAACTTGATAGTTTCTTCGTGTAGGTGGTCAGTTACTGTTTCGCAATTGCCGCTAACTTTCTGAGATTCTGAGATTTTTTCTCTATCTCTGAACAGATAGATCTCGACATCAAGAGTTGATGAATTGCTTTTTCATCATCAAGTCAACCACATTTTGAAGCTGCTCTCCACGTCAGATAACTTCAGCCACTGGGTAAAACAATTCTTGAGGCGTACAATAAACTGGTTGGTGTTGTCAGAACCCTCATACTGGGCCTTTCTAAAACGTTGGCGCTACCCTGTTCCGCATAATTTTACTGTTGGAGCAAGGCCGCCTTCAGACATCCGTAGTCTACAGCGTCCTCCTGCCAAAATCTAGAATGCACATTTCAATTAACGCACTCAACTGGGTTTCCCAGTTAGCTAAAGACCATTTTGCAACAGTGGCATACCTTTCAAATTGTACCAAATAACTAAGTAAATAATTTTTTCTGTCAATAAAATGGAGGAGCTCGGGGATCTTGTTCTTTTGAAAACTCGTCCAACCCCTAGCTGATTTGCTTTGCTGCCTTCTTCACCAGAGCGATCTGTCTCCCGTTCGAGTCTCAAGGTCTCCAGCTAAAGCCGCATTTTTTTCCCTCGAATTCCATTTTTTCTGTGTTCCGATCCATGAAGTTTTAATTTTTCAAGTTCTAATTCTCGCTCCTATTTCTCCCGCTCAGCTTGTATTTTTTTCTTTCTCCTTGTCACACTTCATTCGTAATTTTAATCTCACCGTATAAATCTATAGTATCTATAGTTGATTTTCAGTGTTTTAAGGTAATTTTAAGCTGTACCACATTCCCTATTTAACTTAATTTTTTTGTCTGCAAGCTGTTCTTGTAAGTGTATAAAATGATTTGTTGTACCGTTTTACGATTGATTGGTTGTACTGTTTCACAGTTCTACACATTTGTTTTCTGTTTCTCTTTCATTTATATTTTTTGCGGCATTATACAAACATTTACTCTTCAAAAACATTTCCAAATCTTTTTTATTTTAGATATGTTGATGATACTTTTGCCATTTTCAGTAATGCAACGGAATGCAGCCATTTTCTTCAAAAACTTAATTCTCAATACTTATCTTTGGTTTTTACTTACGAAAAAGAAAATAACAATTCACAACCGTTTCTTGATGTATTGGTCAAAAACTCTAACAAAAAGTTTTTTACGTCAGTTGATAGAAAACCATCATTTACTGGACAATATACACACTGGGATTCATTTGGATCAAAAAGAAGAAGAAAACGAATCTTGTTGGCTCTTTTTTTCACAGCACTCACAAAATTTGCTCTCCTAAAAAGCTTTCAAATGAATTCAATAAAATCAAAAATATCTTACAACAAAATGGATACCCAGACAAAGCTATCATTTCCGGAATTAAAAAGAAAATTTCAAATTTTTAAAAATCTAAGCGATTGGGCCCAGAAAAGTGTCCTGTATATCTAAAATTACCTTGGATTGGAAACGCTTCCCTTAAATAAGAAAAAAAATAAAAAATCAATAGTAAAAAAATATAAACAAAAACAATCGTTTTGGATCTGTGTCAACAAGAATAGTTTTCTCTTCTAAAAAGATGTATGTTACCTTTTTTCAAGAGCATGTTTTACCTGCTCATCAACGAAGTAATATTGTATAAAGTACAGTTTTCGTGCCACTTAGATAGTGTGTACATAGCTAGAACGACCCAACAGCTGAAAAAAGATTTGATAACATGTTACAAAAACAATTAGAAATCCAGTTAAACCACAAAAAACCTCTCTAAATGTCAATGTAAATACCCTCAAAATGTATCTATTCGGATTCTGTTATTGGTCAACATTTGTTAGATAACAAATTTTGTGCAAAAAATCGATATTTACTGGTTTCCAATTTAGCTACAGGACAATCATCTTTTTATCTGGCAACGCTTGTAGCCACCTTGATAAAATCTCTTGAACCCTCTCTTTGTCGCCAGAAAGAATTATTCCATGGACAGAAGCTTTCTCGTTTGCGGCGCAAGTGACCTCACAACCAATCGTGCGCTTTCTTTCTCCAAACCAATCAGAGACTCCGTTACTTTGGATGTTTTCCAACCACGTTTTCTTGCAGTTAGGCATTGTCAACGATTTTTTCTCACGAGAGTTGGCCGAAAGAATTACAAAGAAAACAGTCTTTTTAAAACAACCCAAAATGAAAGAATTAATGCTTCGGTCAACACCATTGGTTGTCTTAAAGCAGAAGTTCTTAAACCTTTTGAGATGCGCGCCCCCCCCCCCCCCCCGTTGATAATACCAGCAAAAAAATAAAATAAGTTCATTTTTTATTTCATATGTGCGGGTTAACTTATTAAGTAAAAAAATATATAAAACTTGGTAAGCAGTTTTGTAATGACAGCACTTGCTTTAACGTAGTTGGCGGCTCATATGATTGTTGCAAACCTGCCTTTCATGGCAATAAGTAAAGTTCTAGAGCTCAGAGCATTTTGGTAAATGACCCAATGAGATCTGACGGTATGGGTTTCTCCTGTATTGTCGCAATGAATTCACTTTGAAATCTAAATATTGTCAGACGACCATGAGTGCAGACACCCACAAATTTTTTCCCAGGTATACTATTGTTGGAACAAACGTAAAAACTGCTTTAAATACGTTTTGTACAATGCCGGCAAAAAAAAATCTTTACATTCGTTCGGCAATAAAAAACTTTACATGAAAATTTCGCATTTAGTCTTTTACTTACTGTTCGCACCAAAAGCATTACATCACAAAAGCGATTATACCTACATAATAAGCTACCTTGTTGCTACAATTCATAAAATACTGATTGTCGTAATATTTTATTAGCATTAAATAATATCATTTGAAATAACGTGTGTTTAATGTACTTTGTAAAAATATTTAGTCAATGTAATGATTTTTTTGCCGGCATTGTACTCTACATCTGTTCTCTAGGGGTCTGCGAAACAGCACATCCTTTTCAATAAAAACAAATGTAGACAAACAACTGCGATAATTGGAAAAATTCAGTTGTTTCATTACATTAAATTGAAAAAAAAGCTGGTAACTTTTTGAAAACTTGACATTTGATTTTCTTTGCAAGCTTATCAATGGGTGTTTTGATCTTAAAATCCTGGAGTGAAATCTTTGCTATCTTCTTAGTGCACGTTTTTTGCAGCTGTTTTTAACATGCATGGTTTAATGAATGTTTCACCAATGTTGTGAGATTTCTCTATAGCAATCATGCGAGCGATTTCAAATGACGCTTCTACTATTTCTGCAGAAGAAGATTAGCAAAAGCAATCACTTACAAATTTTTTCAGACTGTCTTTCTTGTTTTGAAAAAAGCTAAAGGTTTATTTCTATGGCCAGGGTGTTTTTGTTTAAAGATGACGCTAAAACGATTTGGTCTCATTGCATGATTGCCGTGATTTTTATAGCATATCACGCATTACTTCATTTTTATTTTGTTTTATCTTTATATTTATTCTCCTGACTCGCAGGAAAGCGACAGAGGCGCTAATACATAGAATAAGTAATTACCTCAACCTACTTCCGGAGATGCCAAGATATTTCTGTCCGCTTGTAATTTAATAGAGATGTGACTGTAATTTAGAACTACTTGCCAAGACCACCTAGAAGTGCCATAAAGTGTCTTTCCCAAGGACACAAACAGAATGGTGTGAGTGGATTTTGAGACGAGACCATGTTGATCATAAGCACGGCGCTTTAACCACTTGACCACGCTGCCGACGTCTGTCGTCATCGTCATCGTTTGGGATCATCCGCTTGTTCTTGTTTTATCAGATAATGGCAGTGATGTTATTGAGTCAGCGTCTGATATCTGAGATTGACAGACGACAACATCCTTTTGGTGCCCGATGTGTAGGGCATGCAGAAATGATGTGGTCTGTAGTTTGTTTATGTGCACCACACTCGCAATTACAAGAACAAGCAAGACCCTATTTATACAAGGATGACCGAAAACGTCCAACGCCAGTTTGCAAGCGGTTAAGTGTTACCCAAGCAGGCCCAGTCTAAGAGGTTTGGAATCAACTCTTGGGATGAATAATGAAGGTTAGATGGGTATTCAAGTACTATATGTTCCATTAAAGTCTGTTCACCGACCAACACGGATACTTAGTTTATTTAATAGTTTCTGTGCGGCAGGTTCAAATGGGCGTCTGGATTTTAATCTCTTTTGCCGCGCGTCCAATGGCCTGACCAAATAATCATGCAAAAAATGCTCGGGGCCTAAAATGCTGCGGTTGGCAAAGAGAAAAGTGGCTTCCAGACAACGAATTTTAGCTGGTTGGATACGGCAAGAATGAGAAGGTTGACCGTTGGAGTGGGACGCAGGCATCCAGTTACAATCATTAAGAACACTGTCAATAAGACGAGTATGTAAAGAGCAACACTAAACTGATGCACATATTCCACTGTAGAGTAGACTGGAGATAAAGCGGCTATGCGCAGTGTTTAAGCACCAGACCTCCATCTCGAACTGCAAGTCATCTTAGCATTGTAACGTGCGAACTTGGGCGGGCCCATCAGTCAAGAGCGTTCACGTTGTCCGGGTCGTCAGTAATCGTGAGTAGTCAAAGCCGATCTTGCCAAAATGAAAAATCATCTTTATATCATGCAATGTGGTACCACTTGACTACAATAAAATCTATAAAACCATACTTTAATAAACTATTGTCGTATTTTTTCTTTCCATTCGTTTTATGTCTATGCAGTTATCAAATTAGCTTGTAGCCAGTTGCTCGCGACCCCCTGAAAAACTTTTTACGCCCCTCCCAGGGGGGCGCGCCTCCCAGTTCAAGAACCTAGGTCTTAAAGCTTTGTACAACCAAGAATTTATTTCTAAAAAAAATTCAAAACATGTAAAATTAGCAGAGAAAAAATGTATTTAAGCTTGAATTACTAACCTTAAACAAAGTTCTTAAAACTTAACACATAGAAAATCATAATTATTACGTCATCTTTGTGAGAACAGTGATATTCAAATAAAAAGTCGAATTTTTGGAACGAATGATGCAACAAAATAATCACAATGATATAAGCATAGTCGGCAGCGTGGTCGTGTGGTTAAAGCGCCGTGCTTATGATCAACATGGTCTCGGTTCAAAACTCACTCGCTCCATTCTGTTGTGTCTTTGGGAAAGACACTTTACAGCGCTTTTCCCTGCTTGGTGGTCTTGACAAGCAGTTCTAAATTACAGTCATATCTCTATTAATTTACAAGTGGACAGCAATATCTTGGCATCTCCGAAAGCAGGTCGGGGTAATTGCCTACCCTATGTATTAGCGCCTCTGTCGCTTTCCTGCGAGTCAGGAAAATAAATATAGAAATAAAACAAAAAAAATAAATAAAAAATTAGCCGATTATGATCAATAAGTTAACTATTTTAATGTAATAAATATTTTAGTAGAAATTAAAACAAAGAAATTATATGTGTATAGATATTTTTGCTTTATTTATCTTCAGGTAAAAACTCAAATATTTTTTTGCTAAAACTGGGAAACGAGAAATGCAAGAAAAACACCAAATCCCGTGAATTTCCGAAACCGGAATCCCGCATTTAAAAGCCTGTAATGAAACAGCGTTGACGAGAAGGTTTCAAAGGCAAAACTCTGTTCAATGACGTATGATATCGATTAAGTCTGGGTTCAAGTTTTCTTCTCGTTCTATACGTTCCAACAAAAAGCGTTTGCGAAACTTTTCTCTGCTTGGCGGTCTTGCAAAACAGCTCCAAATTTCGTTAAGTATTGGCGAGTTAACTCGTCACAGACTGAAAAAACGATTTGGGTAATGACGAGTATACTTGTCTCTGCCGGTTAAGGGGTTAATATTTGACTTGTAATTTGTGACTTTTAGCTGAACCCAAGCTTCGGAACTATCAGCCGTGAGACGACTGCGATGAGGGCTCAAGACAAACTTCACGTGCGAAAAAATTTGTTCGCACAAGTACGTTGATCCGAAAACAGAAAGCAAGGTTTTTGCTACGTCTTTAAGATCACCCAAAGTGTCCGGCAATGATGCTCAACACTGCAATATCAACTTTGAACGATTCTTAAGATACACAATTTCGATAGCCTGACGCAATTCAGCAAATTTGCTCGTTCACAATACCAAAGACCTCAAATCAATCACCTGCATATTAAAGTCGCCAACATTCATCCAATCAAATAAAGACAAATCTAAATCGTCATGGCTATCTGGTTTGATTAAAAACGAAAACACTTTACCAAAACGTCGGAAGTCTTGAAATCTATTGCAAAATTGTGTCTTCAGTTCACTTATATAGCCACCAATTACAGAAGAGTTAACTTCGTGATCACACGAAAATTTTTGAAGATTTTTGAAATAATAGAAAGTGGAACTTTGAACATCTTGAATATAGACATTGAGTTCGGCTACAAAAGATTTCCACGTCTCAAAAACATCCAACACTGTTTGACCAGCACCTTGCAAACGAAGATTTAATTCGTTTAAGTGTCTTGTAATATCTGTAAGAAACTAAATCCACGAGCCATTTTTCGTCATTCAATTCTGGGTAGTGTTTTCCTTGATTTGACAGAAAAATCTTTATTTCATCCAGACATTCAACAAACCTCACAAGAACTTTACCGCAACTCAGCCATCTGGAAGTGCAATGCAAAAAAGGTCACGATATGCACTCTCCATCTCATCAAAAAAAGAACGAAATTGCCGATTAGTAGTTGCAGAACGGGCAATAATGAAGTTAACAATTTTAGTTGTGGTTGCTATCACACTAGCAAGATTTGAATTGGGAATCTTAGCACAAAGGCTTTCCTGATGAATTATGCAGTGAAAATTCATGACTGGATGGCCAATTTTCTCTTCAATAAGTGCAATAAACCACGGTCTCGTCCAATCATGGCAGCGGCACCATCTATCGTAACAGCAAATATTTTCTTAATATCAATTTGTCTTTTTTGAAAGTGATTAATAAATTTTTCAAGTATGTCTGCTTCTTTGGTAGAGCCATACATACGGCTTAGACAGCACAACTCTTCCTGCACATTGTCGTCAGAACAATGTCACGCAATGATTGCTAAACGAGGAATATCATTAATATCCACGCTTTCATCAAGAGCAACGCTAAAAGTATTGACCGACTGCAACGCAAAAGCCTGTTGCATTTTTACGTCAGCAGCCATGTCTTCAACACGTCGTTCCACCGGTCGAGCAGACAATGGCAGATTTTTAATCCTTGAGAGAACGACATTTTTATTGGCAAATCCTCAAAGAGAACTTCGGAGCAATTGACAAATACTTCTTTAATGAAATTATTGTTCGCAGTTTACCAAGTTAATTTTCATCTGCAATTTTCTTGGCAGTTGAAGATTCGCACAATGCAATCGTAAGCAATGAAGTGCCAGTGTGATATTGATTAAAATTGAATGAGTGTTTATAGTTTTAGCTCAGTAATGAGTCATTTTCCTCAATGTTAAGAGGTCAAATGAGTCGTGTGTGTGTGTGTGCGCGCGGATTTTTTTCTATCTGTTATATAGGCGGCCTGTCCAAAAAGTATCCGACTTTTGGAAATGAAAAACACAACACAGTGAATATGACAAATTTTATTTTAATCTCTTTCAAAATACAGTGCCAGTTTGGATTTGATCATTGCCCGGCTTTTTGCAGAGTTTGATGCAATATCTTTGTTTGAAGCGTTCTGTCATTTCACTTGCGAGTAAAAACTCGACGAGCATGCATGATACGACTGTGCTAAATGCTATAATAAATAGAATGACACCAACTCTCGGCTTGAAACTTTTCACATTTATCTTGTAATTATTGCATCACCATCTGTCAAAGCTACTTTTATCGGCGAGGTATTGTTTTTGGTTGGTGAACCGTGAAGATAAAGTCGGATACTTTTTGGAAATACCATGCATATTAAAGGCTGTACAGTAAAAGGGATTTTGGTCATGTTTTTTAAAGCATTCAGAGTTACAAAGACTCCCTGTTTGCCTTTTTAAAATAATTTTAGATTGCTAGAAAAACGATCTTTATTGTTAGTTTTTTTAAACATTTTTTTCATTTCCATAACAGCGTGGTTTCGTACTGTATAGACCGATGGCGACAGTTTAACTGGACAGATCACTCACGTTTCATCATCATTTTAAGGCTGGTGTGGGGAGCCTGATTGCATTCGCGGGCTGCATCCCAAAATTAAGAATTAAATGGCGGATGCATAAAATTTTGAGAGGCAGTACAGTTTTGCCCAAATTTTATTGACGGTTACCCGAAGTCTGATCGCGTTGCATTGCTACAGTTATGATATAATGCGACCCATTTTCGTCCAAAAAACTGGTTATCACTACAAAAAAAGTCAATAATTTGAAACCGTCTCAAAATTCACCGTTTTTCTTCAAAAAAAGTACTGATACCTAAAAGGAGATAAAATAAAAAATATAAAAGTCATCTCTTTAAAACTGTTTTTAGATTCGTCCTTTTCCTTCCAAAAATGTAGTGTGGGCTAAATAAAAAAAACAAAAAATTGAGCACATCAGTTGCGGAATACTGGTTTATTTAAAAGCTTTTTTTGTGAAAAAAAAGATTGATATGCTTCTTTCAACCACACGCCGACTACATTTAAATATCTTGCGGGCCGTAGGTTTTCCACCCTTACCTTAAGGCATTGCGCGAAAAAAAAACACTTGCCTTGATCATGTATCTCGGGTCCACACTGCAACTGAACGTTCTGCAGTTGATTCATAGAGACGGAAATTCGCTGTTGTGATTTCTTTTATTAATGAGCAACTGAAATTATAAATGCTTATAAGTATGTTCAAGTGAATTTTTCATATTTACATGAATTTTTAAAAAGTTTAGTATCGCCCAACAGATATTGTTTTTTACAAAAGTTTATTTTAATTTTCGGAAAACAAGTTGTAAAGTTGCTTTATCTCTTCTTTAAGTGAATTAAACAAACAGGCCGAACACAACTTTATGTTTTGCATGAAAAATTACATGTATTTTTTTGTTGCGTAATTTATGTTTTATCGTTATGATTTCCAACCGTTTTTGTATTTTTTATGTTTTCTTGTATTAAAATGCGACAAAGTAAATTTCAGATTACATTCGTTTTAGCAAAAACTCAGTATAGCTTAATCGCAATATTAACTATATCAGGGCTCTTCAAACTGGGGGTCGCGGGATTTTAGATTTTAATTTTTGGAGATCACCATGATTTTGAGAGAAAAATAGCGCAATACAACAGGAAATTGAAGTGAAGACCTTTTTATTTTAGAGAACCCGTTGATTTTGGGAATAAAATAAGGAAACCAGGGATGAAATCGAAGTGAAGACCTTTTTTTTTTAGAGAACACCTTGATTTTGGGAGAAAAATAGGGAAATCAGAGAAGAAATCGAAGTGAAGACCTTTTTTTTTTTTTTTTTTTAGAGAACACCTTGATTTTTGGGGAAAAATAGCGGAATCAGAGATCGATTTTAGGTGAAGATTTAGGGGTCGCGAAAAAATTTGCCTGTGCAAAATGGGTCTCGATGAAAAAAGTTTGAAGAACACTGAACTATATTTTTATTTTTTATTTTTTTTTTATCTCTATATTTATCCTCCTGACTCGCAGGAAAGCGACGGAGGCGCTATACATAGGGTAAGCAATTACCCCGACCTGCTTCCGGAGATGCCAAGATATTGCTGTCCGCTAGTAATTTAGTAGAGATATGACTGCAATTTAGTACTGCTTGTCAAGACCACCAAGCAGGGGAAAGTGCCGTAAAGTGTCTTTCCCAAGGACACAACAGAATGGCGCAAGTGGGTTTTGAACTGAGACCATGTTGATCATCAGTCCGGTGCTTTAACCACTCGACCACGCTGCCGACATATGATGCAAGTTGTTACACATTACATCAATTTCCAAGTTCACTTCAGTTTATTTTCACTTAGTGCAATAGAAAAAATTGCTTAGAAGAACATAACTGATTTTAATTTTACCAGGACTATAGATACCCAAGAGTAACTCAACATAAAAAACCTATATAAACACTTCAAACCAGCATATAGTTTATGTATACAAGTATAGCATAACATCTATTGAGGCCTATCTATACGCCTATCTATCCAAGGACAATTTGGCCGAGATGGTTAAGAACCTTGTAGTGATGATAAACGTGACTGACATGGTCGCGCTTCAAAACCTACTCGAGTCATTCAGTTGAGTCCTTAAAAAAGAAATTTTACGTCTATGACACTTTTCTTTGAATATCGATTATAGCAAGAAACTCTGAATCACAGTCATATCTTCAAAACATAAAAAAAATAAAAAGTTTCAAATGGATAGCAATATTTTCACACATTCAGAGTGGATCGGGATATTCGCTTGACGATTTTTTTACGTTTAACGTCCCCGACGTTGTTCATTAAATCTAGTAAAAAATAATAAAAAAATGACTAAAGGCGTTTGTTTCTTGCTCTTATGACCAAATTCAAATTAACATTTTTCCATCTTTCCATCTGGCAACGCTTGAAGCCCGCTTCATAGAATCTCTTGACTCTTCTTTTTGTCGTCAAAAGGAATTTGTCTATAAACTAAAGCTTCTCGCTTAAAACACATGTAAGCGTCAGCAGCCAATCACGTGCTCTCTTTCTTTTAATCAACTAGAGTCGCCATCAATTTTGATATTCTTTAGCTCCATATAAGTGACGTTTCCCTTGCAGTTCTTCATTGCCAAAGAGTTCTTCTAACTAAAGTTGGCCGAGGGAATTCTAAAAAAACAGTCTTTTTAAAGACTACTGTCGTGATTCGTGTATGCCAAATGCGTGGCTGCAGCGTGCTTGCCTTATATTCGGCTTATGCTTTGTTTTATCGGTCGTGCCCCGCTTCTCATAATATTCATCGTGTCAACTTTTGTGTGAAAGCGTTTCTGTATCCCACGGTCGGTGATTTGTTCATTCAGTCATGCTCACTATATATATCAATTGTTACGTGGCTATGGGACTCAGTAGACTCAGTAGACAGGCGACGAAATAATGCATAACGTGATCGTGCTATAATAAATTCAATAAAGTTTATTCGATATGGATTTTAATTATACTGTGTTAGGGTTAGTTTAAAACAACCAAACTCCTAATCCTAACACTACTACAAATCAAAAAAGTTAATGGCTCTGTCAGTACCACAGATCATTTTAAAATTTTGTACGGCAAAGTAGTTATTCAAATTACTGCACTCATAGCTTACAGTGTGATGAATGGCCAAGTCTAATGGTTCAAGGTTCAAAAAGATTTGTTGGATCTAAACAATTTTTATAATGTTGATTTTGTATTTATTTTTGATTTAGTTGTGCTCTTAGCAGAGATGGGCAAAATCTAGATCATGAGTGGGCAAACTACGGCCCGCGACAACCTTTTGTGCGACATGCAAAAGTTTCAAGCAAATAATTAAAAAAATTATTAATTTTTTTGTCCTCAACCAAATTATTGAGCATTGCTTTTACCGATCATTGATTTTTAAGTACGAAAATCAAGAAATCCGAGATAGATTAAAGTAAAGACCTTTTTTTTGGAGATAGTGCGGCCCGCAAGCTAAAAAGTTTGCGTACTCCTAATCTAGATCTTCAAGATCAAAATTGTAATCTTTTTTTTTTCTTTCTCATTATATTTTACCTGATCAAGGTGTTGGGGCCATACTTTCTACCGTATTGTTTCTGCACTCTTCTAATAATTTTCTATATGTTTTAACGTCTGACGTTGCTGCTTCTTCCTTTTCTTGGTCATTTTTAGTACAGTAACAATTCAATAACTACTTCGTGCAAAAGAAGCAAATTTAATCTTCATCATTTATTGAATAAATGATAAAGATTGGAATGTTTTTCCAAAAATATATAGTAATATAAAAAATCTCACAATGAATGTGGGTTTTCAACCTGTTAAATTTGTTTCTGTTGCACGAAGTAGTTATTAAATTGTTATGTTGTTCGCTTATCTCACCTTGTGCTTATTAGTTTGTGTTTTTTTTTTAACTTCTTGGTTTTTAAATACGTTGTGCATTGTGTTTTCCTTTTACCTGATGAAGTCCGCCCGATGTAACGGACGAAACGTCGTGTTGAGTTTTTCTTTAATAAATATATTATGCCTTCTGTTATTTGTTGAAGTTTTACTTGCCTCTGATTCTACCAGAAGAACAAATGAATTTTAAACTAAGAAAATATGTTTATTAATAAAATTTTTGTAAAGAAAAATAATTTGATTTATACTAAAATTATTAATTAGCAAATTCATTCCATATTGCTGTGATAATTTGACTGTTTTTTTTGTGATAACAATATTGTTTTTTTCAGATTTACAACATAATGGGCTACAATAGTAGGCCCATTAAATTGCTATTAAATAAATCGCTACTTTATTCAATTTTTTATTTATTTTGGAATTAATTAAAACCTAAATGTAATATTAGAATCAGTTGTTTTATAAAATATTTATGATTTTCCCTAATTAGAAATAACCGAAATTAAGTTTTAACCGTATTTTCGATTTAAAAGCTTATGATAATTGTTCTCTTAAAAGTGCAAACATTGAATTAAGCCAATATTTTAAGAAGATAATATTTTGCAAAATTTATCTTAAATTACTGGCGAACGTTATGTGGAAAAACCTATTTCGCACCGAAAAACAAAGTTTGGGGCACAGAATCTCGCTCACTCAGACATCTAAGTCAGGGGCAGGGCATCTGAAGTGGGAGAGGGCAAAGGGGAAATTTTCACTGTACTTCCGGCTTCTTTTTTGTCTTTACCTTCAATTTAGAACAAAAATGGAGATTCCGGACACTGTTTGGAAGTGATGACCTTTTTTGTTTTTTTAGTCTTCACTAAATTTTGCGCTGAGAACGGTAGCGATTCAAAATCACAACCCTGTACATTAAAACAAAATTATGGAGTCCTTGAAAATCAATAAAATTTGGAAAAGATTGCATTGCCCTCCAAACTTTTTTTGGTTCGGGTGACTTTGAACTTTAACTTCAAAACTCAAAAAAAAAGGCCTCTTTTTTCAATTTTATTCTCGCGTAAAAAAGTTTTCCACTGCTCCTGCGTATAGATCTACAACTGATTCGAAAGAAATTAAGAAAAGTAAAAGATCCGTTTATCTCTGGAATATGCAGGGAGTACTAAAATTAGTTTTTCTGAACCTACTTTATCCATTTATCAAATAAAATCATCAAATTTAGATTACCCTTTTTTATGTTAAAATTTTTAGCAAGTTTATTATAGGCTGTAACCGCTGCAGCAATTAAAGCAATGACTTTTTTTGGTTTTCTTTTAATTTTAATGGGTTTTATTTTTGCATTAGACTATATGATAAACTTAATTGAAAACTTTTAGTCTCACAACAATTTTCAGCGTTTGATTATGATTATAAAATAATCTTTTACATTGTTTTGTTATGATTGCGTAATTGATACACCACCCCCATTTGATTTATTTCGTCTGCAAGTTGTTCTTACAAGTGTTTATAAAGATTGGGTGTGGTCAAATGGTTAAAGCGCTGTGTTTATGATCAACATAGTCTCGGCTTAAAACCCACTCGCGTCATTCTGTTGTGTTCTTGGGAAAGAAACTTTGCGGTACTTTCTCTGCTTGGTGGTCTTGGCTAACAGTTCTAAACTAAAGTCATATCTCTATTAAATTACAAGCGGACAGCAATATTTTGGCATCTCCGGAAGCTGGTCAGGGTAATTGCTTAAGCTACGTATTAGCGCCTTCATCGCTTTCCTGCGAGTCAAGAGGATAAATATAGGGATAAAATCTTTAAAAAATAATAATAAAGTTCGTTTTATCGTTTTAATTCAGTGTGCATGGATTAAAGTGTTAATGTTGACAAACCTAGAAAATATGTCAATGTTTTCATTTATTTAAAGGTCTTCTTTACGTGATATTAAAAGTGATCTTGATCTGACATTCAAGATGACAACAATTTAGTGATCTGACCTTGATCTCTGCCAACTCTGTCCAGATACTAATATTTAGAAGTCTATACTTGAGTACACTCTCACTTTTTTAATTTGCGGTCGCGCAGTGCAGGGTATTGGATCCAACGTCACACACAAACCTTTTAGCTTCCGATCTTGCAAGCCTTAATAAAAGTTTTTCTTTTTGCAGCAAAATTTCAAAATTGTGGTTTCCGAGTACTTGACTATATCTTACATAATCATTTCATAGACACTTTAAAGGCTCACTGGGAAAGACTAAAGTTTAGGGCAAATTATTGTCTCGGTCAGGGCTTCCCAAACTTTTTATTCACGAAACACTTTGTCAAATAAGTTTCTAATGACAAATTTGTCAAAAATATAAATGTAACTAAATTTTGCACGTCAAAAAAATATATTTGCTAAAGTTATTGTCAAACAGAACGTAACATATGAAATAAGAAAGTGATTTCTTTAAAAATACGTAAAGGTCATGCAAGCTCATTATGACGTTCTTGCAAACCGTTATGTTTATTGTTTAGCTAACACTTTAAAGTAAGCTCGCGGAACAACAGTTGAGTATTCGACGGAATATAGTCTGAGAACACTGGTCTAGAGCAGGGCTTTACAAACTTTTTTGTTCTGCGACCTTATTTTAAACCTGCGGCACATTTTGGGACTTTTTCGAAATTTGTGGGGCATTTAAACGAGGTTGCTTGATTTTCGTCTCTAAAAAAAGTCTTTACTCAGAATCAAGCTCCGATTTGTCAATTTTTGTCCCCAAATTCTTTGATTTGTCGATTACATGTGCAACAACGCCGCAGGTCGGACATCGCTAGACTAATTTTTTTTAAAGTTTCGCGGCACAAAGCACAAAAAAGCCAATTTGTTTCGCGAACCCAAAAAATTTTTACGTTATTTCATTTGGGGGTAAGACCCACAGTTTGAAAAGCCCTGGTCTAGAAAGTAAAATTATTGGAATGATTTTTCTCAATTACACACCCGCGTGTCTCAGTAAAAAAATTATAAAGTAAGGATGGAGCATTCAGAAAGTACAACAACAAATCCCTATCTTCATTGAATGAATTTTGTGTGGAGTAGAATGGAGCGTAATTGAGTGGTTATGAGGACCACTTTAGTCGCGGCTGCTATCGGCTTGTTTTCTGTTCGAATCCTACTCTCGTCGTTCTGATTGTTCTAAAGAAAGCATTTCATAACTTTTTCCTTAGCTTGACAATCTCAGCAAAAGTTCTAAACTGCGATCTTTTTTTTAATCAATCAACAGTTATTTTTTTGTTCATAAAACAAGACATTTATTAAAAAACTGGCACATGTGGTCGAAAAAAAAAGGAATCAGCGTCAAAATTTTATATTATTAAAATATACGTCAAGAAAAAAGTGACAAAAATAACTATAAAAATGCATGATCACTAACCTTTAACCAAAATTATTAAATTATGTTGTATAGTTAATGTAATATATTATATAATCCAATTGCCTCACAATGCTGGCACAGTGCTTGATAACCAGGTTAGAGCAGTTTATTTAAATTAAAAACACTGCAAAAAAAGGTTGAAACCACGACAGTCTGTTTCATCTTATAGAATCATCAGGCGGTTATATATTCAAATTTTATTTTGAATAAATTTGAATACATTCTATTTGAATAACAGTTTTTAAGGAGGCTTTATATAATATAGAGTTTTTGCAGCGTTTTCCATTTCTATTTAATAGTTGCCCACTAAGTGGAAAACGCTGCAAAAACTATATATTATATTAAGCCTTCTTACAAACTGGTGAAACGGACTTATTTTGTTATGAAAGTTGTAAAACAACATTTAAACTTTAGTATGATAACCATAACTAATCCTTTAAAAACAATAAAAAAATTAATTCCACTGAACTATCAAACACAGTTTGGAAATTAAAACAATCAGGGCAATCGCCACAAATAAGATGGAACATCGTACACCACGCAGCTCCATATTAGCGTGGTTCAAAAACATGCAACTTATCCATTTCGGAAAAAATAGCAAATATTTCGGGCTGACCCCAAAAAATTGCTGAATAAACGCTCAGACTTGGTCTCAAAATGTCGACATCAAAGTAAATATAAATTACAAAGTTTGAATCATCCTGGCAGTTAATAAATACACAGGGTGTCTCAAAAGTAAGTATACACTTGCAATTTTGATTTGCTTTTCAGGTACTCATCATAGGGCATTCATTTTCTCAGAGAACATAGTGTGAATAAGTAGTAAAATTTAGGTATTACTTGCATTTTTCGTCAACCCACAAAATGACAAGGAGATTAATCCAAGAAATAAGGTGCAAAATTTCTGTTTGGCAAGAAGCATATGGATCAGTAAGGCAAACTCAGCGCCTCTTTAACAGGGATTTGGAATTGATTCGGCTCCTACACGACAAACAATTTATGCAATTCATCGTAAATTTATGGAAACTGGATCTGTAATTGATGCACAAAGATCAGGAAGACCAAGGAGCGGACGCTCAGAGGAAAACATTCGGGTTTTAGAAGAGGCATATGCATTGAGTCAAGGAAAATCCATACGTCGTGCAGAGGTAGAACTGGAGATCAGCCGATCAGCTATTCAACGAATGTTACGCAAAGATATTAAGGAGTTTCCCTACAAGTTGCAAACTGTACACAAACTTGAAGAAGAAGATAATGATCGCAGGGTAGAAATATGTGAAACGCTGCTCAACCACTACGAAAATGATCCATCCATCCTTGACAACATTTGGTTCAGTGATGAAGCTGTTTTTCATCTGTGTGGAAGAGTAAACCAGCACAACACTCGAATATGGGGAACAGAAAATCCTAAGGTAATCGAGGAGAAAGAGCGTGATTCACCGAAGCTTGTTGTGTGGTGTGCAATTTCCGCTAAAGGCATCATAGGCCCTTATTTTTTTCCCTGATGCCAGAAGAACCACAACTGTCACAGGAGAAAACTATTTGGAAATGCTCCAAAATTTTTTCCTTCCAGAGCTGAGAAATAATGCTTCTGTTGAAAACTGTTACTTTCAGCAAGATGGAGCTCCTGCACATTACGCCAGGAAAGTCAGAGATTACTTAAATCAGTTGTTTCCGGATAGGTGGATCGGGCGTAGAGGTCCTCTGGAATGGGCCGCTCGTTCACCTGACTTAAGCCCATGCGACTTTTTTCTTTGGGGTTTTTTTAAGAGTAAAGTTTACTCCACACGGCCTCAAAACCTTAAGAGTTAGAACAAAAAATTAGAGTGTCATGTGGACTAGTTACACAAGATTTATTGCAAAGTGTCGGGCAAGAATGCGTCAAAAGGTGGCTGAAATGTCTCAAAATTGGTGGTTCCCACATTGAGGTCTAATATCCTGTCAATAAGTAAATTCAACGAGATATTAGGATGGTAATCTGTTTGTAGTAGTTTATAGAATATTTTTGTTAACATTTGAAAAATTTGAATAAGCCATTAGATTGTTATTCAAATTTTAAAATGTATACTTACTTTTGAGACACCCTGTATTTACTAATTTATACACTTGGTTTACCTTATTTTTACATCTCGCCTTTACCCACTTCATTGATCAGAAAATAAAACAGTCCATCTCTACACTACATTACTTATTGAACTAAGAATAATCTTAAATTGTACCCAGCAAAGAAGTTTCATTGCTTTAGTTTTAATTCGTACCTTGATAATTGTAATTTTTAAACGCATATCTTAAGCATATTTTTTTCGTATTTTCCAGTGCAGTCTGTATAATCCAAATTTTAACGCATTTTTTAATTTAAACTTTTAAAATTTATCCATTATTTTCAAACAATAGAGCAAGCTACGTAAAAACTTTGTCATTGGCAACAAAATTCATTCATCGATTCATATTACACAACCGTAGTTTTTCTTGTTGTTGCTTTACGTTTTTCGCCTAGATTCAATCGCTTTGTTTAAACCAGTGTTCTTCAAACTTTTTTCATCGAGACCCATTTTGCACAGCCAAATTTTTTCGCGACCCCTACAAAAAGGTCTTCACCTAAAATCGATTTCTGATTCTGCTATTTTTCCTCCGACATCAAGGTGTTCTCTAAAAAAAAAAAAAAAAAAGGTCTTCACCTAGAATCGATCTCTCATTCCGCTATTTTTGCCCAAAAATCAAGGTGTTCTCTAAACCAGCGGTTCCCAAACTGTGCGCCGCGAAAGTATGCGAAAGTTGTTGTACTTACTGCTTTTCTCACAATAATTGCAGTGTGAAGGTTATTAGCAGCAACTTCCCTTCAGAGAACGATTCCGATTGAGGACCTTTTTCAAACAGCCTGATTTTGGGAGGGAAATAGAGAAAAATAAGGAAATCGGATATAAATCGAAGTGAAGACCTTTTTTTTTTTTTTTAGAGGACACCCTGATTTTTGGAGAACAAAAGATTGTTCAAAGAAGTAATGGAACTGAATACCTTTTTTCATTACGGCGCCGCAAGTATTTTTAAGTCTTCAAAGGGCGCCGTGAAAAAAAAAGTTTGGAAACGCTGCTCTAAACAAAAAAAAAAAGAAAAAAGGTTTTTACTTCGAATTAATCTTGTATTTCGCTACTTTTCTTCCAAAATCATCGTAATCTCTAAAAATCTAAAATTTAAAATCTCGCGACCCCCATTGAACCACTTTGCGACCCACCAGGGGTCGCGACCCCCAGTTTGAAGAGCCCTGGTTTAAACTGTATTTTTATTTATTAGTTTTGTTTTTTCATATTTCTAACCGCCCCTGACGAGTCCAAGCAGGTGAAACAGTCTGTTGGGGCAAATAAAATTAATGTTAAATTAAATTTTGTGGTCAGAAATTTAATTATTTAATTTAACCACTCTGACTTAACGTCATTGAGCACTTTTCTGATGAGCACCGACCAAAAATTTTGAAAAACTTAGGAAATTATTTTATATATTTAACATAATATGACTTAAGTTATATTATTCTTTAATCACATGACGACCCTTCAAAAAACATAAAACAAGTTAAAAGAATAAATACATGAAATAACATAAAATAATTTTTGCTCTTTGTCATCACAAAGTTATAGTACAGATGCTTTATTCTTGTATTTTTTCTAAATTTTTCTAGTCAAACGACCGCTTAGCATCCAAATCAGTGTTCGCCTTACAGATCACACCATTTTTTTATTGAAAAGCACCCTTCAGCAAGTTTTCCCGCGAGAATAAAGTTGCTGGCTCTAGTTTAAAAGGAGCGAGATAATCGTAAACCAGCGTTAGTTGGATGATTAACGATTTCTCGTTATAACTTTCTTTTTTTTATTTGATTTCATCTTTATATTTATCCTCTTGACTCGCAGGAAAGTGACGGAGGTGCTATACATAGGGCAAACAACTACTATATATTTCTGTCCCGTTTATTTTTTTTATTTTATTTACTTTTTTCGTTTTCATAGCGATATGACTGAAATTTAGAACTGCTTGTTAATACACCCAAAAAGTGTCTTTTCCAAAAACACAATAGAATAACACGACTAAATTTTGAACTGAGGCAATTCCGATCACGATTACGACGCTTTAACCACTCGACCAGGCAGCCGACTTCAGTCATCGCGCAATTAATAACTTTGAAATTTGATAAGACAACTTATTTCTTTGTCAAGATGAAGAGCAACAAGTTCGAAATATATTCTTTTTTTTTTTCGATGAGTCTTGCGATCGTAATTTGATTGTGTCTGTTCGTGTCATTCTTCCACGACCCACTGTTCCAAGTTTTGTTTCTAAACGATCAGCTATATCATGGAAAACATGGTCAATATTTTCTCCGGTCTTTGCACTTGTTTCAAATAAAATTGCGCCAATCTTTTCAGCATAATCGCTTGCTTCCCTTTCCTCAACTTTCCGTTCCAATGATGCCAGATCCAACTTGTTTCCGACCAATACGATGAGCGGGTCTTCATGAACTTGACTTTTAGCTTCAGTCACCCAATCTTTTGCTCCGTATAAAAACGTATTTCGATCGGTGATGTCATAGACGATGATAAAAACAGATACATTCCGGAAGTACATTCGTGTGAGCGCTTTGAATCTAAATTAAAGATGATAAAAAAAGATGAAATCAAAGTTAAAAACTTAAAACTTTAGAGCAACCAAGTTTGAATTTTTTTTTAGTTATACTTTTGAGCGGGACAGGAAGCGCAATATTGGGCAATTGGTCTTCTGTCCTGTGGTATTTTTAAAACACGGGGCAGAGGGGAGTAGACAGTTGTTTTATAAATTCAAAATACAGAATCATAGTGTTAGATCTGTTTCTGCAATTATGTAATTTTGACTAAAATTTTCAACAAAACTTCAAAATTTTGATCTAAATTAAAGGTCACCAAACTTTTTTGAAAACAGTTACATAGCAGATAACAATGACCAATTCAGCTAGGGGGATAAAATTTTAAAATAAAACCCTTTTTTTTTAAAAAGGCAGTGTTAACACGCAAAGTCGACCGTATTGGAAAACGTTTTACTAGAAACCTTAGCGAAGACAAAAAAGGTTTTAACCTAAGACAGGGACGATCAACCTTTTTGAGCCAAGGACTAATTGGCTCATGAAAAATGTTCTTCAGTTAGTAATAAAATACCAAAGCCGAGTTTTACAAGTGTGGTCTATTGTTATCTGTTTGGTCTTCACCAAGTTTTCTAATGTCACAACTTTACGCAATAATTACAAAAAACAGTTCAACAGCTTCAACTATTAATAGATAACTCAATACCTGCCCTGATGTATAGCTGTGCTTACTTTTTATTTACGTCGGTTCTAGAAATAATTTGCCGCGTAAAAGAAGTTCTTAAAATAGTTAGTTTGGGCTAATCACGAATGAATTCACTAGAAACTTCTCTCTACAGATATAAAAAAAACCACGGTTTCAAACTGTAAAAAATATATTCACGAAATTAAAAAAACACTTGATCAATTCTCGCAAAACTTGAATCACAAGCTTTACCAAACTTCAAAGCAATTCACAACGCCAACAGCTTCGTATTGACTAATTATAAAAATACGTAAGTCCCCGATGCCTGATATTAATAGCTCGTCCATCACACAAGCAAATCAATTCTGTCTCACTATGGAATTAAATCTCAAGGCGGAAACACTTCAACGAGTTAAACAACGTCTACACCAGCAACCGTAACACAAAACGATTCTAAACACTTTAATTGTAATGAAGTAAAAAAATTACAAAGTACGTTATTTATATAAATCTGCCAACATTACGAGATTAACAACCGAAGCTACTAGCTCAAGCCAGATTTCTTAGATTAACTATCATATTACGTTACAATTGAACTAAGCAGTATAACATCACAATACAGCCAGAAGATATGGTAGTAAACAAGTTATATAACTTATAATCTTGAATCAGTTTAAGAGTTGTAGATGATTACAGTCAATCAAGACAATCATTTCTTGAACGTACAAGCAAAAATTACGTAATATTGCCGCAAAACGTCACAATGTCTAACAACTTTAATCAATGCGCTAAGATAGCGTTTCTCAAACTGTGTCCGCCGAACACTTGTGCTCTCTGAGTTTATTTAAAGTGTTCCGCAAAACAATGAAAATGACGGTTTACAAGTACGTCATAATGAGCTTGCATAACCTTTGCATATTTTTCAAATGTTCACAATTTTATTCCATATCTTACGTTTTGTTTTGACAATATAAGCAACTTTAGTTTTTTGAGGTGCAAAATCAAATTTTATTGATATTCTTGACAAATCTATGATTAAAAATTCTTTTGACTAAATGCTCTGTGAGTTTAATTGATAAGATTAGGTGTTCCGTAAATAAAAAAGTTTAAGAAACTTTGCATTAAGAATTGAAACAGTAAAATGGATCTTTATAATCACTTTTAAGAACAACTTGCAGACAAAATACAGATCTTTTGTAGAAAGCCCACGCCAAAAAAACAACCCTGCACCGTGCAGTACTTAAAACGTGGCGGGGGTGTTTTTCTCAAATCTCACATTTTTGCATTAGTGGCGGGGGCTTTCTACAAAAGATCTCAAAATAGATTAATTGGGGGGTTGGTGTACCGATTACGCAATCACTACGTAACAAGGAAAAATATTATGTCATAATCAAAAACTTAAAAATTATTGTAAAAAACTAAAAATTAACTAGAGAGGCCCAGATGGTAGGTGCTTTCTCGCAGCCTGGGCCGTGAGTAAGTCTGTTCATTGGTGTTTAAATGACAGCCGAAACCGAACCTACCAAAACGAAAGGATATCCAGCCACTCCGATGTTCAGTGTGGGTCTGCTAGTCGGCAAACGTCCTTTTCAGGACGGGGCAATGCCAGGATAAAACTGCCCTTTTCAGGGCACATTGCCAACAAGTTTCGAAGACCCACTATTCTTCAGCTGAACATCAAAGGCCTCACTGCAAGCAAGATGAACGTTCTTCATCACCTCGCTATGCAGTCTGAGGCACTCGTCATCCTACTGCAGGAGACCCACTGCACTGATGAAGAGAAGTTGGTACTTCCGAACTACCAATTAGCTGGGTCGTTTTCTTTAAGCAGGAAGCATGGCCTTGCCACGTTTGTCCACAAGCGACTGAGATACACGCTTTTGGACCAATCTCCACCGATATCGGAGATCGAGTGGTTGCGTGTGGACGTTGATGGCTATAAAATAGTCAACGTCTACAAACCACCGCCAATACGATTGCAAACCCCGGATCTCGTATCTATTCTATGTGTATCTATTCTACGCGTATTTGTGCGAAACTCTATTCTATGCGTCCTTATAAAAGGCACGTTATGGGACATCTCTCTGCTTGGCGTTCTTGCAAAACAGCTCCAAAACTCCAAATTTCTAGCTATTCTATGGGTCTTTAAAAAATGCACTTTATTGGACTTCTCTTTGCTTGGCGTTCTTGCACAACAGCTCCAAATTTCAGTGAGGACCGCATAAGAACGTATCACTAAATAGAAAAAGCTTGAACCAGACCGCAATATCTTGGGATATCCAGTAGATATTTTAGCAAACTGCTTGTTATTCACATAAGGATATTATCCACAAGCAGTTTGCGATAAACTCTAAATTTAACGCTGTCGACGTTGTCGCGCAAGTCAAATGAATGAAAATAGTAGACCCAGTGATGGAGTTGAAACAAACTAATTTAGAAGACAGTCTTTGTTGCAGCTCTGCTGACAATACGACTTACATATTTGAGCAGCAGTTCTTACATATCCAGTGATGATTTACGTTACTTTTACCGGCGCTGAATTTGCTCTTCAATAAATTGCAGTTGATTCAATTGTCAATGCAACAGGTTTGCTATTGCAACAAAAAGTAAATTTCTGTTTACTACTTGTACTTGTAATAATATTGAGCTGCAGCTTGGATGAATAATATTTGATTATTCTAAACTTTTTTCAGTTTTGTGCTGTTTCTGTGTTATCTCAGCCATTCAGACAAGTTGGTCCAATAATTCCTGCTGGCCCCGTTTTAAAAATGTACAAAATTGCAAGCCTAAAATCTAGTTTAAAATGAATAGATTAAAGATAACAAAAATAACTATGGCTAAGAGTAACAATCGAATCGATTTGTAAAATATTGCCTAAAAATTACTGCTAAAATAGATTCCGGTTGAAAATTATTACAAGAACAAGATTAAGTGTGCTTGAAATTGGTTAGCACGCTTTAAAAAAGTCACGTCATTGACCAAGATCGAAACCATGTCCCGCTGGTCACATGAGTTTCGATAAATAATTTCAAGCAATTTAAATTTTATATTTGAACAATTAAGAGGATTTGGAATTAATTTTTAAACAAGCTGCATAAAGATGAGAAACACCAGACTCGAGTTTCGCTCTCATTAGAGCTCATCAGTGATGCTTATCTCACCGCGAATCGAACCTGGGACCTGTAGTCTTCAACGCAGGTTACTATACCACTAGATTACAGATCCCGGACGACAGATGGACTCAAAGCAGGAATAAGTTATAACAGCTGCTTTGAGTCCATCTGTCGTCCGGGAACTGTAATCTAGTGGTATAGTAACCTGCGTTGAAGACTACAGGTCCCAGGTTCGATTCGCGGTGAGATAAGCATCACTGATGAGCTCTAATGAGAGCGAAACTGGAGTCTGGTGTTTCTCATCTTTATGCAGCTTGTTTAAAAATTTAAATTTTGTTTGTTTAAACGTTTTGGTCATTAAATATGACGAACTCAATCAAACTATTTCATACAGCTTGCTTAAGTGATGTTTTTATTTTGTCGCCGGTTAACATGTTCCATCAAAACAACTTTATTGATTAATGATACAAAGTGAAAACTTTTATGATCTTGACTTGTTTTTATAGGAATCAATGTAACCAAAACAAAATTTTTAGCCATTGATTGAAACAATTTTTTCAATCACTAAAGCGATGATTTGAACGCTATTGAAAGTGTCTTGTTGGACAACAGTAGACCTCCGTTAATCCGGATTCGATTTTACAGACAAAATCATTCGATTTAGGCAAAGCCCGGATAATCCGAAGCTTTCTATTAAGAATTACAGTATATAGGAAATCATTTGTGCTTTCAGTTTTATCCGAGTTAAGCGAAATTTCGCATTAATCGAATCCGGATTAACCGAGGTCTACTGTACTACATTTACAAACAAGAAAAAATATCCTCTATTAATACAGGGTGACCAAACAAAACGGGAATTTTTGAAGTGCCTATTCGCCGACATGAGCAAGTGGCAGCACTGCGAGACAGTGACCTCGAGCAAGTAAACACTCCGCCATTTTAGTAACCATAGATTCGTGAAACGGGCAACAGCATGCGTTAGCCATAAAAATGTTTTATAAAGACGGTTATAGTTTGAAAGCTGCGCGGAGGAAATTCCGACGTTTTTACAACTTAGGACGTCATGGTGCTGTTCCATCAAAGCACGCGATAAAATGTTGGATTAATAACTTTGAAGAGATTGGATCTGTTCCAAAGAAGAAACTAACCGGACGACCAGGAAGTGCTCCTACTCCACAGAACATTGATGTTGTACACGAGTCTGTCTTACGGAACCCACACCGTTCAATTCGTGAGCAAGCAGGCTGCAGTTGAAACGTCCCTGGAGAGTGTTTGCAGAATTCTTACTTTAGATTCAAAATTTCATTCATACAAGCTCAGATAGTGCAATAACCGAGGGAAAACGATTACCACTTGCGATTAGAATTCTGTCAACAAATGATAACATACAGTACATAAACAATGACGATGAATTTCTAAGCAAGTTATGGATGTCGGATGAGGCCCATTTTCATCTCACAGGTTACGTGAATAAGCAGAACTACCATTACTTGGCAGACACAATCCTAATAAAGTTCATGAGCGCCCTTTACACGTTAGTAAGGTGACAGTATGGTGTGCTGTTTCATTAAATGGGACCATCGGACCTTATTTTCTTAAAAATGAACTACATAATCCAAATTGTAATATTTTAAAACACGCCCAGTGATATGTGAGAAATACACGAGGGTAAGAAAACGCGCAGCAAAATTCTTCTAACAAATTCTTTATTGTCAAACGGTCCAACACTGCGGTTTTCTGTCAAACAGAAAAGACAGAGTTGGAAAAGAAAAAATAAAGAAAATAAAATAACTATAATAAACACTTATCAAATTAACACTATATAAAATAGCCATGTCTTACTTAAACGGTAAACCAACCGATGCTCAGCATTAGGTACATTTACCGAAATAGAACAACATAGTGAAAGCTACAGTTTAAATTTACAATTTAATTTTAAATATCTATACCAAATTAATTACCTGCTAAAATTATTAAAACAAACATTTAACAACATTACAATAAATTTTTACCTGAATTTTCTTCACTGGCAATTTGAATCGTAAATTATACTTTAAATACTTAACGCTGCAATTTATCTTCTGTACCAGGGCTCTTCAAACTGGGGGTCCCGACCCCCCGGTGGGTCACGAAAGGCTCAATGGGGGTCGCGAGATGTTTCAAGAACATTATTAAAATATTAACAAGAAAACATTTTAAACAGAGGAGAAAATCCGTTTTACGTGATTTTTCTATTATAGTGTACAATTATTTCTATAAGCAACATTATTAATTAATGCAAAGAAAATAAATGTCATAGATTATGAAACTTGTTTGATCGAATTTAGGTTGCATTAGTGGCGAACGCATTCGAGTTGCGGCAGCAATTAACATGTTCAAGTTTTGTTTGATGCTGGTAACGAACGAGTTTCAAACGCAAGTGGCTGATTGCCCGCCTGATCGTTAAATGGTTGAGCATATAGTACGGTACTTAGTTCTTGTTTGGTTTCCATTCAATTTATGGGCAGAAAGAGTGACTATATATTATTGTCCTGGTGACGTAGCATTTGCAAAGTGTTTTTGTTTTTGATTGTTTGCCGTGGCATGGGTATTTACTAGTGAAATTGAAAATAAATAACCTAATGCTATAATTTTAGTTTATCTATCGCAGATGGCAACACGGAGTTCATTGGTTCTCGATGCATGGTTGCAATTTCTTTCGTGCAAAAATATTGTTGCAATACCCTATAAGAAATCGAAAACTCTTAGTTTATTATTTATAGTTATTTTTATTAGGGGAAAGCGGGGTAAAGCGGACACCTTCACGTTCTCGCAAAATAAAAACTCGCAAAAAGATTTTTTTGCTGAACAGCTATAATCAAGTACAAAACTGTTTGATAATAAAAAATGGGCAACACAGCTTTTCTTAATTTGAAGCAATTCAAGCTTATGTATTTTTTGCACTTGTAATGAAATAAACTTGCTACGTAAATATTACCTTTGCTATGTTTTGCAATTAAAATATTAATAAGTTTTTTTTGCTTCTAAGATTTAGAAATAGTGGTTTACTATCGCACTACGTTTTATTTGTTGAGGCTTAGTATTTTTTTAATTAGCATTTAATTAAAACATGCCGTGATGGGGCAAAGCGGACATTAGCTGTTGGAGCGAAACGGTCATACTAGTATCCTAGCTAGTACTAGTAGTAAAGTTGTCTGTAGACCTATCATGGTTGTATTATACTGCACTAGAATTCGGTAAAGGTTGATATAATTAACTTTAGAGTGAGGTTAACTGGTTAATGACGATTTTGAGTTGGTTAGTAATTAACCAGCTAACTTTTTTTTAATTTACAGAAAAGTATAATAATTATACACCTATCTTAAATGTGCTTAAGCATGATAAAATTGACATTTCATTGCAATCGTTTGGAACTATAAAAGAACTAGGAACCAATCAAGTTGGTAATTTTTTTGATAGCATGACCGCTTTGCCCCAGAGCTGGGGCAAAGCGGTCATGCTACCAAAAAAATTCAAAACCTAAATTGTGTAAAAAATTTAAATTAATTTGCAAATTGAATATTAGAAAAATGGTTTATATTGATGTCTTGGTCTTTCCAATCTATTGGATGCCTAATTTTATTTGCAGAAACTGGACTAAAATAAAAAGATATTTTTATTTAGTCCCAAGGGTTTGTGAAAAAATTTGGCTGTGCAAAGTGGGTCGCGATGAAAAAAGTTTGAAGAGCACTGTTCTATACAATCTTCGACAAAAAATTACCACTAGCTCGCATTACCGATAACTCTTACTTCGATGCAGTTAATCCTTTTGTCATAGAAATCAACGAACCGTTAACTTAGCGATCGTTTTAGAAAGTAGCTAAAACAAAGCGTGTAATTCAAATTACGATCTTGGCGACAAAGCAAATTTGCGATATTACACAAATGCCTGCGCAGAAGTAAAACTGTGCTATTTTTTTTATGCCGGCTTTAGAGTTTGCAGCGAGACTGAAGTTCTCAAACAGTTATCAATAGTTTTGGCTATGTACAAATCATTCGTTATATAACTTCTCTCTTCAAATATAAAGAAATCACAGTTTTTAACTCTAAAGAATACTTGCAGAAAAATCAAAAGATGAATAATTATCGTAAAACTTGACTTTCAAGCTTCACCAAACTTCAAAGCAATTCACAACGCCAACAACTCCGAACAATCACTTAACAACTTCAAACTGACAAACAATTAAAAAAGATCAGCATCCGATGGCTAATATTAAACTTTATAGTTTGTCCTCCACACAGGCTCAAATAATTCTATCTTACTAAAATTAACTTCCAAGGCGTGAACACTGACCCTTGAATGCTTAAACACGTAAACGACCCCTTGACTACTTAAACACGTAAACAACGTCGACGACACGGGCGACAATAACACAAACGACTCCTAAGCACTTAAATGACTCAACTCGAGTTTCAACTGGAATGAATGATAAAATTTACGACCCTATATACATATGTAAATTAGCCAAAAGTACCAAATAAAACTTGAAAATATTAAAATGAAAAAGAATTCTTAAATTAAATGTAATTATTTTAGCTCAGGCACACTAAAACGGTGACGGCAACCTTTCACTTAAATAACCAAGAGGCCAAGCTTGAGCCAAAGGTCTACAACAACGGTAGACTTTTACCGTTCTGTCCAACCCCTACTTATCCTGGTGTAAAACTGGACAGATCGCTCACGTTTCGTCACCATTTAGTGACATTGCGCAAAAAAACTATCCTCCCGCGTCACACTGCTGAGGCGACTCGTGGGCTCGGGATGGGGTGCTGGTGCTAAAACACTACGCATAGCTACCTTATCTCTAGTCTACTCAACAGCTGAGTACTGTGCGCCAGTCTGGTGTCGCAGTTTTCACACTCGCCTTATCGACAGTGTCTTGAACGACGCTTTGCGCATATTCACTGGATGCCTGCGTCCCACTCCAACGGACCACCTACCTGTACTCTCAGGCATCCAGCCAGCTGAGCTTCGCCGAATGGGAGCGACACTCTCCTTGGCTCATCGTGGATCTCTGGACCCCGATCATATCTTGTATGGTCTCTTAAGTGGGTCCTCAAATACTCGCCAAGTGAGACTAAGATCCAGACGCCCGTTTGTGCCAGGTGCGCGGAATCTTTTGGACAACCTTGCCAGACTTGGCATACGTGTTTCTGAATGGACAAACCATAAATGGAAAACGGAGTACTGTGAAAATACTTCCAGGCTCCGTGCTTTTGTGCCCGGGACCGGTGCCAGGCCTGTTGGGATAGGCTTACCCCGAGCAGCTTGGGTTAAGCTCAACCGCCTGGGAATTGGTGTTGGGCGATTCCATTCGTCCATGCACAAATGGGGTCTCGCGAGCAAAGCGCAGACCATGTACTAACAGCGTGCCCTATACATCGGGCACCACATGGAGCGCGAGGTTTGACGGTTTTGGATGACGAAACTCGATGCTGGCTTAATGACATCACTGCCAGCATCTGATTCAGGCAGTGCAGCCGTTTGGGGTAGTAAAAGGATAAACTTTCGGCCCCAGTCCTGTTTGTGTCTGTGTCACACTTCATTCATAATTTTAATCATAACGATGTAGTGTATCCCCGTTAAAGGCAGTTCGTAGTTTTATTATAAGAGAATAAATGCGGCTCTTTGAGCGCTGTCTGCGATATACGTCCAATTTGTTATATTGCTCGATACATATATCTTTTTCTCTTTTTTTTTTTCTCTTTGTATTGACGTAATATGTTTTTGACTAACGTCATTGTACTGGAAAATTCGCGTATATTCCACTTGTTTCGCGTAACGAACTCTCCAGGGGTTTCTGGCTGAATCTTGAATTTACGAGGAAGTTTACGTCACGTGATTTTGTTTTCTATATAAAGCCGATGCGTAGCGAGAAATTATTATGATGATTATTATCGTTGTGAGGTAATTTGAAGCGACTCGAGTGGCGGCTCGAGCGAAGGTGATTTTGTTTGGCCACAGGAGGTGGACCGTTAGATTTTGTGTCGGTGGACAATTATTGAATTTATTTTGTGCCAGTGGTTGGCAGTTTTGTTCTACAGAGGTAGAATTATTTGTGTTGATTGAGTCGAGTGATAGTGTTGATTTCGCTTTGCAGTTTGGCAAAGCGTGGAATAGAAGTTTCGTCGGACGTGATATTTTCGTAATACATTTGCTTTTATTAGAGACAAGGGTCTCTGTTTGTTGTGAAAAAGAATCTTCAACAAAATCAATCCGAGCTTTCGTTAACCAACTGTATAAACCGTCAGGCTCATAGCAAAACTACTTCTTGAGCCGGAATAAAATAAAATTTAGACACAGCTTTGTTTCAGCGCAGGTATTCGGGTTACCTAGCTCAACTGGTCCTTTTGGATTCCCGAACAAAGTTTGTGACAGTCTGACCTGGAGTGGATGCCCTTTAAACGACGACGACGACGACAAGCAATTGGTCAAAGCAGTTTATGACGTCACCATAAAACCACATGCCAAAGTAATAAACATGTTATGTAACTTATACAACCAAATTTGCTAAACAGTAATAGAAAATACCCATCTTCTCTTGAGTACTGTGGCAAAAATTATGTCTTCGTCGCAAATGGCTTAAAACAGAGTTTCTCAACCATTTTTGGCCATCCCCATGTAATTACTTCTAAAATTCTGATGTCCCGCATTTGGTGATAAATAGCTGTAGCAAAAAACTGTATTGACAGTTTACCCAAATTCTATAACACAATGATTCTCAAAAATTTTCCGCATTCTTTCCTTTCAGTGTTTAGATACCATCATTCCTCCCACCTCTACAAAATAGCTTAATGATCAAAGTAAAGTAAAAAAAAATATCTTCACTTTGAATCTATAGCGAACTCATCACCGCAACCGTCTTTTGTGAATGCCTTTGCTTCGATATTGCAAAGTTTTCCACAAATATATTTTCACACGTTATATTTCGCTCGCTGCAGGCTCGGCTTGCAGCGCCTTTCCGCTCGCTGCACAACGTATATCTACTGCCCTGACAACCGTCATGTAATAAGTTTGCATTTTTTAGTATTTTTTTATGTTCTGCCTTTCCGTTGCTCCCCCCAACTGATCGTTGGCTGATCGCGCCATCAATGCTATTTTGTGTGATTATTATTGTTATTATTACCGCCTTTCGTGTAATTATTTTCGACACACCGCATATAGGATATAGCCTGATCACGTAACCTAGCGCCTCGTGGTTTTATTTGTAAAAAAGGTCAGGCGTTATAATAGAAAATTTGTAACATTATTCTAACGTTATATACACTAGCTGGCCGAATCGTCAGACAGACCGAGACTGAACAAAACAACAATAGAGACGTAACGAAATTGAGAAAGAGACTCATACAGCTGTTGTGTAAATTAACGCGAGATTCATCCTTGCAACGTCATCAAACGAAGATTTCGCTTATTGTCTAATTCCGAAGTTTTAGTGTTATTTTGTCTGTTCATTTCAAATTGTGCCCCTTTTAATAAAAGGAGTTTAAAGTTTACTGTGTGCCTAAAACCATTTACGCAACAAATCTATCTCGGTTTTCTTGATTTTCGTCCCTGAAGTAGTAATTTGTAAAAAACAGGTCTTCCTTTTTAATCGGTCCCTGGTTTCTTCATTTTCGTCCCAAAAGACTAGTGAAGACTAAGAAACGGTCTTCAGCGAAAGCTTCTGCTTATGGCCCCCTTGTATTTTTCCAACAAAACTAGTTCGTAATGTCTTAAATCTTCTATGTACCACCAAAATTTTGCCAGGCCCCACTGGTGGGCGCATGCTCAACGTTGGAAACCACTGATATAAAACTTCAGTCAGTCAATGCGCTGAATAAAACAGTACTGTAAAACGACTATTTATAATCACTTATAAGAACAACTTGCAGGCAAAATAAATTAAATGTGGATGGAGTACCGATTACGCAATCACTACGTAACAATGAAAAAGATGAAGTCATAATCAAAAGTTTAAAAATTACTGTAAAATACTGTAAAATACTGAAAATCAGCTATAGAGTTATATGTTTGAGATTAGATTTGTTAATGCAGTGTGACAGCTAGTTTAAAAATAAACAAAAAAATTTTCTGGTTAATTTTTAGAAATTTTCAAGCTGTTTTCCACAACTACCAATATTATTTGAGTAAAAGTCATTTTAAGACTCTTTTCTTATCTAACGAAATCAATTCAATTATATTCATTCTGACAAAGAAATCTTTTTTCAAAGTAAAAGAACATGAAAAATGAGTAAAATATTATTTGGAATTCAAAATATCCATTTTGATATTAATGTTATTTAACCGAAAAGAATATAAAATCATATTTTTTAGGACAAAATTGGGAAGTTTTATATAACGCTGCAACTGTCAAAAAAAATTGCTTTTTTCATTTTTTGTCTGTATTTATACTCCTGAATTGCAGGAAAGCGACTGAGGCGTTGAAACAGGCAAGCAATTACTCTGACCTGCTTCGGAAAATGTCAAGATTGAGTTTTTAATCTTAAATTGTTTGAAATTATTTGAATTAATCAAGTTGTCCACTTGAAATTTTTAATTTTGGATTTTAAGTTTTATAAAGACACAACTGAAATTTAGAACTGCTTTCTGAGATCACCTAGCAGGAAATAGTGCCGTAAAATGTCTTTCCCAAGAATGGTGTAAGTAGGTTTTGAACCTAGACTATGTTGATCACAACCACGGCTGTCTAACCAGTCGATCACGCTGCCGACTAAAACATTTGTAAATTATTTAACAATTACACCAAACGAATGATAACTGTAGCCCCCTGATCAGGACAAGGCAGCTATTTAATAGAAAAAACCTTCAACGATTGTTTGTGAAGCGCGAAAATAGTGAAAAATCAAACCAAAGCCAGGAAGATGAAATTAAATTATAAGTTTTAGTTTCCGACACACGAAATAAAACATTCTCAAAATCAAACTAATCCTATTTGTGATAATTAACCCATCATATTGTTAGTTGTAAAGCATATTTCAACAAAGTGTACGTTCACGCTTACCTTTCTTGACCCACTGTATCCCAAATTTGAAACTTGAATAAAGTTCCATTAGAAGCGGTACAGTTTTTTGAAAGAAAACTTGCACCAATCGTCTCAGAAACTCCATCTTGATAAGTGTCGTCAACATATCTCAAAGAAATGCATGTTTTACCAACATTACTCATTCCCAGAACACATATTTTCACCATAGTAAAATTAGGCATGTTTATCTAAATCTTTAACGAAACACCAATAAGTAAACTAACAGCAGTGACCGGTATATTTCACCCCGGTTAATTCTACCAGATAAAAGGGTTATGATTAGGGTTAGCGTCGTGGTTTTTGTCGACGAAGAGAAACTCCAAGTTTTTAATTAAACTTTGGAATGTACGTGACTAGGGTGTAATATATTTATAATCAGTAAGAGCACAGTAAAATAAAACAGGAATTAAAAAGATAAATTCAGACAAAATTTTTTAACCAATACTTAAAAATTTATTTGATTAGTTTTTATTTATTTATTTCTATTTTTTCGTGACTTGTAGGAAAATGTCGAAGGCATTTCTGTATATTTGGGGGAAAATATCGAAAAGGGATTACACCAATTTGCTTTTGAAAATTAGCAGGTATTGCTGTCCGGTTGAAATTTTTATTCTGTTTTTTTTTATTTATTATTAAAAAAAGTAATTAAAATTGAGAAGTACTTCTCTGCTTGCTCAGATTGTCAAGCATAACAAACTTTGGTTAAGTGTTTTACTCATGGGCCCAACAGAGTGACGCGAGTAGGTTTGAACCACAATCGTGTCGATCGTGTTCCCGATGAATATATCGAAATATTTGATGCAGCCGCAGTTCAATTTTCAACTTATGATGTTGTAATAAAATGAAGTTAAAATTTCCAGCATGCAAACAATATAAAGCAGCGTGGCCAAGTGGGTAAGATCAACATGTTGACGGTGAATGCGATCGACACCGCAATGGTTCAAAACCTACTCTTGTCGATTCGTCGAGAGTACATTGCAAAATCAAACCGTCACTGACTAGACTTTAATAGTCGAAACAACAACAATCAAATACTTAAATTTTTTGCTTCATGTCCCCACGCTTTCTTTTTGTTTTTGATAACTATTTTGACTTGATATTCTTTTTTCTTTTTTTTTCTTTTACATGTAAATTCCTACATTATTGTTTGCACTTTACCAAGTTAATTTTTATCTGCAATTTTCCTGGCTGTTAAAGATTTATGCCATGCAATTCTAAACAAGTAAGTGCCAGTATGATATTGGTCAAAATTGAATGAGTGTTTATAGTTGTTGCTCAATAATGAGTCATTTTCCTTGATGTTAAGAGGTCAAATGAGTCATGTCTGTGTGTGCATTTTCTTGATTTGTTATACGCTCAACCTGTCCAAAAAGAATCGGATTTTTGAGAATAAAAAATACAACACAGTGACTATTACAAATTTTATTTAATATCTTTCAGTCACCCCTTTGAAACCGTCTTAAAAGGTCATCACTTTGAGACCGTCTCAAAATTTACCGTTTTCCTTAAAAAAATTATTTAATACTGATGCCTAAAAAATAAATAAATAAATAATATAAAGGTTATCACTTTGAAATTGTCTTTAGATTCATCGTTTTTCATACCAAAATCTAATAATGACTAAAACAAAAAAATAAAATACTGGGCACACCGGTTGTGGAGCACCGGTTTATTTAAAAGTTTGTTTTTTTTGAAAAAAGAGATTAATATGCTTCTTCCCAACCATAGGCGAGCTACATTGAAATATCTTGCAGATCGCAGGTTGCTTTAACCGTGTATCTCGGGTCCACACCGCGATCGAACGTTCTGAAATGGAGTCATAGAGATGTAAATTCGCTACGGTTATTTCTATTATGAACAACTTCAAATTATAAAGGCTTATAAATTATGTTCAAGTGAATTTTCCATATTTGCATGAATTTTTTAAATATTTTTAGTATCACCCTGTAGATATCGTTTTTTTTGCAAAAGTTTATTTTAATTTTCGTAAAAAGGGTCGTATAGTTGCTTTATATCTCCTTTAAGTTCATTAAACAAATAGACGGAACACAACTTTATGCTTTTCATGAAAAATTACATATAATGCATTTTTTTGCTGTGTAATTTATGTTTTATTTTTATAATTTTCAACTGTTTTTGCATATTTTGATGTTTTCTTGTATTAAAATGCGACAAAGTAAATTTCAGATCACATTCGTTTTGACACAATAGTTTGATCGAAATATTAAATACGCGTATATGATACAAGTTGTTATAATTTACATCAATTTCCAAGTTCACTTCAGTTTATTTCCATTTAGTGCAATAGAAAAGATCGCATAGAAGAACATAACTGATTTTGATTTTACCAGGACAATAGTTACCCAAGAATAACTCAACAAAAGAACTATTACAAGGTTTTAAATCTGCATGTTGGCTTATCTATACAAGGATAGCCTGACCGAGTGAGTAAGAATCCGTAGGATGGTGAATGTGATTGACACGGTCGCACTTCAAAACTTACTCGCGTCATTCTACTGTGCCTTTAAAAAAGACACTTTACGCCTGCGGCAGTTTTCTTTAAATATCGATTTTAGCAAGCAGCTCTAAATTTCAGTCATATGTTCAAAACTAAAAAAATAGAAAGTTTTAAACGGACAGCAATATTTTCACATATCCGAAAGTAGATCAAGGTATTCGCTTGACGGTTTTTTTACGTTTAACGTCTCCGACGTTGTCCATTAAACCAGATGTAGTAAAACACAATAAAAAAATGACTAAAGGCGTTTGTTTTTTTGCGTTTAATATGACCAAACCTAAATTATGATTTTTCCATCTTTCCATCTGCAGCGCTTGAAGCCAGCTTCATAGAATTTCTTGATTCTTTTTCTGTGGCCAAAAGGAATTTGTTTATGGACGGAAGCTTTTTCCTTTGCCGTACATGTAAATGCTAGCAACCAATCACGTGCTTTCTTTTTTTAACAATTAGAGACGCCGTCATCTTTGATGTTCTTTAGCTCTATATCAGTGGTTTTCAACGTGGGGTCTAGCAAAATTTTGGTGGTGCATAGAAGATTCAAGACATTACGAACCAATTTTGCTGAAAAAATACAAGGGGCCATGAGCAGAAGCCTTTGCTGAAGACTTTTTTTTAGTCTTCACCAGTCTTCACGGACAAAATTAAAGAAATTAGGGATAGATTCAAAAGGAAGACCTGTTTTTTAAAGATTACTACTTTTTGGAGACAAAAATTAAGAAAACCGAGACAGATTTAAAGTGAAGATCTTTTTTCTTTACTTTGATTTTTAAGCTATTTTTTAGAGGGGGTACGAATGATGGTACCCGAGTCTTGAAAGCGAGGAATGCAGCAAAAACTTTGAGAACCACTGTGTTAAAAAATTTGGGTGAACTGTATTGCAACCCCGAAATTTTTTGCTACAGATATGTATCACCAAATGCAGTAATTAGGTGGGGATGGGCAAAAATGGTTGAAAAACATTGCTCAATATAAACCACGTTTTCTTTGCAATTTTTCATTCCCAACGAATTCTTTTGAGTAAAATTGGCCGAAGGAATTCTAATGAAAACAGTCTTTTTAAAGACTACTATAAATCCGAAAAGTTAATGGCTCCGTCAATACCACAGCTTATTTTAAAGTTTTGTACAATAAAGAAGTTATTCAAGTTATTGCATTTCTAGTTTACAGTGTGATCAATGGCCAAGTTTAATGAAGGGTCTACCAATGACTTATTGCATCTAAACAATTTTTGTATTTTTTTAAAATTTGGTTGTGCTCTTAGCAGAAATGGGATCGATCTATTAGATCTTCAAGTTCAAGATCGTGACCTGAGTTTGATTTAAAAATCATTTTTTTTGGTGATCGTAACCTAAGATCACTACATTTTTTTAAATCTTGATCTTGATGATGTTCAAGATCAAGATCATTTTGAATTTGAAATTTGCCAAAAAACAGACACAATTCAGTTTGTTTGTTTTGTGGCCACATTAGTTCTATTTTGGAACAAAATTTTCAATTATGTCAATGGGTGCGAAGATTAAGAAAAAAATTATTGAGAAGGTACAACGTTTTTTTGGTTTTTTAAATGTATCAGCAGTGCTTTGTTGTAAGATGAAACAATGTCGGCAGCGTGGTCGAGTGGTTAAAGCGCCGGGCTTGTAACCAACACGGTCTAGTTTCAAAACTCACTCACTCCATTCTGTTGTGTCCTTGGGAAAGACACTTTACGGCACATTCCCCTGCTTGGTGGTCCTGGCAAGCAGTTCTAAATTACAGTCATATCTCTACTAAATTACAAGCGGACAGCAATATCTTGGCATCTCCGAAAGCAGGTCGGGGTAATTTCCTACCTATGTATTAGCGCCTCCGTCGCTTTCCTGCGAGTCAGGAGGATAAATATAGAGATAAAATAAAAATAAAAAAAAATAAATGTTTAATATTAAAAATTTTGTTAAGCAAAGCAGTTTAATTTATACTAAAATTATTTATTACCAAAATGATTTCAAATTACTATGATAATTTGACTGTTTTTTGTGGGGTAGCGATATTTTTTGCTTTTAGATTTACAACATAATTAGGCTACAATAGTAAGCCTAATAAATTGAGTTAATTAGTGAGCGTTTTAAGCGCAAAAAGTTAGAAAAATTTTAAAAAAAGATCATTCTTTTCAATCATAGTCCAAGAATCTTCGTTTTCGTTTTAAATCGTAGGTGAAGATTAAGAAAAAAAGATTATCGCTTTCAATAGATCCTTACTTTTGTCCTAAATTTAAGGTGAAGACAACAACTAAAAAAACGTCTTCACCTTCAATCGATCTGATATTTTGATCAAGTTTCTATGATAGTAAGGGGCATATCTAACACAAAGCTTTTGTGTCCGCCTTTTTGAAAAGGGTAGGGGCAATTTAAAGAGGAAAAAACAGGGGGTAATTGCCTCCTGTCAAACCGTTTCCAGCTGTGTCCTATATATGAACTTCGATGTCCCAGTGGGACGAGTTTCTACGCTCTAATCTTTGTTTTTAGGCGTGAAATAGGTTTTTCCTCATAAAGTTCGCCAGTAATTTAAGATCATGTTTTGCAAAATATTATATTCTAAAAATATATGGTTTAATTCAATATTTACACTTTTAAGATGATAATTATAAGATTCTAAATCCAAAATACGGTTAAAACTTAATCTTAATTACTTCTATTTAGGAAAAATCATAAACATTTTATTAAATAAGTAATTCTAATATTAAATCTGGGTTTTAATTCTTTCCGAAATAAATAAAAAATTTAAATAAAATAGAAATTTATTTTAAAGTAATTTATTAGGCTTACTATTGTAGCCTAATTACGTTGTAAATCTAGAAAAAAACAATATCGTTAACTAATTACTGAGTAGAATTGTTTTAGCCTTGTAAATGATGAATTATTAAGTTAAATATTAGCTATCAGGGTGCTAATTTATTCTTATAGTTACTCAGTACGAGGTTGTTGAGTTTTCAGTCGCAGTTGTTTGGGCTGTAAATTGACTTAAGATTTGGTGAAGCTTGAGAGCCAAGTTTTACGAGAATCGATCAAGTTTTTTGATTTTGTAAATCAAAAACCGTGATTTTTTTCTATCTGTAGAGAGAAGTTTTTTAGCAAATCCATCCATACGTAGCCAGAACTAACATTTCTAAAAATTCCATTCACCCGGCAAACCATTTCTAAAGCCGCCATGAATAATAATACACCGCTTTATTTAAGCGCAGGTATTTAGTTACTTAGTTCAACTTGTCCTTTCGGATTTTCCAGTAAACTTGTGATACATCTATTGCCCTCGACAAATTTGCTAAAAAATATTATTAGAAAGTAGGTGATTATGGACCTGCTATAATTTACTTCTTTTTCTCAAGGGTAAATTTTTAGACATGAAATGTCTAATTGAACTGCATGAGCACAATGCAAACAGGAGTAAAATTTTCATAAAGTCAAAGAAGCTAAAGCTTTTTCAGATACAAAAAAAGTTGGCTCGTTGAAAAAAGAGAGTCGATGCTTGATTGCTTCTGTATCAGTTGAATTTTTTTGAACTCTCGTGCCGTGCTGCAATAATTTTAAACTATCTCGAAAAGCGAATTACTTTAAGATCAACTAAAACAAACACAGTTCCTTCAACCCACCCCTTTTGCCTGCATATGCAATTGAAAGACCAAAATAAAGTCTTCACTCGTCAATTAAGTTAATAAAAACTTGTATTTTAGAATAGGTAATTTTATGTCATATACTAGGCCCCCTTTTTTAAGCTATCCCTAATTGTTGCCATTAAAAAGATATTAAAACTTGGTCTCAGTTTTTTCTTGTGTTTGATTAGGAGTTGATGTATTGTTTAAAACGGTGCTTAAAAACCTAGAAAATACGTTGGTGTTTCCATTTTTTTAAAGTGCTTTTTTTACGTGATTTTAAAAGTGTTCTTGATCTAACCTTCAAGATAACAACATTTTAGTGATCTGGCCTTGATCAGTAAAATCATCAAAGCTGGTGATCTTGCCTACATCTGGCTGTTAGTATTGGTGATAAAACAAGTGTGTCATTCAAGTCATTTTAATTACAAATTAGCATAACTTTGGTTCAATTTTACCAATCAAACCTTAAAAATCTGTTCTTTTCAATGAAATCATTCTCTAATATTTCACTTATATTGGTGATCGTCATTAGAGATCTCTGATATTCAACTTACGAAATCATTTTACTTACACATATCGTTTGCTGTTACCGTGTATAGCAATTTTTGACAGCAGGACTGTCAATTATGAATTCGTTTAGGTACACAATTGGAAATTTGTACTCAGCTTTCTCAAATAGCATTTTCTTTAAATGGTTCACAAGTTGGGGCGAACCAGGTTTCATGTTAAAATCAAAAAATATGTGATGGTAGGTTTGGATTTGCCAACAAGGCTGTCTTTATTGTTGGTTTCAAGTTGTTTGTTGTGAAAAGTTAGTTTCCTATCCAGATATTAATATTGGGAAGTCCATGCTTGAGCACACTCTCGCTTTGTTGACTTGCAGTCGCGCAGCGCGTTCTATTAGATCCATTGTCTCACACAAACCTTTTAGCTACCGATCTAGCAAGCTTTAAATGAAAGTTTTTTACTTAGCAGTAAAACTTTCGTTTACTAATTTTGGTCGTGGAGCCTCTGACTATATTTTATATAATCATTTTATAAAGCTTTCATAGTTTCACTGGGAAAGACTAAAGTTTAGAAGCAAGCTATTGTTTAGGCCAAAATTTCTCAAACTTATTTATTCACAAAACACTTTGTCAAACAAGTTTCTTATGACAAATTTGTCAAAAATATAAATGTAATTGAATTTTGCACGTCAAAAAACTATATTTGTTGATGTTAAGGTCAGGGTTTTTTAACAAGGTCCTAAGGCAAGGCATTTTTAGGGGGGAAAACAAGTAGATTTTTTGTCATGATTCTGTTTCGTTAGATACCTAATTGCTGCCTTTTTTGGCATTCTTTTTACGTTGTAGTTACAAAATTTTAAAGTTTTGAGAGCAGTATAGGATAAATCATAGCTCTGTATAGAACATTAGGCAGTTTTTAATTAAATTTTGCCTTTTCTTGCTTTTTGTTCGGCAGTGTGGCAGCGTGGTTGAGTGGTTAAAGCACCGTGTTCATGATCGATATGATCTCGGTACAAAACCCACTCGCGTCATTCTGTTGTGTCCTTGGAAAAGACACTTTACGGCACTTTTCCATGCTTGGTGGTCTTGGCAAGCAGTTCTAAATTACAGTAATATCTCTATTAAATTACAAGCGGACAGCAATATCTTGGCATCTCCGGAAGTAGGTCAGGGTAATTGCTTACCCTATGCATTAGCGCCTCGGTCGCTTTCCTGCGAGTAAGGAGGATAATATAGAGATAAAATAAAAAAATAGTTACTGCTTTTTATTAATCTTCTTTCTGTGTAAAATGTAAATTTTCATCCGTGCTATCGTTCTTTTCGCTGCTCCGATAAAAATTGAAATTTCTAGTCGCAACTATTTATAAAAACTACAAAACAAAAATTGTTTCTTGAAAAGAAAATCAAGGTGAATTTGCAATGTTCTGTAGTAAATTTTCTCTTTTATTATTCGATCAAGTGTCCTTCAATCAACTGTCGGGTCACGGGTCTAGTCTACAGAGTAAAATTATTAAAATAATTACACACACGCGTGTCTTAGTAAATAAATCATGAACTAAGGAGGGAACATTCAGAAAGCACAACAATAGATCCTATCTTCATTGAATGAATTTTATATGGAGTAGATAGGAGGGTGATTAAGTGGTTAGGAGAGCCGCTTTAATTACGACTGCTATCGGCATGTTCTCAGTTCAAAACTTACTCTTGAGATTGGGCTGTATTTAAATAAAAAGCATTTTTATGGCTTTTTCCTCAGCTTGACGATCTCCACAAAAGTTCTAAATTGCAAATTTTTTAAATCACTCAACATTTTTTTTTTCTTTTATAAAATAACAGATATTCATTAAAAAGCTCATATCTGTGGTCTAAAAAAATATAAATTAGCAACAAAGCATTATACATTAAAACATGCGTCAGGAAAAATGTGATAAGAATATCTATAAAAATATAGGCTACGGTTGCTGTCCCTTGATCAATAGTCTTATTTTATGTTTTTTTTAAATTATGTTGTACTGTCTATTTAATATGATGCAAATTGTATTACAATTTAATATAAAACAAACGCCTATCTATCGGACAGCAATATTTGGGTAACCTAACTCTATAAGAAGGTAACTCAATGCTGGCTTAACAACATTACTGCCGGCATCTGATCCAGGCAGTACAGCAGCCTGGGTGAGTAAAAGGATATTGTTTGTGTCTGACTTGGAGTGAATGCCCCTCCAAACGACGACGACGATGATGTAAGCAGGTCGAGGTAATCGCATGACGATCGTTTAAAAAACTTTAATGTTATTCAGCCACTGAGAAGCATAAATAGATGAATAACTTGAAATAACTTTTACATTTTGTTTTCACAAAATTAGATCACAGATCTCTCATTCTTGTACGAGGTTTGTCCAAAAAGTATCCGACCTTATCTCCTCCCGCTAAAAATAATGCCACGCCAGTAAAGTGGTTTTGGCGAATTATAACGTCACAATTACTGCCCACGCATAAAAAATTTCAACCAATAGTTGGTGTCATTTTGTTTTTTTGAAGCATTTAGTGCAGTCATATAGTGCATGATCGTCGATTTTTTGCTCGCAAGCCTAATGACAGAAAGCATCGAACAAGGTATTATATCACGTTCTGCCAAAAGCTAGGTAATAACCAAACTTAAAAATTCAAAAAATTCAGCAAGCTTATGGAGATGAGGCCTCAAGTCAAAATCAAATAAAGAAATGATTTAATCCTTCAAAATCCGTCAAATGTCAATGGAGAGTGAGGTACGCTCTGGCAGGCCATCCACAAGCCGAAACGAGAAGATGACTGAGAAGGTTCTCCCAATTGTGATGGAAGATCACCGTCTAACACTCAGGGAAATTGTTGAAGAAGTGGGAATAAGCAGAGGATCAGTCACTCCATTTTAACTGAAGATTTGTGCATGCGGAGAGTGTCGGCCAAATTTATTTCCAAGCTGCTGAAGGAGCTCCATGTGGAAATCGCTCAGGACATGTGGGATTGTGCAAAAATGACGTAGAATTTACAAAGACTATCATAACTGGTGATGAGACCTGGGTTTATGGCTATAATCCAGAAAGCAAGTTTCAATCTTTATAATGGAAGCATCTGGAATCACCAGGGCCCAAAAAAGCACAACAAGTTCGCAGCAATGTGAAAGTGATGCTCACCTGTTTCTTCAATTCCCGCGGCATAGTGCATCACAAATGCGCACCAGAAGGCCAAACAATCAATGAAGAGTACTACTTGGAGGTTTTTTGTTGCTTTTGTGATGCTGTGCAAAGAAAGTGGCCAGACACGTGGACAGGAAAGAACTGGCAGCTTCACCATGACCGGAATGGGACTATTTGACTCCGTCGTTTGGGCGCTGCCTTTTGGGCATGGTTATTTGGGTGCCAGCTGACAGTTAGGCACAGCCATTTAGGCGCCATCCGATTTGGCGCCAGCCAAGTGTTTTAACGAATTTTAATAAATTTTAAAACTTAGGGTTGGGGTTAGGGTTAGATATCTTATATATTTATATATGAATATTTTTCTTCTTCTTTCGGCCTTTTCCTTCAATCAGGGATAGCCACAGCGTATCATCTTTCTCCAAGCCGTCCTATTTTTAACGTTCGTTTCCTTCGCTCATGGCATGTTTATACCACCTCAGCCTGCCCTCCCTCATCTTCATTTCTAACCGTTCTACCTTAATGTACCCCCTGATGTACTCGTTTCTAATCTTATTTTTTCTCGTCACTCCCATGGCAAACCTCAACATTTTCATCTCATCTACTTGTTTCTTTGTGACCTCTACCGTCTCAAGTCCATACATCATTGCTAGTCTCACCACTGAGCTGTACACTTTTCCTTTTACTCTAGCTGGTAACCTCCTGTCGCAGATTACTCCCGATACTTATCTCCATCCGTTCCATCCTGCCTGCACTCTCTTCTTTGCCTCCCTCTTACAACTATTATTTTGTTGCACCGTCGATCCCAAATACTTAAATTCCTTTATTCTTGGCACTTTTGTATCCTCCATTTTCACTGTTTTGTTGTCATTTCCTACATTTATGCACAGATATTCGGTCTTTGACCTACTTACTTTCATCCCTCTTCTTTCCAACGTATATCTACAGCATTCTAGTCTCTGCACCACTCCTTCCCTGATCTCTTCACAAATCACAATATCATTAGCAAACAACATCATCCACGGTGGTTCTCTCCTTACTTCATCCGTTAGTTTGTCCATTATCACTGCAAACAGGAACGGACTTAACGCTGATCCCTGGTGCAGTCTGACCTTAACTTTGAAACTTTCTGTAGTTCCTACTGCACACCTCACCGCTGTTTCGCTTAACTCGTACATATCCTGTACACGTCACACATACTTTTCCGCTATTCCTCACTTTCTCATACAGTACCACAGCTCTTTCCCGCGGAACCCTGTCGTAAGCTTTCTCTAGTTTACGAATACACAATGTAGCTCTCGACCTTCCCTGTTCTTTTCCATCAACATTCTTAAAGCAAACATGGCATCGGTGGTTCTCTTTCCTGGCATAAATCCATATTGCTGTTTACTGATCTCTACTATATTCTTTAGCCTGGCTTCAATAATTCTTTCCCATACTTTCATTGTGTGGCTCATTAGCTTTATTCCTCTGTTGTTTTCAAAGCACTGTGCGTTCCCTTTGTTTTTATAGATTGGGATAAGCACACTCCTTCTCCATTCTTCTGGCATTTGTTCACCCACTAATAGTCTGTTGAACAGTTTGGTCAAAAACGTTATCCCCATCTCTGCCATGCACTTCCAAACTTCTACTGGCAACTCATTTGGCCCAACCGCTTTACCTTTTTTAATCCTTCTCAGTGCGTTCTTCTCTTCTTCTCAACTGACGCAATGTATCTCTTCGTTAACCATTTCTGTTTCCTCTGTCCTAGGCTCTCTGTTATTTTCCTCGTTCATCAGTTTCTCAAAGCAGTTCTTTTTATCTCTTTAACACTGCCTCCGAAAGCATTATCACATTACCGTTTTCATCCTTCGTAACCCTCAAGTGCTGTACATCTTTTCCTGCTCTGTCTCTCTGCCTAGCCAATCTGTACAACTCCTTCTCACCTTCTTTTGTTTCCAATCTAGCATACAAATCGTCATACGCACTTCCCTTCGCCATTGAAACTGTCTTCTTTGGCTTACTCTTCTTTTCTTTGTAGATCTTTTTAGTATTTTCATCTCTTATTTTGTCCCATGCTTTCTTTGCCTCTTTCTTTTTTTTTATGCTCTCCGGAACTTCTTCATTCCACCACCATGTCTCCCCGTCTCCTTTTCGTTTTCCAAATGTCACTCCCACCATAGTTTCAGCTATTTTTTTAGGATTTCTGCTGTTTTGTCCCACTCATCTTTGCCTCCCAGAGTCCTGGTCACCTCTTGTCTAAGCGCTTCTTGACAGTTTGTCTCCTTCAGTTTCCACCATCGTATCTTTGGCTTTACTTTCTCTGCCTTTTTCTTTTCACCATAAAAGCCATTTTGTATTTCATCATACGGTTTTGCATACCATCATACGGTGCTGCTTTGCGACACACTTATTCACTATTACCTTACAATCACACATTTTCTTCAGGTTCCTCCTTCTGCACATTACATAATCTACTTGAATCATAATAATCTACATACCTAACATATTTAACAGAATTGTCTCACAATACTGGTACAGTGCTCCATAACCAGGTTAGAGCAATTTATTTAAATTAAAAACACTACAACAAAAAGGTTGAAACCACGACAGTCTGTTTCATCATATAGAATCGTCAGGTGGTTACTCATTCAAATAGAATTTTAAATAACTTACATAGTTATATATGAATATGAACTAATATATTTGATACTGTATTTTTTTCCATTAAGACACGTTTTTAAATAAAAATGTTCTTAAGATTTGGCGCCAAAAAGGCCATCGCCAAATAGGATGGCGCTAAATTAGCTGGCGATGCCTAAACAATCGCGCCCAAACGGATGCTCCAAAACGTACCATAGAGTACACCATGACAATGCTCCCGTTCATTCCGCCCACGTAAGCAAACGTTTTTTGACCAAAAACAATACGGCACTTGTGCGATAGACTCCTTACTCTCCTGATTTGACACCATCCAACTTCTGGCTATTCCCAAAGTTAAAAACTACGCTAAAAGAGACGCGATTTTAGTCACGTGAGGATATTATGGAAAAAAAAAAGATAGCGAAGCTCAAAGCACTCCAGAGGAGGAGTTCAAGAAGTGTTTCCAAAAGTGGCAGAGGTGATGGGAAAAGTATTTTGAAAAAGATTAAATAAAATTTGTGATATTTATTGTGTTGTGTGTTTTGTGTCCAAAGGTCGGATACTTGTTGGACAGACCTCGAAATTTTTTACACTGCGCACCACTAAGTTCTTTGAAAAATTTGATTATTCAGATTTACTTAAATAAATATGATGATAAAATTTAGTCTGATCGTTGTATTTGCTTTTTCTGCGCAAGTTGCTTTATGCTCAGACCCATCGCACTAAATGCACATCAAAAGTCATGGAAGGGGGATGGAACGCAATTTTTGCTTTTATTTTTAATAGTCATCACTGCAGAAAAGCACTGCTTACCCTCCCATGTGATGGAGAATACATGGTGGTAATTGAGGAACAATTTTTTGAGTCGGAGTTGGTAATTAGAGGCTATTTGTTTAGCCAAATATTAAAAGAAGAGCTTTATACTTATACTTGATTTTAAAAATAGGTAACAGAAAACTCATCTCGAAGCTTTTTGTCCTTCTTTCGTCAGGATATAAACGTCGGAATGAAGGAAAAAAATTCAGTTGATTTTGAAAAAAAGCTGCACGAAGATAATTGGTTATATGAGAAAAGCGTCACAGCACGTGATCAAAGCAAGAGTTTCAAGTTGTAAACAAACTCCTTTTTGGCGTCATAAATTTGGCTTGTATGATTTGATGTAAACGGCTTCCAAGCAGATAAATGAAAAGACGAACGACCAAATGAAAGAATAGTAAATTTTCCATCACTGTAATTTTTGCCGCAAATAGGGTTATCTAAAAGGTGTTAACCAATGGCAGATTCACTAAACATGACTAAGGTTGAAGATTTGCCAGAACGAGTAGAAATATTGCGAGAGTTTGGAATTTGTCCGGTTCTGATAAATTTTGGCACGTGTTGGCGAATTCTGTCCTGTAATTGTTGAGATGTGCGGCCTACGAACCGACTATCACAGTGGCACGAAAAATTATAAACTATTAATACATTGCTTAAAAGCGAAGCAGGCAACACATCCTTTTTAATTGCAGAAAGAAGTGGGCGAGATGTAAAAACATCATGTCATTCTACTGCAAAGAAACATTTTTCAACACTTGCTTTGGTTTTATTTTCAAGTCCAACCGAAGGAGTTCCCAACCAGGGCAGATGAAGATAGACGGGGCATTTCCTCACCATATGTGAAGTGAGTGATGTAAAAGTTTTTAATTTGCGAGCACTTGTTTTCTCAATGACGTGATCGGGGTAGCCATTTATAAGTAGAATTGAAAAAAAAATTTTTAAGTTGAGCTTGCAGCTCACAGTCTGAGCAGATCATTTCGATGTACAAGGGTGGAAATTAAACTGATTTTTCTTTTTCCAGGGCTGAAGGATTTCCAGTTCAGGTATTGCTCTGTAAATGTGGGTTTACGGTAAACAGATGTACTGTAATAAGTTTAATGCCCACCTTTTCCACCTGTACATTAAGAAAAGTTCTTTTTCAAACGTAAACTGCAAGAAAGGTGCAAGGAGTTTGATTGATAAAAAAATTTATCACCATCATTTTCACTATCAAAGATACCAAAAGTATCGTCCACGTAGCGATAGTACATCGGTGGTTTCTTCACTCTTTTGAACAATAAAGATTCATAATAACCGACAAACATGTTAGCCAGCGCAGGACCCAAGGGGGATCCCATGGCCACACCATCTATTTGTCGGTACATAACGTTGTTGAAACTGAATTCAACAGATTTAGTCGCTGTTTGCATCAGTTCAATAAAAGCTTTACGCGGAAAAGACGGAGCTATAAAGTCACGGCTATAAAGAGCGTCAGCACAAATATTAATAGTTTCTGCCAGGGAAACATTAGTAAAAAGACTGGATATATCAAAAGAGCAAAGGAAAGCAGAAGGGGGTAAATCAAACTGTCTAATTATTTGAGCAAAAGTGAAGGAATCTTGAATGCAGTTAGTAGAATATAAGAATAGGACAGGATCAAGAATAGACCTAAGCCACTTTGCTAAGGAGTGCGCTGAGCCGAGCCAATCATGGATAAAATCGGTCGTAATGGTAAATCTCTTTTATGAGTCTTGGGTAATCTATACAACCGAGGTCGTTGTGATCCGGTTGGTCTAATAGCTTCGTAGACTCTAGGTGATAGTAGACTATCTTTTTTCAATTGTAGAAGTTGACGTTGTATTTTGAACTGAATTTTAGCCGCTTTATCAAAATCACAGGATGGGCCAATCAACTCAAACTTGGTGGTATCTTGCAAAATCTTTTCCATCTCAAGGATGTAGTCACTTTTATCCATAAGAACAACGCCAGAACCTTTGTCCGGTTTTGTTATTAAAATATCATTATTGGAGCAAGAGACTTGAATGCTTGCAGACATTCTTTCTTCATGAAACGATCACCAACATCTACCGCGGTGTTACAATATGAATGAGTGACGTCATTTAGGGGAAGTGTGGGACCTATGGAACGGTGGGACCCATGGAACACCGGATTTATTTGAAAACGGAAAACGGATTTTTTAAAATTTTTGCATTTGGAAACACACTTTTGTAAGACATGCTTATTCCAAAATTAAAATTCGTGGAACTGCTAGTTTAGAAGGCAGTAAAGCTGTTTTTTCATTTTCGGGGTAAAAAATGTCCTTTTTAGGTTCATCTTTGTAAGAATTTTATAGTTTCTTGAAGTTACTAAAACTATTAACGTTGGTTTCTTTGAAAAGACTACTTATCTAGCTATCAGTTGATCAAAAGTTTTAGTTGTCAAAGTGTAGTGTGTATGAACTAAAAGCTATTTTCCATTAATTATAACTATGTGGGACCTTTGGAACATGGCGTTCCATAGGTCCCTTGTATTTCAGGTCATGCCTACATTTAAATCTAGATTATCGAATAAGGGTTTGTTTAGTGAAGAGGACCTAAATAAAGCTTTGAAAGGTGTTCTTACTAATGAACTCAGTTTCAGAAAAGCTTCGAAAGTTTACAGAATACCTATAGGTACTTTGCACCGTTATAAGAAAAAGATGCATCCAGGAACCACTGAAGTTAAGAAAATCTCTATGACTACAACTCAAGTAAGTAAATTTTTGTTGGGCTAAGTTTTATGCTTCTAACCTAGGCCTATACTGACAAAGAGGCTAACAGATTTTGTCAGTTAGGCTAATGGTTTGATCTAAGCCTAATAAGAATTTAAGAATGAAATGTAACCTAATGAAAAACTAGGTTATTAAATAAGGAATTTAATAACCTAATTTAATACTTTATTTAAAAACCTAGTTAATTTTTAATAACCTAACTATAGATTATTAAATAAGGAATTTATTAACCTAGTTTTTCATATCCAGTTAATAGGCTAATTACTGTTTGTATTTTTATAGATTTTTACAGAAGATGAAGAACATGCATTAAAGGATCACATCATTAAACTTTCAAAGCTGTTTTATGGCCTTGACAAAATTAAAGTCAAAAAACTTGCTTATGAATATGCAAAAATAAAAAACAAAAAAATTCCTAATTCATGGAATGAAAAAGAAATTGCTGGTGAAGATTGGCTAAAAGGCTTTCGTAAGCGAATAGGAGATTTAAGTTTGAGAAAACCTGAAAGTACAAGCCTTGCCAGAGCCATGGCATTCAATCCTTTCAATGTTCATGCTTTTTTTGACAACCTCAAAAGTATTCTTATCAATTCAAACATTCCTCCAACCAGAATTTGGAATCTTGATGAGACTGGAATTAACACAGTTCCCAATTCCAGAAATATTTTATGTAGAACTGGTACCAAGCAAGTTGGCCAAATAAGATCAGGGGAACGTGGTTTAAACATTACAATGTGTTGCTGTGTTAGTGCTACTGGAATGGCTCTACCGCCAGCATTCATATTTCCCAGGGTTCGATTTGCAAGCCACATGTTGCGCGGTGCTCCTGTTGGTAGTCTTGGTTTGGCCAATCCATCAGGATGGATGAAACAAGACATTTTCCCACAAGTCTTGAAACATTTTATTGACAATATGACAGTATCCAAAGATCAACCGGGAGTGCTGATCATGGATAATCATAACAGCCATATAACTTTAGAGGGTGTTGAGCTGGCTAAAAACCATGGCTTAGATCTGCTTACCCTGCCGCCTCATTGCAGCCACAAACTGCAACCTTTAGATGTGGGTGTATTTGGAGCCTTCGAGAAATTCTACAGCTCATTTTGTAATGAATGGCATCTGTCACATCCTGGGGAAACACTGTCTTTATATTATGTTGCTGGATTGTCTAATAAAGCTTTTGTTAAATCCTGCACCTTGGAAAATATTACTTCTTCATTCAGGCGGACTGGAATATTTCCCTTCAATTCAGAAATTTTTACAGAGGATGAATTTTTACCTTCCAGAGTAACTGATCAGGTGCAAAACGTTTATTCAGGCGAGATAAACATCGACGCAAGTGTGCTTGACACCACTGAGGCTGCTGTTCAATCTACATCTACTCCAGCGTCATCAAACCCAGGCTGTAGCCTGGAAGCAGTATCTGAAACCTCTTTAATTGAATCAATCGCCCCACTACCGAAAGCAAGGCCACGAAAAATACGGCGTCGTAAGAAAGTTTCTTCTGCCATCATCACACGCACACCTGTGAAAAAAAGACTTTTCCCTCAGCAATCAGGAGATAGTTCAACTGATGAAGAAGAAATATTTGCTGATTCAGAAAGTAATGCCAGTCTGTTTGATGGTGATTCCAGCCTTGCTCCACAAACTGAAAAGCTTGTCATACTCAAATGTGGTGACTTTGTTATTGCTAATGTGCACACTGCAGCTGGAAATTGTAAAAAGTTTATTGGAAAGCTGGTTAGTGGACCAGATGAAGATGAAGACTTTGAAATCAGTTTTCTGGAGAGGTCAAGAAAAATTAAAAATGGATTTGTCTTTCCAGAAATGGAAGACCTAGCCTCCATTGGCAAAAAAGATATTGAAAAAATTTTGCCCCCACCTCATGCAGCTGCTCAAACTAAACGGTTATGTGGGGTGATGAAATTTAATGTTGATTTATCATATGTGTAATTTTTTTGTGTGTGCATGTTTATTTATGTATATTTTTGTGTTTATTTGAAGTTAATGTAAAAAAAAACAACGTTTGATAGCTTTGTAAAAGTGTTCCATAGGTCCCAGACGGTGTTCCATAGGTCCCACAGGGGTGGGACCTATGGAACGAAATGTAAAAATTTAATAATTGCTTGTAACTTGGCAACCAATTAACACACAGCTAAACCATTTTATCCCAATGCAGAGCTACCTAATCACAACATGCAGACCAATTTTCAAGCAATTTTTAGTTAAAATATAAAAGTTACAACCGTTTAAAAAAAATCGTTCCATAGGTCCCACACTTCCCCTAATTTTTGCTCAAAGGACCAACAGTTCTTCATTTGGACGAGGCTGGTGATGTAATAATTAAGCAAACAGAACTTCAAACTTAGCAAAAACCTCATGCCTTTTCACATTACCTAGTAGCAAACAAAAGTTTAGTCCATGTTTCAATACGAATTCATCAGTTGTAGTAAGCTTGTAATTGGAAAAATTGAATATAATGTTTTTGGTGAGAAGAGCAAAATCACCAAACCGATGTCGTCGTAAAACAGCAAGATTGCGTCTATTTTTTGTTTCATTTTCTTTTTCTTTGCGTTGATTGATCGAAGAAATATATCTGCATAACCGAATTAGGTCGAAGAACGACAAAAATTCCATTGCTTTACGCCAAACTGAGTGGCCTTTCCGTTTGAGAAACACAATTTCCACCCTTGTACATCGAGCCTGAATATAATCTGCTCAGACTGTGAGCTGCAAGCTGAACTTAAAAAATTTTTTTTAAATTCTACATATGAATGGCTACCCCGATCACGTCATTGAGAAAACAAGTGCTCGCAAATTAAAAACTTTTACATCACTCACTTCACACATGGTGAGGAAATGCCCCGTCTATCTTCATCTGCCCTGGTTGGGAACTCCTTCGGTTGGACTTGAAAATAAAACCAAAGCAAGTGTTGAAAAATGTTTCTTTGCAGTAGAATGACATGATGTTTTTACATCTCGCCCACTTCTTTCTGCAATTAAAAAGGATGTGTTGCCTGCTTCGCTTTTAAGCAATGTATTAATAGTTTATAGTTTTTCGTGCCACTGTGATAGTCGGTTCGTAGGCCGCACATCTCAACGAATGCAGGACAGAATTCGCCAACACGTGCCAAAATTTATCAGAACCGGACAAATTCCAAACTCTCGCAATATTTCTACTCGTTCTGGCAAACCTTCAACCCCATTTCATTTTATTTTTTTTCATTTAATGGATGGACGTGCGTAATCTCTAAAGTCGTAGACTAGCAAATTACCAGAAAATTTCTATTTCAACGGAGGTAAAAAGCAAAAAAGCTATGAATAGTAATATAGAAAGAAAATTGAATGAAGTACTCAAAGCAGTTGTTGTCGATATATGTGTTATTTCGCCCTTAAACTTTTAATTTGTCACTTATCTTTTTTGTTGGCAACACGGTGGCGTAATTCTTTGTCTTAACTGAATTAAGCACATGGCGAGGTGCTAGCTAAGATATGCTTATGTTCTTTATGTATCAATTTTAATCTATAAATTTGAAAGATAATAACCAATGTTCTATTTGCTAAATTAACTTTATATGTTAATATTATATTGTACTTGTTTCAGACTGTGAAGTATTAGTCTAAAACCGCCGGACCAGTTACGATAACTTTATTAAATTACAATATTGATATAAACTGTGTCGGGTAACCTCTTCTGTGCGAGAGAAGTTTTAGCTGGCTCCATACCCTCACGGTCGGTGTTCAAATAGGACGAGAGAGAGAGAGAGAGAAAGGTCTAGCGAGTCTCTGTGTCTCTTATATCTTTCGATTGTCTGTCTGTGTGACAAATTGTGTGTGTCTCTCTCTCCGTTTTCAGCAGTAGGCAAAATCTCAGAAAGAATTGACAAGCTAGATGAAAAACTAGAAAACTTTGATCGGCGCATAGCTAAATTGGAATATCTTGTCAAAAAAAAAATCTCTAAATTTCAACAGGAACTTAAAACAAAAGCAGATGACAGCGCTCTGAACGAACTGCATTTAAAAATACATAAAATTGAACAGCAACAAGTTGATCAGCTTGCTAAAATGTTATGCAGGAGTGGTATGAAAAGCGATTTAACTTACTAATTAATGGAATTATAGAAACCGATATGAGTGTTTGGGAAAAGCGAGAAACTACCTTACAGCTAGTGCAAGATTTTATAAAACGTGGTTTGCAAATAAAAGATCCTTCTGTTATAATTCTTACCGATTATCACCGCTTGCCCCAACATCCGGTCCTCAAGAATGGCATAAAAGTAAACCGATCAATAATTATTAAATTAACTAATACGAACGACAAGCGTTTAATATTTAACAGCTTGAAAAACTTGAAGCAATTTAACAATGTAAGAAAACTGAACAAGCAAAACTCTTTGTTTATTACAGAACATTTGCCCAAGCAATTTCAACTTAAGCGTAAAGCTTTATTACCCGCTTTTAAAGAGGCCAAAGCTCTGAAGAAAAAAACAAGCAAGAGAGCAGAAAATGGCCACTACTGCTTATATTGTATATAGATAACGTTAAAGTATCTGCAGAAAATGATTATCACTGTTGAAATTTTGCGTATTTCATATATAATATGCTTATATATAATTATGTTTCGTTTATGTATAAAACAGCCGCTCTTCAATAATATACTTTCAATTGTTTAAGATAAACGGTAGCCTGTCGACAATAAATTATACTAATTACTATAGCCTAAGTACTTATTTGGATATTTTTCTCGCCCATTCACTGAACAAATATTTTAGCATTATCATTTTGCTAATTTATTCGAAAATAAGCTGCTTTTGTATCGGTAAAATAATAAATCCCGCTTTCCTAATAAATGGCTTATATTCGACTGTGCAAATTTGAATTAATGCTCGTCTTACCTGAGACTCGAACCAGTTCTTTTTGTCTTAGTCGATATTGCAGCTTGATTACATTGTTTGCCTCACATCAATGTATTTGTCGTTTTCTCACTCTGGTCACTGTTAGCTGGCAACTGTTGAGTTTTTTGCGCGACTGACGTCATGTGTGCAGCTACTAATTCTTGCGTTTCTGATAGTCAAGCAGTCACCATTGACTTAAACCAACAAAACTTAACCGATTTTATTTCTAACTCTCTTAGTTCCAATGTTAATCCCTGCGACTATTTCGACTTAAGTAGACTGAATAATAGTACTAAAAAAGATTACTGTCATCTATTTCTTCATCTAAATATATCTTCGCTTCAAGCACATTTTGATGATTTATTTGATTTTATTTCACAATTAGACCAGCCCCCCAGTATTGTGTTTATTTCGGAAACCCGTATAAATTTTGAAACTTCTACAAACATTACTATTCCTGATTATACCTTTGTTCATTTTCCTTCCCCAACAAAACTTGGTGGTGTTGGTGCATATATTTTTGATCATTTAAACTTCACAGTTAATGAAACCCTTAAACTTGGAGTCAACGGTTGTAAAGGCCTGTGGTTGAACATTAGTTTTCCAAACATAAAATCCCGTATATTTTTGCTGTAATTTATCGTCATCCTCACAACAATCATTCTCAATTTTATGATGCGCTTGAAGAATCACTTCAGATGCTAAACTGTTGTAATAAGAACGTTATCATTATGGGTGATGTCAACATAAACATATGCAGCGATCAGAATAGCCCTTTATTGCAGCAATATATGGAAACACTTTACAGCAACGAGTTTACGTGCTGCATAAATAAACCTACTCGCATTGCGAGCTCGTCTCAAACAGCAATCGACCATATCATAACCAACATAGTTAGGGATAAATTACCCCTGGAATATTAAAGTTTCAAATCTCTGACCACCTTCCTATCTTCTGCTTTATCTCCTCCTTACCATATAACCCTCCATTCATAAAAACCAACACAACATACCGCAATATTAGTAATGTTGCAGAAGATGCATTTCGCCATTATACTTTAGAACCAATAGTCTATGAATTCACTAATCTGCCAATAACATCAACAAATTTTGATACGCACTTTAATAACTTAACAGCAAATGTAGAAGCAGTTATCGATAAACATGCACCAATGCAAACTGTTTCTAGAAAATGGAGGCGTTTCAGTCAAAAGCCTTGCTTGACAAGAGGTATAATTACTTCTATTAAACATAAACAAAAGCTATACCGTATTTACTTTTTAACGGGTACTTTGAAAAACAATTTTTTAAAAAATATGCTAATAAATTAACAAGAGTAAAAAATTGTCAAAAAAAATATATTACACGGAATCTATTTCTAAACATAACACCAATCCGAAAAAAGTGTGGCAAATAATTAATTCACTTATTCCTCGTAAAACCGTTAACTCTAGCTAAAAACATTAATGTCGATAATAAATTTATTGATCAACCATCTGATATATCAGAAGAATTTAATGAATATTTTGTGGAAATCGGGAATAGTTTAGGTCAAAATATGGAAAATCAAAACAACACCACTTACACTGCTTGTCTCAAAAACCCAGTTTTAAACTCTACTGTCCTAGAACCTCCAACGGCTAACAAAATTTTTTACATGTTTCTTTCAACAAACCCGTCTAAAGCTTGTGGATATGATAACATCAGTAATTTTTTTTACATATAGCAGCATTTGTTTTAGCACCCATATTAGCTGTCTATTTTGGACAAGCTCTTGAACTAGGTATTTTTTATCATATCTTTAAAACTGCCAAAGTGATTCCCATTTTTAAATCAGGTAATAAAGATAATATAGGCAATTATATTAAAAATGCTGGAAAAATTGATAAAAAATCGCTTTACCAAATTTTTTTGTAAAAATAAAATTTTATATCCAAATCAGTACGGATTTAGAGAAAACCACAGTGTAATCCACGCCTTGATGGACATATTAACTAACGCATATGACGCCATAAACAATAAACATTACACCGCTTTAATATTTATGGATTTTCGTAAAGCTTTTGACACAGTTTGTCACAAAATTTTACGGGACAAATTGTATCACTATGGCATAAGAGGCCCAGCTCATTCACTAATCGAAAATTATCTCTATAGAAGACAACAATTCGTAATATAAACAACGCATCTTCCTCGTATATAGCTATATAGCTGTATCAATGATCTCCCCAATGCTCTTCATACCAACCCCCGTCTATTCGTTGATGATACTTTCTTGTTTTTAAATCACTCTTCTCTTACATCTCTGGAAAACATCTGTGCAATCAAAGTGTCTCGCCTAAAAGACTGGTGTAATGCAAACAAAATTCAAATTAATTCACAAAGTTGTTTATACTACCAATATCTCCCAATCTTAACGTACCTAGTTTAAATCTAAATCTTTCTTACGGAAACTCCAAAATAAATTCTAGCCAAATATGCAAATACTTCGGAGTGTTATTAGATGACAAATTAAATTTTAAACCTCACATTCTCCAACTTGAAACCAAGTTAGCTAAGGCAATTGGTATCCTTAGCAAATTGCGACATATTCTTCCGTTATCTGCTCTTATACTTCTTTATTTCTCTTTAATACGCCCTCATCTATTATGCTCTACCGATCTGGGGAAGTATTTTTCCATTCTACTTTAAAAAATTTCAACGTATTCAAAATAAATCCATTCGTACAACTTTTCAACATTTCACCAAAAACATCCGTTTTCCATATTATTACAAACTAAAGATCTTAAAATTAGCAGACTTGTATATTTATGAAATCGCTAAAATTATGCGTCAGCACTCCCGAAAAGCACTGCTCGATTATCTTTCTTTCTTCTCTACTACAACCCGCCATATTCACAACCGCCCTACCAGAACTCACTCTGATATTACCTTATATCTTCCTAAATTCTCTACGTCCCGTTGTCAAAGATCAATAAAATTTCAAGGAACAAAAATTTGGAACTCTATCCCTATTGAACTACAAAATCAATCATTTTACAAATTTAAGTCTAATTTTAAATCATTTTTATTACAATTATACTGTTGACAACCTACTAACTTACAATCCTTGCAACTAATTGCTGTGTACTACTAGCCCATTTGTTTTTGTTTTTTCTTCAGTGACTGCTTGACTTGATGAACTTAACCGGTCCCTTCGCAGTCTCCGTCGAGATTGTCGTTTTTCATTATTATTTATTTTATTTATTTATTTTTTCCTAGTTTATTATTTATCATTTTTTCTAGTTTATATATTATTTTTCCTAGTTTATTATTTTTTATCCTAGTATTATTATTTATCATATTTTATAAAAGTGTTACAAAGTGTCGTACATTGTTGTTTTGTCAAATAAGTATATTAACTGTGTTTTTTTTGCGTTTTGTTTCCACAATCCTCGTAAATAAATTGGTCTGTCTATCTGTCTGTCTGTTCAGTGATTCTGCGATTGGCCAACACCTTTTAGATAACCCTATTTGTACAACTAATCACTTGTTTAAATATTGATTTTAACTGTTTCATTACGTTGGATATCATTTTCCCTTGTTTTGTTGTTCCTTTAAGCAGGTTAGATAACGAATAAGAATGGATTAAAAATATAGGGATAACTATCTATGCTTGAAACATAATGCATAAAAACCGTTTTCAACAGTTTTCGGTGGCACCCAATTTCTTGAAATAACTTTTCGTTGGGTTGTTTTTACAATGAGAAAAGATGTTTCAACACTCGATACTGTTTGGCTTCTTTGTTCATTGGCCATAAGTCTAGCTTCCGTACAGAAGCTTGTAATGTAGAAACAAAATATCCAATAGAGCCGTTTGAACCAAAAATTGAGAGTATCAAAATATCCAATAAGTAGCTTTTCACAAGAAAATTTTGGAATAATCAATAGTGCTTTTTTTGTGTATAAAATTCGAGCAACTCTTTTTAATGTAAAAATTCTTCTTATCATATTTCCTTGTGACAGCCAACGTAGATTTGTATTGAAAAAAAAGCCATTTCTTTTTCAAAATATTCATAACATCATTGTACATTCAAACACAAATAATAGAAATGCAGCAGTTTTATGACAGACACTATGTGTCAGATTAAACATGCGCTTGCGCTTTGAAAATGGCTAAAAAATTTGGGCCCAAGTATTTACGCAACTTTTTTAAAATTTAACGCCCAAGCTCAGACTCTGATGATTGCTACAATGTTATAATTTAAAAAAGAAGAAATTTGGCTCAAATGTCTTTATTACAATAACATTAACGAATATCTAAAAAATACAATTTAATTAAGTAAGAATCAAAAACTTTTTAAGTTTGAGATTGACTTTTTAGGCAATGTTCGTACGCTAGACTTTTGTACGTACGCAATATAATAGAGAATGTACGTATATAGATATAATATAGAATAATACAATGTACGTACGCAATATGAATAGTGGTACGCGAGACTTTTGAGATTGACCTTTTTAAGCAAGCAGGTTGCGAATCACTAATCTAAATAGTGTTCTCCTTACCCATCACTCTACTTTTTCCTGTCGATGATTAGCGCCCTTCAGCGACTTAGCCAATCGTCTTTTCCCGCTAGAATATAGTCGGTGGCTCTAATTTAAAGGGAGCGAGACGATCTTACACCAGCCTTACTTCGATAATGACTATTATGTTTTAATGATTGAATTTTTTTAAAACCCTCTTATTTGATTTATCTTGTTTACTCATCGAGCAATTAACAGCTTTGAAATTTAAGAAAACTTGTTTGTTTCTCGTCAAGTTGAAGAGCAACAAGTTTGAAATTTATTCTTTTTTTCTATCGATTTTGAGTTTTGTGATCGTACTTTGATTGTGTCTGTTCGTGTCATTCTTCCACGACTCACTGTTCCAAGTTCTGTTTCTAAACGATCCGCTATATCTTGAAAAACCTTGTCAATATTTTTTCCGGTTTTCGCACTTGTTTCAAATAAAACAGCGCCAACGTTTTCAGCATAATCGCTTGCTTCCCTTTCCTCAACTTTCCGTTCCAATGATGCCAGATCCAACTTGTTTCCGACCAATACGATGAGCGGGTCTTCATGAACTTGACTTTTGGCTTCAGTCACCCAATCTTTTGCTCCGTATAAAAACGAATTTCGATCGGTGATATCATAGACGATGATAATAGCAGATGCACCTCGGTAGTACATCGGTGCTAACGATTTGTATCTAAATAAAAAACAACAAAATTAAAGACTTAAAATTTCAGTGCAACCAAGTTAAGTTTTTTTTTAGTTGTGCTTTCAGTAACTTAAGTTACTGTAGTTTAGTTCGAAGGTATACTGACTACCTATAGGCAGGGGCCAGGCAGTGCAGTGGGGACAATTTCTGCCCTGTCCTGTGATATTTTGAAAATGCGAAGCAGAGCGGAGAAGATATTTGTTTCAGAAATTCAAAATACAAATCATTGTGTTAGATGTGTTTATGTAGACTAATTGTAATATCTTGACTAAAATTTTCAACAAAACTTATAAAATTTCATTCTACACCAGGGCTTATCAAACTTTTTGAAAAAAAATTACATAGCGGATAAAAGTGATAAATTTAGTACGTGAAACAAAATTTTAAAATCTACGTTTTATTTATTAAAAAGACAGCATTAACAAACGAAAAGTCTTTCGCAGAGGTGAGAAACTTGCGGTCTCGAGGCAGTCTCGTTTCCTCACCTGTGCTCAGCACGGCAAGCAATTATCCGACCTGCTTCCGGATATACCAAAATATTGCTGCCCGGTAAAAATTTGTTATTTTGGTTTTTTGTTTTATAGAGATATGATTGAAATTTAGAACTCCTTGCTAAGACCACCAAGCAGTGAAAAGTGCCGTAAAGTGTCTTTTCCTAAGGACATAACAGAATGACACCGGTAGGTTTTGAACCAAGACCATGTTGATCACGAGCACGGCGCTCTAACCACTCGTCCAGGATACTAACGAAATATATTCTATTTATGAAAAACTTGCATAATTTTCAAGTTTCCTTTAACATTAGAATTGCAAAATCTGTTTATTTAGAGACAAATCAGTTCTTTAGATTTTAAAAGTTTTAAGGAATTTGATTTTGAATGAGAGTCTTCGATTTCACATGCTTGCTAAAGCTTTCATTATAGGATCGAGGGGGACAAAGGACGCTTGAATCCTCAAAAATCTACTTTTTTAGCACAAGCAAGACCTCCTAAAGATCTCTTCAGGAGCTCGCCAAAAAACGTTTTTGATTGTGCTTTGACCTATGACCTCATAAAGATTCAAAAGTTTTTCGGCGTATCCTAATACATTTCTTTCGGTCAAACAAAAAAACAACGTCGTAGTATAAAAACATCAAAATCGTAGAGAGAATTAAAAAGTATTTTCTTGAAAGAAAAAGACGAGACTTTCGTTCTCAGGCACACACTTAATTGGAGACAGATAATATTTTTGAATTTAACAAAATATATGCATTGTGAAAAATGTGAATTAAAACTAACCCCCTAAATTTTTTAAACTGACTTTTCTGCCTTTTGTTAAAATTACTAACTTAAATTAACTTGAAACTTAGTCCCTGACGGTCGTCTAAAACAGGGTTTCCCAAACTGTGTGCCGCAGCACACTGGTGTGCCGTGAAAGGGATTGAAGTGTGCCGCGAAATTTTCGTGTTTTGACAAAAAGCCATCGATAGAGTCTTGGTCCATCTTTTTTTTTACAGAACACTTGATTTTAGAGACAAAAATGAAGAAATTGCAGCGAGATTCTGCATGACAAGCTTTTTGCGGCCCAGCGACTTTGGCTTGATTTAAAATTTGGCCCAAATTAAAGCAAGGTTGGACACAGTGACGGATATTTAAAGTTAGGGGCCCGAGGCAAGGATTCCCAAAAATTGGTGTTCTTTAAAAAAAGGGGGCTTTGATCTCGTATTTCCCTTATTTTTCCCAAAATCATACTGATCTCTAAAAAAAATAAAAAAGGTCTTCACTTCGATTTGATCTCATATTTCGCTATTTTTCTCCCAAATCATGGTGATCTCCAAAAAAACATGTACAGCAAAATGAAACTATATGCGGTATTTTCAAGGAAGGCCCGAGGCAACTGCCTCATTTGCCTCACCCAATATCCACCACTGGTTGGACATCCCTGTTGTACCCTGTAATAAAACAATTTCTGTAGTCACACCCTTTCATTAGGTGTTACTGTTATATATTAAATATAATTTTTGTATGTAAACTTGAAGAGTGTATTTACGAGTATTGTAAGTGTGCCGCAGCTTTCGTCTTCATAATGTAAGTGTGCCGCAGGAAAATTCAGACTTTATTAGTGTGCCGTAGTGAAAAAAAGTTTGAAAAGCACTGGTCTAAAAGTACAGTCGGACATTCTACATTTTCAAACTGAAAGTTGAAAGGGCAAACTAAAATCAGCACTGTTTCAAACTAATAGTTGTTCACATTGGAAATGGTTTTATTAGTTTTATTTTTTTTTACAATGAGTAAAAAATTACGAAATCACTTTTTACAAGGTAAGGAATAGTTTATGAATTAGTGAAAGTTAGAAATATATGTTATAAATATAAAAACGCTCCCCGAAAATTGAGAAACAAACATTGAATTATAAATATACCAAAATTAGATTGAAAGTTTTATCTTAAAAAATTCTTAGCTTAGATATTAACTAAATCATCTTCCATTACTGAAATTTAAAATAAATTTATTGCTTTGCAGTTGCACAATGCGTGTACCGTGTTTCCCTGAAAATAAGACCGGGCTTATATTTATTTTCAGTCGGAAATTTACACTAGGGCTTATTCTCGGGAAATGTTTTATTTTGATATATTAACAAATGAAGTTACAAAGTAAAAATTACAAGATTTCTAAATAAACAGAAATTACAAAAAACTATCTACATTTACTTATCATTAACATGTTTTTTATTCACAAACTCGTTAACAACAAATTATTAAAAAACAATCATATGATCATCCTTTGGAATGTCTTGCAAGTCATCGGGTTCCAAAATTCCAGCTGAGTTTTCGCTTAACTGAGATTAGTGGAGAATGTGATTGGCTGAGATTAGGAAAGTTTTGTCGTCACCAGTCAACTATGGCTTATTTTAAGGGTAGGGCTTATATTAAAATAATTCTCAAAAATTAAGCGAGGTCTTGTTATTGGGTGGGTCTTATTATTGGGGAAACACGGTATTCCGACACACTGAAAACAAATCGATTTATCTTGTTTTAGCAAATATCGGGAATACAAAAAAGCGTTTTTCTCTATGACGTCAGAATTGCAGCATGCCTCAAATCTCTCTTACTTCAGCAGATATTTTTACCAAAAGAGAAAAAATTGTTTTGCTTTTGTTTCTTTTTTATCTGAAGGGAGGCAAATCTTAAAGCGGCCTCACTAGCGTGTATTAGCGATTTTGTTGACGAGAACGCTTAACGAAATAATTAAAGTGTTAAAAATACAACCATTAATAATTATTAAAATACGCTGAAAATACAAAATACAACCTTCCCCTGCTTGGTGGTCTTGGAAAGCAGTTCTAAATTTCAGTCATATCTCTGTTAAATTACAAGCGGACAGCAATATCTTGACATCTCCGGAAGCAGGTCGGAGTAATTGCTTGCCCTACGTATTAGCGCCTCCGACGCTTTCCTGCAAGTCAGGAGCATAAATATAGAGATAAATTAAAAATAAAAAATAAATAAAACGTCCAAAATTAGGGTTAAAGAGCAAAATTAATTGAACTATTACAAGTACGGTACCGTATGATTTTTACTAATTTTTTCATCTAATAGCAAGTTGCATCTATTTTGCAAGACTATGATTTCAATATTTTATTTCTGCTTTATTTGATTTCTACAGATGAGGCACTGCCTCACTTGCCCCCCTGATGTCACGTGCCTGATTTGAACTTATGCGGCCACCTTTCTTCAATATTTTAATTATGGACTCCAAAAACAAAAACGCTTCCTATCTCTGGTCTAGCGTATCAAAAAAACTTTTTACTAGAAAGCTTGGGGAAGACAAAAAAAAAAGATTTTTACTTACGACGGGACCTTCAATCTCTGAGTCAAAGACAATTTTAGCTCATAAAAAATGTTTTTAAGTCAAGTAAACAAAACACCGAAACCGAGCTTTGAAAATGAAGACTTTATTTGTTTGATCTTCACCAAGTTTTCTAGTAAGTACGCTAAAATATGCGTTTCTTAAGAGTGCCTTTTGCAACCAATAGAGTGCCCTTTTTAGTTTTGCTGCTACTGCCAAAAAATGTTCCCCTACTTATTCACAGCTGATCTTTACGTGCAACATGGAATTTTGTTTAGTTAATCGCTGCCTCCTTATTTACATCATCTCTGCATTTATTTTCGAACTGATTTTAAATAGAAATTAAATCAATAGGATTAAATTAATGTTCGAAGACACGTTATGACTTATTGAAATAAAATAAAATCTTGGCGAAGTTGTTGTTTTAATCTTTTTTATGTAAAATTTAGACTGAAAGACAGAGATTTGACAAGTTTAACAGCACCAATATAACTTAAATAAAAATTGTCAAGTTTGATGAAGTTAAATTAATAAATGATTCTTCTACAGCAGGGATACTAAACTGGAGGACCACGGTCCAAATCCAAACCTTTTGATGGTTGATTCTGGACTTTTTCGAAATGATATATAATTAAATGCTAATTAAAACACAGAAAAGTAATTCGTATTTCTTCTTTAATCCAGAGGTTTTTTACTTATTTTGATAACACCATTGATTGTGTTAAGTTTTACAGGAGTGACCGGGCCTAAGAAAACTTTTAAAATTTGTGACTAGACCTTTGCAAAATACAATGGAGTATCCCTGTTCTACAGTATTATGCCATTAAATTCTTTTTAAAATCAAAGCTTAAAATAATCGTTAACGGCAACACTATTGCAAACTATAAAACAAAAAGACAGGTTGAAAATTTTTCCAATTTAAGTAATTTTGAGTATTCATAATTAGGGTTTCCATTTTTCTGGTTTTGAAAAGAGCCCGCGAACATGGCAATAGATAAAACCAATCTCGGTATCCCGGAAAAATACCAAAAATTTTAAATATGACATACAAGGCTTCTTGTGGTCCTCCTTGTTGTTTTGGGGAAAAGCGATGCTGGCGACCAAACAAACCATGGTAAACAAAAACCAATTTGAAAACGATTACGACGTCAATGGGGTCCTTTTCTTAAATGGCATTGGTCCCTCGTAGGGCAAGGGAAGAATCTAGGCTTCTCAAGTCGTCATTCAACGAAAACCTCGAAATCAGTACAGAAGAATCTTCGTAGACAATGAACCAAGTATTCTTTAGTTAAATGTTGAAGGACTGACTTGGGCTAAATCACATGTTATCGAAAATCTCGCAAAGAAACATGATGTATCTGTAATACTAAACTTCAAGAAACACATACCGGTAGCCAATTAAATGCTGATGCAAAAATATTAGGATAAACTCTAGCTGCTGCTTTTCATCACAATAAACATGGCATCTGTACTCTAGTAAAAGACAATCTGCCTTTCAAACTTTTGAAAACATCTTCGTCCAAAAACTCTACCTACTGATAGCTATAGCTATCAAAAATACCATTAACATCATCAATATAAGCTCCCATCTGCAGAATATGAACCACTTTCACCTTTCTCTCATTCAAACATTTACTCAGGAAATTTCAACCGCCATCATCCATCTTGGGAATACAAAACTAGCAATGGTGATAGCGAACAACTGGCTGACTGGGCATCAAATTTGAACTTGGAAATTCTATACAACCCGAGGTTTCCAAACACTTTCCATTCTGGAAGATGGGATATTTAAACAAATCCAGATTCGACTTTCTATAGCTGCAACCAAGAAAACAACCTTCCCAAACCACGCCATACCATTGGACCAAACTTTCCTCACTCTCAACACCGCCAACCATAATTTATCATCCAGTCATAATTAAAGTTACTCCTACGACACCAATTTCAAGATAGAATTTTAAAAGGGCAAACTGGTAACATCACGTAGCCTACGACGTGGCCACAGGAAAGAATACATACCAGGTTGAGACACCCACTGCAATCAGTTAGCTGAATCATTGGAAAAAGCGAAAACTTAGGAAGAAAAGCAATCAGGAGCAAATAACTTAATTAATTATATTAATAAAAGTAGAAGAAAAAACTGGATCAAAGCTACAGAAGGTACCGATATGAAACACTTCAACAGACACGCATGGAAAACTTTGAAAAAACTAACAAGACAAATCAAGACAATGTTATTCCCAACAGAAATCTCGGCTAATTCTATTGCAAGATGCCTTGTTAACAATGGGAAATTCAAAGATCACAACCAAAAATTTACACCCTACGTCACTATAAAACTAAACGAAGCGTGAAAAGCACCATATTCAACTGGATGTGGACTATGCACAAATTTTAATGAGGAACTAAAGACCGCTATACAAACAATGAAACCAAGAAAAGCCCCTGGAACTGATAACTTCTACCCTGAGTTTTTTATGCGTCCGCACGATCTGTACCTCACATGGTTAACCACACTGTTCTCTACATGCCTCAGCCGGAAAAAAGTGCTCAAAATCTGGAAATTTTCAAAGATTGTTGCTATTCTGAAGCCGAATAAATTTGCAAATAAACCGAAAAGCTATAGACCAATAAGTTTGCTGTGCATCCTTTTCAAGCTCTTTGAAAGACTCATCTACAATGGAATCCAACACATGGCCGAAAAAATTTTTCCACATGAACATGTAGGATTTAGGCATGGTAGAGGTACTGTTGACCAGGTTGCTCTTATGACAAACGGACACAGTCTGGCATCGTGGACTTACTCTTAAGCTCCTGAAAACGATACCAAGCAAGAATATAATTAAAATCATAGCCGAAATTATAAGCCAAAGGTTTTTTTATATTGCACTTGGGCAATAAAAAAATCAAAAAAAAAGGCGTCTAGCTAATGGCGTCCCACAAGGCTCAGTCCTGGCGCCAATGCTGTTTAACATCTACAAGGCAGATATCCCACTGACCAACTGCAAAAAGATATATGTGCTGATGACATAGCAATCACAACTAGTGGCAGCAACTTCAAAAACTATTAAAACACTGTATCAACTGATCTAGCGAAATTGGCTGACTATTTCTATAACTGGCAACTCAATTCAAGCAGTTTTCATCTGGCTAATCGCTTAGCAAAGTGTCAACTGAATATCTCCCTCCACGATCAGACAAGGGTCGGGTACGCTTCGTGCCGCCGACTCGATGCCAGCCCAAATCGATGCCAGGCCAACTCAATGCCAAGCCAACTTTTAACAATTTAACTTTCAAATTGTTGTTTACTAACCCTAACCCTAACCCTCGAGTCGGCGGCATCGAGTTGGCGGCATCGAGTTGGGCCATTTTCATCAGACAATACCTTTTACTACTTCACCCAAATACCTTGGAGTAACTTTGGATCGTTCACTTACTTACAGACAGCATCTGGAAAACATAACATGGAAAACAACTGGAAAATATCTGGAAACATAAAAAACATAGCCAAAACGACTGCGCTCTGCAACATGCTGAAAATTCTCGCGGGCACTCTCAGGGCCCAGACTTTCGTGTACTGCAAACATCTGCTCTGGCCCTTTGCTTTTCTGCTACGAATTATTGTGCACCAGTTTGGTAGCTAGTAAACATACAAAGCTGCTGCTTGAATGAATGTATGCGACTTGCTACTTGATGCATTAGATCAATACAACGGACAAGCCTCGTAGCCGATACTAAGCGGCACCCACCGGATATCAGAAGGAAAAGCAACACTATTGAATTATATGAAAGAGCTCTTAAGAACCAGACATACCTTCTCCATACCGTTTCAAGCTATAATCAAACTACACAAAGACTAGCATCACGAGAATTCTTGACAAAAAGTTTAAGCAGATCAAAATTCAATTACCCGAAAGTAACTTTTGGGCTCACAACAAATGGAATGAATGATGAAACCAAACAAAATTCGAACTAAAACAGTAAATTAACACACCAAACAGCAAACCACCCGGATACGAACTACCAAGAGCCCAGTGGGTACTACTTAACCGACTCCGATCTGGACATGAAAGATACCAAAATTTTATGAAAAAAATTGGACTAATGTGGCGCAGATCAAACTGCTAACCATGTGTTCAATGCGCTGCAATCTTAATCAAAGAAAACATTGCGAAATTAGATAAACCTTTTAGAGAATGGCTATTAAACACTGACTTGAAACTTAAAAATCATATAATGTCCATACGCATATATAAACTAGTAGGAAAACATTTAAAATCAGCTGGGAAAAAATGAATTGATTTACTAACCTTAAAAAAGTTTTTAAAAGCAAGTTAAAAATAATAGTTAATACATTATCACAGTCAGAATAGTAGTTTTAAATACCAAGTCGAATTCGCGAGAATGTCTGACGCAACAAAATAATCACAGTGATGTCGAATATTAGGCCAATTATCAATAAGATATCTATTTGGCTAAAATAAGAATTTTAGAAAAAGCTTAAACAAAAAAATTATAAGAATATAAATATTTTTGCTATATTTATCATCAGGTAACGGGAAATGCAAGAAAAACACTAAATCCCGGCAATTCCCGAAACCGGAATACCGATTTGAAACGCTATAATGAAAAAGCGTAGGATACCGATAAAGTCTGGGTTCAAGTTTTATTCTCGTTATTCTATGCGTTCTTGCAAAAAGTGTTTACGAAATTTTCCTTTGCTTGGCGTTCTTGCAAAGCAGCTCTAAAGTTCAGTAAGAACAGCTTAAAAACTTTCAAGCGGGCCGCAATATCTTGGATGTCCACAAGCAGTTTGCGATAAACTCTAAATTTAACGCCTCCGACGTAGTCGTGCAAGTCAAATGAATAAAAACAGTAGGGATGGAGATGAAACAAACTAATTCAGAAGACAGTGTCAAATTCTCTTAGTCGCAGCTCTAGAGACAATATGACTTACATATTTGAGCAGCAGTTCTTACATATTCAGTGATGAATTGCCTTACTTTTACTGGCGCTAAATTTGCGCTTCAATAAATTGCAGTTGATTTAATGGGCAATGCAACAGATTGGTATAGTAACAAAAAGTTAATTTTTGTTCGTGTGTTTGGGTCGTGCGGTTCTGTTTATGTAACAAAAAGTCGGCAGCGTGATGGATTGGTTAGAGCACCATGATTGTGATTGACATGGTCTCGGTGTAAAAACTATTCGCGTCATTTTGTTGTCCTTGAGAAAAACACTTTACGGCACTTTTCCCTTCTTGGTGGTCTTGGCAAGCAGTTCTAAATTTTAGTCATATCTCTATAAAACTAAAAAATCAGAATACAAAAATTTCCAGCGTACAGCAATATCTTAGCATCTGCGGAAGCAGGTTGGTGTAATTGCTTTCCCTATGTATTAACGCCTCTGTTGCTTTACTGCGAGTCCGGAGGATGAATATAAAGATATATAAAAAAAATTATCATTCGTACTTGTTAAAATATTGAGCTGCAGCTTGGATAAATAAAGTTTGATTATTCTAAACTTTTTCAGTCTTTGTGTTGTGTTTGTGTTATCTCAATCATACTGACAAGGAGGTTCAATAATTCCCGCTGGCCCGTTTTAAAAATGTACATAATTGAAAGCCGTATTTAGTTTAAAACAAATAGATGAAAAAATAATCAAAATAAACTATGGTCAAAGAGTAACAATCGACTGGATTAGTAAAATGTTGCTTAAAAATTACTGTTAATTCGATTCCGGTTGAAAATTATTAAAAGAACAAGATTAGGGGTGCGTGAAATTGCTTAGCGCGCTTCAAAAAACCACGTCTCTGACCAAGATCGGAACCACGTCGCGTTGGTCGCATGAGTTTCGATAAATGACTTCAAGCAATCTTCATTTTGTTCATTTAAACGTTTTAGTCATCAAATATGACGAACTTAATAAAACAGTTTCATACAGCTTGCTTAAGTGATGTTTCTATTCAGTCGCTGGTTAACATGTTCCGTCGAAACAACTTTTTGATGTTGATACAAATCGAAGACTTTTTTAATCTTGACTTGTTTTTATCAGCATATCCATGTAACTAAAACGAAATTTGCCATTGATTGAAAAAAATAAAGCGTAGGTTTAAACATTATGGATCATTAAATTAAATTAAATTAAATTAAATTGAACCTAACAGAGAACTCTTTTTTGACTTTTAAAGAAAATGAAAAATGAGTAAAATATTATTTGGAATTCATAATAACAACTTTGACGCTCATGTTTTTTATCCGAAAAATTTTATGTATGACTGCAACTGTCCAAAAAATTTGTAAATTCTTTAACAATTACACCAAACAAACGACAATTATAACCCCCTGGTCATGACAAGGCAGCTATTTAATAGAAAAAACTTCAACAAATGTTTGTGAAGCGCGAAAATAGTGAAAAAACAAACCAAAGTGAAGAAATGAAATCAAACAAAAAGTCTTGTCTATGATACAAGAAATAAAATACTCCCACGATCAAACTGATCCTTGTTTATGCTAATTAACCCGCCATATTGTTAGTTGTAAAGCATATTTTAACAAAGTGTACGTTCACGCTTACCTTTCTTGACCAACTGTATCCCAAATTTGAAACTTGAATAAAGTTCCATTAGAAGCGGTACAGTTTTTTATAAGAAAACTTGCACCAGAAGTCGCAGGAACTCCATCTTGATAAGTGTCGTCAACATATCTCAAAGAAATGCATGTTTTACCAACATTACTCATTCCCAGAACACATATTTTCACTGCAGTAAAATTAGACATATTTACCTAAACTAGAACGAAACACCAATAAATCTAGTAACAGCACAATAAAATAAAAAAAGACTTGAAAAAATAAAATAAGATACATCAAAATTTATTTAATTAGTTTTATTTATTTCTATTTTTTTTTTTGTGACTCGTAGGAAAATGTCGAAGGCATTATATTCAGAAAAACCAAAAAGCGATTACACCGATCTGCTTTTGGAAATGCCAAGGTATGGCTGTCCGGTTGTGATTTTTTTTGTTATTATTTAAAGTAATTAAAATTGAGAGCTTCTTGGCTGCTTGCTCAGATTGTCAAGCAAAATAAACTCTAGTCAAGTGTTTTACTCATGAACCCAACAAAATGACGCGAGTAGGTTTAAACCACAATCGTGTCAATCGTGTTCCCGATGAATATACCGAAATATTTGATGCAGCCGCGATTCAATATTCAACTTATGATGTTGTAATGAAATAAAGTTAAAATTTCCAGCATGCAAACAATATAAAGCAGCGTGGCCAAGTGCGTAAGATCAACATGTTGATGGTGAACGCGATTGACACCGCACCGGTTCAAAACCTACTCTTGTCGATTTGTCCACATTATATTGCAAAATCAAACCGTGACTGATTAGACTTCAATAGTCAAAACAACTACAATAACCGAATACTTAAATTTTTGCTTTATGTCCTGACGCTTTTCTCTTATTTTTGACAATTGTTGACTAGATATTCTTTTTTCTATTTTTTTCTTTTAAATTCCTAGATTATTATTTGTACTTTACAAGTTAATTTTCATCTGCAATTTTCCTGACTGTTCAAGATTCGCATAATGCAATTGTAAACAATAAGTGTTAGTATGTTATTGGTGGAAACTAAAGGAGTGTTTATAGTTTTTGCTCAGTAATGAGTCATTTTCCTTGATGTTAAGGTGTCAAATTAGTCATGTGGTGTCTGTGTGTATGTGTGCATTTTCTCGATCTATTACATACGAGGCCTGTCAAAAAAGTATCCGATTTTTGAGAATAAAAAACACAACATAGTGGATATTACAAATTTCATTTAATTACTTTTGGTTTGATTATTGCCTAGCTCATAGGTGGGAAATGTGCGGCCTCCGCGAATTTTTTCTGCGACCTCCATAAAGCTAGCTCTTGTATCAATTAATATTTAACTACAGTATATAGAGTTTGACAATTTAAAAAATAATAGAATTGAATAAAGAACGGTATGAATGCATGTGTCAATGATTAATGATGATCGTAAAACTTTTTTTTAGAAATCACTACTTTTTGGCGACGAAAATCAAAAATACGAGGCAGATTCAAAGTGATGACGCTATTTATTGGATATTTCAACTTAAGCGGCCTCCTTCGTGTCTGCCTAATACAAATCTGGCATCTAATAATAAAAAGGTTCTTCATCCCATGCCTATCTTTTCGCAGAGTTTGATGCAATATATTTTTTTGAAGCGTTTTGTCATTTTACTTGCAGTCAAAAACTCGAGAAGCATGCATTATACAATTGCGCTAAACGCTATTTAAAACAGAGAATGACACCACCTATAGGCTTGAAGCCTTTCGCATGTGTCCTACAGTATAATTATTACATCACAATCATCTCAATCACAAAACCACTTTTATGGACGTGAGCATTATTTTTTAGCAGATGAAGATAGAGTCGGATACTTTTTTGACATACCATATATATTTAACGCTTTAGAAGGGCTTTTGGTCATGTTTTTAAAGCATCCAGAGTTAGAAGTGATTTCCTGTTTACCTTTTTAAAATAATATTTGATTGCTAGAAAAATAAACGATCTTTATTGCTTTTTTTTCTTTATACATTTTTTTCATTTCCATAACAGCATGGTTTCGTACTCTCTAGACATCGCTCACGTTTTATCATCATCTTAAGGCAGGTATGAAGAACCTGATTCCACTCGCGGGCTGCATTCCACAATTAAAAATTAAATGGGGGTAATACAGATTTGCCCAAATTTTATTGGCGGTTTTCCGAAGTTTAATCATGTGCATTGCTAAAGTTATGACATAATGCGACACATTTTCGTCCCAAAAAACTGGTGATAACAAAAAAAAGGGTATCACTTTAAAACCGTCTCAAAATTAACTGTTTTCCTTTAAAAAATTACTTACAACTAAAAAAATAACATAAAAAATATAAAGGTTATCTTTTGAAATCTTGCCTTGATCATGCATCTTGGGTCCACACCATGATCGAACATTCTGCAGTTGAGTGATACAGATGTGAATTCGCTACGGTTATTTTTTTTATTAAAATTATAACGGCTTATAAGTATGTTCAAGTGAATTTTTTATATTTGCATGAATTTTTTAAAATGTAATATAACCGATATCGTTTTTTACATAAATTAACTTTAATTTACTTTAAAACAATTCGTAAAATTATTTGATTTCTTCTTTAAGTTCATTAAACAAACAAGCGGAACACAACTTTATGTTCAGCATGTTAAAATTATTTCTACAGTATTTAATTTTTTATTTATTTTATCTCTATATTTATCCTTCTGACTCGCAAAAAAGTACGGAGGTGCTATACATAGGTTAAGCAATTACACCGACCTGCTTCCGGAGATGTCAAGATATTGCTGTCCGCTTGAAATTTAAGAAATACGACTTAATTTAGAACTGCTTGCCAAGACCACCAAGCATGGGAAAGCGCCGTAAAGTGTTTTTAGGTTTTGAACCCAGACCATAGTCTCGGCGCTTTAACCACTCAACCACGCTGCCGACAAACACACACATATACTGTATATGTATATATTATGCATTTTTTTGGTACATAATTTATGTTTTATCGTTTTGATTTTAAGCTGTTTCGCGTATTTTTATGTTATATTCTTTTTAGCACAACGCAGAATAGTTTGTATCGAAATATGAAATATATCATACAAGTTGTTACATATTACATCAATTTCAAAGTTCGTTTTAGTTTATTTCCATTAAGTGCAACAGAAAAACGCATTCAAGAAAATAACTGATTTTAATTTTATTAGCACTATAGATACTGTGTTCGATACCCGTGTAACTCGGTTCATTGGAATTTATTTACCTGTTTTTTATATGTCACGGATTTGGATTTGGAAACACGGTGACTTACTATTTTCTGATCAAGTCTAATTCGAAGAAAAACCGATTGGAGTGAGAGTTAGTTTTGGAGAGAAACAAGAGTTAGTTTTAGAAAAAAACTAGTTGGTTGAAAAAAAAAGAAACCAAGTTCTCCTCAAGTATATTAACAAATTTAAAAAAATTTTAAAAATATGGACCCTCCAGTACAATTTGCGCGGCGTTTTTTTCTCTTTTTATCTTTTAGAGCATCTAGTTTTGTTTCTTCTCTACTTTCACTCCAACCGATTTTTCCTCGGATTTGACTCGATCCGATTTTCTTTGTGCGCGCCTTTCAGAGTAAGCATATGGCATTGAACTATTCGCCTGCTTTGATAATGATAGACATGCGTTTGCTGCTTAAGTTTATCAATTTTAATCGAGACCATAAATGCAGAATTTGTTGGCAATAAATATCAGTTATATGACGGAGGTGAAAACTGCTTTCGTCCTCGCTTCAACTCCTCACAACGCGCTTCACGACCAGCACCAGAATTTATGGTTTTATTTTATATCAATTAAAGGCGATAATGCAATAATTGAAGCGCCAGTCGAAAAACGGTTTTTGTATGATATAATTATATTCTAAATTAATCTTGTTGTGTAAGTAGGCTACATAGCCCACACACTTACTGACGATGTTGGGCGGACGAGCAAGGTTAAACTCGATTACCAACAAGATTATTAAACAAGACCATGTCCAAAGAGAATAAAAATAGACAGCAGCCAAGATCAATTCTGAACTTCTGCCATTAAAAATTCGATATCTCTCTTCGATCACTCAGTTAAATAATGTCACCAGTTTCACCAAACTATAGATGCCAAACAGCCACGCTGGAAGGCACTAAAAAACAACGCTGATTATTTAGCACAAGAACGAAAAACGCATTGGTTCGTGGTTCAAAGACCAAATTATACTTTTTTGTAAATTCAATTTTTTGAAGAGATTAAATTCAAATTTTTGGTATAAAGACTAAATTCTTGTTAATAAATGAAAGACTCGCCATTTTTAAAATTCACTCTTCGTTGAAAGAATGCTGGCGTGTCCAACGATTTACGAAATTCAATAACTATAACCGTCCTTGAAATGCTGAATTTGTTTAAATAAGGTCAGCGAAATCCCTCCAAGTTACAAACTACCCTTATTTATATATGCGTAACTCTATGACGCCCGATACAGAAAATTATAGTTGTAACTTAAATACGAAGGAGAGGATTGAATTTATTTTTTATCTGCGGTTTCACGCACGCAGTTACTTAACACAATGCAGCAAAAAATAATGCAATGGTCACCTGACCATTCAGCAAACACGGTCACTGTTTTCTGAGCGAAATTCTGGTTACTGTACAATAAGAGCGATCTCTCTCTATTTATAATAAACCCGAATCGGGCCACGTGGCTCAGACGACAATTTTAACAATAGAAATCAATTTTATGCCCTTATAGAGATCACTGCCAAAACGAGGTCACATTGAGATTATCTAATTAGGACGATGCATTTAGGTTAATTAGAACGGATACAGGTTATTGCAGTTAATTTTTAAAAAAATCTAATTTCCTCCGAAGAAGCGATTTGCATTACGTAACAGTTCGAAACCCATTGGCGATTTCCAACGTGGCAAACATTTACGCGTACGACGTAACAAGTTAAGCAGTTTTCTTTATTAACATTATTTTAATGCTGCATTTTTTGTACTTCATTTGAGTAAGATTACTTTTGCTGCTACAACAGGTATGGTTTGATCTCAAATTTATTTACAATTGTGCCTTTGTATTAATATTAATGATAATACTTTTTCAGACCGTAATCTGGTAGCCTGTAATACCATTATAGCTTTGATGTTGCTATATGTTCTTCGTAGTAGACAGTAAGATTATGTTGGATAATGGATAATCCCTGATGGGTTTCGGTAGAGGATAAAGTGAGAATTAGTTCCAGACGCCCTTGCGGTCAGTTGGTCAAATAGAAGCTAGAGGACTAGGGAATCTCCTTACCGAGGTGGGCACTCTCTGTACTTTAAAAGCAACAGCGATATCGCTACCGATACTTTGCTAAAAAAGTAACAATGTACCGATAACGGTACATTTTTTAGAAAGTAACGGCGATAACGGTACTCGGTACCGATTTTTGGTACTTTTTAAAAGTTTTCTTGTTTTTCTTGTTTTTAGATTTACTTTTCGGAAGAATTTTCTTGTTTTTAAATTTACTTGTTTTTAAATTTTCTTGTTTTGTTCTTTTGAATTTTCTTGTTTTTAAATTTACTTTTCGGCAGAACTATGTTTTGGATATTATAAAATGCGTAGTGAATACATTTTTTAATCGATTTTTTAGCAACGTTTTGCTTTGGATGTTGGAAATTCAGCTTGGATATATGAAACGTGCTGTAAATAGGTTTTTACATTGATTTTTCGGGAAAATTATGTCTTTAATATACATCATAAAACGCGTAGTGAATATGTTGTCTTTTGGTTTGTTTACGTTGCAATAGAAAAATCGTACTAATTTTCATATAACCTATTACAGTGGTTTAGGATAAGGAATGTCCAACCTGCGGTCCACTTAATGTTTTTATGCGGCCCTTTGCTTACTCAAAATTCGTGGTTATATTTTTATAACTGTATAGAATTCGATGCTACTTCTGTCGTGATAACGTAAAGTGAGACAAAGTGAATATGTCAGTTGATTGCTGCGTCGAGTGACGTCCATTAAACTAATCTATGAAAACTTTTGTAAATGGAGCTTGTTATAAACAGTATTCACATTGTTTTGCCATTATATTAATACTATTGTGTTATTTTCAAACATTTTCTACAATATTAAGTGATAGTTTGTTCATGACTTTAGGGGTAGTAAAGATAATAACTTGAACCAATGCAAAGTAATTTAGAATAAGATTTAGAAACAGTAGTAGTAGCGATGCGATTGTGATAAAAAAACATAGTAAACAAAAAACTCATCTCTTAGCTTTTCATCCGACACTCGTCAGGACATAAACGCTGGATTGAACGAAAGAAAAATTCAATTGATTTTGTAACAAAGCTTAACGAAGATGATTGGATGTTTGAGAGAAGCGTTACAACACGTGATCAAAGCAAACTTTTTAAGTTGTAAACAAACTCTTTTTGGCGTCATAAATTTGGCTTGCATCATTTGATGTAAACCGCTTCCAAAGCAGATAAATGAAAAGACGAACGACCAAATGAAAGAATAGTAAATTTTCCATCACTGTAATTTTTGGCGCAAATAAGGTTATCTAAAAGGTGTTGACCAATGGCAGATTTACTAAACATGAATGGGGATGAAGATTTGCCAGAGCAAGTGGAGATATTGCGAGAGCTTGGAATTTGTCCGGTTCTAATAAATTTTGGCACGTGTTGATGAATTCTGTCCTGTAATCGTTGAGATGTGCGGCCTACGTACCGACTATCACAGTGGCACGAAAAAATATAAACAACATCACTTATAAGCCAAGCAGGCAACACATCCTTTTTAATTGCAGAAAGAAGTGGGCGAGATGCAAAAATAACACGTTATTCTATTGCAAAGAAACATTTTTCCACACTTGCTTTGATTTTATTTTCAAGTCCAACCGAAGGAGTTCCCAACCAGGGCAGATGAAGATAGACGGGGCATTTCTTCACCATATGTGAAGTGAGTGATGTAAAATCTTTTAATTTGTAAGAAATTGTTTTCTCAATGACGTAGTCGGGGTAGCCAATCATAAGTAGTTTTCAAAAAATTTTCCTGAGTTCAGCTTGCAGCTTGCATTCTGAGCAGATCATTAAGGCTCGATGTACAAGGGTGGAAATTAAACTGATTTTTTTTTTCCAGGGCTGAAGGATTTCCAGTTCAGGTATTGCTCTGTAAATGTGAGTTTACGGTAAACAGATGTAATAAGTTTAATCCCCACCTTTTCCACCTGTAATTAAGAAAAGAAAGAGATTGGTTAACTTCTTTTTCAAACGTAAACCGCTAAGAAAGGTGCAAGGAGTTTGATTGATGAAGAAATTCATCGCAATCATTTTCACTATCAAAGATAGCAAAAGTATCGTCCACGTAGCAATAGTACATCGGTGGTTTCTTCACTTTTTTGAACAATAAAAATTCATAATAACCGACAAACATGTTAGCCAGCACAGGACCCAAGGGGGAGCTCATGGCTACACCATCTATTCCCAGTCGTAGAATCTCGAGGATAATCAAAGATATATCATTGAGATTTATCTTCGTTTTAAGTTTGTATCGTAGTTGAAAGACAGAGATATATCCTTGAAATATACACCGAAAGTGAACACTTTTAAGCTTGATTTAAACATGATTGTCATCATTGATTCAAACAGATTGTCGAAGATAAATCATTGATTTTGAAGCTATTTCGAAGAAAAATCATGTAAGTTTCTTACCAGAAATTAACGAGTTTAAATACTTGATTTAAACATGATTGTTATGATTGACTTAAACATGATTATCAAAGATAAATCTTTGATTTCAAAGCTATTTTGAAGAAAAATCATGTGTGTTTCTTACTAGAAATCAAACGAGTTTAAGGTTTAATTTAAATATGATAGCCTGTTTTTGTTTATGTATGGTTATTGTGAATTAATACCCGTTTTAAAAGCGATTTCGTGAAAAAAAATTTTTTACTACTGTAGAATATTACAGAAAAACTCACTGATATCAATTTAGTATTTTAATTTGATTAAAATTGCAAAATAAAAATTCAACAATACTTTATATTTTAAAGTTTTACTATTAAATGTAGCTACTGTAGTGTTCCTAAATTTGAAGCAAAAAGCCGGTTTCGCAAATGGACTGGTAAGCATTGATATCTGTCAGATTGGACATTCTTCGTATAAAGTCCTCAGCTACAAAAATTTGTCGTAAGTGCTGGTAAAAATGACGTAAACTTTTTCTTATTTAACTCTTTTTAAATTTGGAAGATTCATGCTGTCAATGTAGTTTATCACAGGGCTCTTCAAACTGGGGGTCCCGACCCCCCGGTGGGTCGCGAAAGGCTCAATGGGGGTCGCGAGATGTTTCAAGAACATTATTAAAATATTAACAAGAAAACATTTTAAACAGAGGAGAAAATCTGTTTTACGTGATTTTTATTAATAGCTCTATTATAGTGTACAATTATTTCTATAAGCAACATTATTAATTAATGCAAAGAAAATAAATGTCATAGATTATGAAACTTGTTTGATCGAATTTAGGTTGCATTAGTGGCGAACGCATTCGAGTTGCGGCAGCAACTAACATGTTCAAGTTTTGTTTGATGCTGGTAACGAACGAGTTTCAAACGCAAGTGGCTGATTGCCCGCCTGATCGTTAAATGGTTGAGCATATAGTACGGTACTTAGTTCTTGTTTGGTTTCCATTCAATTTATGGGCAGAAAGAGTGACTATATATTATTGTCCTGGTGACGTAGCATTTGCAAAGTGTTTTTGTTTTTGATTGTTTGCCGTGGCATGGGTATTTACTAGTGAAATTGAAAATAAATAACCTAATGCTATAATTTTAGTTTATCTATCGCAGATGGCAACACGGAGTTCATTGGTTCTCGATGCATGGTTGCAATTTCTTTCGTGCAAAAATATTGTTGCAATACCCTATAAGAAATCGAAAACTCTTAGTTTATTATTCATAGTTATTTTTATTAGGGGAAATCGGGATAAAGCGGACACCTTCACGTTCTCGCAAAATAAAAACTCGCAAAAAGATTTTTTTGCTAAATAGCTATAATCAAGTACAAAACTGTTTGATAATAAAAAATGGGCAACACAGCTTTTCTTAATTTGAAGCAATTCAAGCTTATGTATTTTTTGTACTTGTAATGAAATAAACTTGCTACGTAAATATTACCTTTGCTATGTTTTGCAATTAAAATATTAATAAGTTTTTTTTGCTTCTAAGATTTAGGAATAGTGGTTTACTATCGCACTACGTTTTATTTGTTGAGGCTTAGTATTTTTTTAATTAGCATTTAATTAATACATGCCATGATGGGGCAAAGCGGACATTAGCTGTTGGAGCGAAACGGTCATACTAGTATCCTTGCTAGTACTAGTAGTAAAGTTGTCTGTAGACCTATCATGGTTGTATTATACTGCACTAAAATTCGGTAAAGGTTGATATAATTAACTTTAGAGTGAGGTTAACTGGTTAATGATGATTTTGAGTTGGTTAGTAATTAACCAGCTAACTTTTTTTTAATTTACAGAAAAGTATAATAATTATACACCTATCTTAAATGTGCTTAAGCATGATAAAATTGACATTTCATTGCAATCGTTTGGAACTATAAAAGAACTACGAACCAATCAAGTTGGTAATTTTTTTGATAGCATGACCGCTTTGCCCCAGAGCTGGGGCAAAGCGGTCATGCTACCAAAAAAATTCAAAACCTAAATTGTGTAAAAAATTTAAATTAATTTGCAAATTGAATATTAGAAAAATGGTTTATATTGATGTCTTGGTCTTTCCAATCTATTGGATGCCTAATTTTATTTGCAGAAACTGGACTAAAATAAAAAGATATTTTTATTTAGTCCCAAGGGTTTGCGAAAAAATTTGGCTGTGCAAAGTGGGTCGCGATGAAAAAAGTTTGAAGAGCACTGGTTTATCATATCGTTCGTTGGTACATCATTTGCGTCTGAGTACAATTGTTTGTAAAAACTTGTCAATTCATTCAGAATTAGTTTTGGATTTTTTAAAGTGTTTTTGGTAGTTTGCAGTTCCTTAATGACATTTTTTTGTTGTTGCCTTTTTTCTAAGTTTAAGAAGTATTTAGTGTTTTTTTCACCGAATCTGTCCATCTTGCCCGACTTCTAATTATTGCTCCCTCTGTTTCTTTTTTGCGCAATTATATCATACTGTTTTTTCAAATTAGTCAATTGTAAAGCTGTTATGTCTGAATAATGATTTATAAGAGATTTTTCTTTCTGAGCAATTAATGCTTCTAGGCGGTTTTGGTTGTTACGGTAAGTATTACTTTTAGCATGACAATAACTTATTACATGTCCTCTAATTACACATTTAAATGCTTCCCATCTCACATGTGGACTAACATGGCCAATGGAGTTTGTTAACTGATAATCATGGATAACTTATCTAGTTTTTTTGAACAAAATCTTCATCATTTAAAATACTTGCATTCATTTTCTAGTAACCAGCACCTCTTTTATTATCATGAAGATTTAAATTAATTATAACCATTTTATAATCAGACATAACGCCATGTTTAATATCGCAGCTTTTAACGTGCTCTAAAACTTCATCTGATATCAGAAAAAAATCGAGTCTAGTCCCTGTGAAGAGATTGCAGTTGAAACGTGTAAATTGCTTTTCAGTAGGATTAATTTCTCGAAATACATCTTTTAAGTTTAATAAACGCATGTGTAATAATAAATCGTCTCTTGCTAGTTTATTGGAATGATTAGGTCCGTTTTCTTTGTCAAGTGTGTGATTTAAGATTACATTAAAATCCCCACCCATCACAATTTCACTACAGGTAAAATCATTCAATTGTTTAAAAAGCGTGGAGAAAAAGTTAGGATCGTCTGTGTTAGGTCCATATACATTGCAAAGAGTCATACAATGTCCAAAGATTTCAAGCTCTACGAATTGATATCTGCAGTCCGGGTCGTTGAATATTTTAATTATTCTATACCTGAGAGCCCGACATAATAATATAGCTAGACCTTTACTTCTAGACGTACCGTGCAACCATATAATTTCACCCCCCCACTCCATAGACCAAAGAGTTTCGTTATCGCTAGTAGAGTGAGATTCCTGTAAAAAACTATATCTATTTGATGTTGCTTAATATGATTAAATATAGATTTCCTTTTAGACGTTTTGCTAATGCCGTTGACATTAGAAGTTGAAATTGACAAAGACATAAGATAGTTGTGGATGTAAATAAAACAAATACAGTATAAAACAAAGTCAAAAATAAGAGGTTACTACACGAAACTACTGTGTACAATATTATTAAATTACGCGATTTTAACTCCAATATAGACATCAATTTCAAAATCAAAACCACAAGTGCAGGTGAACGATTCCTCACCATTCATCAATAGCACGGTTTTTTTGTTGCAATCGCAATGAAGTACATGATAAAGGCACTTACCATTGCTGCAATTTTTTCTCATTGGTTTAGGAGGTAAGGTGTTAATAGTTCCACAAATACAATTAATCGAACATCGGTCACATGACAAGCAAGCATATAATTTGTCTTCGGTCATAAATTGTGGTCGAAAGGTGTCACAGCATAGTAATTTGACCATCGGAGATTGACACTGTTTGCATAAAACGTGTAGTTATTGCCTCTCCACCGCAAATCTATTAGAAATGTCATCTGTGCAGCAAAATCGAACAATGTTTTGCTCAGTGTAGCATTCGCTGCAAGTAAATTTAGTTTGCTCACTGGGAATTAAGTTTTCGGATTTACATTTCAAACAGTTTATAGGACAAGCCATATCCCACCAGTTTATATCATTGTTGTTTGTTTCATTTGCATTTGAAATTGCCATTTTATCAGAAGAGGTATCCTCAATTAAATCCTCGCTTGAATTATTTGTGCATGGAGTTCCTATTATTACTTTGGTATTGTTGTCATTACCGGAGATATCACTGTCGATTTTCCTTTTTTTTTAGTTAGATTGAGAGGCTGTTGAGAGAAGTTAATCTGTTGATTTGTCAGTGAAGGAGATCGCAATTCAGACGTTGTTGTTGCCTGAATTGCTTGCGCTTTGGTTTTCCGCGTGTTTGCTTGATTACTGTTCAACTGTGGAAAATCAGCAGCGCACGTTTTGCAATTAGCTTGCACGTGACCTACTTCTCCGCAATATTTGCACGTGATGGGTTGTCCTTCGTAAGTTACGTATAACTCAAAATTATCTACGTAGATATAGCTGGGTATTGGATTTGATTCTAAGTCAGTTTTATTCATTGTAATTATTCTAATGCCAGAGAGTAATCCGTCTTTATATTTTTTTTCGGTTATATTTATGACTTTGGCGAATACTTTTTCAACTACTTGCTTAAATCGTTTTTCATAGGTATTGGGACCCATCCGATCAAAACGTTAATTTTATCGGACTCATAAGAGTCTTAAATTTAGAATTTCATCGATTTCTTTCAATCGCTCGTACAGTTCCAAAACATTTGCTCTTGTCTTACAAGTTATATCTGTACTTCTATTTTTCATTTCTGCAATTCTTATTAGGTTTTCGATAGCATAGTTAATACTTTTTAGCAATTCAATAATTTCGTTTCTTTTCATGTTAGTCTTTGTTCTAAAATTAAACCACAGCTGGTCTTTCTAAAACTTTCTTAAAATCATTTTTGACTCGTGCTGCGTAAGTAGGTGTCTGCTGAGACATGTTAACTCCCCCCCGCAGTTTTTTTCTTCTTGTGATTGTGTTTTATTTTACTGTATTTCCTGCGCACCACCTGACGACCCTTGCGGTGAAATAAACTGTTGAAGTTTTGGCTGATTTTTTTGTAATGTTTCAATCCAAACCGCTCTGACCGTCTTGCCGAGCGTTACACCAACATTTTGCGACAATTCAGTTGTATATATATACGAGGTATATATACGTACATAAAAATTTTTGGCCGGTGCTCTTCAAAGAAAAGTGCTCTATGACGCCAGTCGGAGCAGTTTCATTGAATTTTAGACCATACTTTCACATTATTTTATTTACCAGCGCAGACTATTTTGCCTGTCCGGTTCCGTCAGGGGCCAGTTAGAAATCTTATTCAAATAAAATTTTTATTTTTTTATTTTTATTTATTATTTATTATTTTTTTTAATAAGATTTTTAATTACAAACTAACAAACGATATACGCCGCCACTAAAACAAATTCACTTTAAATTAAACAAATGACCTACCTAATTTTGTACACTTGAATTGCCCCTCTCTTTTGTGTACTTTCTTGTCCGTCTTAATCCACTTTATACCTCTCACTATCGTTCGCACTATCTTTCACTCACTTTACCTTTCTACCTTATAAAGCTGACAGTTTTCCCCCTTTTACTTTTATTGCTTTATAGAGTTTCCCCTTTTATACCTTTTTCAACACACCAAACTCGCCTTCCCTTATTTTTAAATGAATGCAAACCTCCATACTTGCATTTCTTATATTTTTTCTTCTATGACGTCACAGGAATTGTATTATTTGCTTGACTAATTTAACTACGTATTATTTTTTACTAAAATTAACTGCATTTTTAATTTTCTAGTAACCATCTGACGATTCTATAGGATGAAACAGACTGTCGTGGTTTCAACTTTTTTGTTGTAGTGTTTTTAATTTAAATAAATTGCTCTAACCTAGTTATCGAGCACTGTACCAGCATTTTGAGACAATTCGGTTATATATATACTGTATATATAAACATTGATATTATTTGTTACTATATAATAAAACTATTATAAGAATTAAAAAAGAAATTTTTTAAAATTATGCCAAAATATGAAAATAGCCGGTGAGAAACAAGATATAAATTTCATTACTGCTAAATTGAGTTTTATTTATGTCAAATTGAATTTCATTTGTGCCAAATTGAATTTTAATTGTGCCAAATTGAATTTCAATTGTGTTAAATTGAAGTTCATTTCTGCTAAATTGAATTTCATTTTTGCGAAATAGACTTTTGAACGGTATAGCGTAATCACTTTGAATCTATGTCGTATTTCTAGATTTTCGTCCCCGTAACGCAGTGGTTCTCAAACTGTGCGTCGCGACGCCCTGGTGCGTCGTTTGAAATCTCGTAGGGCGTCGCACAGCCATTCTGTTCGAAAAACAGAAAATTTTAATGTATAAATTACGGTTTTATAGCATAAGGCGTACTGTTCTTAATTGGATACCAAGAATGTACTATTTCCGCCGGCTCACGCTTCAAGCATTCGAAATTTTTTCTATTGTTATGTAATAGCCATCCGCGACTCACGTGCAGAACGATCTGGTTCGATTCTCCGTAACGTCGACTGAGTGATACTCGTTGTGCCCTTCGGAAAGGCACTTCACGAACATTCCGAGAAATGTGGTCAAGCTGCTTACCTTCAATGGTGACCGCGGTTAATTCACAGAAAGCAGCAAATCGGTGTGTGTGGAACACAACGCCATACGAATGTTGTTGTTGTTAGCCATTACTTCAACTAAAATCTTTTTTATTGCTTACAACGCATTGCGCAATTCATTTAGTAAGAAGTCAGTTATAAAATTTATTCAGTAAAAATTCAATTATAAAAGAAATATAAACAGCAAGTTAATGTTGCAGGCCAAGCTTAAATCTTCGATTGGAGATGATAAACCTAAAAAAAAGTCTCGCAAGTACAGCGAGACTTATTTGGATTTTGGTTTCACGTTTATCTTGCAAAACGGTGAGGAAAAACCTCAGTGGGTTATTTGCAACAAGATATTGGCCAGTGAGAGTATGTTACCGAACAAACTTAAACGACATTTGACATCATCACATCCAAAATTTGCAAGTAAACCCAGAAACTTTTTTTGCTTGAAAATTAAGTGATATGAAGAGCCAAGTATCAACCATTTCGAAATTCACGCAACTCCCATCAAAAGCTTTATTAGCATCCTATCTAGTTGCGCACAGAATCGCTAAGTGTAAAAAACCTCACAGCATTGCTGAGGAAATAATACTGCCTGCTGCAATTGATCTTGCAAGTACGATGATAGGAGAAGGAGCTGCCGAAAAATTAAAGTTAGTACCGTTATTCAATAATACCGTGTGTCGTCGGATTGGTGACATGGCGTTGGACATTCACGATCAACTGATCGATCGAATGAAAGAGCGAGAATTCAGCCTGCAATTAGATGAAGCGACTGATAGTAGTCAAGATGCCCACCTAATATGCTACGTGCGTTTTGTTGACTTTTCTGAGCACAACTTGGTAGAAGAACTACTCTTTTGCAAGCCTATTGAACTTGGTTGCCGAGGAATCGATCTTTTCAACATAATCGACAATTTTATTTCCACAAACAACTAAGATTGGGGAAAGTGCATTAGCATATGCATAGATGGCGCCAAAGCAATGTCTGGCAGCCGCTCTGGACTGCGAAGCCTAATTCAAGAACATGCCCCAATGGCTAAGTGGATGTATTGAATGATTCACCGAGAGGCATTGGTGGCTCGTAAACTGAGCCCGGAACTTGGTGCTACAGTTGAAATCGTCACCAAAGTTATTAACTTCATCAAAACACGGCCATCAAAATCAAGAGTGTTTGAAAAACTTTGTGCAGAGATGAATGCAGAGCATCGAAGTTTGCTGTTTTATTGTTCATCCAGATGGCTTTCGCTTGGAAAATCATTTAAACGAGTCTACGAACTGCTGGACGAACTTTATGCATTTTTGCAACAAGAAAAGAATCAACTTGCTGATTACCTAGCTGAGAATAAATTTTTATTAAAATTGGCTTATTTGTGTGATATCTTTGCTAAATTGAATAAACTGAACCTGTCTATGCAAGGGGCTGATAGAAATATGCTCGACATTTCAGATAAAATCACAGCGTTCACAAAAAAGCTGTATTTATGGAAGGAAGATATTGCAAATGTGTCCGGAAGTTCTCAGTACTTCTCTTTTTTGTCCAATCTGCTTGAGAAGAAAAGCATGATGCTGCCTTCAGATTTACGAAGCGTATTTTTGCAACACCTATCTACGCTCGAGTTGAAGTTCGCACAGTACTTTCCAGAAGATTTATCAAGCTATAAATGGATTAGCGACCCTTACGTCCAGCCCATCCCATCTTCCTTCACTAAAGAAGAAAAAGAAGACTACATTGATCTTACCTGCGACAGTTCCCTGAAAAGGACGTTTAATTCAGTCAATCTGACACATTTTTGGATTTCAATGAATGATGAATACCCAGCTTTGACGAAAAAAGCATTGCGAGTGCTTGTCCCTTTCGCTACGTCGTATTTATGCGAAGCTGGATTTTCTGCCATGGCCGTCATTAAAACTAAATATCGATCACGAATAGACGTTGAAAGAAAAATGAGGGTGGCAGTTTCAAAGATTCTCCCAAGGTTCCACGACCTTTACAAAAATAAACAAGCCCACACGTCACATTAGATTGGAACTAAATTACTAAATGATAGGGCTATTGTTCTTTTTGATATTTCGTTTCTTCATTGATTCTTTCTTTTCTTCATTAAGTGTTGCGATACTACTAAATGGAACTTTGGTAGCAGTGTTTTTATGACTGGTGCGTCGTAAGCTCAGCAAACTTTTGCAAAGGCGTCACAACGAAAAAAAGTTTGAGAACCACTGCCGTAACGTAATGACCTCCAAAAATAGGTCTTTATCTTGGGCCTTGAACCAGTTCCGGATTTCTTAATTTTTGTCCCTAAAATGAAGTTTTCTCTAAAAAAAGGTTTTCTCTTATAAACAGTAGTCATTGCACATAATTCCATTGTCATGGAGGCCGCACAAAAAACTTATGGAGGACACAGGTTTCCCACTCCAGGTTAAGACGTTCTTATTTTTAAAATGCATCAGCAAAGCTTTGTTGCGAGTTGAAACAACGCCTATTATTAAAAATTTTGAATACCAATGTAATTTGATTTATACTAAAATCATTAATTACCAAATTTATTCCATCTACGTTATAGCGATATTGTTGTTATCAGATTTATAACATAATTACAATAGTAGGCTAATAAATTACTGCTGTCTCAATCAATTTTCTTTATTTTGGAAACAATTAAAACCCAGATGTAATAATAGAATTAATCATTTAATAAAATATTTATGATTTTTCTAAATTAGAATTAATTAAAATTAAGTTTTAAGCGTATTTCGGATTTAGAATGTTATAATTGTCATCTTAAAAGTGCAAACATTGAATTGAACCCTAATTCAGAAGATAATATTTTAAAAGATTTGATCTTAAAATTACTAGCAAAATTTATGAGAAAAAATCTATTACGTGACTAAAAAAACAAGTTTGGGGCATAGAACCTTGTCTCATTTAGACATCTAAGTCTACGTATGTATAAACCTATAACTGAATCAAAAGAAATTCAGAGAAGTAAAACATCCGTTTATCTTTAGATTAAGCCTGGTGTGTTTAGACCAATGGTTGTTAACCTTGTTTTGCATAACCTACTTAAAGCATTTATCAAATAAGATTACCCGATTTTACTGAGTACCCCTATTTATGTTAACATTTAATAAGTTTGTTGAGGGTCGCAACCTCTGCAGCAATTAAAACAATAACTCTTTTTGATCTCTTCTTCAAGTTTAATGGGTTATATTTTTGAATTAACCACCATAATAAATTGAATTGAAAACAATAAATTTAGTTGAAAATAAAAAAGTCATCACTTTGATTGTTGCACGTGTTGTGACCCGAGACAAACTTACTGACAAAATAGAAAGTTGATTATATAAAGCTAGAATAATTTACTTCTTTATCCCGGGGGTAAATTTTTTGGACATGCAATCGCCAATTGCACTGCATGAGCACAACGAAAACAGTCTTAAAATACTGATGAAGCAAAAGAAGTTGAAGTTTTTTTGACATGGAAAACAATTCCACCTATTAAAAATAAGAGAGGTAACAGGATAGTCGCAGCTCGTTGCTCATGTATCAGTTTATCAAATTTTGCCAAACTATCGTGCCGCAGTTAATTTTAAACACACTCAAAGGGTAAAGTAGGGTACAATTGTTTCCAACTTTAAGATCAACTAAACGTAAAAAGGTCATTCAATCCACTCATTGTCTGCATTGTATACGTATGCGATGTATACTATACGTATGCAATTGAAAATCAAAAGTCTTCACTTGTCACCAAGGTAATAAAGACTTGCACATCAAAATAGGTAATTTTATGTCACTTACTGGGCCCTCTTTTTTTAAGCCATCCCTTAATTTGTACTATTACAAAGATATAAAAACCTGATCACAGTTTTTTCTTGTGTTTGATTGAGCTGATATATTGTTAAAAACAATGCTAACAAACCTAGAAGATATGTCAATGCTTTCATTTTTTTTAAGGTTTTTTTTGTAAGTTATCTTAATCTAATCTTCCTTCAAGATGACAACATTTTAGTGATTTGATCTTGATCTTAAAGCTTACCAAAATTGGTGTTTAATTTGCCCAATTTGTCGGCAGCGTGATCGAGTGGTAGAACGCCGTGATTGTGATCGACACCGCCTCGGTTTAAAAACCTACTCAAGCCATTCTGTTGTGTCCTTCGGGAAAACACTTGACGGTACTTTCTCCTGCTTGGCAATCTTAGCAAACAGTTCAGTTACACTCTATAAACTAAAAAAAACAAAATAAAAAATTTCAAATGGACAGCAATATTTTGACATCTCTGGAAGCAGGTCAGGGTAATTGCTTGCCCTATGTATTAGCGCTTCCGTCGCTTTCCTGCGAGCCAAGAAGATAAATATAGAGATAAAATGAAAATGAAACAATCTTGCTCAACTTTGGCTGTTAGTATTGTTGGTAAAATAAGTATGTCCTTCAGTCACAATAACAATAATTACAAATTAGCATAACTTTGCTTTGATTTCATCAACCAAAGCATCAAACTCGGTTCTTTTTAATGAAATAATTCCGGTATTTCATTTATGCTGTCATCGCGCATAGCAGTTTCTAACAGCAGGAGTGCAAATTTGATTTTTTTAGGTACACTATTGGTATGTTTGACCAATTGGAAGCTTGTACTCAGCTTTCTCAAATAACATTTTTTTAAAATAATGATTTCATAAGTTGCAGTAAACAATTACATTTCAGAATTAGAAAATATGTTATCCTACGTTTGGATTTGCCAACAAGGCTCTCTTTATTGTTGGTTTTAAGTTGTTCGTTCTGAAAATTTAATTTTACTGTCCAGATACTAATATTTAGAAGCACATACTTGAGTACACTCTCGTTTTGTTGACTTGCAGTGGCGCAAAGCGGAGTATTGGATCCAAATTCATACACAGACCTTTTAGTTACCGATCTTGCCAGCTTTAAATGAAAGCTTTTCACTTAGCAGCAATACTCTCGTCCGCTAATTTTGGTCTCTGAATCCTTAACTATATCTTACATCAATACATCAGTGCTCTTTAAACTTTTTTCATCGCGACCCACTTTGCACAGCCAAATTTTTTCGCAAACCCTTGGGACTAAATAAAAATATCTTTTTATTTTAGTCCAGTTTCTGCAAATAAAATTAGGCATCCAATAGATTGGAAAGACCAAGACATCAATATAAACCATTTTTCTAATATTCAATTTGCAAATTAATTTAAATTTTTTACACAATTTAGGTTTTGAATTTTTTTGGTTCGTAGTTCTTTTATAGTTCCAAACGATTGCAATGAAATGTCAATTTTATCATGCTTAAGCACATTTAAGATAGGTGTATAATTATTATACTTTTCTGTAAATTAAAAAAAAGTTAGCTGGTTAATTACTAACCAACTCAAAATCATCATTAACCAGTTAACCTCACTCTAAAGTTAATTATATCAACCTTTACCGATTTTAGTGCAGTATAATACAACCATGATAGGTCTACAGACAACTTTACTACTAGTACTAGCAAGGATACTAGTATGACCGTTTCGCTCCAACAGCTAATGTCCGCTTTGCCCCATCACGGCATGTATTAATTAAATGCTAATTAAAAAAATACTAAGCCTCAACAAATAAAACGTAGTGCGATAGTAAACCACTATTCCTAAATCTTAGAAGCAAAAAAAACTTATTAATATTTTAATTGCAAAACATAGCAAAGGTAATATTTACGTAGCAAGTTTATTTCATTACAAGTACAAAAAATACATAAGCTTGAATTGCTTCAAATTAAGAAAAGCTGTGTTGCCCATTTTTTATTATCAAACAGTTTTGTACTTGATTATAGCTATTTAGCAAAAAAATCTTTTTGCGAGTTTTTATTTTGCGAGAACGTGAAGGTGTCCGCTTTATCCCGATTTCCCCTAATAAAAATAACTATGAATAATAAACTAAGAGTTTTCGATTTCTTATAGGGTATTGCAACAATATTTTTGCACGAAAGAAATTGCAACCATGCATCGAGAACCAATGAACTCCGTGTTGCCATCTGCGATAGATAAACTAAAATTATAGCATTAGGTTATTTATTTTCAATTTCACTAGTAAATACCCATGCCACGGCAAACAATCAAAAACAAAAACACTTTGCAAATGCTACGTCACCAGGACAATAATATATAGTCACTCTTTCTGCCCATAAATTGAATGGAAACCAAACAAGAACTAAGTACCGTACTATATGCTCAACCATTTAACGATCAGGCGGGCAATCAGCCACTTGCGTTTGAAACTCGTTCGTTACCAGCATCAAACAAAACTTGAACATGTTAGTTGCTGCCGCAACTCGAATGCGTTCGCCACTAATGCAACCTAAATTCGATCAAACAAGTTTCATAATCTATGACATTTATTTTCTTTGCATTAATTAATAATGTTGCTTATAGAAATAATTGTACACTATAATAGAGCTATTAATAAAAATCACGTAAAACAGATTTTCTCCTCTGTTTAAAATGTTTTCTTGTTAATATTTTAATAATGTTCTTGAAACATCTCGCGACCCCCATTGAGCCTTTCGCGACCCACCGGGGGGTCGGGACCCCCAGTTTGAAGAGCCCTGTCTTACATAATCATTTCATAGAGCTTTCAGATGTTCCTGGAAAAGACTGAAGTTTAGGGCAAGTTATTGTCTAGCCTTTCACAGTTTTTAAGCATTTTTTATTCACAGAACACCTAGCCTTATCTTTTTAGCTCAGGGAACACTTTGTCAAACAAATTTCTAATGACAACTTTGTCAAAAATATAAATAGAGTTTCATTTTCACCTCAAAAACCTGAATTTGGTTTCTGTCAAAAAAGAACGTAACATATGAAATAAGAATGTGAAGTTTTAAAAAATACGTAAAGGTTGTGCAAGCTCATTATGACATACTTGCAAATCGCCATGACCATTGTTCAGCAAAACATTTTAAGTAAGCTGAGCACAAATGTTCCGCGGAATACAGTTTGAGAAAATCTGTTCTAGAGAGTAAAATTATAAGAATGATTTTTCTCAATTAAACACGCGCGTGTCTCAGTAAACAAATCAAGAACTAAGCATGGAACATAAAGAATACGCAACAACGGATCTATTACGGCTAGATTCTTAGCGTAATATAGTAGAAGTAAACCACGCGTTCCTTGTTTGGATACGGTTTTCTATTAAACATAAAAATTAATTAATACAACAAATAAAACAATTACATAAAAAATGACTTACTAACTAAATCCACTTCAGAGTATTCAAAACAAGAACGTTACATTAATTGAAAAGCAGCGAAAGAAAAGAAAGAAAAAGACCTAGTTGCTACTATTAAAAGAAATTGTCTCGCAAAAACTAACAAAAAAGCGCCGATTTTAAAAATGACGTAATACGAGAAAAGAAATTAGTCCGTGTTTTAAATTAAATCCAGTAGGAAACTAGGCAGGGCCATTTTGGCACTAACAGGTCCTTTCTTCATTGAATGAATTTTGTGTCGAGTAGATATAGGAGCGTAGTTGAGTGGTTAGGAGCGCCACTTTAACTGTGTTCTTAAAAAGCTTTTTTCTCAGCTTGACGGTCTCAGCAAAAGTTTTAAATTGCAACATTTTTATTTTTTAATCAATCACCAGTTTTATTTTTTCGTCCATTAAATAATGCATATTCAATAAAAGGCTGATACATGTGGTCGAAAAAAAGAAATCAGCGACAAAACGTTATACATTAATACATGTGTCAAGAAAAAGTGACAAAAATACTAGATGGTCGCTGATTCTTAGCCAATATTATTATTTAATATTATACAATAAATATTATATATTTAACGTAATACGACTTAGATTACTATTTAATATAAAACAATGAAAAACTTGATAGTTTTTCAACTACAACCCGACAGCAATATTTGGTTAACTCTGAAAGTAGGTCGAGGTAATTTCATGACGATCCTTTAAAAACCTAAGCTGAATAACTACAAAAACGTTACTCAGCTAGTCCAGTGGTTCCCAACCTTTTTTATATGGCGGCACACTATTAAGCTATTTAAATTTTCGCGGCACACCCATTATATTCGTTAATAATAAAAAGGTCTTCACTGAAAATTTGTCAATGATTTCTCAACTTTCGTTCCAAAATTATGATGATCTCTAAAAAAAAAAGGTCTTCATTAAAAATTTCTCAATGATTTCTCAATTTTCGTCCGAAATCATGGTGATCTCTAAAAAAAAGGTTTCCGCCTAAATTCACGCTCTTTTTTTCCCTCCGAATCTCACGTACAAAAGCCACAAAATTCGACGTCCCTAAATAGTTTTTTTCCGAAATCTTTCGCGGTGCACCTGGAGATCGACACTGGTGTGCCGCGACACTCCGGTTGGGAAACACTGAGCTAGTCAGAGGGATAACTACATGTAGATGAAATAACTTTTACAGTACATTTTGTCATCACAAAATTATAACACACATGTCTCATTCTTGTATAAGTTTGAGTTTTGCCATAAAACATTTTCTACTTGAAGTTTGGTTTACTGTTTCAAATCTCTTTTGGCTTATCTTAACTGTACAAAGAGGATACTTAAACCAAATGAACATTTGAACAATTTAAATGGCTTGACTCAGATAATAGAGCGCAAACATATTTTATCACATAGATTTATACGGTAGTATTGTTTGTAAAAGTTCCTCGATGATAAACACGCGTATTGCTATATAAAAATAAAAATTAAAATGTAATTACATCAATGGAATATTTGATTAAATTTTAGGTTGTACAAAACACTAAAATAACAAATGGTATTGTAGTATGGTATTGCAACCATTAACGTAGCATTAACTCCTTCAATTTTGTTAGTATTTAAAAAGACTGCTTTTTTTAGAATTATTCTGGAATCCCTAATGGAATTTTTTTCATTTACGCTGCACTTCTAATTAACTTTGATTGGCTGATTTCAATCCGTTTGCGGTTGCGATTCTTTCATTGGCTGATTTCGTTAAACGCGAATTACGACCGATGTTAAACTCTATTTTATCCATGGGATATGCTGTTTGCAGACGACATAGTTCTGTGTAGACAAAATCATAGGGAGCTAGAGGAGGACCTGGAGATTTGGAGAAATGCACTGGAGAGAAGAGGCCTGAAAGTGAGCCGGAGCAAGACAGAATATTTGAGGGTTGGGGTTGTGGATGATGGAGAAGAGTTGAAGTTGCAAGAAGAAAAGGTAAAGAAAGCCAAAAACTTCAAATACCTGGGGTCAACAGTTAGTAATGATGGAAGATGTGAAGAAGAAGTAAGGAGAAGGATCCAAGCAGGATGGATGAGTTGGAGGAAGGTATCTGGAGTTCTGTGCGACAGGAAGTTATCAGCAAAGGTTAAGGGTAAAATATATAAGAGTGTTGTTAGACCAGCCATGCTTTATGGAATGGAAACGGTGGCAGTGACTGAACGACAAATGGGAAAAATGGAAGTTGCAGAGTTGAAAATGGTGAGATGGGCACTGGGAGTGACAAGAAAGGACAAGATAAGAAACGAATATGTGAGAGGGACTGCAAAAATTGCAAAGCTGGGAGAAAAACTTTGGAATGTGAGGCTACGTTGGTATGGACACGTAAAAAGGAGAGAAGAAGACTACGTGGGGAAAAGGATGATGGAGATGGCAGTGCCAGGCAGAAGGAAAAGAGGAAGGCCAAGGAGAAGGTGGATGGATTTGGTGAGAGAAGACATGGAAAGGGTTGGAGCTAGGGAAGGAGACAAAGTAGACCGAGTGAAATGGAGATTACTGTCGCGCTGTGGCGACCCCGAGTAGGGAGAAGCCGAAAGAAGAAGAAGAAGAAGAAGAAGTTAAACTCTATTTTATTCCTTAATAATTTTCATCCACTCTCTCGTAATTTCTATCGTAATCTAGCGTCATGTGACGTAATCTTGTATAAGTGTGCGCTTTATTTTATTCCTGTCATTCCTGTCAGATTTAAGTTTTTGCATTGCATTTGAATCGTTGTGTTTTTGTGATTGTGTAATCGCAGCTGTTCTATGATATGTAGAGGTAGAATTGTCAAGCTTTTGTGGCGACGAACTATTAAGATCAACATTAGCCATCGACGTGCTAATTCATTCTTATAGCTCATTAGTACAAAGTTATTGTGAGCGATTACTTGCAGCTGTGGGCGCTGGAATTGTTTTAAAGTTTGGTGAAGTTTGGGAGCCAAATTTTATGAATTTGGTAAATATATATTTTTATAGTTCAGTAGTTTCTGTCTGCAGAGAGAAGTTTTCTAAGGAACCAATTTGAACTTAGCCGGAACTAACTGTATTGAACATTTGAGTCTCGCGGCAAATTATTTTTTGAGTCGAAATAAATTAAAAATATACATAGCTTTACTTCAGCGCAGGTATTCGGGTTACCTGGTTCAACTGGTCCTTTTGGACTTCCGAGTAAAGCTGTGACAAAAATATTTTACCTGCTCATCAGCGAAATAATGTTGTATATATGTAATAGTGCCACTGTGATTAGGTACAGTAGAAAATCCCATCGACTGGAAGAATGAATTTAACAACCTGTTTCAAAATCAAAATTGTTTCAAAATTCAACAACTTGTTTCAAAATGTTTCATTCTTCTTCAATGTTCATTTCAAAACACATCCCTAAACGTCAATGTAAATACATTCAGAATGCACCTATTTCGAATTCGGTTATTGGTCAATATTTGTTAGATAAACAAAATTTGCGCGGAAATATTCGATATTAACTGATTCGCAATTTTAGCTACAGGACTATCATTTTTTTTTTATCTGCAACGGTTGAAGCCATCTTTATAGAATCTCTTGATCCCTCTCTTTGTCGCCAGAAAAAATTCGTCTCTAGACGGAAGCTTTTGAGCTTGCGACGCAAGTGAGCGCGCAACCAATTGCGCACTTGCTTTTTTAAACCAATCAAAGTCGCCGTGAATTTCAATATTTTTCAACCCAATAAATCACGTTTTCTTGCAGTTTGTCATTGCCAACGATTTCTTTTAATAAAAGTCAGCTAAAGTAATGCTAAAGAAAATAGTCCTTTTTAAAGACTACCAAAATTGAAAGAATGGTTCCGCCGATAACATTAGTTATTTTAATTATTTGAACTCCTACATCGGACTGGATCCAATATACCAAAAAGTAGCTAGGACTCCTATGTCGGACTCTACCCGACATACGTATGTTTACTTCTTCCTGTATAGCTGCTATGTCGACTGCAGTCCGACATTAATATTTTCCACTTATTGCCGTAAAACTGAAACCTTTTATACAGCTAATTAGGCGAAGTATTGATTAGTTTGAAAACTTCTTTCCGCAACAAGACAGAGACCTCTGTTTCTGAACTTAAAGAGTGTATTCACAAAACTCACAAAAACCACGATTCACGAAAAACTTTTCTCCACGCTTTGCCAACCTGCAAAGCGGTATCAACGCCAAAACTTAACTTTGTTCGACACACAAAATACATAACTCTATCTCTATAGAATTAATCTCCGAAAATGGCATCCCCCTTTCATGATTTTTATAAAATTTAATGTATTTCATCGATTTTTGCTATTTTTGAATGAATGAAATAAGTTTTGAAATGTTCTTTGCTTTAAAACCGACTTTGAAAGAAAATGGCAAAATTGCCGAAAATAATTAGGAGTTGAGGGGAAAAACAAAAGAAATAAAATGAGAGTGGAAAGGGTTAAAGTTTTCAGAATAGGGGCACTCTTAAGTTAATGAGAGGCGGCTTAGAATCCACTAGGCTTGTTGTGGACCGATATAGAAATGGGAGATTATATTATATTCGACTATAGTTTACAATTTAACATCAGCTCCACAAATTATTACGGAATACAATTGAGAGGGAAACAGATGTGCAGGGTGAAAGATAAACATACATTGCTCATTACATTTCACTAATTAACAAGAACTATACACAAATTAAGACAGCTGCAAAAACCAACTGAATGAATAACGCAAATGTAACGACTTCTATACATTGCACACCCGTAATTTAAGAAAATCTGTTTTGCTCTCGATTGTATTTTCTAATAATTCGTAGAGCTGATGTTAGATTGTAAACTATAGTCGAATATAACATAATCTACCATTCGGTTATAGTTTTGTACAACCACGGCCTGCTAAAGAATATGGCCGGTCATTCAAGCGAAAAATATACCAGGCCGATGCGGTAAAATATTTTTGAAATTTTTTTTCGCTTTTTAACCTAAAATTATATTTGACTTCTTAGTAAAGTATGCGGATTTTGTGTACGCTTTTACTTTGAGTTGTTTTTTGCAAACAATAATGTGCTGTGACGTCAATTATGCATTCATTCCGTACAAGTGAAATGTAAGCACATTTATCAGTTATAAATCGTTTCAATTGTAATATCAAGCGTAAAAGTTTGTTAAAAATTCGTGTTAAGCTAAACCGAATGACCAAGAAAAAGTATAAAATAAAGATAGTATACCTAAATGAGTTGAAGGTCAGACAGATTAAAATTAAATTATCGTGTTTATCTGTACCGGGTAACAATTTAACAAGATAAAATCGACATACTAAAAAGCAGTGCTATTTAAATTAGACTAGTTGTTATAAACAGAACTAAGAATGCAGCTCAACGTCTTAATAGAAAGTTTAAAGTCGTAAAGACAAGTAAAATTTGTGATCGTAACCAAACGATCAAGATGTTGCAAATAAATTTCTCTATCGGATATAAATATTAAGAGAACTATTTTTAATTAGTCTTTGATGAACAAATGTTTTGTCACGATTCACCACACTAACACAATAAATGCCTTAAACTTTTATGTAGTTTATGTAACCTATTACAATAGTTTAATTATCATTCTGAAAGACGAGAAAAAACATTTATTTAATAGTCATTTTATTCAATCTACTCAGATCTAATTGTACATTATTTGTTTAAAAATTGCTATGGTTAATAAATGTGTAATATACATTAGAATACTTCAGGATATAAAACAACTGAAGAAAAAGTGTACAGCCTTAAATTTCCATTTAAACGACCAAAGTTAATGAACTAGTGGATTGCATTTATAAATACTGTAGATTAAAAAATCTGTTCAATATTGTTGAGGAAATTTACTGTAGTTGGTTGTGATAAAGAAAGCAATTCTTAAAAGGCATTGTCTTGTTTATGATCGAAGGATTGCAAAAATCTCTGCCTATTGTTCTTAATGTCTGTCCATTTGTTGAAAAATATTTGTAATAACTGGTTGATTTCAAAGTTTGTATTTCCTGTGTTTACATTTTTCTTTTTGTATTGCTTGCTGGCAATATTGAATTGCGTGCTGCGTATTTTGCATGTTCAGATCTGTATAAACAGGACAGCAAGTTGGATTGCAGTTTACTAAAAGGGTATGTAGACTTACCTTTAAGTCTATTTACCCATTTAATCACAAAAAAAAATGTTGATCTGGCTATAGCTGTATTTTGTGAAACCACTGTGGCTGCTAGTAAATCGCAACGCACAAACACGAAATGTATGCATGACTTTCTAACTTTAATACATACTTGGTGGAAGGTTGTTAATGCGAAAATACTATTTGCTCCCAATCCACTTGGAAACGCTTTAGTTAAAATTTGATGAAAAGTTGAAGTTTTTAATCACGGTCGCAGATTTTCTGTCTTTGTGTGTTGCAAGTCGAGAAGCACATTCCTTTTATCAAAACAAACATTTGATGGCATGGTAGAAACGCTTCAACGCTTCGGGCTCAAGCCTATTTAGCGTCCGATCTTTCTGATGAGGGCATCAATATGTCCTACCAGCTAAATTTCTAAGTGACCCTGTCAAAAAACGATTTTCCAGGATCGAGAGATGAGCAGTGGCAATATTCTTGCCAGCTTCAGGAAAGTCATAGGCAATAAAAGCATCCTTTGGGGTTAATCTTCGCTCAAATAAAATGTGTGCATTTGAAAAAATTTTTAAAAGAAAAATTTTCTTTGCTCAAAAAAGGTGTCGGAAAATAAAGACTTTACAAGAAGATTTCACAAAGTTTTTAATCAAAAGGAAACAGAAAGCTTTTCTTTACGTTAAGAAGTATCAGTGTGACCATTGCAAAAAGAATTAATTATGAAACGTTTGCAATGTAACTTGAACAAGAAAATTTTGACTGGTCAATGTACAACCGCCCCGTACTTTTACTAGTTTCTCGTGGTAACTTGACTATGCCATCCAACTCTAGCAGAATTTATCTGTCTTGCATTTACTTTACTAGATTATTACGACCAGTTTATCGCTCTGCGAAAAGATGTTGCTGTGCGAGATGCGGCTTCGTACATATTACAGAAACACTTTAAAAACTTTTTTTTGTGCCAAGCACATCAAAATAAAGTGTTATTTGCTGTGAACACCATTGTATACATTTTTATGACTCTTGCTGCAAATCACAGTATCGGGTTTTTTTAAATAACGAGCAAAAATAACGTAATCGCACACCACTGTATTCTTTTGTTGTTTTATCATTACACTATTTCCGTACGTTATTTATACGTTTTGGAAAAATACATTGCAATTGCTTTTGATTTTATGTTAAAGGTATTGAATTGTTTTCACAATGCGAAGTGCTTTATCTAGTTAGCTTGAATTGTCTTTATTCAAATTGACTCAAATGAGAGTTAAGTTAAAACCTTTACAATAACAACCTTACTCTTTGTTTGTCTTGTCTAATATTGTAAAACCATGATCGAAATGTATTGTGACGTAATGCAAATCGCTTTTCCGGAGAAAAATTGGATTATTTTCGTAATCTCTCGAAATGCGAAAGTTACAGCTGCCAATAGCGAGGAGATTTGATGTATTTGACGTTTTTTAACAGATCGATCAACTTATAGACTTTTTTAAATTAGATGTGATGACCTATCTCCGCTCTTAATCACCTAAATGCATCGTTCTAATTAAATAGTAGCGATATGACCTCGCTTTGGCAGTGATCTGTGTAAGTGCATAAAATTGATTTCATTGAAAAGTTTGTCGTCCGAGCCACGTGGCCCAATTCAAGTTTACTATAAATAGAGAGACATCGCTCTCATCAAACAGTGATCATAATTTCGCTGATAAAACGGTGACCGTAATTTGCTGAATGGTTAGGTGACCATTGTTTTTGCTGTATTGTGTTAAGTAGCTGCGCTTGTGAAACTGCAGGTAAAAAATAAACTCCTCTTCTTCGTATTTAAGTTACAACTATATTTTTTCTGGATCGGGCGTTATAGAGTTACGCATATTTAAATAAGGGTAGTTTGTAACTTGGAGGGATTTTGCTGATCTTATTCAAACAAGTTCAGCACTTCGAAGACGGATAAAGCTATTGAATTCCGTTAAATCGTCGGACAAGCCAGCATCTTTTTAACGAAAAGTGAGTTCAAGAATTGCTAGTCTTTCATTCTAACAACATATTGAATTTACGAGTCCCTTTCTTAACAAACATTGAATTTGTAATTTTTCTTTTGTACCAAGTATATTCAACAGGAAAATGCATCACTAATTTTTTATTACTGCGTCCTTTACCATATCGGCCTGGTAATTTTTTCGCTGCAAAGCAACATACCCGGCGTGTTCTTTAGTAGACCGTGGTACAACCTAAAATTTAATCAAATATTTCATTGATATAGGCTAATTACATTTTAATTTTTATTCTTATATAACAATATGCGTGTTTATCATAGGGAAACTTTTGCAAACAATAGTACGGTATAAATCTATGTGATAAAATATGTTCACCCTCTATTATCCGAGCCAAGCCATTTAAATTGTTCAAATGTTCATTTGGTTTAAGTATCCTCTTTGTACAGTTAAGATAAGCCAAAAGAGATTTGAAACAGTAAACCAAACTTCAAGTAGAAAATGTTTTATGGGAAAACTTAAACTTATACAAGAATGAGACATGTGTGTTATAATTTTGTGATGACAAAATGTACTGTAAAAGTTATTTCATCTACATATATTTATCTTTCTGACTAGCTGAATAACATCAAAACTAAATTAATGTTCGTCTTACGAATCACAAAACTTTTTTCTGTCAATAAACACCCTCCAGCGAGTAAGCCAATTTTTTTTTCCCGCAATGACAGTTGCTGACTTCAGCTTATAAGGAGCGAGATAATCGTTAACCAGTACTGGTTTAGTGATGACTATTATATCTTAATGGTTAAGGAATTTTCATTATAACCTACTTATTTAATTTTTCTTTTTTTATTCATCTAGCGAATATTACCTTCGAAATTTGGGAAATCTTGTTTCTCCGTCAAGATGAAGAGCAACAAGTTCGCAATTTACTCCTTTTTTTCATTGATTTTGAGTCTTGTGATTGTAATTTGATTGTGTCTGCCCGTGTCATTCTTCCACAACCCGCTGTTCCAAGTTTTTTTTCTAAACGATCCGCTATATCATGGAAAAGCTTGTTAATATTTTCTCTGGTCTTTGCACTTGTTTCAAAAAAAACAGCGCCAATCTTTTGAGCATAATCGCTTCCTTCTCTTTCCTCAACTTTCCGTTCCAATAATGCCAGATCCAGTTTGTTTCCGACCAATACAAAGAACGGGTCTTCGCGAACTTGTCTTTTGACTTCATTCACCCAATCTTTTGCCCCGTATAAAAACGAGTTTCGATTGGTGATGTCATAGACGATGATAACAACAGATGCACCTCGGTAGTACATTGGTGCTAACGATTTGTATCTAAATAAAAGATGATAAAATGAAAAGTCTAAAACAACAACTTTTACCGTTCTGTTCAACCCTTACTTATTTTGTGGTAAAACTGGACAGATCGCTCACGTTTTGTCACCATCTAGTGGCCATGCGCAAAAAAGTATCTTCGCATGTCGCACTGCTGAGGTGACTTCTAGGCTCAGGATAGGGTGCTGGTGCCAAAACACTGCGCACAGGTGCCCTTTCACTGGTCTACTCCACAGCTGAGTACTGCGCACCAGTCTGGTGTTGCAGCGCTCACGCTCGCCTCACAGAGTGTCTTGAATGACGTCTTGCGCAATGCGCAAGGGTGATAGATAGAGATGGGGCAATAAGAGGAAGGTGAATCAGAGGGTATGCCTGATTTAAGAATAGGGATGATAATCGATTGTTTTCAGGATGATGGAAAGTTGTGTGTGTGGATTAAGACAGGTTAAAGATATGCATAAGGAATTGTAGACCAGATCGAGGAAGGTAGGTTAAAAATGATTGGTGATTCAATCAGGATAGTGATTCAAAGTGGATAGGAATGATTCAAAATGGATAGTGGATAGGTGATTCAACCAGGGCCCGATGAAGTTGAGTTTGAAAGTTGATAGATAGTTAATGAAATTTCCAGGAAAGTGAAAGTTGAGAAAAAAGTGGGGTGAAGAAGGTTACAGTAAGCGGATCAAATTTCATTCATATGACTTTTTTCATAACTTCAAAAGGGTTTTGAGGTTTGGGTAGAGAAGTGGGATTGTAGACGTGCGGAATGCACATAATCACTGAACGCCTGCGTCGCACCCTAATGGAGCACCTACCCATACTATCAGACATCCACCCCACCGAGTTTCGCCAACTAAGAGCGACACTCTCCTTGGCTTACCGTAGATTTCTAGATCCTGATCATATCCTGCATGACTTTTTAAGTGAGTCCTCAGATGCTCGCTATGCGAGACTAAGATCTAAACACCCGATTATGCCGGCTGCACGGAATGTTTTAAACAACATTGCCAAACTTGGCATACGCGCTTTTCAGTGAACGAATTATAGATGGAACGCGGAGTATTGCGAGAATACATTCAGGTTCCGTGTTTTCATACCCAGAATCAGTGCCAGGCCTGTTGGAATGAGCTTGCCTCGAACAGCTTGGGTCAAGCTCAATCGCCTGCAAACTGGTGTTGTGCAAATTCCACTCGTCCATGCACAAGTGGAGTCTTGCTCTTTTATTGAATTGCGATTGCGGTGCCTCTTAACAAACCGCAGACAATCGTCCTAATAGCGTGCCACATGCATCGGGCACCTCATGGAGCACGAGGTCTGACGGCTTTGGATGACGAAACCCGATGCTGGCTTAACACCATTATTGCCAGCATCTGATCTGGGCAATAGAACAGTATGAGGTTGTAAAAGGATAAACCCTTTGCACCAGCCCTGTTTGTGTCTGACCTGGAGTGAATGCCCTCCCAAACGACGACGACGACGACCAGAGCAAAAATGCATTTAATCTTGATGTACTAACCTTAAACAATTTTTTTAAAATAAGCAAGTTGAAAGTAATATTTATTACGTCGTCACCGTCAGAACCGTAATTTTTAAATAGAAAATCGAATCCGTGAGAACGACTGACTGACGCAACAATATTAACACAATTATGTAAAAAATTAGCCAACTATCAATATAATTATGTAAAAAAGCGCCTCGCAGGGTAAGTAATTTGGACAAGTACGCTTACAAATAACAAAACAATGGCCAATATTGCTACTTGTTAATTATCTTGGTTTTGTTAATTTAAATATAAACACAGAAAATCGAGCTGTTTAATTTTCGCAACTGTCAAAACTACTTGAGTAAAAATTATTTTAAAACTCTTTTTTTTTTCTGGTGAAATCAATTTAATTAACTTCATTCTAATAAAGAATTATTTTTTTAACTATCAAAGCAAAGTGAAAATAGTTGAAATATTATTTGGAATTCAAAATAACAACTTTGATTTTTAATATTTTTATTCGAAAAAAATCTAAAATCATATCTGTAAAATAAAAAAAAGGTTCAAAGAACGTTTGTAAAGGACGAAAATAGTGAAAAAAACAAACCACGAACAAGATAAAATCAATATAAAAGCTTTTGTCTTCGACACAGAAAATAAAACACTCCCAAGATCAAACCGATTTTGTTTATGCTAATTAACCCGGCATATTATTATTTGTAAAGCGTATTTCAACAAAGAGTACGTTGAAGTTTACCTTTCTTGACCAGCTGTATCCCACATATGAAACTTGAATAAAGTTCCGTTAGAAGCGGTACAGTTTCTTGAAAGAAAAGCCGCACCAAGTGTTGTAATCTTTTCATCTTGATAAGTGTCTTCAACATATCTTGTGGCAATGCTTGTTTTACCTACATCAGTCGCACCCAAGACACATATTTTTATCATAGTACAATTAGACATGTTGATCTAAATCTACAACGAATTTGGCAACGCCATAAATTTAGGTCAAGTAACAAAAAATTATATAATTTTACATTTATCCAAAAGTTATCCCGATTCTAATTACAGTAACATTATTTTTATTTAGTTTTTTTATTCAAATCCAAGACTGACTTAAGCAACGTTATTTAAGGAGTTGAAACTTTGTCCAAGTGAAATTACTTAGCGTAATGTCAAAATTATTGCATATTAAGGCCCGTTTCCACTACGAGCGTGGAAAAGAGGATTCTTTGTTTCTTTTATTCATCTTTGATTGAAGCGAGCGGTTAAAATTGAAGCGAGCGCAAAAAAAATAAATAAAACAAAGAAAGAATGCTCTTTTCCACGCTTGTAGTGGAAACGGGCCTTTACATAAAAAAGCGACTTTTTAAAACAATACAATATCATAAATAGAGGTAATTTAGCTTTATTGAAAAGTAATTGAGACATATTTGATTTGAAATTTTATGTTTGATTACTTGTATTGACTATTGTGCCAAAACTTTTAAACTTCTTTAAAAATTGTCTGGAATTTTTTTCCTGAAATCATTCGACATTTCTGTACAAATTAATTTTAATCAACGATAAAATAAATTGGCATACAAAAAATGCAATCAAACAACAATCAATGTTGAAATTTTCTGGAGATAAGATGTCTAACGTCAATGTGTTCAAATTCGACTACTTACAAGGACAAAAAATATTAATAAGTTGAAAATTGTGTTCCACTTTTGATTTATAATGAGAGCTGTTTTATTCGAAAAACAACTAAACTTGTTGTTTCGATTAAGTTGTAATTTTATTCGTTCAAACACTACAAACACAAATTAGGAATGTTTTTGCTTAAATTTTTAAAGCAGTTGTCACGTTCGTAAACTTAAATTGTTTTAAAAAAATAGATAAAAATATAGAAAATAAATTGATTTTGTTTTTCCGTGAATCATTTGAACAATTTCTTTAAGACGACGGACAAAACAAAAACAAATACTTGAGACTAAAAATCTATACCTCTACAATCTTAATCCTATTAGATGTGGGCCTTATATGAGACAAAAAAAATGTAGATAAGTGAAGACCTATCAAGCTATGATCGAAAAAGGCATTTGCAAAAATTCAGTTTAAAAATAATACAAAATACAATGCCAACTACTTTTCCTTTTCACAAAATTGTAGTACAGATGTCCTATTTTTGTTTAACTTTAATTATAGCGAGAAAACATTTTGCGCTTGGTTTTTGGTCAATTTCAATCATTTTGATATTTTCTTAATAAGATTGCCTAAAGATGATGATTAAATAAGATTAGCATGTTTGAAAAGAAAGTCAAATACCTTGGCACCTGACATCAAAGTGTACTGTGTTAGCCAGTGGTTCTCGGAAGATTTAGAACTTTTCGCACCGCGGCACATTTGGACCAATGTACAGATTGAGTCTCCAACACTTTCTTTTACCTGAGGCATCATAGCGTATTTTATAAAAACTTTGAATTTCAATGCAACTTTCTACAAATAAAGTGAAGAATTTTTTTATTGGTCTGTATTAACGGTTTGTTTCTATGTGAAGTATCCAAGTTTTGCATGTTGTGTACGAAACCATCCTGATCACCAAAACTTTAGGCAATAGAAACCACATTAAATTTTTCAGCTTTTTGGTCGCTGCTTCAAAAAAGCATATTTTTTTTTGTTTTGTTTTAAAGAATATGTTTACGTTACTGTTGCAGGTCAATGGATAAAGGCTTTTTAAGTTTCGCAAGATACTCAAAAACTTTTCGAGGCCCAGTAGTGTACCGCGGCACACAGTTTGAAAATCACTGGTGTAGGTCTATATTCTAGACATAATCTGTGATATATAGAAGTCTAGTGTATTTGAAAGTTACCGAATCATTAACACACACCTTGTTAAAAATAAAAAATAAATTGTGCATTAAATTAGAGAAATACAGAAGTATTATTTTTCAGCGATACAGTTCGTATGTTGATCCGGTTTAAATCAAAATGACTGGATGTTTCCTCAACTTGTTTTTGAACAAATTTTATGGTTTTTCAAGAGCAAACTATGACAGTTTTCACAAAAATAGTTAGTTTGTTCGTATGCAAAGATATTCGCAGTCTATTTCCGCTTTTTCTTTGATTTTAAACTTAAAAATAATTGGTATACTTTAATTATTATGAGGAAGTTTCATTGAAAACTTTTCTAATTTCATTTACCATTTTACTGAGTAATTAATAATTTTGAAAATTGCACAAAAATTATTTTTCCTTTAAGACAAAGAGCAATAACGACGAAAAAAACTTTTTTCTGTTGATTTTGGGTTTTGTGATCGTAATTTGATTGTGTCTGTTCGTGTCATTTTTCCACGACCCGTTGTACCAAGTTTTTTTTCTAAACGATCCGCTATATCATGAAAAAGCTTTTGAATATTTTCTCCAGTCTTTGCACTTGTTTCAAAAAAAATGGCGCCAATCTTTTGAGCATAATCGCTTCCTTCTCTTTTTTCAACTTCCCGTTCCATTGATGCCAGATCCAGTTTGTTTCCAACTAACACAAAGAGTGCATCGTTTTGAACTTTACCTTTGACCTCCTTTACCCAATCTTTTGCTCCGTACAAAAACGAGTTGCGGTCGGTCACATCATAGACGATGATAATAACAGAAGCACCTCGGTAGTACAGGGGTACTAACGTTTTGTATCTAAAAAAGATCATAAAAAAGACTATCATTTTAGATAAATTTAAAATCAAAATAGTTTTAATTAAAAATTTGTTTTACTTTTCATTCTTTAAACAACTGCTTTTTGATTTGTGGTTTCATCAAAGGACATTGAAAAATTAGAACTTTAACTCAACTAAATTTAAAGTTTTCGTTTAGTTGGACTTTTACTTTCTTTACAGGTTACACTTTTTCGAAAGTACAGGGACTATTTACACTGACGTTTTAAGTGCAAAAACATATTTTGTTAATTCGCTCCGTATTAATTCACAATATCTGTTTTTATAAGTACTAGCAATTGTTTTCGAACTGATTGTGAATAAAAATTAAATAAATTAAATTAAATTAGTGTATGAAGGTACTTAAACTTTTTTTAAAATTAAGCTAAATCTTAGCAAAGTTGTTGTTTTAAACCTTTTTTGTATACATCGATATCTAGATCAAAAAACAGCGGTTTGACAAGTTTAACAATAACAAACATTAAATATAAAGATTATTTAAATTTGATGAAGTCAATAACATAAACCACACTTCTTATTTTCCATTAAACTTTTTTTACAATCAAAACCCATAAAATTATTTTACGGCAACCCAACGATCAATCATAAAACAAATGGTCAAGCTGAAAATTTTTGTTATTTTGTTAAATTTAAATATTTATAATAAACACAAGGTCGTCCAGTAGACCGAGTAAGTACAAAGATCATTTTAGTGGTGAACGCTCTAAATAAAATCATTTGTGTGTCCCCTACGAGAAAGCACATTACAGCAATTTTTTTGTTTGGCGGTTTTAGAAAATAACTAAATGAAAATTAAAAAATCTAACGTAAAACTTTAACCGGAGGACACTATCTTGACATCTACGAAAACAGTTCAAGTCCAAGGTTTAACGCCTCTAAAGTTGTCCAGCAAGTCGGGAAGATCACTTAAGATAAATGACGATGAAACAAACTAATGCAAAAGTTAGTCGCAAAATTTCTTTGTTGCCGCTTGGTAGATGATTATGTAGTGTTTGTTTGTATGTTTTACATTGATATCGATGACGTAATTACAGCAGTTCTTGAATATCCAGAGATGATATATATTGATTTGGCTTGCACTAAATTTGGCTTCGTTCAATAGCGGTTGATTTGACGGGTAATGTAAAATTACGCTAAGATTAAAAATGTAAAGAAAAATTTATTTCCTTTTATAACACGTGATAATGTTGAGCTGCTACCTGGATAAAAAATATTTGATTACATTAAGTTTTAAACTATTCAAAGTTTTGTGTTATGCTTGTGTTTTTGTAATGATAGAGACTAAGTTGGTCTAAATCAGGGGTGGGCAAACTTTTTAGCTCGCGGGCCGCATTTGGATGTTGAATTTGTTCGCGGGCCGCACTATAGTGATCTCTAAAAAAAGTTTTTACTTTGATTCTGACTCGGATTTTTAAATTTTTGAGCTCAAAATGAAACGATCTATTAAAAATAAAGATTTTACTTTGATTCTGCATCCGATTTCTGAATTTTAAAGTCTAAAATGAAGTGACCTCTAAAAAAAGGTCTTCACTTTGATTCTGCCTCGGATTTCTTGGTTTTCTAAAAATCAGCAACGATCAAAAATTTGGTTGAAGACAAAAAACAATTAATAACTTTTTTGAAGTATTTGTTTAAAGCCTTCGCGGGCCGCACAAAAGGTCGTTGCGGGCCGTAGTTTGCCCACCCCTGGTCTAAATGGTGCCTCCTGGTCACATGAGCTCCGCTAAACGATTTAAAACAATCTTGTCTTGTCGATTTAAATTTTTCTTGATCAATTATGACAAACTTTAACAGCTTTTTCACCCACCAGTTTTGCATATTTAGTCAAACCTATTTTTGACGATCGATTTAAAACAAAGACTTTTTTCTTGATCGTTTTTCTTGGTTTTCTTGGTCTAGACTTTGTACTTGTTTTTTAGCATAGATGTAATTAAAACTCACTTTTTATCATCGATGAAAAGTTAAGAACTTTTTTCCAATCAACTATGAGCTATTCAGACAGTTTTCAAACTTTTGCGGTTGCAAGTTGTGATGTTATTCAAAATTGCCTTGCAGTAGTAAAAAACTTGGACTACTACAGTGTCATAATATACCCCATTACCAATGTTGACATGAGTTAACCTTTCTGGTTTTGTTAGTTTAAATATAAACGCAAAAATATCGTAAGTTTCACGATTACTTCAATTAAAAGTTATTTTTAAAGTTTATTTATTATCTAATGAAATCAATTCAATTAAAATCGTTTGAAAAATTTTTTTTAACTTTTAAGTAAAGTGAGCAATTAGTAAAACTCAAAGTACTCAAAGTACAGACTTCAATGTCAATGTTTTTTTATCCGAAAAAAAAATTAAAAATCATAGTTTTGTTGTCAAAATCCCTGTATTAAAAGCTTTTTTTGACAGCTGCTGCAAAAAAAAAACTTCGTGTTGATGTCAAGGCAGCTACTAATTAAAAAAAAAGTTTAATCTGATGTTTTTGGAAGGCAAAAATAATGAAAAAGCTGATCCATAAGGAAGATAAGGTCACACAAAAATTTTGTTATTCAAAAACACTCAAAGAAAAACATTTTCAAGATCAAATTAATCTTATTTATGAAATCAATTCACCGTATTATTACTTGTAAAGCACATTTCACCAAAGAATACTTTGAAGTTACCTTTCTTGACCAGCTGTGTCCCAAATTTGAAATTTAAATAAAGTTCCGTTAGAGGCGGTACAGTTTCGTGAAAGAAAAGCCACACCGATTGTGTTACTCTTTTTATCATCATAAGTGTCTTCAACATATCTCACAGAAACGCATGTTTTACCTACATCAGACACCCCCAATACACATATTTTTACCACAGTACGATTGGACATGTTGATCTAAACCAATAAGAAAATTGGAAATACCATCTGTAGGTGAGGTAATAACAAAGTAAAATAAAAAATAATTTGAATAAGTACATTCAGATGAAATTTTTTTGTTAAACACCACTTCAAAATGTTTTGCCTTATATATCGGTATGTATTTCAGCGTGTCGGAGTAGTTGCAAGTTTTTCTTTCGGTATTACACTCAACTATTTTCTCTCGATCTCTGGGTAGGTTATTCCGAGTAGTTTTTAAGACGTTAAGGTTCTTTGCTACCTCGACATATTAACATTTTTTTGGTTTAACTTTTAAGCAATTTTGCCTTTTTTTAGGCAATTAACTTACGCACTTAAACATTCTGTTTGACATTGATTTTTTAAAAAAACTTTTTTATGACCATAATTCTGAAATGAATAACCAAAAAGGGCAATTCCAGTTTGAACCGTTAACAGGAAAACTGTTTTCTAACCTTAAACTCAATGTTACTATACTCTGTTTAAACTCTTCCATTTTAAATTTTTATCAACTTAAAAATTTTCCATGGTCTTTTGGTGGGTAGTTAAAAAGCATCTCACAATCCACTCATTGTGATGGTGGAACAAGATTTCTGCAAAGACTATTAATCCGATAATAAACCTTTGTTTGTATGAGATCTCACTTGTGTAAAACTAAAATTAGCCGCTAAAACTACGTAAATCAGTCCATGCTGCAATGATCAACAAAACTGTAAATACAGCTTCAACGTTTGAATAGCATCTGCAAATTACGTATTCGTTAAACAGGAAGATTTTCCGAAGATATAAAAAGGTGACTAATTGAATGAATTACAAATCAGACAAGTTGGAATATACACAAACGATAAAAATTTTTGCTGGGACCAGAAAAAAAAACAGCGGGACGATTTAGACAAATTTTCAGCACTTCCGAAGTGCGCAGTCTCGGCAGAATAGCTCAGTATGACAGCACTGTAAATCGTGAGTAGAAGGGTGCGAGTTCGATACTTAGTCTACCGCAGTGATAGCTGTCGGGCTTATAAAACGGCACTTTATGACAAACACTTCAATGAGCTAGCACTGCTTAGCTATAATGGTGACTCCGGTTAAAACAAAAAGCATCAACTAGGCCAATACGCCCGTACAAGAACGAGGACATCATCTATTGTTTTCTTTGATACCAAGGAAGAGCTGTTGCTGGATTGACTTTGTTTCTCATGTGCTTTGACGGCATTATGCCATAGCGTTTATTCCTAGATTCACAACTTTTAAACAAAGTATTGTGTTTTATTGCACTTCCCACTTTAAATCGCATCTCCGTGAATGAATTTTTTGGCAATTTTATTGACTGCAATACGCAATTTTTGCCAACATAGCTCTACTGAACTCTAAATCAAAATTTCCCTTATAAAGTTTTTAAACTGAATTTTAAAAACTTCTAAAGTTTCGGAGCATAAAATTGGAAACGTAGCAAAATTTAAACCTTTACTAAGTACTTTCTTTTCAGAATCTGTGACGAAGCGAGCAGATAAATTGCGAATAGTGCTAATATTTTCTTAGTATATTTCTGAACTATATAAACCTAAATTCCGGAGTTTCTTTTGGTGTGTTAGCAAAGGGTTTAGATCAGTGGTTCTTAACCTTAGCTAAACTCCAGAACCCCCTACATTATTCTGCAAGCTTTCGTTGAACCCTAAATTTTTGCTCAGTCACATAAACAAAAATCAACTACATTTAATTGTAATACATTTCTATATCAATGCGACTTCTGTTGTTGTTTTTCGGAGACTAATTGTAAAATTCGAGACTTTGTCTCGGAAATAGCAATTCTCTGTCATTTTCGCATGGAAGCCTGTTTTGCTTTTTTGCTTCAAAATCCAATAGAATAGAAAACGCATGCTCTCATAAATAAGTGGTGACAAATGGCATGAGAACCTCAACGGAAACTTTAGCAATAAGAGGATAACTTTCGATTTGTTGGCTCCAAAACGTTTGAAGATTTGTTGTGTTGAAGCCACGTTTTTAACCTCGCTTTCTTGAAGCTCAAAAATGTCATCTGTGCATATACTGTTTATATCTGCTGTTGTAGTATCATAAGAAAATGGTTGACGTACCCATGCAAGATATTGCATTTGTTAAGGAAAGTAGTTTTTAAATGATCTTTGCAATTTCTGCAAATGCTCATTAAATACTGGCAGAAGCCCCCGAAGTTCATTACAACTTACTTTGTCATTAATTGCAGAACCGTTACTGACTAACTCGTCCAAAAGTGGAAATTTAGCAAAGTTGTTATTTTCCAATCGCTGTCGCCATAGCTTCAATTTCCTCTAAAAAGCACTCATTTTTTCTTCAGCTTTTATTACATTTTTATCACCTCCTTGTATTTGGAAACTCAACTGATTAAAGGCACCAAAGATGTCAGCCAAAAACGCGAAAGTAAGGATAAAACTTGAGTCTTCAAAGTGTTTTCAATGCCGATGGTTGTGACTTTTCAAAAACTTCAATAATTCTGTAAGCAAAGCAAAAACGCGATTCATCACTTTCCCCCGCGACAGCCATCGTACTTCAGTGTAATACAAAAGGACTTTGAATTTTGAGTCCATTTCTTTGCACAGCTGCATAAAAATGCAATGATTCAAAGCCCGACCCCTCACAAAATTAACCGTTTTAACAACAATTTTGAGAACATCAGCGAGTGATGAAGGTAGCATTTTAGATACAAGTGCGTCTTTGTGCAACATGCAATGTGTGAATGCAATATGTGGAGCAACACTTTTGATCAAACCTTTTAAACCAGACTTGCACCCTATCATCGCAGGAGCCCCATCAGTGCACACGGCAGAAACCATATTCCAAGAAAGACCATTGCTTGTAAAGAAGTCATCCAAAATATTTTTCACATCGATGGCCTTTGCAGCTGTTATAAGTTATTTGCGAAAGAGAAACTCTTCTTTAATTTCTTGTCCTTTAACGTAATGTACAAATGCGATAAGTTGGTTTAGATTAGCAACATCGGTGGTTTCCATCAAGTTGTATGATGAACTTTGTTGGGCTAGCCTTCGAATCTACTATTACCTGATTGAGATTGTCCTCACCGATGTCGTTTATTTGGCTTTTAACAACGTCATTTGAGAGTGGTATTAAAGATAGCTTGTTTTCAGCTTCTTTTCCCATCATAATCTTGGCCAACTGCATTGCACCTGGCTTGACAAGTGTCTTACCAATGATATGCGATTTTCCCTGTTTTGCAATTAGGTATGCCACTTCATACGACGCCGTGAGCATCGGTTTATCCACTGTAACAAAACCGTAAGGTATAATGGTAGCATTTTCATCAAATCTCGCCCTCTTCTGCTTGAATTGAGTAAGTGTGGCGTCCTTATATTTCCCTGTACCCTGAACTTTTGTAAAATGTTCTCGTAATTTAGCTGGTGCTAGGCTGGAATTGCTCAACTTAACATTGCAAAGCATGCATTGAGGGCATTTGAGTTCCATCACTTTTTGTTGCATAAGTGAAGCCGTACTGCGCATAATTCTTTGACCACTTCTTTTTTTGGCAGGCACATAAAGTAAAGTTACAGATAGACTTGAAATAACAAAAATATTTTTTTAATATTTTTTAGACCTAAAATAATTATTAATTATGATTCTTAATTCTGAAACAATTAAATATATTTTTTAGACCTAATATAATTCTTAAATTATGATTCTCAATAATCCTAAAATAATTCACAGCTTAGTTTCTTCTCGTTTTGAATGATGATGAAAACAGTAACAATTATTAAGCCATTTCAGATGTACTTATTGACCTAATTCAACTCCAACAACTACATTACAACTTATCCTGGAAGGTGATAAACTTTATAAAGCACATTTCAATTATATTTTGCCGGTTGCTACACTATAATTTTCACTGCTTTAATCGGCAAAATAACTAAATCTTCTTCAATTTTGCTACCGACGCCTTTAAACTTAAAGGCACGTTTGGATAACTTGTCTACTGTAAAGACAATGAGAATAATGACCTTTGTGAACGATGATAGACAATCAAGTGTTATACGGCTGCATACCACGGATTCAGTATCGATATTAAAAGTATACCAACGGTCAGTGTCAAACTAATCTATTTTCTTTGTTGTTTTTGGTAGGAACTAACTTTAGGCGAGGCAAAATTTTCAAAAAATAATCTTTTAGAGGACGTTCGCTCCGAACCCCTGAACCAGCTTTGTCGAACCCTGGTTAAGAACCATTGGTTTAGATTTTGCTAAATAAACCAAAAGAAACTCTGGAATTTAGGTTTAGATATTTTAGAAATGTACTAAGAAAATACTGGCACTATTCGCAATTTATCTGTTCGCTTCGTCGCAGACTCTGAAAAGAAACAACTTAGTCTTTAAAGCTTCAAGCTAACCTTAAAGATTTTTAGATTAGTCTGAATAAAAACTTTAATAAACACTGTTTAATATAAAACAAATTTATATAAGATATTTCATCAGCACCAGACTCGAGTTTTGCTCTCTTGTTAGAGCTCGTCGGTGATGCTTATCTCACTGCAATTCAAACTGATTGGATGTAGTCCTCCACGCAGAAGACAACATCACTAGATCACACAAGCCGGACAAAAACTCAACTATAAGCAGCTCAGAAGGTGTTTTCGGCTTTTCCTTGCGCGGTAAAGCTTTTTGTTTTTGCTCTTTTTTTAAAGTTTAATGTGGAAAATGAATTAAAATTTTTTGTTTTTCACAACAAAATTGAATTATTTTTGAAGTTTATTGCAATAACGAATTTGGCTCCAGCAAGCAAATCACTCACAAAAAAAATTGACAATTAAAATTACAACTCGTAATTAAAAACAACCAATGGTATTGACGGAACCATAAACTGTTTCAATTTTGATAGTCTTTAAAAAGACTGTTATATTTAGAATTCTTTCGCCCATCTCCCGTCAGAAGAAATCGTTGGCAATGACAAATTGCTGGAAAATGTGGTTTATATAGAGTTAGATGCTTTCCAATCCCATGTAAACCACGTCTTCTTACAATTTGTCATTGCCAACAGTTTGTTCTGACGGGAGTTGGGCGAAAGAATTCAAATGAAACAGTCTTTTTAAAGACTACCAAAATTGAAAGAATTTATGGTTTCGTCAATATCACTGATTTTTTTAAAAGTTCTGTACAACCAAGAATTTATTCAAATACGTAATTAATAAAAACTCAAATTAAATTGATACGCAACAAATGTTTACATGCTCTAACAACTTGAATTTTTAGCATTCATCAAATCAAGTCAACATCGTCTTTTTCAGCAACCATGGGTTTTTACAGAGTAAAGTTGTGCCACTGTTTCCTTGATGCACGTTTAAACATACGAGTATATTGCCGCTGATTTCTTTTTTTCAACCACAAATATGAATCAATGTTTGTCGTTTAATCCGTAAAAAATAAAAACTGTTGATTTTCGCAACAACTATCCGAAAGAAATTTTGCTTTGGATTTTCTTTGTATTATACTGACAACTCACTGACCTTCTTCTTTCTGTTATAGCCTACTCGATTTTAACGATATCTTTGTCATTTTCAACATGACAAACTTCCCGCCTCCAGCTCAATCTCTTGTCTTTTTACTCAACGCTACCTTCACCAATCCAAGCAATCTAGTTAATTTCACAACTAACCTGCTAATTTTTGTTGATATTCTTTTTTCAGATTTTGCTTAGAAACTTCATTCTAATTTTGTTAATTTTTGATATTTTTAAAAAATCTTTATTTTGGTCAAAAGTTTTTTTTTAATCTTTTTGCCGAAAATTTGATTGTTTTTAAACTATCAATTGGTGTAACATGTAAAATTGTGGCCGTTTTTTTCATGGCTACATTTTAAACAAAAAATTATCTTTAAAATGTTGAAAGAGCTTTGCTCTGTGTAGTTGCATCAATAAATAATCCGTGCCAAAACTCTGTTTAACTGGAGCAAAAAAGGCTGGAACGAATAAGGCATGGTTTAAAAATTTGAAAAAAACAAGATATTTATTAAATTTTTTCTGTCAAAAGTCTAAAATGTTTGAAGACAGATCATCGTCAAACTTCGTTGAAATTTTTGATTACCTCAGCTCTCTATATTGGCTTGTTGTAGTTATTAGATTCGTTGGTTGTTTTTTGCTTACAAACAGTACAATTTGTCTAATTTGTCATCTTCAAATGATTAGAATAATTACAAACAAATTATGAAGACTGAAAAGTTTAAAACGAGTAGCAGGTTTTCTTTTCGATATTACACCATTTTTCTTTTTTCCTAATTTTCGACCTGATTATTCAGAGTGCTTCCTAGGATATTAAAGTCCTTTAATTGCTGCAACGAAATATTAACATTTTTATGGTTTAACTTTCAAAAAATTCGCTTTTTTTAAGCAATTAGCTTATGGATCTTTTGTTTGACATTAATTTTTTTGTGACTTTTCTAAGACAATAATTCTGAAACGAAAAACCAAAAAGTGCAATTTCGTTTTGCACTGTCAACTTAACTTTTTTAACGTTTAACCTTAATCAACCTCAATTTTTAACGCTTAACCTTTTTAACGTTTAACTGTACTATGTTTAGACTTTTCCTTCAACCTATAACAAACTTGAACACTTTTAGATGTTTTTTCGGTGGATAATTACACAACGAATCTCACACTCCGTCTTTTGTGCTGCTGAAACGAGATTTCTGCATAGACTATTTGTCAGATAATAACCTTTTGTTCGTTTGGGATATTATGCGTGTAAAACTATCACTAGCTTCTTAACTGCGTGAATCAGTCCGTGCTGCAATGATTAATAAAGCTGTGAAGACTATTTGAAGGTTTGAATAAAATCTGCAAACTCCTTATTAGCTGAACAAAAGAACCTTCGGGGAAAAACGAGATAACTAGTTGAGCGAATGAACTACCTAGATACGTCATGTCAAACTCGTAAGCTTATGCGGGAGCCGTATTTATGGCATTTCATCAGTGAAAAATGCAATGCTTGCCGAAACTTCAAGCTTCGTGACTTGAAGTTTATTGTCACGATAGTCAAAAGGTCTCTTTGCTTATAAAAAAAAGTTTTATAAATAATAGCAATCAAAAGCCAACATTTTATCATTTAATTTTAATTTGCATTTTATCATTGATAAACTGTTGGCTTTTGGTTGCTATTATTTATAAACGGAGTATAAAAATCACCTCTCTTCCTAAAAAAAGTTTTGTTTTACAAGATTACCGTAAAACAACAATGCGATTTACAACAACAGCTTATCAATTTACTCGTTCAAATTTGTTTTTTCTAAGAATTTTTGTAGCCAACTAAACGCTTTAGCTAGAAAAAAAACCTTAAATTTTAACATCCAACGTGATCTTTACTTTAATCTGTAGAATGTAAAGGCCCGTTTCTATTACAAGCATGGAATGGAGCATTCTTTATTTGTTTTATTGATTTTGTTACTTCTTTTCGCGCTAAAGCGCTAAGCAGGGCCGTAACTTTGTCAATTGAGACCTCGCTGCAAACATCCATTAAGAAGAGCCCAATTTTTTTTAGGCATAATATTCAATTGGTCTACTTTTCTCAAAACAAGAATCATTGTGTTTGTTTTTGTTTTTTCGACGATTTGGTGCTATAAAATACTTTTCAATTGAGTCATTTGCTAATAAGCAAAATCACAAAATGTTTTATTCCGAAGAAATCCGAGGCATGGAACTCAAAGCTGCGGGAAACTTTTGCAATTAATAATACAGCAAACTTATTGCGTCAAACTTCTTCCGAGTTGAGCGTTGTCTTGAATAGCAGTTTACAAAAGTTTATGGGCAGAAATTAAGTCAATTGGCTTACACTGCATAGCTTTCGAAGGAATATTGAGTATTGACGAACTGGAAAATCTTTTACTGGACAACCAGCATAAACACAGAGTCAAAGTTTTCCATCTGTCTCTTTATAGTTATAGTTCCATCTCTTTCTTTTGAGTTTGTGCTGGTAAGTATAATGTGTGATTCAAGCATTTCATAACGTCATAAAATCTATCTTTCAAAGCATAGACAGCATCATACCGACCAGACCACCGAGTTGAATTTAACGCTTTTAATGTAGGATTTGAGAAAAAACAATCATGGAATTCTGAAGCTTTTCCCACCTTACAAATGCTTGGTTCGAAAAGATTATAAACTGACTCAATGGTGTCGTAAAATTGAGCAGTCTCACTCAAAGTTTCCATGGCAACTTTTAACACAAATTTTAAATTGTGCAAAGCACAATGTGGACTCACATATGGAACTTCTTTTGCAAACCGGAATACTTTCACCTCATCCGTGCAGCGCCACCATATCTTTGTCCGTGGCAGTTTTTTAAGTCAAGCTCTTTCTGCTGAATGGAATCCGTTATTAGTTTGTGCAAATTCGATTGCAGCTGAATCATTATCAAGATTCACTAAAGCTTCACGGGCATTGCTATAACTTTCTTGAACACAATTTATAAAAATGGTTTCTATCCTATGACCGTTTTGCACACCAGTATAATTGTCATCGTCACTAACACAACTCACCGAAGCTAGTTGCTAAACCATGTTATACTCGGATATTTCTGGTTGAATTAGACATGAACTCAATCGCTGTCAGTTTCTGGCTGCCCCAGCTACGTTTCTCCTTTTAGCTAATCTCTTTTTTTGCTCTGCTTTGATAAGTTTTTTTCATACTAAATTGCAGCCAACTAGAGTTTCATAATGAGGTAACTTAAAACCTAAAACGTTCAATAAAATTTTGACAACACTTAGTAAAGTATATAAATTCTAAAATCATTTAACTTTAAAAATTAATTGGCATGTTTATTATACACGCAAACAAAGTGAGTATCGAACAGATCTTCAGCATCACGATAGATTTGTAGTCAGGCGCATTGACGTCTTGCTAGCATAACCTAAATACGTATAATGGCAGACTGCCGGCCTTAAACGATTCAAATACTGTAAATGGAAATATCCTGCGAAGGCTTGAGGCTAGAGCTTTACTTTTTGGTTTTCGCCTATTGTACTAGCTATATCTTAGTCGTCACTATTACTGTAGTTTTCCTGTTTCCTGACGTTTGCTTGTGCGAGCTTGTGGTTCTACCTACGCTGCTGTCAAATTCGAAATGAAAGCGTGCGTATTCCAACAATTGAAATTTTTAGATTGTAACTATTTCCTCACAAAAAAATAATACGATCTAATTGCCAAGGATGAAAATGATTTAGATAGAGAGTATACTTTAAAATAAGCCGCTTAAAGATGAGAAGCACCAGACTCGAGTTTCGCTCTTGTTAGAGTTCGTCAGTGATGCTTATCTTACTGCGAATCGAACCGAGTACCTGTAGTCTTCCACGCAGTGAGATATTTTAGGTACTCGGTTCGATTTGCAGTGAGACAAGCATCACTGACGAGCTCTAACAAGAGCGAAGCTCGAGTCTGGTGCTTCTCGTCTTTAAGCGGTTTGTTTTAAATTAATTCTAAATCCTCATTATTCTTCAAATATAAAAAAGAGTATTCTTTTTTCAACCATACCACAATTATATACAGCAACAATACATTCATTCCAAAATAAAACAAAAAGAAACCATGAACGTTTTTGGTCTATATAAGCTCTCTTCAGATGAATAAAATGTTAAGAAATTTGGCTTCTAATTTAAAGATCGAGGTCAATGACTTGATTACGTAATTGTTTATCAAATTTGTCATTGAACAAATGTAATATCATCGTAGCCCTGGTGCTAAGTGAAGCAAAAAAATCAATAAAAAAACAAAGAATACTCCATTCCACGCCCGTAATGGAAACGAGCCCTTAGTGATGGTGACGCTGAGTAAAAAGACAAGAGATTGAGCTGGAGGCGGGAAGTTTGTCATGTTGAAAATGACAAAGATATCGTTAAAATCGAGTATAACAGAAAGAAGAAGGTCAGTGAGTTGTCAGTATGATACAAAGAAAATCCAAAGCAAAATTTCTTTCGGATAGTTGTTGCGAAAATCAACAGTTTTTATTTTTCACGGATTAAACGACAAACATTGATTCACATTTGTGGTTGAAAAAAAGAAATGGGCGGCAATATACTTTGTCGGCAGCGTGGTCGAGTGGTCAAAGCGCCGGGCTCATGACCAACACGGTCTCGGTTTAAAATCCACTCGTGCCATTCTGTTGTGTCCTTGGGAAAGACACTTTCGGCACATTCCCCTGCTTGGTGGTCCTGGCAAGCAGTTCTAAATTATAGTCATATTTCATTATTTCTATTAAATTACAAGCGGACAGCAATATCTTGGTATCTCCGGAAGCACGTCGGGGTAATTGCCTACCCTATGCATTAGCGCCTCCATCGCTTTCCTGCGAGTCAGGAGGAGAAATATAGAGATAAAAATGAATAAAATACTCGTATGTTTAAACGTGCGTCAAGGAAACAGTGGCACAACTTTACTCTGTAAAAACCCATGGTTGCTGAAAAAGACGATGTTGACTTGATTTGATGAATGCTAAAAATTCAAGTTGTTAGAGCATGTAAACATTTGTTGCGTATCAATTTAATTTGAGTTTTTATTAATTACGTATTTGAATAAATTCTTGGTTGTACAGAACTTTTAAAAAAATCAGTGATATTGACGAAACCATAAATTCTTTCAATTTTGGTAGTCTTTAAAAAGACTGTTTCATTTGAATTCTCTCGCCCAACTCCCGTCAGAACAAACTGTTGGCAATGACAAATTGTAAGAAGACGTGGTTTACATGGGATTGGAAAGCATCTAACTCTATATAAACCACATTTTCCAGCAATTTGTCATTGCCAACGATTTCTTCTGACGGGAGATGGGCGAAAGAATTCTAAATATAACAGTCTTTTTAAAGACTATCAAAATTGAAACAGTTTATGGTTCCGTCAATACCATTGGTTGTTTTTAATTACGAGTTGTAATTTTAATTGTCAATTTTTTTTGTGAGTGATTTGCTTGCTGGAGCCAAATTCGTTATTGCAATAAACTTCAAAAATAATTCAATTTTGTTGTGAAGAATATAAATTGCAAAGTTAAACGATTTTGTTCCAAACACGCTATTTTCTGTTCGTAGTTTTAACCCCAAAAAGATGATTGAAGCTGAAAAATAAACGCAATAAGAAAAACTTCAATAAACTCGAGAAATATGGAAGATGAAAACACAAATAACGATTTTTCAATCTTGGTAAAATGACACCGGTGTGGGCCAGATTGCATCCTGTCCTGACTGAAAACTTTACAGAAAAATTTACTCTATAGCTCACGTTTGTTATCTTTGTTTGACTTTAAAAATAGTTTTATCGTTGCCACAATGCAAATTTCAAAAAAACTCGGTGCAGTGAACAACAACACGGTCGTTTTTGGTAAATTTTTTCATGACGATCTGTGTTACGGCAAGTATCTTTTAGGTTTTGAACCCGGGTTTGTTTCTGTCTTTCATTTACTTATATTTTTGTTTTGACATTAATTTGACCCGCTTCGTTATTTCACGGCGCTCGCTTGCTAATTTTCTGTTACCTTGAGCTGACCTTTTCTCCACGTTGACTGTAAAATTGTGAAGAGACGTCTCAGTTAGTTTCTTCAGCCTTTGAGTAGCGGTGGTGGAGTTGCTGTTTGTAATACTGTTAGATGCCGTTGGGAGTGCTGTTGGTGCTTTTGGGCTGTTTGTAATACTGTTTAGGGATATACTGTTTAATACTGTTAGTTTTTGTCGGTCTGCTCCGTGTCAATCTACAGTTGAAAAGCGTCCGTCCAATTTCGTCCATCTTATTCGTCCATCTTATTCGTCCATCTTTTTCGTCCGTCCATCTTATTTGTCCGTCCATCTTATTTGTACGTCCATTTTCGTCCGTCTTATTTCGCATCGTTTTTATATCTCATTAATTTTGTATTAATGAGATATAAAAACGACGCGAATTTTAATGACAATTGTAATAAAAAACATTTAAGCTTGCTGACCGTTAATATTTTTTAATGACAAAATTGTAACAAACGCGATATATTGATCAGAACAATTTTATTAAAACAAAATTAAGCATTTACCATGAGAAGAACTCTGTTTAATGTGACATTTGCTGCTGTCTTCTTGATATAATACGTAGTAAAAGTGGCTCTATACAAAGTTTTTAAAAGGCAAAATCAGGGGCGCCAGAAGCGACGGCGCACAAAGGGGCAAATAGTGTCCTTCAAATTCTCAGTACAAATACATTGGGTTCGATTTGTCTCTACACTCATATAAATTTGACCAAAATTAAATCTAACAAAGTTTTTAAAACAGCGATTTGACAACAGCAAACGAACAGTAAGTTAGCAAGGGCGCAAGATCGAGAAAAAAAAGCACTTTTTTGGTTGATAAGATACTCACAATAAATGTAAAATATAAAAACTTTTTGAATGTATACAAAAAACCGAAAATTCATTTGGTGAATAACTTGCCGTGAATAGGAGATGAACTTTCTTTTTTAGTCTTCAACTAACTTTTCAGGTCATGCATTTGCGTACCTGTTTGAAACATATTTGAAAACGAAAAAAAAGAATAGGTGGTAAAATGAGAGTGATTTTTCTAAATGTATTCAAGAAAACCGAAAGTTCATTAGGTAAACTAACTGCAGTGAATAGGGGATTTCCCTTTTTTGCAGTCTTTAACTAACTTTCCAGGTCATGCATTTGCGTACCTGTTCGAAATATAGTATATTTGAAAACAAAAAAAGAATAAATAAGTGACAACTTTCTTTTTTGTCTTCAACTGTATTTCGAACAGGTACGCTTTCGGTTTTCTTGTATACATGCAGAAAGATTTTTATATTTTGCATTTATTGTTAGAACCTTATCAATCAAATGAGGGCCTCTTTTTCTCGATTTTGCGCCCTTGCTAGTTATCGCACGATCATTGCTATCATAACAAAAGAAAGAGTGCAAATCAGAACGATGATCTTTTTTTAGTCTTCAATTATATTTCGATCACGAAACTTTTAATTTAGGACGATTCAAGTTAGTGTTAAACCTTAACTACTAGTTTTCCCGTCCAACCACAAAAAGTGCTTTTATTTTAAATTTTGACACCCCGCAAAAAATTTTTCCGGCGCCTCTGGGAGAAGTACAGTTTGAATATCCACGCCATTTTTCTCCTTGGTTTTGATAAGAGATAAAGCCAAAAAGCTTTTCTCACATAGATAAGCCGTAGAAAAAACCAGTAGCAGTTTAATTGCTTTGTTATTAAGTTGTATATATTTATTTTTAAGTGAAACCTAAAATTCTGAAGATGGTAAGTTTTCATGTTTAATCTTTAACTTGGTATTGTAAACGAGTTCAATCAGCGATTCTTTTTTAGCAGCGTTAAGATTACACAAATTTATGTCCTCTGTAAAGGAATTAACGATCCAAAAATTTCCCTTTTGAGAATCTTATTTTCGGAAAAATATTGGCAAAAATTAATGGCTAACCCTTTTAAGTGTTGATTTATGATAGCAAATAATTCTTTAGTGTCATCAGGTACTTGCCACAAAATCTTGCAAACTTGAAAACATATCAATGTCGCGTTTTTAAAAACATCTATTACAAAAAAATCAACTTCTTTTTAAAAGTTTTGTTGCACACTGTAAATATGTTGATGGAATAACCTTGAGGAGAACTACTACAATCATTCAAGAGGCTAAATAATATCTGCTAAGTATGCAAGTTTAGGTATCCAAATCTTTTTGGATCGAAGTTCTTTAATGGGGAATTTTCACTCACGTAAAAATTTATTTTGCTTCTTCCCTCAAATCAAAAAGACGTGCAATAACGCGTCCTCTCGAAAACCGCATCACTTCTACATGAAAGACGAGATGTAATGTTGTCACTCCCACCCTCGCACAGTGCCTCAAAAAGCCTCGCCTCAAATGCACGGTCACGATCACGAGTATAATTGATGACCTTAACTGCTCCGATCACAACGTCATTTAATTCAGGTGACAATTTCTGGGTAGCTAAATTTTCACAGTGTACTATGCATTGTGTAGCAGCAAGTTTTTGTTTGCAACTTCTATTATTTTTGCGCAGCAATACAGAGCAATACAGTTATTCCCAAATCGTATTGTGTTTGCCCAAATCATGATCTTGTAGCATTGCATTATAAATGAAATGTAAAAAAAAGACCTTTCCTTTCAATCAGTGTCCAATTTCTCAATTTTCGTCCTAATTTAAAGGTATGGACTAACTTAAAAAAGGAAAAATAACATCGCTTTGAAACTGTATTGAATGTCTGATTTAGGGGTTGACGATCGACTGTGATAGGATTGAGGTATTGATTGTTGATAGAGACGCTTACCTGTATAGTTCGTATCGCAGCATTTTCAAAAACAACAGAGTTTAGAATTGACCCATAAAATTTTTTTCTAAGAAGTTTAAGCAATTTTACGTAGACCTAAATTAAGTTTGAAATAAAATTTTAAAAAAAGATTAGTTTTTAGTTCATAAATATATTAAAATGTAGTTTTAAAAAAATGTTGTTTTTAAAGTTAATCTTTAGAAAAATGTAAAAACCTTTTAGAGTAAACTGATCATTTAAAGTAAATTGTTGTTACACTTGACTGAAAATCAAACTTGATGCTAAATTAAGTCAGTCTGTAAAAAATCTAGCCCAAATGTTTTGATCATATTAAAAACTTAATTCTAGAACTCTTTTTTGAAAAAAACAACTTTGGTTCATAAACTAACATTCAAATGAATTTTTAAGTTCAAATTTACATGTATATTTCAAATTTCGAAAATCAATTTTACATTGTCATATTCGTTTTTAAATGGGAAAAGTATTAAATTCAAAACAATTTAAAGAGTATTTTAATAAATTGAACAATAACTTGATCAAATATTTAATTTTAAACTGCGAGGTATTAAACTACTATAGTTACAATTTGGTGGGAATCAAATTTACCGAGTAAGGTCGGCAGCGTGGTCGAGTGGTCAGAGTGCTGTGGTTGTGATCGATAAGGTCTCAGTTCAAAACCTACCCATGCTATTCTGTTGTATCTTCGGGAAAGACACTTGTTTCGGGTTCAAACCGATGACGTTTCCTATTTTGAAGCGGTCTATAATTAGATTTCTAAATGGCTTGACTTGCGAGTGTAACCAATTTCTAACGGTAGATTAACTCTATACAGCGCACAATGAATTGTCACTTATCTGTCCTTTTGGCCCTTATGAACTTTCTCTTTTTAACTTTTTTTTAAAACTCACATATTAATTAACAAAGAACTCTTAAAATATAAATAGCGCACGCCAAAAAGAAAAACATTCATTTCATTTAAGTGGCCAAAGTATATCTAATTGCTTTGAACTTCGGAATCGCGATCGTCAACTTTAAAATTATTTGGCTCTCCACTTTCCTAAACTTCTGTAAGTAATTTTTATTCGGCTTGTATATAAACTCTCGCAGTAGCTATTTGCAGTGATTTACTTGTATATGTCATGGATAGAATTACAAGTACAAAATAGAAGTATTTGTCAATCAAGTTTAACGTGGAGAGAGAGTTTTGCGATAAATAATTTAAACCCGAAACAACACTTTACGCCACTTTCCTCTGCTTGGTGGTCTTGGCAAGCAGTTCTAAATTTTAGTCATATCTCTATTAAATTTCAAGCGGTCAGCAATATCTTGACATCTCCCAAAGCAGGTCGGAGTAATTGCCTATTCTATGTATTAGCGCCTCCGTTGCTTTCCTGCGAGCCAGGAGAATAAATATAGAGCGATTAAAAAAGGGAGAGATTTTTGTCAGTCTGAACAAAACCTTGCCAAAAACTGAAAACTTAAAACTTTGTAGAGAAATTAAATAAAAATTTACTTCTACAACAAATTTTGAAGAAAAAATTTTAATTTTTAAATTAAATAATATAAATGAATTTTTGAAGTTTAAAATTAAACTCAAAGTTTTTCGAAAGAAACATTACTTTGACATATAGATTTTTAAAAATGAAAAATATTAAATTTAAGATATTTTGTAGAAAAAATTAAAAACTAAAACGTTAATTTAATAAAATCACACTTGACACACTGTCGTTACACTTGATTGGAAATTAAGTTAGGTCAGTCTAAAAAAACCTTGCACAAATTTTTTGATCTTGTTAGGACAGGTTTTAGATAGCTGTTGCTCTTGGGTGTTCCCAATAGAAGCGGCTTTTTGAAAGACAGATCATATCTTAGTTCTATCGTAACCACTACTTTGTGCTTGCTCAGTCATGTTTACATCACTCATACCTACCTCAATATACGAAATTTTTCTTTGACTATTATATTGTTAAAAAAAACCTTTAAACACTATAGTCTACATTTAGTCGATTATTGAATGAAATATGAGACTTGTGTGACGCGGTTTGCGCTGCTTTAAACTTAACTGTATCAGCAGCTCTTTTGTTTTCAAAGTATGCCCATAAATTATATTTTAATCTAGTTTTTGAAATTAAATCGTTATTATCATTTTCATGGAAAACATTGAATTTGTATTTCCCTTTGCCCGCTTGTACTTTTGGGGTTGCGGGGGCAGCAGCTCGAGTTTGGATCTCTAAGCATCCCGATCTCCCGCAACTAGCGGCAATTTCGCGGGTGGAATTCCAAGATGTGACCGTGCCAGGTCTTCAATATAATTCTTCTAGTGAATTCTGGGTTGCCCTCTTGGCCTTTTGCCAGAGCCTTTCGTAAGAGCATCCAATGGTTGCTTTGCTGTTCGCTCGTGGGACATTCGTCTCACATGGCCATACCAGCGCAGTTGAGATTGTTCTATGCGGAATAGTAGCGGTTCGACATATTGATGAATGTCAGTGCTTTTAACCTTGTCAAGTAAGGATAAATCCGTGATTTTTCGCAAGAAACCCATTTCGGTCGCCTGTACTCGGGATCTCACTCTTTCGGTCAGACTCATTATCCAACATTCATGATCATAGGTGAGGATAAAAACAATAGGAACAAAAACTGATCTGAGAACAGAAAGCTCTGCTTTTGTATGCAGCTCTGGTTTCAGTACAATTGATTGGTAAAGCTGGCGCAATACTGCACTTGCTTATCCGATACGTGCGTCCAGTTCGTTGTCCTGTCTTCCATCACTCGAGAATGTGAAACCAAAATACTTAAACTTCTCCGTCAGCTTAAGAATTATTCCATTTTTTTGGAAGGAGCACTAGAGAGGGTGCCTTGACAAACATATGATCTCAGTTTTAGCCGTACTAATTTTCTTTCCAGCATCCTAGTATGCTTCAGAAAACCGATCAAGTACATATTGGAGATCATTTTTGTTTGAGCTTGACAACGCAAGGTCATTTGCAAACAGCAGGCGCCAAACATTACACTCCCCAAATGTAACGCCACTACTGGAGGAACTGTCACTATCTATTTTGTCCAAGTATATAATGAACAGAAGAGGAAAAAGAACACAGCTCTGTCGTAGTCCAACACTGACATTAAAAGGTTTTGTTTTCATGCCATTGACACAAACACGACTTCTAACTGTTTGTGCAACGATTATATAGCAACTAATAGCTGACCTCTCACGTCATACTCCAGCAGTACTGCCCAAAGCTTGTCTCTTGGGACATGGTCATACACTTTTTCAAAGTCTATAAAATATGTATACACCTTTTTGGCATATTCCCACGATTTCTCAAAAACTTGATAAAGGGAAAAGATCTGTTTATGGTGGATCTGCCAGGACGAAATCCGCATTATGCATTCTGAAGTTGTGGTTCAACTATTTCACGGCATTTCTTTTCCAGGCACTTTGCATAGACCTTTCCAGAAAAACTTAATAATGAAATGCCCCTGTAGTTAGTGCATTTCTTCTTGTCTCCTTTTTTGCAAATAGGCATCAACAAACTGTGAATGCTTCAGAATAAAGTGATATTTTTGTAAATCTGCTATTCCTACAACTATGCATATAACTCAGTTTCTGAACAAGAAGCGACGTATTGCATTACTATCACGTTTCTTAATATGAACGAAAGACACAAGGAGGAAGTTGTTCCAATTATTGACGGTGTTTTAACATTTAGAAAAAAGAAATTCATGGTCAGACAAAAGAAATTTTATAATTCTTACAGCTACCTAAACTAGTTTTTTAAAAGTCTAATAAAGACCGAAAACAACTTGAAATTAATTTTTAAACTGAGTTAATTTTTCAAATTAAATAAAAAAATTTTTTTAATTTTTCATTTTTCTATTTCAGATGTTCAGCACTTAAATTCGAAAACAAATGTAATCTTCAAACATTCAGTAAATTCTCGTTGCAATTGAGAATTGAATTCAAGGTTCGTTTGAGGAGTATTGCGTTTCTCAAATGTTTTTTAGGACTTCTCAAGCGCGTCATTTAACTGTCACAAAAAATCTTTATATAATTACTGCCGTACCCTAATTTTTTTGACTCTGAGACAAAATTCAAAACCAAAAAATGATTCGCTGCATTTTTATCATAGACTTTAAAAATTTTTATTGAGTATATCTGTGCAATGCATACATTGGCTTTAATTAATTCATATTGAAACTTTTATGAGAAACTTATGCCTAGAACTGTCTCTAAAAAATTCTCAAGGACTTCTCTACTTTAAGCAAGTCGGTGTCCATTCCAGAAAGAAAAATGATCTCAGCTAACCTCGCAAGCCATTTATAAGCCAGTCTTGATATGTTGATACTAGTAAAAATTGCTCAAAAAATTGAATTCAAAAAACAAATTATTCAAAAATTTTTCGAGTTTGAAAATAGCGTTGTCTATCAAAACTGTTGCGTTGGAATTGAGTGAAAAATTTTTCTAGTTTGCGTTTAATGTAAAATAAAATACTTTCCGATTAATTTCTTTATACAAATAAAACTGAAATTAAATCACGTTCTAATAGCGTGCCCCATACATCGGTTACTACATGGAGCACGAGGTTTGACGGTTTTGGATGACGAAACTCGATGCTGGCTTAACAACATCACTGCCAGCATCTAATCCGGGGCAGTACAGCAGCCTGGGTAGTAAAAGGATAAACCCTCAGCCCCAGTCCTGTTTGTGTCTGACCTTGAGTGAATGCCCATCCAAACGACGACGCTAAATATGAGTATAGAATTTTATTTCGATAGATTAGCACTTCGCAAGCCAGTGTAAGGAAATTTTCAAGCAATTATTCAGATGTACTTTTAAAGATTTCGAAAACTTTGGTCCCACTAAATATTTAATTTGGTGTTTTACGGATGGCTACATAGGCGTACCAGACCAAAAATTTTGAAAACGAAACAATTTCCCCCGATTTCATGCAACGATGGCCGAATCATGATTTTGTACCATTTCAAGGAAAATCTCAAATATAACAATGACTTAATCTAAAGACTTTTTTTATTATTCACTTGTTTTTTAACTTTTAATTGGTGCATTGGTTGATTGGTTTTGCCAAAATGACCAAAAAAAGGTCTTCACATCATAATCAGGCACCTTTTTTACGAAAAAAATTGTTCTTAAAATAATTCGTTCCAAAAAGATAAAAACAAAATAACATTTTTTTGCCCAAAAAGAACCATTCTCAGTGCAAAAATCTCTGATTTTTTCCAGATTTCCTGCTTCAATTGAGGAGCGATTGCTTTTGCCCTCGCATCGTATGTATTTGGATGGTTGCTATAATTAACTGACTTATGAACAGGTCGGCTGGAGAAGAAAGCGTAACAAACAGTCTGCCTCAAACATCCAATAAAATTCTGTTTGCAAAAGTTCAACCAAGATCGTATCGATCATTACAACGTTGTTTCGTTAGTCGCCATGCTGCCGACTATAAATTGGAATTGCTTTGTAAAAAAAATTGATTCTTTGTTAAAAAAAATTGGAAACCGTCAACGAAATTATTTTTACTTTTTATTTCGGATCCATTTTTAATGATGAAACCATATTAGTTTTTTTATGATAGCACACCATTAAACATTTACCTTTCTTGGCCCGCTGTATCCCATATCTGAAACTTATATAATGTTCCTTCTGATGCTGAACAATATCTTGAAAGATAAGCCGCTCCGATAGTGGGTTCCAAATCAGATTTAAAAATATCTTGAACGTATCTCAGAGCAATGCTTGTCTTTCCTACAGTTGATGATCCTAATACACAAATTTTCGCTACTACAAAATTAGCCATAGGTGAAACCTGCAAACTATTTTGTTGAAAATCTTTAAAAAAAGATACGCTACGTATTAACATAATTTGGCCAAATTATTATAACAATGGGATTTTAAATAATTTGGCCTAGTTATTATAACAATGAGATTTAGAAGGGGAGTACGTTTGAACAATTTTGAAATCAATGGACAAATCAAATCATCATTTCTATTTATTCTCCTGAGTCGTAGAACAAACTTAAAGACATTTAAACTTAAGGAAACAGTCGGGAGCTGACCTTTTAAAGATGCCGAGATTCTGCTGTCTAATTGAGATTCTTTATTTGTTTTTTTAGTTTTTATTCAGACTTATGACTAAAATTTTAAGCTGTTTTTACGGTCGCCAATCAGAGAAAAGCGGCGTAAAATGTCATTAAGTATCGCGAAGTTTCATAATCCCAACAGAATAACGAGAGTAGGTTTTGACCACAACCGTGTCGATCATCATCGCCATCATTACTTCTACGTACTCGGTTACTCTGTCAACTATGAGATGATTTGATGTCGATAAAATATAATGATGACAAATTAATGCAGTGACGACTTTCACTTTTAATAGGACATTGAAAATACTTCTTTGCAATTTTTTAAATGTACGCTCGTAGGTGTCAGCTGAAAATCAGATAAAGTATGAAAATCTGTAAAAAATCGAGCAATTTATTTGCATGGCAGAACGGCTGCATTATTTGCATGGCAGAACGGCTGCATAAAAAAACTAAATTCTTTTCAGTCTTTTTATATCAATAACTAAAAGTGGTTCACATTCAAGTTAATCACAAAAACCAAACGTGCTTTTTTTTAATTATATAGGATATATACATAACTGCAGACAGAAGGCTACTGTTTCGACCTATTGGGTCTTCTTAATGCAGTGAATTTGTGATCAGATACAGTAAGGCACACTAATTTTTACCTTGTCGCTATTCTTTTACTTGTGGTTTTAAGCCACAGTAAAATCAAAGCCCAGTGATGCCAAGAGTGCTCAAATCATATAAAATGATGAGCTATGATTTATTAGGGCTGCGGAATTTAAAGATTAATTAATCAATTGATCGTTAATTTATTCTACAAATTAAATTTTTGTTTAACTATTAATCGAATTCAAATTTTATTTTCAACCCATATTTTCAATAAATCACTTCTTCTCTGTTGCCATTGTACTGTTATCACTATTATTTTTCTGGATGTTGATACATCTGGATAAATGTATCAACATCCAGAAAAATAATTGTGATAACAGTACAATGGCAACAGAGAAGAAGTGATTTATTAAATACAAATCTATATCATGCAAAATTGTTGGCTGGCCATAATATCAAAAATGCTGACCAAGTTTATTGCATTCTTAGTGACAAATCGTTTGCTTACCATGGATCTAACAGGTCGCAAACTTGGTGGATAGATATTTCATCACGCGACATTTTGTTTACCCGACTGTTAATCACGGACATTTAACCACCATACGTTTAATTACTTAAAAATTTAATCACACAGATACTTAATCACGCAAAAAAGAAAAAAGTTATAATGATAATTCTGAAAGTAATTAAATGGACACGTGCTTACATGTCCACGTGATGATTTGTGTGACGATAAAATGTATAAGTGATGAAATCTCGTAATGTTAATAGGTCTACGTGATTAAAGATATGGTGATTAAATATCCGTGATTAACAGTTACGTGATGAAATATCGCATGATAAAGTGTGGGTAAACCCGCAAACTTACCATCTTAAAAAAAAACACTCGCTACAATATTTAAAACATCAGCTTATATAGTCAGTTTCATTTAGTCAGTTAATAAATACGAGCACTGTAGAAATTTTGATTTAATTGAAATTAAATATTAATTAATCGTTAATTTTCTAAAAGTTAACTATTAAAAATAAATTAATCGTTACCAGCCCTAATATTTATATACATATTAATTTTTAGTTTTGCTGTTTAAAAAACAGAAGTTGAAAATCCTTAATAATTCAACAGTCTCCTTCTTCTTTCGGCTTTCCCGATTAGGGCTCGCCACAGCAGATTGCCTCTCTCCAACTTGCCCTGTCACTTGCATCTTTCACAGTCACACCCGCTATCTTCATGTCTTTGTTTATTCCATTCCTAAATTTTTCTATCCACATACCCTTTTTTTGTATCCTCTGTACATTGCCAAATCATCTCAGTGACGATTCCCTCGGCTGATCATGCAACTGTCCCTCATGTACTCCCCACGAATAACCTCATTTCTAATTTTGTCTAATCTTGTTACTCCAACTCTCCTTCCTGTTTTTATTACGTGCAACCGCTTTCATTCCATACATCATTACTGGTCTCTCTTAATCTCAACGGTTCATTTCAGCAACTTTCGACTCTGCTTCCTGTCTTTTAGTAAGCACAACTGTTTTTAATCCAAACATCATCGCGGTCGTGAAATTAACAATTCAGCAATACCAAAGCATTTTGTACCTCAAAATATAAACATCACTCAAAATATTTTACATTCAATAGCTGTCGCAAATTAAAATTTTTACTAAAAGTTTGACACGATATAAAAATTTGTTTTACAAACTTAAATTAATTTTCTCGTAAATTAGTATGAATCTACAGCAATACCCTTTAGTAAACATTTATAATTTTTTTTTTTTTTTTTTAATAGTAGATTTAGTTCTTTACTGTTCTATTGAATAAAACTCAAGGCTCGTTTCCACCACAAGCGTGTAATCGAGTATTCTTTGCTTCTTTTATTGTTTTTTTGCTTCGCCTAGCGCTTAAAGCGCGGAAAGCAGTAAAAAATCTATAAAACAAACAAAGAATGCTCCATTCCACGCTCATAGTAGAAACGGGCCTTTATCCATTGAAAAAGGCGGAAGTGAACTGCGTTTAGGAATAGTGTTGCCAAAGAATATTTTAAAGCAAATGTGAAACATATTACAATCAATTAGTGGTTATGAGTATTTATAGGGTTTATGTTGTTATTAGCGTTAGTTCAATTTTTACATATATTTATTTATATTACATTTACATATCATAAGGTATATTTTTACATATATTTTACATATATTTTTAGATGTTTATTTTTACATATAATTACACTGGTCAACAGCAAATTTTAATCAGAGATGGTTTTATGCGTTTCTAAACGTATCTTTGACGCTGATTTTAAAAATTTGTTAACTATTTCTCTAGCACATCAGGTTTTTGAGTTATTTTCATTTTTCGTTTTTATATTTTGACCTACATAAACTTGTGCGATGCGGATTTTATCATGCTTTGTAATTGAGGTATGACGTTTTACAAAGAATTTTATAAGTGACTGAACTGACACTGCTAAGACATAACTGATGAGAAACAGAGTTTTGCTGAATATGTCATATATTTGGTAGCTAAGAACCTATGTGGTGGGCTTCAAGTCTTCAACGTTAGGTAGTTTTAGTGGTTTGTAATAATGCTTTACTAGAAATATAACGAAACACGTAACAATCGATTGTATTTTTCAGAGCTTATGTAGATTAATTTGCTGTTTGTCTTTACCGTAAATTTGATATAATTATGCCAAGAAAGTGTAAAAATAGTCCAAACTTGTTTTGCTATGTATATGGCAGCTTTACTGTAAAAACTTAATGACGAGCCATCACATCAGATGTAAAAAGAATATACCAACTTTATTTCGCTTGTCCGTTGGGAGACCAAGATAAGCAGTGGTCACTGCAACAAATATGCACTTCATGTTCAAGCGGCTTCCGAAACTGGTTGAATAAACGAATATCAGCAATGCTTTTGCTGTTCCCATGATATGGAGGGAACCAAAAGACCACACTCAAGACTGTTAGTTTTGCCTTGTAAAAGTGAAAGGGTTTAGTAGGAAACATAGAATGAAGATTTCATATCCAAATCTGGATTCAGCGCGAAGACCTGTTTCACATGACACTTCCATACCTACACCACTCCCACCTAAAAATGGACTTGACACTCTTGCTAATGAATTCAAGAAAGATTCTGATGAAGGAGTATAAAGGAGCAGTACTCCTGCTCCTAAGGATTGAACAGATTCTGAATATGACCAAGAAGAAAGTTTAAAACCTATTTTGTTTTCCCAATAACGCTTAAATGATATTATAAGAGACCTAGCACTTGCAAAACAAAAGACAGAGCTGCTTGCGTCAAGATTACAAGAAAACAACTTGCTTCATGCAGATGTTGTGGTTACCCATTACAGAAAGCGTAACATGGACTTGTCGACAGTATTCAGAGTGGATGGACCGCTGTGCTACTGTTGTAATATTAAAAGTTTGTTTGAAAAATTGGGAGAGGACCACATAGCAAAGAGTGGCATCTTTTCCTGGACTCCTCTAAAAAAAGTCTCAAAGCTATTCTTCTCCACAATGGAAATACAAAACCGTCTGTTTCAGTAGCACACTCGGTGTATTTAAAGGAATCTTACGGAAGTATTGAAATCCTCATCAATGCTATTAAGTATAGCGATTATAAATGGAAGATTTGTGGAGATCTTAAGGTCATTGGCATTTTAATGAGAATGCAAGGAGGGTTTACCAAACACTGCTGCTTTCTCTGTCTATGGGATAGTCGTGCTACTGCAGAGCACTATGCTAGAAGAGACTGGTATATATATTCCAGGAATTGCAAATATCCAAAGTGTCCCTTTAGTTGAGCCCAAGGATGTTGGAGCAGTGAAATCATTGCGATTGATTCTACTTGAGGTAATTCTTACTAACCAATTTGTTTCCTTATTCAAACAGAAAACCAAAATATTTGTTTTACCAAAATCATTCTTTTTAACAAATTATTTCTTTATTTTATGTTGAAGTTGAAATACCTTATTCAAATAGAATAACAAATTAAACTGTCGAATTGAAAACAAACTGAAAACTCACAAAAAAAAATTAAACTGTACAAATTGCTCACGCTTAAGCCAAAAAGCGAGAAAAATCAAAGCGATCTAAATTCAAACGATTGTAACGGGATTGAGTCACATATTACGTGATTGAGTCACAACACAGATTAAAAGACTCTTAACCTTTTAACCTTTTTCCCTCGAGGTAAGCGCAGCAAACTAACAATAAATCACGTTACCAGATGTATTAATGCCACCACTTCATATAAAACTGGGATTAATGAAAAATTTTGTTAAAGCACTGGGGACGAGCAATTCCAGTGGGTTCGCATTTCTTTGCAAGAAGTTTCCCAAAATAAGTGAAGCAAAATTGAAAGAAGGAATCTTTGTTGGCCTACAGATTCCGGAAGTTTTGAAAGATCCAAATATTGAGAAAACGCTGACTGCACTCGAACAACGTGCTTGGAAAGCATTTAAGTGGCTCTCTGCAAACTTTTTGGGCAATATAATGTCACCTTTATTTCAGGAGGGAGTTGTAATATGTATATTTCGCACCAACGTTAATGAAATAAAAAAATTTCCGTTATATATGCGAAAATAATTTTCTTGAATTATTGATTGACCAAAAAGATAAAAATTTCAAAGTTATAGGTTAGTTACTCATACCAAATCATGGATTCAGTTGAAGTTAACTTAAGTATAAACTTAAGTTATTGAAAGGGATTTAGGCTCATGCTTGTTTCTTTATTTAAAGAGAGCAGTAACAAAAGGAAATTCAGCAGCAGGCAAAGCAGTCACTTTCTCAACTTGCTGTAAAACAATCAATACTGTAAATGTTTAAAGTTTTGGAGAAGATCACTATAACTCTTCTACAATTGAAGGAGGGGCACTTAAACCATTTCTGTTATGAGTTTCACTAGCAGCTGCAGTTACCACTTTTATTTATACGGAGTTACACGAAGTTACACGAACGAATGCTATATTATCACGCAGCTAACCACTCTTATCAAACCAGAGAGAAGTACGTAGTAGAGCCATGCGCCATGACGTCACATACTACACAATCCTCTTTTAAAAAGCTTTTTAGAAAAAGGTTATCTAAAAAAAAACAGTAGTGCATCGTACAGGCCCGATTAATAAACAAACACAAAACTACATACAATACGAATGTTATGAGTGTTACGCTACTTCAGACAAAATCCGTTAAATGATTGGTAAAGCGTTTTTGTCCCACACTTCGCCGCAAGGTTGGAGGTGGCGGAAAAATTTCATCTTCGAAATAGACGTGACGTTTGTCTGATGTCCTCATTTCCTCTTTGGGATCTCCACCTTTGGTGGGGATAGGGCGAAAAAATGTCTATTGCGCCAATAGACTCCACCACTTGGTAATTTTACGTGATAGTCGCGGCTTTTCCCGACGCCGATGATAAGTTTCGATCGTAACCATTTTTTTGTAATATGGTCTTGAATTTGAACATGTTGTCTGATTTTTAGTGGGTTGAAGTGTTTCGCTCGTTTGTTGTATTCACTTTCTGCTGCCACTTTTATATTTGATAAAACTGCGTCCCACATGTCGAATTTATTTTTCCAATCTTGCTTGAAATATTTTAGTTTAGCTAGCACAATTAAACGCAGCGGGGCAACGTATAAAATTTCGGTTGGTCATAACCCAGAGCCTTGGGTGTGTTAACCCATTCGATTCTGCCGTTGCTAAATTCATCACAGTCTAGACTTCCATGCTCAGCAGTTTTGGCTGCAAGGTGCTTCATGGCCTTAAATGCTGCTTCTGCGTGTCCATTTGATTGTGGGTAATGTGGAGTACTTATGGTGGAAGTTACTCCCCATTTCTTGAGAAACTGTTAAAACTTGCTTGATTTGAATTGTGGTCCTCCATCAGTTCTAATACGTACTGGTTCGCACGTGTGCAAGAAAAACTTTCTTATGATGATGATTATCTGATCTGAACTAGGGTAGTGAGAGAACTCGCTGAGCTTAATCTAACCAGACAGAGGATCTACATAAACCAGGTATGTCTTACCAGCATAATAAAATAGATCTCCAGGTATGTCTTCAAAGGGTTTTAATGGGAGGGGACACGTCATAATGATTCTTGTTGTAAGCTTGGTTGACGCTCTTGACATTTCGTGCCGGCTTGAACGGTATTTTTAATATCGCTATATATTCCTGGCCAGTACACTATTTGACGCGCTCTTTGTTTTGTTCTTTCGATGCCTTGATGTGAGGCATGAAGCTTTGTCAATATTTCTTTCTTTTCTGTACAGGCACCACAATGCGATGGCTGTTAAGGAAAATTAATCTATCTTCAAAAATAAGATGATCTTTTAGCTTTTTGAAAGGTTGAGTTGATGGACATTCGTCTGCTTTTGAAAACTTGCTTTTGATAGCGGTGATTAATTGTTGTGCTGCTTCATCCTGCTGAGTACTTTCTTTTAAGTCTTCCAGCATTGGATCGACAAATGTTTCTGTCGTAACTTCTGGATCTTTTTCTCTTAAAATTGCAGAAATGTTTTTCCAAACCATCCTGTTTGTGTTTACATTTATGCTGTCTTCTGGTTCTGGGTCGGCACGGTGCTCGTGACAACGTGCCGACCCAGAACCTGAAAAAACGTAATTCGGTTATGTTCGTCGGAGAAGGGAGTTGAGAGATTGCTTCAATTTTTGTGGGGTCTGCTTTAATACCCTCGCTGCTAACTATACGTATATCCGACATATCTGACTGCACTTAGTAGTAACTGCACTATCTTGGGATTAAGAGTAATACCGTAACATCTGTTTAGTACAGCTACTACGGTATGCAAGTGTTCCTGTGCAGTTTCACCTTGAATAAGAATGTCATCTACCACTTTTTCGACTTGCTCAATGCCTTGCAGAACTTCGTCGCCTCTTGCGCAATACTCGTCTTGAGAAGAAGCCAGTCCCATCGCAGATCGAAGATATTTATATATTGCAAACTGCGTGATGAATGTGGTAAAGTCTTGACTTTCTTTTTTCAAAGGTACATGCCAGCATCCTTTAGTGGCGTCTAATGTTGAAAGAAATTTAGACGAAGACGAAATATTCGAAACAGCTTTAGCAGGTGATTTAGATAGGTGATATAGACGGTATACATATTTGTTCAATTTCTGCAAATCAATAAAGATACGTATTCCGCCATTGGGATTTGGTACCGATCATAGGATGCACCCAATCAGTTGCTTCTGTTACTGTTGCAATGACTCCGGCTTGAACAAGTTGGTCAACCTCTGTCTTCACCGTCCTTCTGAAAGCTGAGGGTATTTGACGTGGAACAGATAAAGCAAATGAAACAGCATCATCTTTCAGAAATTTTCATGGTGTACTGTTGATTTTAGAAATGTTTATTTCCCGTAATGTTGTGTCTTCAGAAAACACATCGCTGTACGACTTTAGCAAATTGTTCTCAATTTTACTGATTTCTGCTTCAGTTGGGTTCTCTGATATAATGCTTTTAAGGGTGCAAATATCCTAAACACCTATGTTTCTAAGTGGTGTTTGGTAATTTTGCTTTTATAGGAATATTCAATAACTTTACACCCACATGTTATACATTTTTGGAAAGTTTATAAAAATTTGAAAATAAAATTAGTCCTTGTTTTTAAATAATATGTCTGTGGAAGAAAAAATCAATCTCAAATAGAGAAAAAATTTTTTAAAAAAATCTTTTTTGGTGTATTACCAATTGATTTAGCATCAACACAACACGATATATGCACTTGAAATTTGGTTTGGTAACAAAGCAACTCTATATTTTAACAGTTATGAAAGATTTTTGATTTTAACAAAAATTTTCTTGAAAAAAATTTTTTTTGAAAAGTATGAAAAAATATTTTAAAAATTAGCAAAAATTTTGCTTATAAATCCCAAAATATAAAAAATTCAAAAGCTCTCGATGGTTAATTAAGCACATAATAAGAAGCATTGATACCAAATTTTAGACAATTTGAATGAGAAATAAATTAGTACAGTTAATTTTTGTATCTAAAAACTTCTTTTTGAGTAAATCAGCTTTAAAAAACAAGTTATATTTCTGACAAAACATTAGACTAAAGCCTTACAGATATAGGTGGCTTTCAAAAAATGTAATTTTATGTAGGAAAGGCTTGGAATGTGATTAAAACTTGGATATATTTAGAATCCTTATAAAATTTCGTACATTATTATTTGAAAAAATAATTTTTTGTAAAAATAATTTTTTTAGGATATTCGCACCCTCAATATGTTTGCTAATTTTCTAGTTGTTTTTGGCAAATTTTTAGGTTTGGAATATGTATCCGGAAGAATATTAACCCGTTGACATATGTATCAAGCAAACAAAAAATCTTTTACATCAGCACAAACGTAAATGATTTCTACCACGAATCGGCCGCAGTTTACTATGATGCACTGGAAAGTCCCCTCGCACGTTACGATCTGTCGATTTACTACACTAAAAGTGTCTTGAATTGGCGGCATTAACTTTTTTATCATAGTCTATTCCTAGCCGTTGAACGATGTTTACCCCAACAAGAATTGCTTCGGCTCCTGTACCTGGTGTAACTTTTATGGAATCCAACGGGTCACGATGTTTAAGAGAAAAAAATTAACAGTTATTTTGGGAGCCCAGAATTACCATAATTTGCATTAGCATAGCATTGCATAGCATTGCATCTACGCTGTATTTGTCCCGTTACTTTTCTCTTCGTTTCTTCATGACTATTAAACCCAGGTTTGTTATGAAAACACATTGATGAAAAGTGATCTTTTTTGAGACATTTTGAGCACTCGATACCCCTTGCGGAACAGTGGGTTTGACCGTTTGGTGGGAAGGTCTTTTTACCGCATTTTATACAGGGACTTTTATTGTGCTTTTCAGATTTAAAGGAGTTTTGACGAAATTTGCTTTGGTACGCTTTTCTCTCATTCAGTTGTCGGCTTATTCGTGCGTCGTCTGGTTTTGTTGACTCTTCCGATCTGCACAAGTCAGTGACAGTCTGAAGATGAGGTAGTGGGGATATGGCTAGAAGTCTCTTTGTCATATATTTCCGACATGATCTTTGTGACTAAACGACGATTTAAACATTTAATGCACAAGTCTGGATCTCTCGCCAAAGTTTTAATCGAGATTAGAAACGAATCAAAATTTTCACCAGCCGCTTGCTTTCTTTCTTCAAACGCAACGCAGTCTAACGCTATATTTCTTTGACTCCGGATGTAATTTTTGATTTTATCTAATACTTCGACTGTTTTAAGTGTCGTATCATCCGGGATAAGAAGTATGGGTTCTATGGCTTATTGGATTTCTATCAAAAAAAAAACGCGAAGCAATGCCAACTGACAGCTCAATGGCAGCTCTGTTGCAAGCGAGACTGTAGCATAATCGTTGTACAATCTGCGCCATTTTAAAAATTTAGCAAACAAAATTCCCTCCTCCAGTGTAAAAGGCTTTTGCGCTTCCGCTTTTGTTCGTCATGCCTCGTTATTGGAACTGTTGATGTCAGCAATTTGTTCACGTGATTCGCTTCTCTTGCTGTCCCCGCTTCAAAGCAACTGCTATTGCAAAAATTGTTTGATTATTTGTTGCATTTGTCGCTGACTTTCTGCATTCTGTTCTTGTGCTTTGCATTGACAACTGTGCCTCTAAAGAAGTTCTTAACCATGAGAGAGCTTCGTCATCATTGATTTTACTATTCGTGTTTTGATTAGATTGAGATAATTTGGTTATACGTTTGTTTGCTGCTTCTAATTCTGCTTACAGCTGTCGTTTATTTTTCGCCATTTTTCTTTTATCTTCAACCTTTTACAAAATCTCCAATCACTACTAACTAGCAGTATACTTCTATGATGCTTCGTGAGCTTATTTTCTTCAAACAATTTATAAACTGACTGCCGACGACTCCATGTTATGAGTTTCACTAGTATCTGCAGTTAGCTCTTTTATTTACACGGAGTTATACGAAATTACACGAACGAATGTTATACAAACGAATGCTATATTTGAATCAATTCTTAGTTACGCAGAGCCTTAAAATAATCAATGGAATGGAGGGAACCATATTTCCGTCCTTCCTATTGGTTATTTTGATATATTATCACGCCCAGGGTCGCCGGAAGTGGGGGGAAAGGGGAGCAATTGCCCCCATGTTTTTTAATATTCTTAAAACGAGGAGGCACAAATGGCAGATTATGCCATTTGAAATTCGTTTTACAGAAATAATTTTTTCAATGAAAGTCAAGATAAAACTTTAATAAGTACAATGTATCCTCTGAAGCAGGGCTTCTCAAACTGCGGGTCGCGACCCCGTTTGGGTTGAGAAACAAATTAACTTTTAGTGCTTTTGAAATTGGCTTTTCTACATTAATATTTATTGACAATCAATGACTAGAAAAGAAAATCAATAAGTGCCGTTATACCATTGTTGCGTCTATTGTAGGCATTTAAGGCATTTAATCGACAAAATAAAGCCTGAATCAGAGTTAAGATCTTTTTTTTAGGAAACACCTGATTTTGGAGGCAAAAATTGCAAAACCAGAGCCTGATTCTAATGTTTTTGTTCTGGTTTTTCATGCATACGAGTGGTTTTCTAAAGTAAAAAATAAACGTAAAATTAGCCTACAAATATTGAGGTCGCACAAAAATTCATTTTTTAAAATGGGGTCGCAGAACAAAAAAGTTTGAGAAGCCCTGCTCGAAAGAGATCACAATGTAACTCATCAAATGCAATTTCAAAGAGTAAAATAGGAACAGTCAAAAAGCGACTAAGACAAATTAACAGAGAGGACGATTATTACGCGACAGCCCTGTTTCGGTCTTATAGACTTCATCAGGCATAACTTATTGATCTTTAAGGCGAATTGGTAGTGCGAAAAGTTGAGGTGAAAATTCCATGAAGTGACTCTTTTGGTTATAGGAATTCTAATTTATAATCTGCAATTACGAGGTCCAAAAACCCAGTCAACATCGAAAAAATACCAATCAAAATTTTAATGTATGCAATATAGAGTCATTGATATCTCAAGTAATCTAACCTTCGGGAAAACTCACAATTTTACGTGAATGAGTAAACTAAATTGCATCTTAGCCGAAAATTGACTATTAATCAAAAAATGCTCTTTTACAAATAGATTAACTGATGGCAAATAGCAAGATACAACAATTCTACCAAGCGTTCTAAAAGAAGAATAAAACATCAAAAAATTTTAAAATGTTTACAAAGAGCAAAAGTTTTTAATAATAATTATAAAAAATTTTTAGTTACAAGCAAAGACATTGTGGCATTATTTTAATTTTAACATGGAACACAAGCTGTTTGAATTAGGCTACTCAATAATCACTTATAGCCGACATTAAAGTCTGAAAAGAAAAACATCAAGACCAAACGCGTGACATTTTTAAAAGTCACCGTAAATTATGTATTCATTATTATCATTACGAAGTTACTTGTTACAAAATTTGCAGCAAGCATCAATCAGATATAAAATGCCGACTAAGCAGAAGCAGGAAGTCGGAATGAAATTTGGAGCTATTGCCAACAGTCAAGAAGAATAAAACGTAAAAGGAAACTTGCTTTGTTAATGCTTTTATTAAGCTATAGTCTTGGATTTACTTTGTGTGACTCTTAGTGAATAAGAAAATTATGAAACATAAGCAATTAGCCTACCGTGTTTGTTTCGTGCTAAGGTCTAAATTTGCAGCCGTTTATTCAATTTTTGTGTAGAAAATCACGAAATGCCCATAGCAGATCGAACAAAAAAATAAGTCAAATAGAGTGAGCACAAACAGCAAACAAACCCGGACAAACAAAGCTAGATATTTTTTTTGTATGTGCTACGATTTCACTCGCAACAGATTTAGCCTGCCATGACGGTGCCCAAATTACTTCATAAAAAAACGTTGAATATTTTAACAATGTTAGCATGGAAGAATCGTTAATGTGTGATAATATTTCTTCCGATGAAAACTGTGTTGGCACTATTGAAACAGATAATTTCTGGGTTGAGTAAAACAAATTCAATGCAGTTATTGCAGAAAAACTTGCAGACCTACATGTTTATATTAAGTAATTTAACAAAGAAAGAATTACGCCTCTGAAAAAAGCAACAAAGGTATCAACAGTGTGCAAAGTTTTAAAGAAAAAAAAACCCAAACGAGAAATACCTTGCATAAATAGATAAATTGCTTCAAATTTTCTGCAAAAGTCGAAACGAGAGCTATGCCTCTTCTGCAGAAAGAAACTTCAGTACCATGAAAAGAATCAAAATATGGCTTAAAAGCACTATGATAGATAACAGTCTCAATAAACGAATGTTTGCAAATATTCATAGAAACGTCTTGAACAACATCAATTTACAAGCCGTTGCAGATGACTTCGCCCAAGCAAGCAAAATGCGAATAAATTATTTTGATTTGCACTGATGGTGAAGCGTTTAATAACTGCACCATACCTTGTCGGCAGCGTGGTCGAGTGGTTAAAGCACCGGACTGATGATCAGCATGGTCTAGGTTCAAAACCCACTTACGCCATTCTGTTGTGTCCTTGGGAAAGACACTTTACGGCACTTTCCCCTGCTTGGTGGTCTTGACAAGCAGTACTAAATTGCAGTAATATCTCTACTAAATTACTAGCGGACAGCAATATCTTGGCATCTCCGGAAGCAGGTCGGGGTAATTGCTTACCCTATGTATAGCGCCTCCGTCGCTTTCCTGCGAGTCAGGAGGATAAATATAGAGATTAAAATAAAAAAATAAAATAAAATTAATATGAAGGGTCACTCATGATCATTTACTCATATTTTTTCGTTTTACGCAATTGTTAATAGCACTTAAGTTTTTTATTCTATATATTTAACTCTTTTGTATTCTTGATTGCGCAAACGTTTCAGCCAGCCTTGTGTTGTGGGTTGCTATAAAAGTTATTCACTGATTAGCACGTAAAAAAATTTGACAATATTTCATAGCAAAATGCATTCTACTTCTATCTATCTGCCTTTGGCTGCCCCGCATGGACGTTGCAATTGTTGAATATTTTCAAAACTACCTTTGGTGGTTTTGACAAAAGTATTGTTATAGTAAACATGAAGATTTAGATAGTTACTAAAATTTAAGCGGCTTGGTTTCTAAGTAAATGTTTTGTTGTGGGTATGTTGAGTACTTTTAGGTTAACAACCAGTTAATAGATTTTCGTTTTTTTAATTTGTATTGTAATTGAGAAAAACCTGTGTAAAATGTGCAGTTACTCCTGCTATTTTAGTGAGTGGTCATGGCAGAGTTCAACTTAAAGGCTTTTAGGTTACAAGATACAGCAGATTAAGGTTTTGAGCTCTGGGATTCTTAGAAAGATTGATATTGGCCGAAAAATTGATCGCGAACCAAAATAACAGATTAGCAAATTAAATTTTTTCGAGATACCAGTCTGTTTGCGCAAACTGCAATTCTATCAGTCATCCAAAATTTCACATTGCAGCATGCTGCCAAAATTTCCTTTTGTTGGGAGTGCCTTTCCAACAAAAAAGTACTTTTTTTAAAATATTTCCCCCCTTAGCAAAAAAACTCCGGTGCCCCTGATCAAGCAGGTAACTACTCTTATCAAACCAGAGAGAAGGCACTAAAGCTGTGCGCTATCACGTAACATACTCTAATAATTTTTAGTATTAATATTCAATCAATCAAGAAAACGCAGTAGCTAACTTGACATCCAGTCGTTTAGCAAAGAACCCAAATTTTTCAAAGAAGTACGTTGACTTCTGTACTTTTAAAAATTATCATTTTAACATTTCATTGTTTGCGACTGCAAGGCATTAATTTTTAACATCCAAAAAAATGGAAATGCGCAGTGCAGTGTGAACGCATCATTTAAAAATTGAATGAATCAATTTATTTCTACCCAGTAATGTTTTTTGCTGTGATGGTGAATAAAGGCCATATTACACTTTGTGTTTAACTTTTCCTTGATCGCTTCTATATCAAACACTAGACGCCATTTCCTGCTCACTGTCACACACCAATCAGAACATGGCAACCCTATCCTCTTACCTTTACAAAGGGAAGTTCAAGCTCAGTACAACAAAGACTGTGTGGGCAGCCTTCCATCTTTACAACAAGGAAGCACAATGTGAGCTTAACATTTTTGTCAACGAACAGGCCTTGCTGTTTGGTGCTAAACCCACTTACCTTGGCGTAAAACTGGATAGGACACTCACGTTTTGCCGACGCCTAGAGTCACTGCGCAAGAAGTTAATATCTCGTATTGGATTTTTAAGGCAATTAGCTGAATCATGCTGGGGTGCGGATGCCACAGTACTTCGCACAGCCACCCTAGCCTTGGTCCATTCCACGGCTAAGTACTGTGCACCTGTTTGGTGTCGCAGTGTCCGTACTCGCCTTACCGAGAAGCCTATGAACGATGCCTTGCACATAATGACCGGATGTCTGCATCCCACACCAACGGATAACCTTTTTATCTTATCAGGTATCCAACGATCTTCCTTCCATGATTTCCAGAAAGTTTGCTTATGCTGATGATCTAGCATTGTTGCATTCTTCTAGAAACTGGAAGGACTTGGAGGGGACCTTAAGCCAAGACATGTCTACACTTTCAGCGTATCTCCAAACATGGAGGTTGAAGCTCAGTCACACTACGACGGTGACGGCAGCCTTTCACTTAAATAACCGAGAGGCCAAACGTGAGCTAAAGGTCTACAACAACGGTAGACTTTTACCGTTCTGTCCAACCCCTACTTACCTTGGGGTAAAACTGGACAGATTGCTCACGTTTCGTCACCAATTAGTGGCATTGCGCAAAAAATTATTCCCCGTGCGTCACACTGCTGAGGCGACTCGTGGGCTCGGGATGGGCTGCTGGTGCTAAAACACTACGCATAGCCACCTTGTCTCTAGTCTACTCAGCAGCTGAGCACTGTGCGCCAGTCTGGTGTCGCAGTGCTCACACTCGTCTCATTGACAGTGTCTTGAATGACGCCTTGCGCATAGTTACTGGATGCCTGCGTCCCACTCCAACGGACCACCTACCTGTACTTTCAGGCATCCAGCCAGCTGAGCTTCGCCGACTGGGAGTGACATTCTCCTTGGCTTACCGTGATCTCTGGACCCCGATCATATCTTGTATGGTCTTTTAAGTGGGTCTTAAGATACTCGCCAAGTGAGATTAAGATCCAGACGCCCGTTTGTGCCAGCTGCGCGGAATCTTTTGGACAACCTTGCCAGACTTGGCATCCGCGCCTCTGAATGGACAAATCACAAATGGAAAACGGAGTACTGTGAAAATGCTTCCAGGCTCCGTGCTTTTGTGCCCGAGACCGGTGCCAGGCCTGTTGGGATGGGCTTACCCCGAGCAGCTTGGGTTAAGCTCAACCGCCTGCGGACTGGTGTTGGGCGATTCCATTCGTCCATGCACAAATGGGGTCTCGCTCCTTCACCGAATTGCGAGTGTGGCGCCTCAGAGCAAACCGCAGGTCATGTACTAACAGCGTGCCCTATACATTGGGCACCACATGGAGCACGAGGCCTGACTGTTTTGGATGACGAAACTCGATGCTGGCTTAATGACATCACTGCCAGCATCTGATTCAGGCAGTACAGCAGTCTGGGTTAGTAAAAGGATAAACCCTCGGCCCCAGTCCTGTTTGTGTCTGACCTGGAGTGGATACTCTTCAAACGACGACGACGACGACGACGACGAGGTATCCAACCAACTGAGCTTCGCCGTTGTTGCAATAGCAACTCAGCAAATCGAAAATTATGTTTCTCTTGTCAGAAACCTTTATCGAAAGTTACGTTGGCTTCACTGCCAACGTAAGTCAATCTGACCGACCCTGTCAAGATTACGGCTATTAATGACCTGACGTCAAAAATAATAACGCTTTCTTCACGAAGATCCTGCACTTCTTCAGCAAGTCTGTCTTCTGTTAGGGACCAGTATTTCTCAACCGCCGATCTGCTGGTTGCTATCAGCCTTTGGAAACTTTTCTTTAACCATAAAAGATTTTCTATTATTGAGTAACTCTAACCCAATTTGTTTTTTTGTTTTTTTACTTTCTTTTAAACAAGTATTTTTTCATTTAATTTTTCAAATACTATCTACATTGCACATGCTTAAATTTTACCTAATTTATGGGTTATTTGAGAACAATCAAAAGCTTTCATCAATCTCGAGACATTAACAAATAGTACCTGCTTTTTGAAAATCTAATTTTTTAAAAGTGATATAAATACGGACTTTCATATTTCATATATTTTCATCGTTTTTAAAAATTAAAATGCCTGGGGTCTCAAGCAGTGGTGGATATTGGGTGAGGCGAATGAGGCAGTTCCCTCGGCCCCCCTTTTTTTAGGGACTCCCCCTTGAAAATACCGGTTGTAGTTTTATTTTGCTGTATATGTTTTTTAGAGATTATTATGAAGTTGGGACGAAAAGTGGGAAATAGGAGATCGATTCAAAGTGAAGACTTTCTTTTTTAGAGATTACCACGATTTTGTGAGAAAAAAAGGGAAATACGAGAGCAAAGCCCTTTTTTTAGAGAACATCAAGTTTTGGAAATCCTGCCTCGGGCCCCTAACTTTGAATATCCATCGCTGGTCTCAAGTGGTAAAGTTTTGGGTAAAAACTCGACACCCAAAATTTCAGCTCATAATGAATTTATAAAGCAGTGGCACGCGACTGTTGAAATTTCAACTTTAGCGTTTTTAGCGTATTTCGCGTATCTCAAAAACTATTTTCCGTAGAGTAGAGCTCCCAAACTGTGTGCCGTGAAAAGGATTAAAGTGTGCGCAAAATTTTTGTGTTTTGACAGAAAACCATAGAGTTTTGGTCTACAGATGACTTATGTGTTTTATGTAATTTTTGTATTGCTAAAAATCTTAAATATAGGCTGCTTCAGTAAAAATGTAAAAGGAAAGAGGCCATTTGCATAAAGTTGTTTGTTTTTTGGGATATTCAATGTGAAAGGCTCGAGGCAAGGATTCCCAAAAATTGGTGATCTCTAAAAAAAACATATACAACAAAATAAAACTATATCCGGTATTTTCAAGGGGGAGCCCGAGGCAACTGCTTCATTCGCTTCATCTAATATCCACCACTGCCAGTATCAAAACAATTTTGTAGGCACACCCTTTCATTAGGTTTTGCTGCTATCATATATTAAATATAATTTCTGTATGTAAACTTGAAGAGTGTATTAACTAGGCTTTCGCCTTTATGAAGTAAGTGTGCCGCAGGCAAACTCAGAATTTATTAAAGTGCCGTAGTGAAAAAAGTTTGAAAAGCACTGCCGTAGAGGATGGAATTTGGTCTCAAAATTTACAAAAGTTTCGACTTTTTGTGACCATTTAATATATGTGATAGCTCTATCTGGTTAAATTTCGCTTGCTTATGCTTTCAATAAAGTTTTACTTTTACTTTGGCGCCCTACAACGGAAAACAAATCTAAAAACTTTTTCATTTGAAGAAAGTAACAAGAGCATTCCATGACTGTTTTCTTGCTTTCACTCAATATATACATATACTAAGTGTGACAAAAAAAGAAACGGGACTGTATTAATCACGCTCTTGGCACAATGCCAATTGGCAAGCCACTTGTTCACCGTGAAACACAACTTCTTAGCTCTATTGTGTTGCAATTTCTTTAACATAAGTCATTCCGTTTTTGTGTTTCAGGCTTTTATGTAACATAGTGTTGGTAGCCTTTGTCACAATTTTCTTACTTTGTGTCGCGCGCCTTCTTGGGTCTGGGTGATTCTGCAGTCTTCCACTGCATGCTTATATATATACTGTATATATATATAATCTATGGCGGTAACCGGGCTTTGTCCAATCACTTTTACTAATATATAGCTCGCCTTCAGTGCCTCGCACGGCTAGAGCACTTTCTATTTCGATTGCTGATGAGCTTATGCGAAACAGCTGAAACCCGGCCCGCCACGCTGTTCGGTTAATACGTACGCATGACGATTCACTTTGCTTTTCCCAAGATTTCCAGTTTATAGTGTATAAATATTACTGCTGTACTGAACATTTCGATGAGTTTGCTGAGGAATTCAGTGCTGCATTTATGTTCGTATCTATAGACACCAATAATTGCAACGTGTTCAGTTCTACAGTATATCTTGAGCCATTGCTGCATGTTTGTATCTGGTTCTCTATCCGGTTTTACTAATGTATTATTGTGTATGTAACTTACCTTTTTGCGTCCCACGTATGTAAATACTGCACTTGTACTTTATTGTCGTGTCAGTTACCTGATGAGCTCCATAAGAGCGAAACAGGGCCTTGTCGTGACTTAAACGCTTTATCGTACTTGATAAGGCAAATAATGCATCTCCTGTGACGTCATACAAGAAAAATAACTCAAAAATATAGAAAATGCAAGTATAGAAGTTTGCATCCATTTAAAGGTGAGGGATGGCGAGTTAGGCGTATTGTAAAAATTTTAAAAGGAGGAAGGGAAAATCTACAAAGCAATGAAAAGGTTACGGGAGAGATCGTATGAGGTGAAAAAGTTAAGTAAGTGAAGTACAGTGCAAATGATAGAGAGCGGATTAAACTAACGAACAAAAAAGGTAATTTAATTAATTTGAATTTATTATCCGGGAGCTACAGTAGATGGTGCAACCTCTGCTTAGCAGAAAAACTTTTCATCCTCCGAGCGAACCCTACCACAATGCTGAATAAAAGATTGGAACTAAATGGGAAATGCCGTCATAAAAACAAATTTAAATTAAAAAACTTTTCGTAATTATTCGCGGCTTTACCTATCTTAATATTAGAATTATTTTGTGTTTGAATCAGATCGCTACTATCAAACCAACAATACCCTACAAAGGATCGAAGCTTTCCGGAAAACATCGCCACAAGAACTGTACCGGCAAGGTCAAACAGTACTGTCTGCAGTATATATATATAAATTTCTTTTTTTAGGCACACGTTTTACTTTTTTTTTTTATAAATTTTTGAAACAGCCAATTAAGATTGACGGGAACTAACAACCAATATTAAACAAGATCAAAGCTCTTTTTTTTCAAAGTATACAAAAATTTTGTTTATATTTTTTGCTGAAGCGAAGGCAAAATACAGTATACATATATAACATATAGTGATAAGTAGAAGAGCTTGATTGTTTTCATCGAATCAGCTTTTAGACAATATTTTTTTTAAACCGAAAGAAAATTTCTACTTTAACTACCGGGTTAATTTTAAATTCTTATTAAAATCATTTGTACAGTAGATCAGGGGTGGCCAACCTGCGGCGCATTGGACGGTTAGTGGTGGCGCATTGCAGTTGGGGAAAATATTTCAAATGAAAAATATTCCACAACTTACATCTAGCTATATCAGGGGTGGCCAACCTGTGGCGGATTGCACCCTGATTTCCAGCAATGACCTTTTTTTAGAGAACAGCTTGGTTTTAGTAGGAAAAGCAATTAAAAAAATTAGAGAACTTTTTCCAGCGTTGACCTTTTTTTTTCTTTTTTTTTAGAGAACAGCTTGGTTTCAGAAGAAAAAGTAAAAAATTAGAGAACTTTTTCCAGCGTTGACCTTTTTTTTTTTTTAGAGTACAGTTTGGTTTCACTCCTTCGTTTGTGTGATGGATATGAACTGGACTTGAATAAAATTGGCGGTTGAGGAAAAAAGTTGGCCACCCTGCAGTAGATTAAAGGTCTTATTAACCAACAATGTTTTGTTCTGCATCAAAACTTAGGTCCTGTAATGTGCGGTTTAAGTTTATTAAGATATTTTGCCAACGTCGGTCTATTTTACGACTATACATATATCAAAAATACTCAAAAATAAACAAAAAATTGTTTTCTTGAGATTCATAAAAAACACTTTAAAGATAATGCCCACTTTGCTTTCAATAGCCGTATATTTGAAAAATTTTTTTGATTGGACAGATTTTTCTTTTCGGTTAGCCAAAGTGCGTAGTTTGATACTTTACTTTGGCGGCGATCGGCTAGTTCTGGTGATTACCGTTTCAACCACGACGGATTCGATATTACGTAAAAACTTGTAAAAAATGTAAACCTACTTGCACTTGTCAAAATTGATTTGGCCAGCGCGTTAATTTTACGTACAAAAAGTCAGCGCGCCCACGGGCCGGCCTGGGCTTACCCCTACCAGTCAGGTCTTAACTTTACCAAAGACGAAAAGCGGCTTTCCAGTGGTTACCCAGCCAACTGAGAATTGTGAAGAAAACGTTTCGATATGAGGATTATAAAAAAAGAGTTTTGTTTAATTCTCCCATAACGTAATCCTAGTTGTGTAGCTGCATGGTAAAGATAGCATCGTGATCATAGGATTGAGAGCGCAAGTAGATGCAGTTGAATCGTATTTGTTCACAATTTAAAGTGCAATAGTGCAAATCGTGGAAAATTTTTGCCACCCTCTGTGCTTGCATAGAAATAACATTATCCTGATTCTTTCACAACATTAGGGGCAGTTATTTAAAATTTGCTGACCCCTACATTTCCATATTAAAAAAAACAACACTGTGCAATGTAGTAAGAAGTTTTAATTTTAATATAAAGACAAAACAAATGCTCAGTATTGCAGCCTAAGTTGTCATTCGAAAAACCAATTACAATAAAATCAAAGCGGACTAATAACAAATAGGTAACATGATTCAACATTCTTTTTACTAGAAGCAAGTACTGCTGATACTAAAATTTAAACTCAAGCAAACAACAAATTTTAAAAGCAACTGTGTGGCCGACATATGGTGGCGCAACTTTTATTTGACCACTTCCTTGTTTTTGAAAATTATGCTGGTGGGTAAATATTTGTGTTAGTGTAAGAGAAAAGGCAACACAATATGGTTTACTGTTATTTGGCAAGCAAAATGACAAAAACACACAAAACAACTTTTAAAACAAGCGGCAGCAACACAAATTGTTTTTAGTAAAACAGTTTTTTTATAAAGTAGTAACTATCAATCATTTTAAAAAAATCAGATGCACTTGGAAAGCAATCAAAAAAGTTAGGGCCGCACCTTAAACGATTCAAAGAAAAAAAATATCCCTTCCAACTTTTCAGTTCAAGAATTATGTAAAATAAATTCAGTTTTATGTATGGAAACATGAAGCTTGTGATGTCAAATGGCGCAATTAGACAGTTGCAGGTACAGACAAGTGCGTCTGGCCAGCAAGTTGAGAACCGTTGGCAAAAGACCAAGTTTTGAACGAAATGCACGTCGAAAGCAGCGAGTCACGTGACAAAAGCGCTTAAGGTCATAATCAGCAGGAAATAACTGGATAAAGGTGGAGGTGGTTGTCATAAAATTTGCCACCGAGCAGTTAGAACATCTATTTCTGGTCGGCTGTCATCTTGCGTGGTCAAGTGTTAAATCAGGGGTGTCCAACCATTTACTCGTCGCGGGCCAAATTTTCGTGTGTAAGTTTATCACGGGCACAATTGCTGCATTTGCAATTTTCATCCCCAGAACCATGTTTCTCTAAAAAAAAAAGCCTTCACCAGAAATTAGCGCCTGATTTGAAATTTTCGTCTTGATAACCAAGTGTTCTCTAAAAAAAAGAGGTCTTCACTCTGCTTAAGGATTACATTTTGTAAATTCAATAAATTCTATCTGCATGTTCACCATCGCTGGACTAGTGTTTTTCAAAAGATTTTGCGACACCCTTGGGAGTCCCTCGCGCAACACAGGTTGAGAAGGTTTAAAGGCATTGCAATGATTCAAGATGATTGGTCATCTAATTAAAAATTCCTTCGCGGGCCGCGCGAAAAGGCTTCGGGGGCCACATGCGGCCCGCGGGCCGCGGGTTGGACACCCCTGAGTTAAATAGATACATAAAGTGACGCTTTAGTGGACCGAAAGTAAGGTTTTACCGGGTTCTAAGTTTGTGTAGCGTCTCAAAAACAAATATAAAAAAATTAAATAAAAAAACTTCTTTTACAAAAGCTACTTTGCCATTTGTACAAAATCCGATTTGCTATCTTGAGTTTGAGATTACGACACAGTTTTCATTAACATTTAAAAAATTTACACACATCCAAAGTATACGTATCCAATAAAAAAATAGAAAAAAATGTTATTAAGTTTTCGTTTAACAAAAAAGCAATCTTAAATAGCAAAAGAAAAACTTAGAAAATAATTACAAAAACTCACAGCTCAGTATGATGACTTGTAATAGCTGTTCGAACGCATTTTTATTGTTAAAAACTTTATTGAAAAAAGTAAAGCGATTGGTTCCAATTCAATCAACTTTAGTTTATACCTGGCGTTTGCTTATTATTACGCAACAGTTACCGTCAACGTTCAACTTATATAAGTTCAGTTTGTTTCGCATTTCTGACCACAACAACCGCTGTCGTACTTTCTTTCTTCGACAAAGCGAAGTTTAAAACTTTCAATACGTTCTTTGAACGAACGATTACTGTTGAACAGCGAACCGAAAAAGGTTTTTCGCTGTTCATCGCTCGATGACGTTTCGTTTGATTGTTCGGCGTTTTCCAAAACAGGGCGATTTTCTAACAAGTCGCAAACGCCTTTGAACAACTCCACGATATTATAACCCGACTTAGCACTGGCTTCATAATAGGTCGTTCCCATTTCGGCTGCCCATCGCTCACCCTCTTCCTCACTTACAATCCTTTCGTCGTCTTTGTCGGATTTGTTGCCCACAAGAGCGTAGATTGCATCAGTAGGACCGACTTTACGCAATTCCTCCAACCATCTTACCGCTCCGAAAACAAGGCTGTCACGATTCGTTACGTCAAACACGACCAGCACCACCGCCGCCCCGTGGTAGTAAATAGGAACAAGGGATCGGTACCTGCAATGATGATTTGTGATTAAACGTGTCATCTGGCTCCTGAATACAATGTGGGCTTTAGATTCTGGTTTGAGTTTGAGCTCTCTCTCTTGTAAGTAAATTAAGTTGAAATGGTTGCTTATTTTTACACCGTTATTCCTCCCCACGTATCACGAAAAATAAACCTATAAAGAAGCGTACAAACAAAACTAGGACAAAGAATAAACAAATTCTGTTAAAGATTAGAAAAAGCAGAAAAAAAATTTTTTTCTTGGTGTTACCTGAACCCGGCTGCAGATGGGGGATGAAAACACTTCGTGGAGATCTTATAACCAGGCTACTCCTCACAGTTTAGAGGAAAAAATCTAAAGGAGAAAAGGTGCCAAAATGGCGGCGCAAAGATGATTCAAGATTAGCATAGCCAACCAGGAGGTAAAGAAAATTTCATGTTAGCTTACTACAAGTGGTGCAGAAACTCCTTTAATTTTTAATCCTGTCAAGATAAGATGCAAGAAAGATTTGATCGTTGTAGCGACATCTAAACAGCACACAGCATACAGAATGAGAAAAAATAAGTTGGGCTACTTTAACAAAAAAATTTTCCCACAATTTGTGGAAGTAGATTAGTGCACCAATTCGTATACTAGTAGAAAAATTAGTGCACCATTATTTGCAAGCCGATCAACAGTATCATTGACAGGAAAAGTGGCATGGTAAGACATGAATAAAAAAAGTAGATGGACCCTGGCAAAAAGAGCACAAACAGGAGACTAATTGCTCCAGAAAGTTTAAGAGAAAAAAAATAGGGCTAGAAAGAAAGATGACAGACGGCAGATTTCGAGTTAGTGAAAAATGATAGTAAGTCAATCAGCATTGGGTTGTTTGAAACGCCAGTCCACAGGTATTCAAACGTGAAAATATAAGCGGTATAACAGGAAGAGAGAAGAGCTACCATGGGAGTAGAGAAAATGAGAAGTAATGCATTATGGTCACTTTATAAAAACAGAAGGATCTCCAAGCCAAGTAGTGTATCTGCAGACCCATCTGTTCAGTCGGTGATGGCAGTTTAAGGGATATAAGAATTTGATTGTAAAATAAAATAACAATGATTTAATAATGACGTCACAAACACCTAAAAATTAGAATTATAAGTCTTCACAAAGTGATATTGTTACGTTACAATCGCAATCATGGTACACATATGTACCACTGTCCCTTAAAGGGTTAAGAAAATAGAGGTTTTGGACCTCCTGGCTGGTGCGTATTTGCAGTTGACATACTTCGTGCATAGAAAGATGGTCGCTTTGATAGAACGAATAGTAAATTTTATGGGGAGAAAAAAATATAGTAAAAGTGGTTTTTTGGGTGAGCTAAGGAAGTTTCTTAGGTGACACAAATACTGTATATGCAGTTTGAAAGCAATGTTTTGATTGATGTTTTTTTGTTAATACAACAATATTAAATGTAAAAAATAGAAAAACTAACTAAAAAATTTCATAGTAAAAGTTTTTCCAGGGAGTAATTTCTTTCCGGTTGCTGTAATTAAATAACAGTTACACAGTCGACCATATGCAGTGACGGTAGCGTTTAAATTAATTGCAAAAAGCTTTCCAATCAATCATTATTTAGAAATTGCGTTTACGATCTTAAATACCCTATATTTTTTTGTTTCTACTTAAAAGAAAAGAACTTAAAATGTTGTTTGGTGTTCTCTAATTAATTGTTAAGAAAAACAATCAAGCCGATCAATGTTCAATTTTTGTAGTTTTGAAGTAAAAAGTTGGCATTTCAGAGAAGTTTTACAATCAAAAAAATTACAAGTTAATTAAAATCAATATTTACAAACCGTTCTTGTCCAGCCGTGTCCCAAATCTGAAATTTGTATTCTTTTCCCTTTTCACTTTTCATGACTCGAGACAAATACGCAACACCAAGGGTCGGGTGCATGTTTGGATAAAAAGCGTCTTTGGTAAATCGAACGGAAATGCTTGATTTTCCAACCGAACTGTCTCCGATCAGACAAACTTTGACAATTTCAGCGGAATCGCTGGTGTTCATGTCTTCTTCAAGTAGCTAGTTTTATAAATTACAAAAGCAAAAAATACACGTTTCGTCTGTTAAGAAAATATATCATGCACGATCAAGCCATTAAAACCAACTTGATGTCGAACAAAGTGACGCGATGTTGGCTAGTCTACTTCAAAAAAGAACATCATCACTACCCGAAGAAAGTCAGCCTTTACAAGCACAACATACACTAATCACTTTTCCGAAATCTGTGTATGACTTTAATCAATGTCGACTCTACATCTTGTGTAGGCTTACAGTGAAGGATTTAGCTGTTGTTTTTCTACATATCTGTTGATTGAAATTAAAATCGAGTCTATATCAGAAGCTACCTATGTTATTCGTTTGATTCTTTTCTGATTGCATCTCTCATATTGCTGTTAAGCTACAAAAAGAAATCAAAATCGGTTTTAATTTTAAAAAAAGACAAACTTCCTCATAAACTTGTCTGTTAGGTCCGAATTGCTCGCTTGCTAATGACAATCTGTGACTACTAAAAAATGTAACAGAACGAGCAAATATTTAACGGCTACAACCACTTCCTACATTTTCAACATCAAAACACTAGAAACAGCCAACTGGAACATGAGCCACGAGTTTCTATCATAGCTAATAGCTATACAGTTTCCTGAAAACAGAATCAATAAAATTGATACAATTGTTTACAATTTCAGTTCCTAAAATAAGAAATTTGCTTCGCAAATACAACAACCGCGCTGCATGCACAAAGCAGCACAATCAAATGTCTTTCCTGACGTATTACTGCTCTGCCAAAGCGATAGACTTTGCAGCAAAAGGTCAAAATTCACATTTCAGCATAAATCATTTTATCTTAAAATTATATAACTACTTATTGTGATAAACAGTGCACGAACTGCTTCTTTTTTTTTATTTGTCTGTTTGGAATACACAATTTTTGCTGAAATTTTAGCTCAGAAAAATAAAACTACACTGTAAGATGAGAAGAAAGAGTATTTATATAGATTGCATAAATTTGTAGAAATAGGATTATTATCGTCTGTTTTATCTAAAAATTCACAACAAACAGAAAATACTAACTTTTGCGGAAGCAAAAACAATTAATATGTACATGTCTACTTTTTTTCTTTGGTTTTTTTTTGACAAATAAACAAATATTTTGAAAATACTAATTTTGATAAGAAACCAAGATAAAACCAACTTATACAAAAATAAACTGAAACTTACAGTAATTGCATCTTGGCCGAGTAGATAAGAGTTATTTGGCTGAAAAAATACTTGACTTCAACAGTGGGTAAAAATAACAACAACACACTCAACACTTTTAGACAAAAAATATTGAAATGCACAAGATTTTTTTTTAATTCGGCTGTTACAGAAATAAACTTTTGCAGAAGCGTTCAACTGCCATCAAATCTCCTGAAAAATCAAGATAACGTGGCAGAGCGTTGCATGGTGGTTGTTGGTTTATGGAATTACAAGAGAAGTTTTAATTTGTCGTAAAGCATTAAACGATTGCTTTACTGATGCAAATGAAAAAGGTAATGTTAGAAGTTTCAAGTATTTTCACGATTTCAGGAAAAAGTCATTTACTTACGTCATGCGTCAACTAATTAGTCATGAAAGCGATTACGGTTCGTCGATAAGTGCTATAAGTGCAGTGTTGTTTCGTATCTTTTAGTAGGTTATTGTTTATGACAATGTTTGTTAAAAATTTTAATTGAAGTATCAGCTTTTCTGGGTTGACAGTTGACACCAATTAAACATTTTTTAAATTCTTACTAGATATCATCCCAAACTGTAGCAAATTACTTTTTTTTACATACATCTTTCTGTTATTAGGTCCAGAAAACAAATGACAACGTTTACATTTAGTGCGACCCAAAAACTGCTTCTAAGCTTTTTTTATGGTACTCATTGCTTTAATGGCGCTTTTACTACAGTAAATCGAAAATTTAGAATACATAAAGCCTATCAATTGTTGAAAAGTACAAATTTTAGCATTTTTTGTCGAACGAAATTGCAATTGTAGGATGCACTAATAAATAATAAGATATCTTTTGCTAAACTATAACCGAGTAAAAATAGCTTACAATTACAAAACCTACAGGGAGATTTATAGTTTTTGTATTTGTCTTTACAGTCGACTCCGCTTTATTGGGAGACTTTGGTCCAGGTTAATTTAGTCCGAATTATGCGGAGAAATGAGCGTGTCCGAATAAACGAGAGAATGCGGCAAGTGACCAATATGTCTATCATTACTACTATACAATGAAAGAGTAGTACGAGCCAACGAAAAAAATCAATCTTTTGGCCCAAAAAAAGACCATTTATGTGTAACAAAGCATTAATCAACTTCACTTATTTCGTCGAAGTTTCTGTGCCATCACTGACTGAAATGAAAAAACATATCCTAATAAACAGAAGGAATGCTAAAGTCGGTTGTCCAGTTTCTGTTGAACACTGTAAAATTATCATGTCATTCTTACATCACAACCATTCAAAATTGCGATAGTATTTTATCTTAACGCAACAATCAGCAGAATTTCTGTCCGCATAAACAATAGTGTTTGAATACGATGTTAAATTTTGTTCCGTTCTTAGGTCTTTTGTCGGAATAAAGCAGTTGTTTGGGTTATCCGGTGTTGGAATAAAGCGGAGTCAACTGATTGGACCTACGATTTTGAGAAACCTTGGAAAAAATTTATTTCCAAGTGCATTTATTATTAATAGGTTTATCTGCTAATAAGTCAAGTAAAGCCACCTTAAAAGTATCCATACTATAGAACCATCAACATCAAAACGCAAAACACTAAATACTTCTTTTTGTAACCTAAACTACCAGTGCGAAACTCGTGCTAGCCTCATTGCTTGTAGTTCTTGGCTGCTTATTGAAGATTTAAATATAGCAGACTTTGCCGCTCATTAACATGTTGTTTTTGAAGCACCCTGTCCTTAATATCAATATAACAATAAGATCGTCATCAACTCTTGCCTTTCGAGCGGTGATTATTTTCATTGACGATTCACAATCTAAAAATTGTATGTCATAAAACACCATAAAAAGCCAAACTTTAAACAAGACGCCCATTCACTTCTTCAAAAACGCAGTTTTTCCACTAACATAAACCGAACACAAATAGTTTAGTGCAAAAGTCCGCAAATACTGTAGTAGGAAAATGAACACATTGAGTCACAAATGAATGCAAAAGTTGCTCAATTTTTTTTTAAACTGCTTTTGTTCTATTGATAACCAAATCATGCCTTTACGTACAAAAACTGGCTAAAGATATTTTTTTAATCTTCACTTCATTTTCAAGAAAAAATATTTGGGTCTGAACAACTTTAGAAGCAGTTTTTGGGTCGCACTAAATGTAAACGTTGTCATTTGTTTTCTGGACCTAATAACGGAAAGGAAATATTTTTGTGGAAAAAATCGAAAAGGTCGGGATGTTCCAGTCGATGACCGCATTTAAATGCCAAACGTTTTGAAAGGCAAACTAAAAATACTCTGTGCTATACAATAACTAGCTAGCTAAGTTTTTTAATAATACTTTTAAGGGTCTATTTTGATTTGATAACTTTTTTTATTGTTGATTATAAATCGGAAATTAATGTGATAGTACAAATATTTTAAACGACTCTGGTGACGTAAAAAAAAATTTAAGTAAGGCTGCTATTGAAAAATTTTATATTATACAGGTATTATTGAAGTAAATTAAGTTGCCCTGATAGCTTGCTATTCACTACAAAACGATCGCCTTCACTGAGGCAACGAAAGGTTTTTTTCAGCGAAAAAAGCTTCGAAATAATGCCTACTAATTGAAGGGTCAAATATGCAATAGCACTCTAACAAAAACAAAAACAAAAACAAATGTTTTTCTACTTTTAAATTGTGCGCAGTTGTCATGGAATATGAAGAGTCGGCTAAAAATGTAATTTATATTGTGACGATTCGTAATTTTAAAATTAACTAAAGCGAAAAATCCCATAACTTTTTAAGCAACCAATTCACATTCTAGTTTTTCCTAATTAGCTTCAACCCATTGGTCTCAACCCTTTATTTTGTTAGCATTGCTTCGGGAATCAGCAACAAGTGCGTTTTAAGGATTGCTTTTAATTGAATAAATTATTTTATTTATTCTACAGTGTGTATATAAATAATATTTATCCTCGCTTTGTAAGAACTGGGCGCAACAATACCCTCCGTTTTTTTTGAAGAACCCATGATGTTATTGAACCAAACTGAGTAGAACTATTTTTTAAATTATTTGACAATAAGTTTAACTATAAAACTTTTTATTCACTTTCCTGTGAAATATAATTGGCCAATGGTAACTACGAAACGCATCAGAGGCTGACGAAATTTTTATTCTACGATCAATATGCAACGTCGTTCATTAAAAATTGATGCCATGCCGACTTTATTAAAATCAAAAAAATGTTAAATTCAATAATACATATGGCAATTGGTGAGGGATGACAAAAAATAGAGAACCCAACGTTTCAAGCAGTTCAAAACACATTCAAAACTTTTGTAGAAACGCCAAAGAGCGTTCCAAATGGTACAAAGAGCTTTTGTTCAAATATTGAGTTCAATAACACTGTCTTTTTAGAAATAGCAGTAGGCTTCCAGTGGTACTACAGCAGATTAATGATTTCAGTAATATGTGTTTGTGACAATGTTATTTTTGTTCAACTGCTTTACATTTTTCGTTTTTATTTTATTTTTTCCTGCAAGGTAAACAGTACAAGTTTTGAGAGAAAACAAAAAATCAAGAATATTGTCAACTACTATTACCCGGATCTAGCATTTTCTCAAAACTCCATAAACCAGACTAGAAAATGGGAAAACTTTGATGATTTTTCAGTAAGCTTATATTTGTTATGCAAACAACACTTTTGTTAAAGCTTTAAGTTAAAAGAAAACAAGACAAGATTGAAAAAATTTATTGACTAAAATGATTTGTTTAATACTATGAAATAAAAAGTACACCCCAACATTTATGTAATCAGTGTTTATGCTTCTAAAATTAGGCATAAAGCAAGTACAATCACTGTATTGCAGAGATTAAAATTTCCATAATTTCTCTTCCATTATTTTATTACTTTACCGACCACGATTTCACTTTTTCGTGACTTTAAACAATGAAACTATTAAAAATTTCAATTTCGCTTCAAATGCAGTTTGAGTAGAATTTTCGTATCAACTTTTTAGAAAAGAAATTTTTGATTCTTTGCACGGTCCAGCCTCACAAGCAGAGGGAGAAGCCGGTGCGCTGCCCCAAATCCCATAACAATCGATAGGGCTCATCTAGTATTAAAATTCGAACTTGAAAAGGCAATTAGATATAAAAAAATTTTAATTTTTGTACTTTACGCAATAAAATTTTTGTAGTTTATCAACTAAAAGAGTACCTTTTTGCGCCCTTGCAAGCTTCTATTATTTGCTGTTGCAAATCACTCTTTTATAAACTTTGTTAGATTGAGTTTTGGTCGAGTTTATATGATTGCAGAGATAAATCTAACCCAATGCTTCTCTATTGCGAATTCCAAAAGACACTTCAGCCCTCTTGTGTCCCCTCGTTTTAAAAATATTGCAAGACAGGGGACTAATTGCCCCCTGCCCCCGCTTCCAGAGCCTCTGTATATTAAGTAAAATTCAAACAGCGCTTTTAAAGTTTTAAAGTAAATACACTACTTTTTAGTGTAAATATTCTCGCAAAATTGGATGATTTTGTAAAAAGAAAAAAATTAATTTTTTGAAATAAATACGTACAGTATATTGAAAAGCTCTTTACAGATGTTGTTGCAATTGATGTTGCTTTCAGATTTTTGTTAATCATTAATCTTATTTTAAGAATTTCAACATTGAAATAAAACAGTTTACAAAATTTGTGTTTGATTTATCAATTTTTTAAGTAGATTAAAACTTGGCGATTGCAAAAGTCTTTTCAAAGAGATAGCAAAGATATTTACAAGAGATTTTCGATCTTTAATCTATAGAAAAGAAAGCAGAAAGAAGATCGCAAACTGTGATAAACTAAAAAAATTGCACAGCGTTGAGAAAAACTATATTTTAATTGTTTTAATCAAGTTTATCACAACCTAGGTGCAAAATAAGTAAATCGACAATTCAAGTTTTGAAAAATTGCTACCCAGTAAAAATTCACAACAACGAAACTTAAAATACAGCTTACAAACTACGCTCTTACATAACGCAATTAAAATTCATATTCTCGTTCAAACAAGCCGTCGTTAAAATGAAGTATAAGTCATCAAGTTCTCAAACTCAATATAATTATTTCACTCTCTTGTTTATCTTTCTCTTATTCGCTATTTTGCTTTAATTAGATTAGAGCTATCTAAAAACAGTAAAATATTAATAGAACAAAGATTATAAAATATAAAAAAAAGATTTCACTGTTATTGATTACATTTTTCGTATCAATTTAAGTGATTTAATATTTTTATTTTTTTCAATATACAACTAAAATCACCGTAATTGCTTAAGCTGCAAAATTTTTTAAAGAAAGTTTCCAACCAGATTTTGCAGAACAATTCTATTTTTTTGTAAAGTCTTTATTTTTTGCTTTTTAACATTTTTGGCGTGCTTAAATACTAACTGTCATATCAGTTCTTTCTTAAAGTTAAAGCTGGTTCATTACGAGATGCTTAAGGCGATTTATTTTTGAGCTGTCATTTTTTTCTGATTTTTTAAAATAGCTGAAAATTTTTGAGATATTTTTTGACAGACAGAAATTGAACGTGCAGTCTTTAGCTTCGTCCTCACTGGCTTATTTATGTTTTGAATAAAACAAGTCAAAGCAAAACATTCTCTCTACCTTATTAGCAGTTGCGCAGCGCATCACGGAGTGCTACTAGCATTTGAAGTGCTTTGACATCGATTTACTTACGTCATTCTAAAATGTGAGTTGTTACTTTTTTCGAATTTACTTACTCTCATTTTCAATTTACACGAGCTTGTTATTTTCGATTAAGTTGCAGTTATTTAAATCTTTAGTCGTTTAAACGCAAGCAACATTCTTTGCAGTCAACGTATTTTTTGTCACTTTTTCAAGGCCAGCAAAATCACCTGTGTCTCTTTTTTGGTTATAAAAGAAAAAAAGCTATTACTCTAAAAATTGCTCGTTCTTTTCATGAAAATTTGCACAAATTCACTTTTTTTAAACTGCTACTTTAAAAAAAATAAATTTTTACAAACATTTGTTTATTAAAGCTACGCTCTTAAATTTTTACTTATTTTTTGTTAATTTAGTAGTAGTAGGTCGCAAGTGATCAAATCTTCAAATTTGTTTTGTTTTTGTTTGGTTAATAGGTTTGACCTCCAATTGAAGCGCTTTAAAACATTTTTTCTTCATTTTGCGGTTTAAACTAAAAATTCTAATTTGAAGCCATTACCGTTGGCAATCAAATCATGCTGTGATGGGCTAGTTTAACTTTTATCACATTATTTTGCATTAATAGATTAGGTATTGCAAAATTATAAAATGTGTTTGAAATTTTCTACTGGACTGCAGAAAAATAGTACTCAACTGAATCGAACTTCCTATAAGCTCACATGACAATAGTGGTGTAATTATATAACGTAAACCTTTGTGGCTAAAAAGTGTTGACTAAACGTCGATTATATAAAAAAACAAAATAAAATCCAAATTAGTTACCGTTTATACCAAGGGTCGACAAACTACGACCGGCCACGAAGTTCTGTGGGCCGAAAAAGCCTCAAGCAAATAACTTTATTCTCTCTTCACTTTCAACTTTGGTGATCTTTAAAAAAACGTCATCACTTTTAACCAAATAATTGAAAGTTTCAGCATGAGAACTTTTTTTAGAGATCATTAGATTTTAGGGACGAAAGTGTAGTAAAATCCAAGACAGATTCAAAGTGAAGATCTTTTTTTAGAAATCTTTGTAGCGCGGCCCGCAAACATATTCAATTTCTGAATGTGGCCTTCAAACTAAAAAATTTGCCCATCTCCGGTTTATGCATGTTGATGAATAAATGAAATGAGAAAAAAGCTTTAACACCAGCATAGCGATAATAAGCCACTCACTTAATGTTAAAAAAGTTTATTTTGTTTTTTTTTGTTTTTTTGAAGTGCCAAGTTTGTTTTATCGGTCAGCTGACAGTACTTTCATGAAAACGAATTCTTTCTAGCGTAGTCATGCGGTGGACATGTGATTTTTGCTGACGTTAGCGCTTCATGGTTTGTAAAGTTGTTATTACTAAAAATTAAAGTTTTTGCCTTAGTGAGCAGAAAAAAAGCAAACTAAGCGGACTGTTTGTGAAATAGGACGCAGAAAAAGTCGCAATTTCAAAGTGAAGATAATTTTTTGTAAGTTTATTGAAGGCATCCTAAAAAATTAACAAATAAATGAAATACCTATAACGAAACCATTATGCTAACGGTTACTCTTCATAAAATGCAATTACAATCAAGTTATTGATTAACTTTAAAGTTAGTGAGCACTATTTGTGTGACACGTTTTAATGGTTAACCCTGAATCAACGTTTGAAATATCCTGCTTCTATCATTACCAGAAATCTTTTTTTTTTGCGCCGTAGGGGAAAAATTTTTTATTTTAATATTGCATGCAAAAGTTATATTCATGCTTGCAAAAACCTTAAAAATAACAAGGGCAAAATTTTTTATTACATTGTTGCTTGCAAAAGTTCTATTGTTGGTCGAAAACCTCGATAATGTAATTTATTGAACTATAAATTACTTGTGCTGGGATTCTTAAACTTTTTGAGACTGCGCCCCCTTTTTGTCATGCAAGCAAAACTCGCGCCCCCTTCTATGCTACCAAAAACCCTCCATATCAAAAAATCCTTAGGATGAAGACCAAGAAAAAGGTCCTCAGGTTGAATCAGTCCTATATTTCTCGATTCCGTCCCAAAATCATAGCGTTCTCTAAAAAAAAAGTCTTCACCTATAATTTGGTAAGTATTTCTTACAATTAGTCAGTGTCGCTGCCGAAAATTCCTGTTTTCCCCAAATTTTTAATATCGCTGCCTGAAAAATTCTGTTTTTGCCCAAATATTTTTTTGTCACTGTACGAAAATTATGATTTTGCCCAAATTTTAAAAACTTAACCGCCGGGTTCGGCTAAGATTGAGTTTGCAGCCAGTTGCTCGCGCCCCCCCTATGAACCTTTCACGCCGCCCAGTTTAAGAACCTAGGAGCTAGTGTCAAATATTGTTTCAAGTCCAATTGGCGATACATTATCGTACTACAAGCGACCAGTATTCTTTCTAAGGTTCGCAAATGCGCAGTGCCACCAGAATATTTGCGCAGTGAAATCTTATTCTTGCGCAGTAACAACATGCCAATTTTGTACAAAATAATTTTTTAACTTTGTCTTTTTTAGCTTAAAATACCATGGCTAACTAGTAATTCTGCCAGAGTTACAATGACACGAATCCGACTCGGGTCCACTCGTAAAAATCCTAAGAGGACTCTGCCCCGACTCGAATCCTCAAATCGACTAATTAACGAATCGAAATATTTGACTTGAGTCCGATAAATTTGTTTCAATTAAAAAAATTAAATGTTTCTTTTTCCAAACCTTACACACGAAAATAAAACCCATTCAAAGTTCGTCTAATTTAATTGACAAATGAAAATCGATCTATTTCTTAGGCTTAAGTTAAATGTTAAAAAAATTTTTGCCCTCAAGTGAAGATAAAAAGAACTATTCTCTTGTTAATGAAGATAAAAATAAAACTTGAATGTAAAATTGGTCATAATAGACTTGGAATCAAAAAGGCTCGTGATTTTATGGGCTTAAATTCGATTATCTTGGCAAAAAAATGATTGTTTGTTTGACTTGGATGTTGTTGACGGACAAACTCCTTCGAATTGAACTTGTTACAGCTTTGCGTTTGCCTGTACAAACCCTAGTAACACATCATGATGTGCTTCTTGTTTACTGCAAAGACCAAAAAACTCGTGATTAAAAAGCAGTTTTTTGTTTTACAAAACTCGAATCAATGCAAATTAATATTAAGTTGCTTTTCCAAAATGATGTACTGATAGAACTTGCAAATTTATCTAAGACATTTCTAAAGAGCGTTATCACGTTTATAGACTCACTAAAAGTCAAATTAAATAAGATTGCCATGGTTCAGGCGCAGTAGTGTAAGCTTAAGCAATTTTTCTGAAATCTGTTTTAGGCATGAAAAGTTTCCAACCACTTTTTTTCTCTTTCGAATATGTTCTTCCTTTTAATCCTTCATTGCTTCCTGTGAAAAAGGAAAAAATGTTTTAGTCTCCTGAACAGAATCAAGATATTGAGTAGATGCGGGTTAAACTCGTATCATATGCATCAAGTGATGATGTTAGATTATGTTGAACAGTAATGGTTTTAATAGAGTGCGATCGGTGCGGCCGCACCGAGCCTCCCTAAAATACGTCAAAAAGTGCCCCCCTTATACAAGAAATCGCTCTATTTCTTCGTAGTAGCACCGGGACGTCGGTGGCATGTTAAAAAGAAAATAAAAAAGTGTTGAATCAGTGGTTGCAACATGCTCGGCTTCTGCTCATTAGGTTGTTGTCAATTGGGCTTGTTAAAGTAAATACCTTTTTTTTTAGAGATCACTTTATCTTGAGACTCTAAAAAGTGGCTCTCCACGCTTTGCATCACTCAATAGTGGCCCCCTACATTGAAGACCTTTTTTTTAGAGATCACTTAGTTTCATACCTTAAATATGGCCTCAGCTACTTTTTTTAGTACACTAAATAGTAACTCCCCATACTTTTCTTGCACCGGGTTTCCCATTTTGTAAAACCCTCATTGGTTTTGAGTACAGTATATTTGGAACAGCAGATTGAAGAAAGTAATAATGCATGGATTAATTACCAATCAAGATTCAACAATAAGTTTAAACAAAGTATACAAACATTGGCAAAGCACAAAAACCAGGAAAAGCTATTTAAATTAAATTTGTAGGCTCACCTTATTCTATTTAAATAATATTTTATAAGCTATTTATTGTAATAATTCGAAAAACCCCTAGTTTATTTAGGGCTTTGCAGACGCAGTTTGAGATTATTTATGCTCGCTAAAAAAAAATATTCGCGCAGTGTAAAGTTTTCTTAGAGGAAACACTGCAAGTGATACATAGTTTGAAAAACACTGACTTATTCTTTTTAATTTCCTGCAGATGTTGCCGTAATTTTTGTAAATAAATTTTGCGGCGAATGTTGGTAGGGTCATTCTTTCTTACAGTAAATGTGACATTGACTCCGACAAACACTGCCTGACAACTCCGACACCAGGTCTTGCTAATTAGCATTGTTATTCTACCCAAAAGCCACTTTCCTTTTTAAAAAGTTTTACTATCGGGATTCAAAAATAGAAAAACAAAAATCAGAAACTTCATGTTGAAATTTAAACTTTTCCGAAACTCTTTGCCAGTAAATTAGTTAAAACCTCTTTTGCTAAAGCCTTTTACGAACTAAAATAACCTTATCTGATAGTGGCAAACATATGTCTATGTTTGCCTATATTCCAAGAAAAAAATTTGTTTCAACTGTTTTTCGATAAAGCTAGTGTATGAACAAATATACGTCATCAAAGAGCGCTGCGTTAAACAATCTCGTTCTGATCTAGGAAAATATTGCGCGTTTTATTGTTTTAGGGCGACTGAAAAAACAGAAGGATTGGTTATTTGAAAAAAACTAACTCGCTACCACTTAATTTTACTACCAACCCCAGGCATATTTATTTTTCTCTCGGATTACTCGATCAAAACAACGATTTTTTAATTAATCAATCACAGGATTCTTATTTTATCAGATAATACAGTCAGGTTTTGATGAAAAGTACAACAGGCCTAAGGTTATTTACTGAATAAGGGCCTATACTTGTGCCCACTAAGCTACAAAAAGTTATAAAAATACATAAATAAAAAAATAAAATAATTTACTGCGAAATAAAGTAAACGTAGCATAAAAATATGTATCTATTTTAAATTAGTGTCATGAGTATTATTAACGTATATTTAAATTACATTTTTCTAGCCATACAGCTGGAAATTGTGTGAATGATACAATCTTCATTCAAACTGTTAACACATTGATGCTCAACCTGCAGTCTTGGATCATGCGGCAGTGTGTACTCGTATACGTTACGCACTTACCTCATTGCAAAGTCAGCCTAATTAAATTTCTTTCTTGCAGCAAATAAGGCCAGCCTACAATGTATAAGCCTACGGTCGAATCAGTCACATTTTTGCAGTGATTGCATTGCATTTTTAGTGTACTTGGTTGCCAATTCGTTTGGTCTATTTAGCTATTTCAACTAAAGATCTGAACATTTTTTTCTGAAATTAGAAGCGACGAAGAAAGATTAGAAATAGCGAAGTTTCATTACTACGCCACCTGTCGAAGCACAAGTGTACAATATTTTGAAAAATGCATTCCTACGCAGATCGTAACAGATTTTTTTAGCGCTAAAAACACATTTCTACAGTTATTCGGCAAAAATTCAGATTTTTTTCCTTTTTTGCAACTTTTTACTGTTCTCAAAAGTAAAGTTTCAAAAAAAAAAAAAGAATAATCTTCCCCGATTGAAGCAAGAAAAATAATTCTTGACTCGCTAAATGCATAAAAATAAATTTGCAAAACATTAATCAAAAGTAGGTCCATAGTCATACAAAGGGACGTCAAAAAATAAAAAGCGGACACAACAAATGGTAAAAAATTACAATATTGATATAAAATAAAAATGCAAACTCTAGTTGTTGTCTCCTTTATATACTGTAGTTCGTTAAGAAAAGAGCCGAACGATAATCATAATATCCTAAGAATAAAATAAAAGAGATATTTTCTTAAAATTTTTAATTTGGTCAAGAGCTTTTAGCCATGATTGTTTTTATTCAGATATAATGTAAAATTTTCAAAATTTTTTCTGGTTATTCGTGTAACGCTAGCATAATAAGGCTAGCAAACTTGCTATCAAACTAACCATTAACCAAGCCATTGTCGACAGTTTCCCATTACCTGATCTTACTGTAGGGCTTCTAAATAGCCCTAGGTGTCAATATATAGCAATCTCACTAAATTGCTGTTTAATTTTTTATAATTTTAAGAAATTTAATTATAAGTATAGAAAAGTATCTGATTTATAAACATATATTTGTATACTACTGTTAAAATCATAAAAAAAAACAAATTAGAACTCGCAATTTAATTCGAGAAGTTAATTAACTGTATAGAAGTCTTTTGAAATTTCTTAATTAATTCAATGTTTACGGTCTCTGTTTTATGGCGGTGTTCCCTGTGAAAATAATTTGTGCTTATCGGCAGGCCTTGTGCAGTGATTCTAATGAAATTTGATAGGATCATTTACACGTGTCGAGCACACTATAAATTGAGATCTTGGTAAATTTGTTTTCTTTCAGTCGTTTAATGATCCGGTGGTTCGGTGTTGCAGTTTGAAAAGTGAATTTGTAGATCGCAAGCGGAACTTGGGAAAATTTCGTTTTGCAATTGCATCGTTTGGCTGCACCTTTGGCTGTATTGTCTGGCTGCATCGTTGAGTAAAGTAATTGTGGTCTTTAGCTTGTGGAAGCCTGTGATAATTTAATATATCGCAATTTCAACATTAATATATATAGTATAAAAATCATAAGACGTGTTTAAAGCCAGCGGTGTGATTGGGGAAGGTTCGGATAGCTTCCCTATAGTTCAAGAAATTGAAGAGAAGAAGAGAGGGATTCGCTGTGCGGTCTACTGTAAGCTTTTAAAATTAATAATTGCAAGATAAAATACAATTTTATCCATTTGACAATCCGGCGAATAAAAATTTAATTTGGTCATTAATGACTATGCATGTAATGGTTTTACACAACTACATTTTAATACGGTTGATTTTGAAATATTATAAAAAAGACAGTAATAATTTCACTTTCTGCCAGGTAACAATTAGTCGAGGGATAAGGCCTTGTTTGCGTCTGGCGTAACCTTAACGCAAACGCTCGACGTAGTTTTGTTTGTTTACTGAATATCGGCTTCTACACTCTTTGCCGAATTTTAATAAACAAACGAAAATACGCCGAGCAAAAGCAGGTGCAGACCAGTCTTACAGTAGTTTGAATATTTTTAAGGAAACAGTATCGCGCTTGCGCAATCGTTGCTTAATTTTGTGTCCTTTAAATCAGGCGTGTCAAACAACTCGTGAACAATGTGCGGGCCGTTTATTGAATTTTTCACCCAAAAAATTTGTCGCCGGCCGCAATCCGGTCAGTAAACATGGTGATGACCTTTTCTTTTGGTCTTCACTTAAATTTCAATGTAAAATCTTAACATTACTCTTACTAGCTTCTAGAATTTGGCCTAAAGTTTACCTTTTTTAAAATTTTTCGTTAAAATCAAAATGAAGACCAAAAAAAAGTTTTCGATTAAAATGGGCTGCAAATCTCGGTCACGCACGGACTCATGTAAACTTTTTTTAATTTTATTTTGAAATCAAAGTCAAAACAAAAAAATCAAAAAAACGTCAACATCCAATCAGTTCTTCAAAAAAATCTATGTCGTTTTCGAAGAAAAAACCTGGTTTTGAATTAATATTCGATTTTTTATTGAGCATCTGATTGAAAAACTTTTCAAAAAACTTCGAGGACCCCAAGTTTAAAATATTTGCTTTAAACAATTGAGCTTATTTTTAATAAGAAACACTTTGTAAAGTGTAGAAATACAACTTTAAAATTGATCTATATATTTGAATTTGTTTCGGGCTTCATAGTACGCGCAGCATCAATGTCATCGGTGGTACAAAATATTTTTCGCAGGGTCCGTTTGCAGTGTATAAAATTTTTTGATGGAAATGAAAAGAGAAACATTGTTTTCAAAATGCAACAAAATAAGTTAAACAAGGGTCAATCGCAGCATTGCGCTGGCGTCAAGTGACGAGGTGCGACCCGTTCGCCGGTCGCCGATATGACACTGATCTTCCTGTCTTTCTCATCGTCGGCGCTGCAAATTAACGTTAAGTGTCTGTTGTGGGTTTCTTCGAAATGCCCACATATATCTTTGAAGACCTTCCGCACGTTCATACCAGTCTTGGCGCTGGTTTCGTAGAACATTGCGCCGAGCCTTTCGGCGTATCGACGACCTTCTTCTTCGTCGACTTCGCGTATCGCGTCGAGGTCCGCTTTGTTGCCGATAAGCACTAGCAGTACGTGTCGAGGGCAATTTCTCCTTACTTCTTCCATCCACTCTCGTGCACCTCTAGTGAGAGTGCTCTTTGCAGCGACGTTATACACAACCAAGACGACAGCAGCTCCTCGAAAGAATAATGGAGCCATTGCTTTGAACCTGTAAAAAATTAATTTGTTTCTGGTTAAGTAACAAAAATCACATATACTTAGTGTAGAAAAGTAAGAAGAGCAAGTACTTTATTTGGAATAGGCTTACTTTTGCTCATGACCAACAGTAGACATTCGTGCTTGTACCTTTTCTGAAAAACAGTCCAGTTTACGATATCTTTGGTTTTTTGCCGAGATGTTGATAAAGAAAAATTTATCGGCACTTCCAACACGGAAACGCACGGAAATCGTTGGACTCGATTCATTTAATCCTTAAAATGGATAAGCTAAAAAAGGCAGCAAATCCAGCGAAGCTGCTTTTAAAACTTCATACAACATTGTGAATTTGAAAGTTTTGCAGATTATTCCTGGGACAACAGCTGATACTTCCATGTTTTACGGATAGATAAATTTCTTAATTTAATGCGTTATATCACTTTGTACCATTGTAAGAAATGATGATTTCCTTAACACTATAATCACTTAATGAGCCTAGATAAAAACAAATTGCTTAATTAATAAGAATTTACATCTTGTTTTTAATTTTGGCGAAAATTCGTATCACATTTTTTCTTTTCTGTAATGTCAAAAAATCAATATTTACGTTATCTCTATTGCCAAGAAAGTACATAGCACAAAGCTCCTCCCTATAAACTTGTATTTTTAAGTAGAATTCAAATGGATTTTGTTTATTTCCACAACATAGCAAAAAAATGTTTTTTGTCAACATCAGTCTCTAAGAAAACAGTGCGCATATTTTTTCAGCGGGCATGAACGATCAGAAGCTGTTTCAGGGAATTCCTAATTCAGAATCCTGTCACGGTGAAATAAAGTAAAGATTTTTTGTAAGATTTGTGGTTCCTACCAAGTGCAAGACTGCACTGGTAGGAATGGCAATGCTGTAAGACTGCACTTGGTAGGAACCACAAATCTTATATTTACCTTTTCTTATATGACCAGCTCTGCAACTAAACCGGAGTAAGCAGACTGTCCCTAATGAGAGTTAAAAACTCGAAACCATGGTCGGGCAGTGAGCTCGGGTTCGGCGTGCATGATGCACAATGCCACAGGTGGTACTCTCTAGTGCCATCTGTCCCAAACTCGATATATTACAGCATCTGGTCATACAGCGTGCGTGATGCACAATGCCGTTCAAAGTGCAAGACTGCACTGGTAGGAACCACAAATCTTATATTTACATTTTCTTATATGACCAGCTCTGCAACTAAACCCGAGTAAGCAGACTGTCCCTAATGAAAGTTTAAAACTCGAAACCATGGTCGGGCAGTGAGCTCGGGTTCGGCGTGCATGATGCACAATGCCACAGGTGGTACTCTCTAGTGCCATCTGTTCCAAACTCGATAAAGATTTTTTATTTGGTCTTCAACTTTAACAACTAAAATCCTTATTTAATATTTACATAAAGATTAAAATAAAGTTCTTCACTTTAATCGCAGTTTGGTATTTTCGTAGTGGCTTCTTGGCCAATCAAAATCTGCATCTCAACTTTAATAAAAGACTAAAACAAGAACAAAAAATATTGGTGTGCTTTTAGTGCGCCAGAACGAGATTTTACTGTGCATATAGTCTTATGGCACAGAGCATTACGTCAATTGCGTACCTTAACAGAAACACGGGCAAACATTTAGGTTGCGGAAAAAGGGTCATGTAGCAAAACGAAAACAACGTTAAAACATGCAATCACTAATATATAGAAATTGTTGTAATAAATATTTTGAATGGTTGATTACTTAAGAGAAAAAAAGTAAAAACACCAACACAGATGCAAAAGAAATTAACATTCCCTAGTTAATTTGCTTTAATATTATTTGATAGCCTTGAATCCCAGAACAGGCTATTACGTGCTAACATAATAAGGGTAACCCGGGTAACTTAGATAACCTGGACAAGGCTATAATCAGGTGTCTTTATTCAACCCTACTTATATGTTGATAAGATTGGTTGCAATTTATGCTCATGCCAAAAATAAATAAAGCTTAAATTTTTTTGTCTTTAAAAGTCGGATGGACACTTTTTTTAATATTTTGATTAACATATTAAAAGACAATTTAACGGAAAAAAATGTTGTGTCACCTAACAAAATTCAAAAGAGGGTGTCATGGACCTCCTTCCGCTCCACAGTTTTCACGAGAATTGCATAGACCTCAGCATGGCACATTAATTTATACAATAACTTTAAGTCGTAGCAACAACTGAGAAAATAACTTGCGTACATTAGAAGCACAAGATCTAAATGGTGTTGATTAGTCATTAAATTTTTTGGAACCCATAGGTTTTAAATAAACGCAATTCCACCGAATACATTTTATGTAGGCAGGATAGTTCAATGCGATAACACTTTAACATACAAAAAAGAAGGACGCAAATTTAATGTTCAGTTCTACCGGAGTAGTTTCCGATGTCTCTTTGGGAAAGACACTGCAGGAGTGATTATTTAATAGGGTCACGCTGCTTAACCACAACTACAACTTTGTTTAAAACAAAAAACAGCATGAAGACAGGCATGGGCGGACCAGCCGAAAATATTTTGAGGTGCAATACGGTTTTGCCCAAATTTAGTGATGGTTGCCCTAATCATAATTTTCTTTGTGGTACAGAATTTTAATATCGCTTTAAACAAAGTCGATTTTGTTTAAAGCGATATTAAAATCATGATTTTCTAAAACATTACGGATATGAGAAGAAAATTTGTCTGGAATATAGGGTGAAGAACAAAAAAAGTCTGCATTTATAGAATCTGTCTCTGATTTCTCGATTTCTCATTTAAACCATGTTTTTGGCGATCTCTACAAAAACATGGTGATCTCTAAAAAAAGGTCCTCACCTTAAATCTTGCCCACACGATTTCTTGTCGCTGCCTAAAATGTCTGATTTTGCTTAAATTTTTCTACCGCTATTGTAAAAATTCTGATTTTGCCCAAATTTTTAAGACTTTGTGGGGCAATTGCCCCCTGCCCTCCGGCAGGTATGGCTATAAAGATAGGGTTATACAAAGAAGAATCGAAGGCGAGTTAAAAAATAACATAGATTCACATGTCCAAAACTGTGCCATAACGGAGGAAACTGTGATGCTTTTACTGAAACAAATATGCAGAGTCGGTCGTAAATTTTGTGTAAATAAATTTTTAAGGGTAATTTCTGACGCTAATTACAATTATTTACCTTTAGGAATTACAGAAGAATTTTAGTCTCTTCAGGTATTCAAGTTCTACCCAATTTACACTTCAAGAATTTTATATTTTATGTCATTTCCAGTTAAATGATATTTTTTGTAAAATTATTAATTTGCCTATAGCTAAGGTTACATTTAAACTGACCAAAAAAAAGCACCGCTGCCCAAAGTGAGGGGCACCACAATTTGCAAACTGTAGTTGTTTTCAAACTGTTTTTACTGGCAACATCAAGTACAGACCCAAAAAAACTTTTGATATGACTTTCAACCAAAAAAATGGCCTTTGAAAACTAGATTTTTTAATTTTACCTTGACGATGCCAGTATAACAAGTAGGCTAGTTTTTTAGGAAATGCTAATAAAAACAAAAATATTATTAATATTAGGCTCATTAACGAAAACTAAGCACTTTACTTAAAAATAAATGTATTTCTTTAGAAATAAGGACTTTAAAATTCTTATTTTCTTTAAAAGACAATCTTTATAAAACTAGGTGCAAATTGGAAATAAGCACAAATGGCATTTCTGCCTATAACCTATTACATTATCAATTTTTTAAAAATTTTATTTAAAAGCGGCATTGTACAGTGGTTCTCAAACTTTTTTTGCTTGAGGACCCCAACAATTTTCAAAACAAAATATTATAAAAAAACAAATTTAGAACACTTATTCCAGTACAACATTTATTGTAAGTTAGCTATTACTCTTAGTGGGAAGGGTGTGCTTGCAAAGCTATCATTAATAAATTGCCCAAAGATATCAGCTAAGTATGACAACTGCTTGCACCAGTTTTTTTCATTTAATGCAGCCACAAAAATATCTTTTTTTTTGTAGCTGTAGAAACTCTTTCAGTCCTTTCCTCAATTCAAAAACCCGACATACAGTACGACATTACCTTTCGATAACCATCGAACTGCACAGTACAATAGTAGCGATTCCATGGTCGGCGTTCGTATCTCTGCAAAGCTCTTTAAATAAACGAGAATTTAATGCGATTCCCTTAACAAAATTAACGAGTTTTATCACTAAGTTCAGCACTTTTTTTATTTTTTTATTTTTATCTCTATATTTATCCTCCTGCCTCGCAGGAAAGCGACGGAGGCACTATACATAGGGTAAGCAATTACCCGGACCTGCTTCCGGAGATGCCAAGATATTGCTGTCCGGTAGTAATTTAGTAGAGATATGACAGTAATTTAGAACTGCTTGCCAAGACCACCAAGCAGGGGAAAGTGCCGTAAAGTGTCTTTCCCAAATACACAACAGAATGACGCAAGTGAGTTTTGAACCGAGACCATGTTGATCATCAGTCCGGTGCTTTTAACCACTCGACCACACTTCTTTTGAAGAAATTGGTAGGGTCTTACAGGCAAGATGATGATGATGATGATGATGATATTTTATTCACGCTTAGTAACAATATTTAAGTATATGCAATGTACATTAAGCAAAGCATGAAAAGGAAACGCGACACAACGACGAACGTTAAACATGCAGAAAGTATAGAGAGGGGGTAAGAAAGAGAAAAAAGAAAGAAGCACGGCCGCGTTACCTAATTCAAACTAAGCGATGTACAGTATGATGCAATGAAAACCTTTTGCCCGGGGAGATTTTGCTTTCACTTTAGTCTGGAATCCCCATCTTGAACCAAGCATAGTTGGTGCACCATCTGTGCGTATCGCGCATAATTTATTCCACTGTAAGCCTTCGGTATCAAAAAATGTAAAAATTTTTTCCATGACATCTTCACTTTTTATACTAGTTTTTAAAGAAGTGCAAAATAAAAATTCATTTTTGATACCATATCCATAAATATATCGCACAAGCACTACTAAATGTGAGCATAAAGTCAGATCTGTACTTTCGTCAACTTGAAAGGCAAATAAAGGAGATACTTTAATTTTTTCAATTACTTGCTGTTTAACATCCAAAGACATGTGTGAAATCCTTCTTCTAACGGTATCATCAGACAAAGATATTTGCTCAATTTTTTTTTGCAGAGGATTCTCCTAATATCAATTTCACCATAGTCACAGCACAAGGTTTCACCAAAGTTTTTCCTATAGAATTAGGCTTAGTTTGTTTACAGATTGCTAACGCAACTTCATAGGATGCCTAAAGGGCTTTGTTTTGTTGCTTAAAATATTATTTGGAATCAAGTTTCTGCCGTTTTAAAGTCAATTTTTTGCCTTCGAAGAAGCTGAGGTTCTTCTCTTCGTGTTCTGGGTGTTTTGTATTGAGATGACGTTTTAGTTTGCAAGGCTTCATTGCTTCGACACTTAAAACAGCATTGCACAACACACATTGAAGCTTAGTCATGCCATTTTCATTAATTGAAGTAAAGCCAAATTTAATATATTCGTTATTGTATTTTCGCTGTTTAGCCATTTGCCGTTAATAGAAAGAATTTGTTACTGTATTAATACACTTAGCGCAAATCTAATAAAAAAAAAAAAAATTACCCTAAATAAGTAAATCAGTAGCCAACCTCGAAGCTTAAAGCTATAACTGACACGATAACATCAGTCCTAACTAGAAGCAGCTAAATATTAAGGCTAATTTTTTTGTAGCTAGGCGCCTTTATTAGAAACATAAAAAAAAGGCTGCTAACCAGTTTTTGTGTAGATATACGGTAATTTTGTAAGCTTCTTAGCAGTTTTTAACTGTATGTATCTGATTGAAACATGCATCTAGATTTTATCTTGTTTACAACTACCCGTAATTTTGGAACACTTTAAAGAGCTCTGCAGGTTACCTTTGATAAGCAAACTTCAAACAACCCTGACACTAGATAATTGATAATTTTTCGAAAAAGCTGTTATAAAACCTAATTATTCTTTTTTTAATTTTTCAATTATAGGTTAGCACCAGTTCGAGATTTATTAAAAATTTAAAATATATGGCCCGTGCTTAAAACTTCTCTCTTAACAGACCGGAGTGCAGGGATGTACAATCTTTTTTATAATGGGCCAAATAATAAATTTAAGTATATTTGGCGGGCCACAAAGTGCATGTACAAAAAATTTCCTCATTTTAGAATTTGATGTCATGACCAAATGATGAGTATTAAGATTTAATTGTTAATAAGGAATCTAAGTAAAGTGTGAATTACTAAAATCATACGTAATTAGTATTAAAAATATCCATGCTGGAGCTGCTTTGAAGTCCCAATTATGCTACTTCTTTTTTCCTGCTTATACTAACTCCAAATTCCCAAGATCTGGAAAAGACCGCTTGTAGTCGCATTCCCAAACCCGATGAAGTCCATAGAGGACTCAAAGAGTTTTCAATCAATGTCTCTGCTCCGTGTCTCTTCCAAGATCCTCGAGAGGCTTATCTATCCCCTCGCTGAACCAATTATTGATTCATTGCAACCAGTGTTAGGATTCAACGTTTTAAGAACAAGTTCTCTTATTTTAAAATTCATATGTTCTTCTGGTAAATTCAGAGGCAAGTAAAACTTCAACAAATATAACAGGCGTAATATTTATTAAAGAACTCAACGACGTTTCGTCCGTTACATCGGGCGGACTTCATCAGGTAAAAGCAGAACACAACGCGCACCGTATTTAAAAACCAAGAAGTTAAAAACACAAACCAACAAACACAAGGTGAGAAGCGAACATACATAACAATTCAATAATTACTTAGTGCAAAAGAAACAAATTAACTGGTTGAAAACCCACATAAGTTGAGATTTTTTATATTGCTGTATATTTTTGGAAAAAACATTACGATCTTTATCATTTATTGAATTTTTTGTAATATTAATATAAAACGATTCTAAAAATTTTTCTTTATCATAGTCAATGTTATAATCCAATATTTCAAAATTACCAAAATCAATCCTATGTTCACAATTAAAACAATGCTTAACCAATGCAGTTTTTTATTCAAATCGTCTTCTTTTAATTTAGCCAAATTAATCGGTTTCAAATCACGTTTATGTTCCGATAAGCGAGTATTAAAACATCTGCCCGTTTCACCAACATATACATTTGAACAATCTTTGCACGGAATTTTATAAATTGCACCACGCTTATATATATCATCAACAGAGTCCTTTTATTTTTGGTAAAATATTTCCAATTATTTTATAAGGGTACGTATACACAATAATATTAAATTTTCTCAAAATTCTAGCCATTTCATCACTTAAACCTTTAATATATGGTAAACCGACATAGTTGGATATTTTTTCACTCATGCAAAACACTTTTATTAACTTTTTTATGTTTAATTTCTTTTTTCATTTTATTCAATAACCAATCTGGATAATCATTCTCACGTAAAGCATTACAAACAAATTTAACTTCATTGATTTTATCTCGATAATTTGTAATTAATTTAGAATTAGCGCGAAACAATAATGTTTTAACCAAAC